>CM052438.1:68780121-68887532 GCA_028533085.1 Varecia variegata | reverse complement strand
ATGTAGGTATACACCCGTCCCCTCCCCCACCCCCAACACCCCGAGTCAGATCTTCAAGTATGTCCATTCCACTGACAGTTCGCTTCGCTCTCATCATGTAGATATACACCCATCCCCTCCCCCCACCTCTGTCCGACACCCAATTGGTATCATTCCCAAATGTGCACCCAGGTGTTGATCAGGGAAACCAATTTTCTGGGGAGTACATGTGGTGCTTATTTTTCCATTCTTGGGATACTTCACCTGATTTGTTTTTTAAATTTAGAGTTGTTTGCAAAATACCTCAAAAAAAGGCCCTAACATAACTCTGTCCCTGTGACATTGACCCTGAGAACTGACCAACTTAAAAAAAATAAGACAATCAAAACAATCGTGATGATGCTTAAGAAACAGCCCTCCCCACCCAGAGAAAAAAATCTATCGCTTGTGTCCCACCTAGCCACAGGCCATACCATGATCATCCCCACATCACAGAAATGCTCAAGTAGATAAAAGATTCAACTCAGTCTTCATCAGTGTTGGGAACTGTCTTGAAAGAAACCTAAGCAGAGACTGGAAGAGCAAGCAGAAGTGGTCTGCTTTTGCTGAGGGCTACTGGGAGCTATCCCTGGTGCTGCCCCAGAATCAACCCCTCTAACACCGACTTTGGATTGTACGACTCTATTTGAACTTGACTACTGAGCTGAGCTAGATTAAACATCAGCTGGTTGAGTTCATGAATCTGATGAAAACCCTCTATCCAGTTCCGCAAATGATTTTGCTGTGTTCTGAGCTCTCTATCTCCACCACACTTCTTCCTTTGCTGTATTTGCACCACACCCTTCTTTGAGCACCACAACCACCAACAACACTACAACAACCAAAGGCCTACTATCTTCAGTCACTGGCTAATTATGTGTATATATATATATATATATATATATATATATACACACACACACACACACACACATATTTACATATGTATTTCCATCTATCTGCTAAAAAGGAAACCTTGTATGATAGTATTATCATTACCATTTCATTTTAGAGTTGTAGAAGCAGACCTAAGACCAACTAAAGTTACATTTCTAATAGAGTCAGGGCTTGCCAATAAGTTTGTTCAACTCCAAAGCTTAACCACTCCCCTAATACTTTAACTGTAAACTGCCTGACTACACTTCTTCCTAGAATCCCTGAAACTGCCACCCTTTCCTAGAACAAGAATACTTTAAGCTGAATTGTACCATAACGCCATTTAAGGATATCTTTCTTGAAGCAATAGCTGATACATATCAAGTATTTTATATGTGTTAGGAACTGTTCAAAGCATTTGTATGAAATCCTCACAACAACTTATGAAATACAATTTTATACTTTTCTCATTTCACAGATGAAAAAGTTGAAACATAGCGAGGATTATCAGATGCCAAGACTCAAACCTAGGCATTAGATTCCGGAGCCCATATTCTTAAATAGTGTGCTATGCTGCCTTTCTTTATCTTTAAACATTATTTTTGGATAATGTCTTTCAGAGAAAATCCTTCTCAAGTATTCCTAATTTTATTTTTTAAAATAATGAGGTCATGTTATCACTATAATATTGCTTTTCAAATTAAATTAGGAAGTAAAATAGTATGATTAATTTTCCTAATGGCCTTTTAAATTAAATTAATTATTAAATAAAATATTTTACTATTATAAATCAGCAGACAAAAATGGTGAAAAAAATCCAACATCTGGTTTTTAAAAGTAAGTTGAATAGTTAGATGAAATATATTTATCCCTTTTAACAAATTAACTAGGAAGAGAAACACTTCACTAGAATGACTCTAGTAAATAATTTTTTTCCTCAGAAGTAAATAATTGGCACCTAGAATAAGTTATTTTTATTAGTTTAAAATAAAATTATTAATGTTTAAAAAATAAGTAGGAATATAAGAATCAGATTTGAATGCACATTGAAAAATAGACATGCAAATAATGCCATATTTGAAGATATTTTAATACACTGATAGTTTTCTTTTTATTTTAAAATTTTTATATTCTTTTTCATGACTTCAAAATGAATTAGGAAATGTCAGGCTTTTAAAAATCAAACAGACGTCAAACCAGTAGGCTTCATTCAGGGCAGTGGGACCCTGTTCGGTTGTTTCCTCTCTCACTCTCTCTCTCTCACTTTTTAAAATCTCAATCACTGCCCTTTCTGGTCTCAGTTTTCACAACACTTTATAGGCAGCTGAATGAAAGGGCAGAGCTTCCTCTGAAACTCCAGTTATTTCAGCTTTAAAATCAGCTGAAAAGGATGCCTTCCCCAGAGACAGAAATGCATTCCCTCCATCATGAACCCGCAATGCCCTCAGGTTGTGGCAAGGGAGGAGTTTAGCACTTGAACCTAGATAACGCTATTTTTTTTTTAATCAAAGTGCACCATTCTTGCTCCATATGGCCTAAGGCACAATTTATTTAAAACAATATGGTACATAGGAGAAGATAAACAATAATGATGATAATATAGGAAAAGGAGTGTGCCAATAAATAATATAGGAAACCACATGGCTCCAGTACCTTCATGAAAGGGGACTTCAATAATACGTATTTCTTCTACAGCTTTATGCATGACTTCATTTCTATGGTTTGCACTTCACTGCTCTGTTGTGTCACTCTACCAATAAACCTATACGTCATACCTAGCGAAATATGTTCAGAGTCCCTTTACTTGACAAAATAAGGAGCAGTGTGGTTTAGAAGAATGAGCACTGAGCCAGAAATCCAAAGACTAGATAGAACCTGAGTCCCATCCCTGGCACTTTGTGGCTTCCGGATGTTGGGTGAGTTGCACATACTCTCTTAAATTCAGTTTTCAGACCAAAGGGACGTATCTGTTCACCTCCCAGAGTTCTTGTGGTGGCTAAATGAGCTAATGCATGAGAAAGCATCCTGAGAAAATGCTATAGAAAAAAATGATTTTTTTTTTGCAATGGGATGCATTTTTCAGAAAAATGTGCACAGTTTTACATTTTAACTTTACAGGCTTCCAATTTTTTCCTGAATTTACTTACCAGTAATTTAATTTATTGCTTGTATTTCTTTGTAGTTCATTGCTATTTAAAGTAATATGTTTATCTAAAAATTATGAAGATTCCTAGAGTTTCTTTAGACATTATATTTTAGGCATAATAAAGACTGAGAAGTACATGCTTAAGCTTGAATTATGTCCTCATTTTTCTTCATCAAATTATAATTTTACTTCTAAATGTTAATATTTTTGCACCAAAAAAACAGCAAAGTAAAAATGCAAAAGAATATTGACTGACACTGGTAATTGTTAATCATACCATATCCTATCTGTTTGACTGTGGATGGCAATCTAATTTAGAAAATCACTATCTGACCTGTTCCATTTTACCAATAATTCTCTCTTTTAAATAATTTAGACCTTGTAAGCTTTTGGATCCATGTTTGCACAATCACATCGACATTATTTAAGTCATAGTAAGTGGTTCAAAGTCTCATCTTTGAAATGAGAGGTTTATTTTAACCAAAAATATTGACTTTTGATGCTATTAGGACTTATCTTTTCATATATTTTTGTATAACTTCGATGATATATAAAGGCACCCAAAACCTGTACAGAATGTTAACCTAAATATTTTCTAAGCACACATGATCCAAGTGCCACATTATAGTTATAAATTAAAGTCTAGTGTGTTGCAGAAATCAGCCTTCCATACCACAGTTTTGCTCCCTGAATGAGGCAAGAGTTAGTCAGTAAATATATGTGGTCAACCTCAGATTTGCCTCACTGGGAGTTCACATGTATTTTTAACTGCCTTCAATTGTTAATGTATTCCTCAAATGAGATGCATCACCTTGAAGAATGACTTTTTGCCCTCTGGGAATAGGCCAAACAAGTATTTCATTCGCTATGATAATCAGTTCTACCTTCAGCAACATATAAACCCAAATTTAATAGGCACCAGTGATTAGGTTTTAAGTCAGAGAGTCATCACTGTCCACTGTGAGAAATAATAAGAAAAAATACAAATTATAACGAATTTGCCTTCAGGAGGCCTTGTTAGACATAATGGGACCATAACTATTTCAGGATATGGTGAATAAATGTTTTTCCTTCTCATTATAGACATTTCTGAGTCGCCAATTTTCAGTGATAAGAAAGATTTCCTTTAACTTGTGCTAAAGATATCTTAGGTCATTTGTTTTGTCCACTTAGTGTATAATGGTCTTGAAAGAGAAAAAGGACTACTTACCATAAAACACTTATTTAAATCTTTTAAAATGCTTAAAACCATATAGAGCCATTCAATGCTATAGATAAATTTAATCTTATACAAATGTTCCACTGTCAAAATTATCTAAAGCTTTTCTCCAACTTAAACTTTGCATTGAAATAAAAAAGAATTGTACAGGACATTATGGAAAATAACAAATCAACCCTTAAATCAGCAGCTTAGGTTGTGGACAGTAAATGATACAGTGGTTCCACTTTCTTGGAACTGAGTAGCAGAAGAAAATGAAGAAAGATACTACTGACAGGGCAAGGATGATGGGAGCAGGCCAGCATTATGAATGATATGTTAAGTGATTGGCTCAGATGGAATCATGGGATTGCTGCTGCCTTTTGCAGAAGCTGATTTTCATTCTTATTGTTCACCTCGTAAGACTCCAACATATGAAAGGGGGAAGGGAGAGGAGAAGCTATATGCACATGCATTTGCTATACATATACATATTTAAAAATATTGTGAATATTTGCCCAGATATACAGAGTGGTAGGAAAAAAATACTTAATGCAAGTATATATCTTGTCAGCAAGGTTTATTAGTTTTAATATTCATGTATGCTTTCTGCATTCTTCCCTATGAATTGAAGTGCCATATTCCTTTTTATTTGTAAAAACCAAAGACATACATATTTCTAACTCCAAAATAAGTGAAATAATAATTCAATGCTCTATAATAATATATTGAAGATAATAACAAAGACATGTTATAGGCTGGTTTAATGTGCTTAAAGATGCATTCTACATATTTCTTTCTTCAAACCAGTAGGCACTGCTTGATTCATTTTGTTGGTATGGGGGCAGTGTGTGTGTGTGTGTGTGTGTGTGTGTGTGTGTGTGTGGCAGGTAAGGGGGAGAGGCGAAAGATGAACCAAATTCAGAGAAAATGATTGTTACATGATGCAGTATTTTAGAAACACATGCATAAAATTAAACATAATGCTGGTGTCAAAGGGTTCATTTCCTAAGATTTTTTTAAACTAACTTTTATTCCTACATAAATGTGATTAACTCAGTGCTTCTTTAAATACTAATTCTTTTGTGCATCAGTGCTTAAGTTTATAGCATGACTAATGCTATAATTTTGTTATCACGAATTTCTGGGTCCTAAAATAATCAATACTGCCAACAATTCACTTTATTTCATTTTATATATTTTAAAATCCAAATTAGCAGCCTGTCTATGTAAGATTATTTTCCAGAGGGAAAATATAACAGGCATCACTAATCAAAAAAAAATATTTTAGAGCAACTCAAGGTATGATCTTATAGAATTAGCAGTTGCTGCGTATAAACTTAAATAAATATATATGGATATATTTATGCTAATTGAGGAGAGAAAAAAACTGGGATAAGTATGTAATAATCAGTTCATTTATCAAATTTTAGGTAACATACCATTTTCTTTTAAATAAACATCTTAACAGTTACTTAAGAGGGATATGAATAATTTTTATAATCAACAAATATAAATGTGAACCTGAAACCTAATTTTTACTTGGGGATAGACAACATTCTAGTTACAAAACTGCCCTTAAAATTTGGATAGAAGGCAAAAAGAATGAGATTTAAGATAGATGAGAAAACGAGCAAATGAGCAATCAGCAGACTACTGTAATTATTAAGCCTTCTAGATTGATGATAGAGTTATACACTTGTTAGTATTAGGGGGCCCTACAGATTTCATTTTCTAGGGTATAGCCCAGCAGGCACGTTCAGGGAAGCCCCCTCTACCACTCAGCTCACCCCCTGAGGGGAAATGCCACGTGCATTCAAATCAAACGTTTTCCTATCAAGTTCTCAACTAATGGCTTTCCTAGGAGACCCAAGCCTGTCAGTCACCTACTACCTATTTAGACATGTTAAAACAGAATTTGTTGTTTATTTGTATTTCATTGAAGTGAGTCTGTTTTCTCATATTGAATTTGTATCCAAACCCCAGGTTGTCAATACTGCTTAGCTAGGGCTTCTGTTTGTTTTGTTTTTCTCTGCATGTAATCCGGAAAAAATGGTGCTATTCATGCCAATTTCGACCCTTCTATAAATTTATAGGCAGTGTATTAACTAATTGTTTAAAGTTACTAATGCTACTGTCAGGAGCTAAAAAACACACTTCTTCTATGGAAAGCTTTTTTGTCAAATTCGCAATTCATTAATATACTAGAGCCACAGTTAAACTGAAGTTCTTATATGAAAAAAAAAAGAAGGAAAGAAAAAGATGCCCACCTTTAATAACAAAAAGTGTGGGCATCATGTTTAATTTAATTATTTTCCATATAGTTAAAGCATATCTGGTTCCCTTAGAGAAAAAAATCTAGTGATGCAAAACCACATACTTGACCAGGTCATGATTTTCTTGGCAGAAAAATCACAAATATCTATACATATACAAACACACACACAGACACACATACACATACATGTATATATCTATTCCTGTGCTTACAACCTCTAAGTGAGTTTACTTGTGTTTAAGACTAAATGTAAGTATAAAGCTTTCCATAAAAACAAAAACTGTTATGTTTGATATGCACTTCAAAAGCCTAAAAGGCCAAAGAAAGCCCTTCCTTAATTATTGAAGAAGTGTCTGTAAAGGAAACATGAGCAAATAGCATTCATGCTTTCATCCCCAGTAACCTTTTATTGTCCTTTTCTTCAGATGGCCAAGTCAGTATATTTAATAAAGGCAGCAGCAACCATCAAAGAAGGCAGGACTCTAATAAATGGTCCTGATTAAAGGCCCTGACAGGGTATGAACTTTGCATAAATTTTCTTATGGTGTCAGGCTAGGATACTGATTGAAAACTCATTAACATAATCACACATTTAGAGGAAATGCTGTAATGTATCACAAACATTTCCCTTAGTGTAATAATTTTAAGGACATTAAAATGCAAATGATAATAAGGAGCTGTGTTTAGTGATGTCCTGAAAGCCTGATTATTCAAATATTTGGTATGAAGTATGGAGCTGCATTCAGTAATGCATCTACATGAATTCAAAAATTTAATCTATATATGGACTCAAAAGTTTTCTTTTGTCTGACCAACTATTTTTCCAGTTCAGAGGCACACAAAATTAGCAAGAAGATTTGGCGTCGGTATTACGAGAAATATTTTGTAAATAATTTTAAATCATTACATCATTTCATTAAAAAAAATTGAATACAAACCACCTGCATCATTTTTCTCCAATGCTTAAAAAAATACTGAAAAGTAGTTAGTATTTTTGTTTTGGTATGATTGTGCTTTGAAAATATGCTGAAGTATTTTCAGTGTCCTTTTCCCAGCTTTTATTAAAATGTGTATCAAGCAGCAGAGAACGTGGCAGGTCACAGCAGTGCTATCCCTTAATGCTAATTCTTAACAATAAAAGAAACACTGCCCTCCCCCCACACAAATAGCCATAATTATGTAAAGAATGACTGCTTCAGACTGATGACTTTCAATATGCTCAAGTCTAGCATACTGGTATAAGAGGCCAGAAAGGTCAACAGTAATTCATAACTGCTATAAAATTGTGTAGCATCCCAGGGCTTCTGCAGGATGCTGACATTATCATGAGTCTTCTGCTGGTTTGTATATGTAAATTTGTGATAGGAAGTGCACTGCTTTTACCGTATCACATGCAGAGCATCAATCAGGCAGTGGAATACATCAGAGTATTTTCATTATGCCTAGTTATTTACTGCATCAGAAGAAATTACCCTGGCAAGCCAAGCGGCCTTCTCTGGGTAGCATGATACGACCAACCAGGCTTCAGCTCAGGAGTCTTGTAAACATTACAGGATTAATCTCACAATCACAATCATCAATCTTTCCTAGTCCTGCCTGGGTGCAACTGTGGAGATTGGTAACCAGGCCATGTGGATTTAAATTTAACCCTGAACATCAAAAACTAGATGTCAGACCTAAGCTGCATATTGCAAAACAACCTGTGTTTTTTCCGTGTTAGTTGAAGACAATAGATGGAAACATACAATGAAGTACTTTAAAATCATATCTAATTTGTCACTTTCATTTTTGGCACATGCTTGGGAAATTAGTCATTTCTTTTTTTAAAAGGGTTTTTTTTTTTTTTTTCTAACATCAGCTGTAAGTGAGAAGTGAGAGAATACTTTTTATCCATACAAACAAATGTCCTGTATGGTAATGTAGACACCATAGGCAGTTCTCCAGAGCTGTGCGATGGGGACCTCAGCCTGAGATTTGGGGACCTGCTCAAACTCCTTTGGCTCTAGGCCAGAGGAGGTTAAAGCCCCAGGGAGTAATAGAGTCAGGCCCTAACCGAGAGAGCGTCCAATGTGTCTTGCTGACTCATGGATGACACTGGCATTGATCGCTGAAACAACTGCTTGCTTACTCGCCTGCCAAAGGAAAAAGCCTGTCTCCCCTTTTCTTCCCTCTCATCAGAAGGAGGGGGAAAAGAGATGGGTGAAACAGATGGGCTAAATGAACATTCTATCATTTTAAGTTTAGCAACTGCACGGAACACAGCCTATTCTATTTAGATAATGCAAAAGATAATGTGCATTCATTTTTGAAAGTCAGGTGAAAACCATGATGATAATGATCATTTTTCCATAGTCAAGAAACAATAAATATATAATGAGCAGGTCACGTATAGACTGCCTGGCAGTTTAATTTGAACTGTGACCTTTTATTATTATTTTTTGTCCAAAGCACTTTTTCCTGAACACAGCATAGAGTCAATTTTTTCTTTCTTCCTCTCTCAATATCTTGCAAGCTCCCATCTTTGAATAAAAACTGTAGTAACCATAAAGATATGCCTTTCCCTTTCTTCCAATAAGATTTTCAAATCTAGAAGTTTATATTCATCCTATATATAAAAAGTAGACATTTCTTCTATATGCTTTAATTCTTGGTTGATTTAGTCAGCACTATAAGTATTTGTCTGCTGGAATTGTATGATTACAGTAAAAAAAAAATTTGTGTCATATATTGAGACTTTTCCTAAGAGCTATTCATCCCTACTCAAGTGATCATTTTATATGTCTTTCTTGATCATATGAAGTTTAGCTTTAAAAAATACTGAAAACAATTATGAATAAAATTTTTCTCAAATAAATCATATGACAATAAAAGAAAAATTCATCTTAAAGAGATTGCAGTGGCTAAAATGTAAAGCTTCTTGCTTCTGTTTTCCCTTCTTGTGTGTGTGTGTGTGTGTGTGTGTGTGTGTGTTTATTTTTTGGTTTTGTTGCTACTGATACAGGCTTTTTGTTGTTAATACTTTTGTTCTATACCCTCCTCCAGACTAGCTTTAAAGTAGCTAAAATATTTTGATGCTGTGTCTTTTTTTTTTTTTTTTTTTAGATGGAGTCTTACTCTGTTGCCTGGGCTAGAGTGCTGTGGAGTCAGCCTAGCTCAAAGCAACCTCAAACTCCTGGGCTCAAGCAATCCTTCTGCCTCAGCCTCTTGAGTGGCTGGGCCTACAGGCATGTGCCACCATGCCCAGCTAATTTTTTCTATATATATTTTTAGTTGTCCATATAATTTCTTTGTATTTTTAGTAGAGACGGGGTCTCACTCTTGCTCAGGCTGGTCTCGAACTCCTGAGCTCAAACGATCCTCCCGCCTCGGCCTCCCAGAGTGCTAGGATTACAGGCATGCTCACAGCACATAGCCCTTGATGCTGTATCTTTACACATAGAATAGGGCTCTTCAAGTCCTCCTTGGTTTCTGTATGTAGGCTTCCAGGTGCAAGTTCATTATGAATCTTTAGCTTCTCACAAAATGTGAAATCATACACATGCTTCTGACTCTTGCAGTTGTATCACCAAACAGAGAGTCTGCTCCTTGTTCTTCAAGGGCATGATGTGTTACAGGAAAGTGATTGTCCCGTAAAATTCTTATAATATACCTATGGTCAATTGACATTGTTAGAAGCAGGAAGGCTGGAAATACAGTTCTCATATGTGCACGATTATGGCATAAGTTTGAACAACTTTCTGAGCTACTTTGTTATATTTTCATTATCTCTCCAGATGTTATGTTTTGCTGAAGATTTGAAACAACAAATAACTACTAGATATCCCTGGTGAAGATGCTGGGGCAGCAAAAAGGTTAGTGCCATGATCAGCAGATTGGTGGACAGAGCATAACCCCATCCCCTGAGAGAGGAAGGCAGAGCAGTGGTTACGTTCCTTAGCAGGAGCAGCTGGCAGGAACAACCTTGGATTTTAGAGAAAGGAAACATAGACTTGATTCTCATCTCCACTACTTTCCAGGCACACAACCTTAAACAAATCATTTGACTCTATTCTCAGTTCTAACACTTTTTTTTCCCATTCATTTACTCAACAAACATCAACTGGACTCCTAAGCACTCTACCAGGTACAAAATAATGAGCTACTTTAAAAATGCTTGGTCTCAGTCTTCAAATAATGAAACCAGCTGGTGTGTGTGTGTGTGTGTGTGTGTGTGTGTACCATGTGCTACCTAAATGTTTTGTATGCATTATCATGTTTAATCCGTGCATGCTCCCAACCCTGGGAATAGTTATCCTGAATTTATGTGAGGAGATAATACTAAACCTTAGAGAGGTTCAATAAGCCAGTGAGAGAGGCAAGACCTGAACACAGGTCCATCTGATATTAAAGCCCCTGCTCATGATTTTGTAATATTATTACAAAAATTAAATATTTAATTATTTATATATTTAAATATTTTGCAAAATTTTAGTGAGGATCAAATGAGAAAGGTATCTGACAGAATATTACAAACTGTGATATTGTACAAGTGTCTGTTGTCATTACTGTTAACATGAACTCATATCACTTTCCTCTTAATTATTCCCATTAAAATAGTTTGGGTCATCCCACATAAATGGTAACCACAGACAAAAAAAAAATTCTATCTACATAAACAAAATACTATCAGGAGTTCCCTACTGCCTTTTCTAAGCCAGTTATACATGGCTCCTTAATGAATATTAAACAAATTGAAACCCAAGTAAGACATTTTTCTACATATGAAAAATCTCTGAAAAGCACAAGTCTACTGTTTACATTAGCCCTGAAACATCTTTAGTAATTCCTTAGGCATTTTCGGGTTATCTGCCAATAAAGTGAGAATGATGGCATTAATATAGCACCTGCAGACCTTGTAAATGTAAAATGTTTTTCATTCAACCAGAATCTCTAATTTAATATTGATGCCATTTAACACAGAATTTTCTTCTTTTACATAATTTTTATATTTTTATCCCAGACCAGGGCTGTCCAGTCAAGACATAAGATCAAGAAAACAAACTAAAAAAAGAAATCAGCAAAGAAACCCCCCATCTCTCATGTTTGCCTACTTTATACCATCCCTACCATTGCATTCTTGTGTACCTCTATGAAACAATGTGATTTTATGAATAAAGCAATATAGTCAGAATTTTTAAAAAACCTTCAAGGGAGGCCAAGGCAGGCAGATCCCTTTGAGCTCAGAAGTTCGAGACCAGCCTGAGCAAGAGTGAGACCCCATCTCTACTAAAAATAGAAAGAAATTATCTGGACAACTAAAAATATATAGAAAAAATTAGCCAGGCATGGTGGCACATGCCTGTAGTAGTCCTGACTACTCGGGAGGCTGAGGCAGGAGGATTGCTTGAGCCCAGGAGTTTGAGGTTGCTGTGAGCTAGGCTGACGCCACGGCACTCTAGCCCAGGCAACAGAGTGAGACTCTGTCTCAAAAAAAAAAAAAAAAAAAAAAAACCTTCATTATCAATATAACCACAAATTTAGAATTCAATTTGAATAAAATGTTGTCAAATTTTGATGTCTATTTTTCAATTTCTCATGTTCAATCAGTAAAAGTACTTACCTAAAGTTCTTTTTATCAAGAAAAACATTAAGTGAAGGAATGTTTTGTTTTGATATTAATAATACAACTAGTTAAAAGGAATAAAATACAGGATATGATGATTTTGTACTTGTTACTTGATAGCTGAAGTCACAGAAATGTTAACCAGATCTTGTTGGTAAAGGAGTGCCTATAGATTTAAGAATGAATGGTAGGTGAGAAATTCTATTCTTGTCATATGCCTTTTCAAAATAAATGAAAATAATATTATTTTATTTATGGAAAGAAAATTATTTTACTTATTAAGAGAAAAGAAATATTGACTCTTAGAAAATTTAAGAGGAATTTAACAGTCACTAAAAACTTACAGAAATATCTCAAACTTTAAAAGAAAAATTATCTTTACCCTTAAAAAAGTATCTGTTTTCTTAAAAAATATTTTATTAAAATACATTATTCCAATTAATACTATTGAAACTTTCATTTCTTCTGAATATTTCCAAATGATCGAAATTTTTTCATGCAAGTTTAATAGTTATGCAAGTTATAGTTTTCAGGTATGTTCTAAACAAATTTTCCATCATATAAAAAGGATGTCATGAAGGATGAAATGTGTTTTACTTGACATTATAATAAATTATATACAAATATTAAATTAAAATTTTAACACCGCTAAGCTAGCATAACCTGTGAGATCGGCCTTTGTGTGTATAATATTTGATGTATAATGTGTGATCAATAGAGTTTATTCTATAATATAAATTGAAAATTTCTTCACTGAAGGATAGGATACTTACAAATGTCTTCCTTGAATCCAATTCAGCTTAAATATCCTTTATTTTTCAGAAACAGTTATCAGAAAATTTGCATACATTTTCCCTGTATTGATTATAGCGCCAGATATGTATCAATAGTTACATACTATTTATAATAAAACATACTTAAATTTTGGATTTGCTTCTAGGAAATAGACAAAATAAGAATAATGTTATCATTTTTTTCTTTGCAGTAGTGACTACTTTGGAAATGAAAGATTTTTTTATTGTATGCTACTGTTCTCATTTTTGAACACAATACCACCAGTATAGATGTACTATAAGTGAAATAATGGCAACCTTTTCAAAAATTATATCACTCTAATTTATAGACAAACACATGCAGACTTACTTTTTCTAACAAACTTGCCAAGATATCATTTATAGGCTTATTAAGGACAAATTGGATCATGATTTGAGCTTGCAATAATTAATGACATTTATAAATTGAGTATATGGGAACTGCTCAATTCATTTAGGGACATGAGAATTTCTGTCAGATTAGAACTTTTTCTGTTTGGGTAACACAAAAAATGCAATAACATCTTATAGGAATGACGTTATCCATTCTCTAAGAGAGTGATAGCCAAGTTATAATGCTTAAATACAAGCATTTAGAACTTATAATCACATACAGCCATGTATGTGTAAATGTATTCAAGTAACTACAGCAGATACCTGAAATACAAACAAACAGAACAATGAAATAAATTTGCAAGAGCTTTGCAGTTTGTGCAGGTTGTTATTACATAGCAAAGAGCGTTTGTCATATTTAGTTTCAGCACGGTTCCAAAATTAAAAATACATGTATGGACACACACAATTTTCTAATATTAAAAATTATCTACTAAATATGCATATATTAGTTTAATATTGCATTTTAAAGAAAACTGAAAGTTAAGCATGGCAAAAACCTATCAGGTGAAATTTATGAAAATTTACAGATTACCTAAAATGCTAGGAGTTAATTATAGTCTGCTTTCCCTGGCATGTCAGCTTGATTAAATTTGGAGTTCGGAGATGAATTGGCCCAAATTCATTAGTGTTCCCTGGGTGCAGATGTTGGTCAAGGTCATGGGAAGCACATTGACTGTAATGTTAGAGAGGAAGGGGGAAGGGATTCCAAAGAAGGTAGACTCTTAAAAGGTCTGGGGTTGCAGCAAGAAACTTTGATACTTTTTAACTTAATAAATCTTGACAGCCTAATCATGGCTAAGCCTTTGCAGTGTTATTGGTACAGATGGCAAAGCTAGACATATTTAAAGAGATCTCAGCAGCTAGTAGTGAGAGAGCACTGAATCCAAATGCAGTGTTGGGCTCTAGGAGAAAGTGAAAGAAAGGAGGATAAAAAGCTACACAGCATTTCCATCTCCTGACATCTCCAACAGCCTCAGATACAAAATATGATAAGGCTCCTGCTGAGCTAATAAGCCCAACAAATGTCTGTGTCCGTGAAGTAGATGAAGTGGGATCAAGCAGAGGGGGCTGCTGTATGAAAATAAGCCAGCGCCCAGGGTATAATGGCACTAGAGAAAGCTACAAGGTCAGGCTGATGACAGAGACACCAGTTAAGTAGAGACCCCATCAGTAAGAAAGGTTTGCCTGCTGGATCCAAGACATAACCATTAAAATAAAATGAACTATTCATTTAAAGGAAGGAAGAAAAGAAGAAAACAAAAACGTTCTATAGGATTTTATTTTTATTTGTTTCTCATATAGGGCAGCTGCATCCTTTTGTTTATTTACAGGCTTCCTACCCAGGGCAGAAACTAGAGTATTGGGCTGGGGGTGGGGGACTGAGAATGGACGTGTACTTCGAAATGCCATTAAATTTGTTGGTTCTGCTCTATGATTTTAGTGGATTCACAGCCTATGCTAACAGTTATTTGTTTAACCAAACACTGCGTTGGGATGAACAGAGTAATGAACACTTCCTCTTGAGCTGCAAGTTTTCCAAGGGAAACAGACTGCTAGATGAAACATGCATTATTACTCAAGTTCTCTCTTTCTCTGTTTCCTTTTAGATGGAGAATTACTCATTCATTTTTATTGCAAGGTAATATATTTTTCAGTAAAATAAAGAATTGATTAAAGTTGAAATTATATGATTCAGAACAGCAGACCTGACAGAGGTGTCATAAAATTCAGCCTGTGCTCTTGGCTTTTGGCAACATGCACATCTAGGATGATGAGACTCCTGGTTTTTCCAAGACTATCTGTTTTCAGCACTGAAAGCCCCCATGTCCTGCAAACCCTCTCAGTGGTTCCTGTATCTCCATGGCTGAACCAGTATTTCAAAGGTAGAGCTGGACCCAATTGTGTGATGAGTCTAGCTGAATGCAGGATGAAAAGTGTATAGAAAGAGAAAGTGATTGGGCAGTAAACAGACAAGGCAGATGATTCAGAGCAAGAAACACTCATAGGAGCCTAAATCATCCAGGTTGGTTGTCACTTTGATCAAATTAGCTTTGTCATACCCAACTCTTTCCATTGCTTCTTGAAGCCACTACCTCTTAGTCACACACACACACACACACACACACACACCAGAGAGAGAGAGAGAGAGAGAGAGAGAGAGAAATGAAGTGTAGAACAACTAAAATGATATCTCTAAACTATAATTCTTTGTTGTTTTTCCTAATGGTTCAAATGATCCACACTGATCTTAAAACCAACCATGGAAAGGCCACTTGACAGCTAATTCATTCTGCAGCCCACTGTCCAGACCAACAGAAACAATAACAGATTAAAAGACAATGACAATGTTTTTCATCAAGTTTATGGAAGCAAAAACCAGTATATTGCAATAATACATAAGAATTAATACTTATGAATTTTTTTTCAGCTTTAGGAGCAGTTTAGCATAATCTTTGCTTTTTTGAGTAATAATTAGACTATGCTTAAAATTTCAAGAGTCTGACAAATTACTACATTAATTCTTAACAGATCATGTGAATTTCATGGTATCTGTGAAGCTTTGTTAAAAAGGTGAAAAACGTTTAAGCACCATATGAGATAGTTCATTAAACATATAAGAAAGCTTTAAAATTCTGACAGCATTATCAGAAAGATCAGATTGTATATACCTCTAATATTTTTTAAATCTATCTTAAGTTTTCATTTCATACAAATGCATATACAACACTGGTGTGACCTCTTAGAATCAAATTTTTTAATATAGTCCTGAAATATCATGTCATTGGCTTTAGAAACATAATCTTTATGATTTTGAGATAATTATGATAAAGATGAGTATATGATGCCAATAGTTGCTTTTAATAGTCATAGAGATTTTTCTTAAGCAATAATTAAATATCCTAAAACATCTTCCTGAGGAGGGGAGGGATCAAAAAACAGTAACTACTACATTCAGTTTTTTCAGTTTAGTTTATTACTTTAAAAATTTAAGCATCAATAAAACTGATTTCCATTAGCATAAGAAACATGTTCAAATAAATATTAATGTTTCAAAAATAATGGCTGCCATTAAAGAAAAGTTTATAATTCCAATTGTTCTCACTGAAGCTAATTTCTGGATTGCTGAAGAAGGGCGACACAGATTAGTCTAATGTTGACTGGATGATCTGTCCATTTTCTTCTGGCTATAGGATTCTATGATTATGAGATCATCCCTGCAAGGTTACCCAGAAAAGTGAGATCTGCCCACAAAGAGGACGTTGGATGCTTAACCTTCTTCTTGACATTCTTATACCTTCCTCCTAATTGGTTCTGTGCAAAACAGTATTTGTTTTAGGAAAATGAAAGAAGTAGTAACTTTTACCTGGGACAAAGGACAGATCAGTGCTGACATTGCCATGAGTAGTACCAAGAAAGATAAAGAAAGACTTTAATAATTCAAGTGTTTAATAAGTAGAAAGCACCATGCAGATAGTACTATTAGCTTAGTTCAAAGAGATGCTATGGGTAAACGTGATAAGCAAAAGCAATAACATTAAGATTTTGTTTGGTACATCGATCAGGGACAATATATAGTATTTAGAGTGTATTGAAAGTACACAGAGTTTTCTGATATAATTTCCAACTAGAAATCTTTATTCATCTTAAACTAGCTTTGTTTGCATGTTTTCTTACTTACAGAAATATTTTACTGATGACAATTATCACTATTATTAGTTTGAGTATTATAGACAATATGGAATGAAACATTAAGTTTATTTCATTTCAAGACAATATTATTCACAAGTTGTGTATAGTTCATTATTAGTTTTATCAAGTTTATTAAGCTGAAGTCCACAGTCTTGGAAACTGAGACTTATCTTGTAGCATTTTTTTCTATTACAGAAAATGCAGAAAATATATAATTAAATTTAGATTGCAGAAAATGTAAGATATCTGGAAACAGTATATACAATGGGATTGTTCAGGCACTTGTAGTCTGAAATCAAGAACAGGGTCAAATCCTAGCTCTGAAAAACTTATTGTTTGAGCAAGTTTCAATTCAGTAATAGCCAGATTTTCCATCTAGAAAACCGGGATAATTATAGTACCAATTTTAGAGGGGTTACATAAGTACAAAATACATGTCAGATAGCAAGCTCCTTTAAGGGAGGTCCATTCAGCTTGTAACTTCTTGGATTGAGGTGACATTCGAAGCATAAGCATAAGTAAGCAATGTAAGTTCCCTGAAAAAAATATATCACATCCTCCTCCCAAAATTGCTTTTTTAAATATTGGATTAATCATTTCTCCAATTCCTCAAACTCATCAGCTTCCCCAACTTTCTCATTTTTCTCAAAGATAGCATTAATTTCCCCTGGGAAGATTGAGCCTTTTCCTTCATTCCTACTTATTCCCATTTCTCCATCTTTACTTTCTCTCTCCATCTCCTCTGCCTCCTCCTCCGTCATCACTGCCAAAAATAAATAGGTAAAAATTTTGAAAGTGTATTTATTGGCCCATTTAATTATGAAGTGTAGGGATATCTCTCTGCAAGAGTAGCTGGATCAAAGAAGGCAAAGACTGCCATGAAGCATGTGCTTCCTCCTTCCCTTAAACCAGCTTTTCCCTGAGTTGACTTTATTTCTTAGGAAGCTCTCCAGAGGTGGTGGCAAAAGGACCCAGAGAGGATCAGACTTATATCCTATTAACCTACGCTCCCCTTTCTATTGTTCCCCTGGCTGATTTCTTTAACTTTAGCCATTTTTTCTTTCATTAATATTTTTTTATCAATAATATTTATTTCTTGTCTATATATATGGACTCTTGTGTAGAATATGGTCATAAAATGACTGGATTTTTTTATTTGTTTTTTTGTTTTTTGCTGTGTTGAGCAAAATTACAGTTTTCTGTTGAAAAAGGTCAGCTGTGAAGACTCAAGACATAACTCAAGGATGACACATTTTTAAAAAGCACATGTGGAACTTGCTGTTGGATTTCCTTCGGAAATTTTTAATTTAACCAACAAGAGATAAAATCTCTTCTTTTATCATCAAACATTATAGTTAATTCATAACTCTATGACTCAGGTTGCTCACTCATCTTCATAACACTTCATTACAAATACTTTTGGCTGTTTCCCAAAATCATTGATTCTCCAAAATCTATCTTCAATGATTGTTAGCAAGATGTACTATCAAATGAGGCAATTTTTTTAAAAAAGGACTTTTAAATTTAAGGAGAATATTAGGATAAGTATAGTGCTATCCAAGAGAACCATTATCCAAAGGACAGCGTGTAGTTACATAAACAAAGTTGTTATGTTGGGATATAAAATCACTCATAACTTTTTATATATTCATATTTTAAATATAAGTATATAATACATATGCATGGGCATATTTTTATATATATACATATGTTCATGGAAGAAAACCTTCTCTGTAAAAGTTAGGAAATAGATACTTTATTGTCATATAATTTCATTTTATCAATCTGTCAACTAAAAATAGAAAGGTGCCTTTAGCTAAAGATACCTAGTTCCCCTATGCTTTTTGAGTATGGCCAAGCATAAGACCCAATATTTTACCTGTCACATTCATATTGTGATTCAGGAAAGACTTGTCTTTCCTTGGTCATATCATTTTAGCCCTCAAGGAATTTACTCATCATTCCATTGTATCTAAACTCCAAAAATACCTAGTAAAGTTTGGCATCCTAATTGAAGGAAGCAAGATTATGGGAGTATTTCTGGACATATCATAATCAAGATTATTATAGCCTTACTATAGATTTCCACATTCATCCTGCTGTGAGTTTTCACCTTAACCAAAATTCTTTAGCAGAAAAAGCAAATACTGACCACAGACTAAGAATTCAGCTTTTCAAACTTGGTGAACATAAGAATACTCTGGTTTTTTGAAATCTTAATAGTAACAAAATATTCTAACTTTTCAGAATATGAAAATGTAAAGAACAAGATCAGTTCTACAATGCTCTCAAAAGCTCAACATAAAATGTAGCATATTTACAGAATGACCTCAGCAAACTTTTTAAAGTTTTCTCCATTTTCCATGTTGTATGTTTATAAGTGTAATACATGAACATAGTTAAAAGTTAAGTAGCAATAAAAAGCTTATAATAGAAAATAATAGCTGCTTCTTCTTGTGCTCTTTTCTCCTAGTACAACTCTTTATTTTCATTTTCTATTGTATCTGATTTTTTTAGTAATTACTTATAAATTTTAAATAATATGCTACTACTACTGCTTTTTAGTTATTAATTTTAGTCACTATCCTCTAAAACCTTGTCCTCCCAATAAACCTATTTTTAGTGAAATAAGTAGACCGAGTTTGTTTTATTATAATTATGTAAATATTATTTGCTACAGAGCCAAGTGGTATACTATCATTAAGTCTCTTTCCTAGTATAACTTTTTGCTATTGCTGGAATAAATAAATGTTTTGCCATTTGCAAACTCTGACACACATTGCTTCATTTTGGTGCTATGGAAAAATCTTGGGCATTGAAATTAGTAAAGTAGCATTCAGTATTGGCTGAGTTACTGCTTGTGACCTTTGGTAGGTCACTTAGATTGCTGAGCCTCAGCAATCATTTCTAAATAACAAATGTGCAAATTAGTAACTTCCTTGAAATATATCTATGAAAAATAAAAATAAATAACATGTGTATGCATCCACCTGTAGCCCCCACCACTAAATGTAAGCCCCTCCACTTTGCTCCTCACATCAAAACTATGCAGTGAGTGAAACTGGAATTATTAACACAGGTTAGGAAAGAACTGGGGCTGAAGAACACTAAAGGATTCATCCAAAGATGCCTAGAAGAGAAGGGGTCAAACCCAAGGTTTCTAATTCCAAGTGAAGATATCTTAATTCCATGGCATGTGAGGCTCTGTCCAACCATATATATCAACATACTACTGATACCCAGTTTAAATCCCTGAAACCCAGATATGCAAAATTTCTTTTCTCTTAGTTAATTTGGATGATTGGGGGAGTGATGCTGAATCTTTTTTCTTTATTTTCTCGAGTCTTGTAGGAAAACTCTAACAGAGACGAGTCAATGTAAAAGTGCAAAAGACTGGTATAGAAAGTTACATAATATTATATACAGTCCCCAGGGTGGCATAAACTGGCTGTTAGTTTTCTTTTTACCATATTCTATATATTTAAAGACTCCCTTGTGGCCATAAACTTGAAGATGTGACCATGCTGCTACCCTAGCTTTGGTACTTCTTATCTTGTAACTTATCATAAAACCAATACACTCTCAGGTTAGATAACTTGAATTCAAAAAAGAAAAAAACTATTATAGGTACTGGTAAAATTTAAAAAATATTAAAAAATACATAAAAATTTTTTTATAAGTTGGATAACAGGGTTATTATATTGACTACAGCCTCTTTTTCTTTTTCATCTCATCCTTATTAATGACTCTCCTCATAGTGGGAATATCCAAAAAATTTAGAGATTTTTTGCAAGCTATTAAAATCTCTTTATGCCATTCTGAATACCTAGTATGGAGCATTCATTTTTTGAGAATTCACTAATTTATATAAACCTTCGTACTTTTTTTTTTTACCTGCTTTCTCCAAAAAAATATTGCATTAACCATGGCCTTATTAACCAAGCATTTATTCTCATGTTACATATGTGTAAACGTGAAGTTAAGGGAAGCTAAGGAACTAATAAACAATACAGCTAGGGTCCAAATACGGCAACTTTAATTTTAGGTCTGATAATTTTTATAGTTTACTATATTCAATTTGTCACAAATATTTGAAAGAGTGAAATAAAAGAAGTCAAATATTAATGTTGTCACACACACAAATACATAGACAAGGAATAATTCATCACCACATTAAAAGTTATAATCTTGATTATTTTGGACTTTGATAATTTTATATACTACAAACATTTGAAGGACATTAACCTCTGATTCTAGAAGCTCCTTGTCAATATGCATACTAGATTGAACACTTTCAATGATGAGACTTTAATGTTTTCCAAAAAATATTTTGTCTTTGTACAACTTTGAGAAAGTTCCTTTTTTACACTGTGCTGAAATATGTCTTCCTGAAACATCCAGTCTTTGACCAGGTCTACCTCAGAAAAAAAACACAGAATGAATCTAGTTTATTTCCATTTTATGCTGCATAGGGCATAACTATCATCTCCTTTGTTCTAATCAGTATACCTTCATTAATGCAGCCTAAGGTCACACAAGCCTTTAGGAAATACAATCACAACACAATTCTGACCTAATATCCTAACTTCAATGTGACAGACCATCCCTACACCCTGGTCCCTTAGTTCTTGACCTCCTCAACTCTGGTGATAATTTCTTTCCTTCTTCCTCAGTCACAACTTTCTTTTCATGTTGAGGTAGGACAATGAATTTTTAGTAATCTTTTCAGAATATTGTCAGAAAATAACATCAAAATAATTATCCACTAGACTCTATCTTTCCATTTCTCGAAATGTAAACATTCAAAGAGAAAATCAAAGCAAAATCAGAGATAATGTCACACTAATTAAATGACCAAATTGGCCTTAGCAATAATGCTTGGCTATCACACCAAAAGCTCAGGTAACAAAAGCGAAAATAAACAAATTAACAAATAAACAAATAAACAAATTAAGGAAACAGCACAACAAAGGAAACAATCAACATAATGAAAAAGCTTCCTACAGATTGGAAGAAAATCTTTAAACATCATATATCTGATAAAGTGTTAATGCCCAAAATATATAAGTAGCTAGCACAATTCAATAGTAAATAATAATAATGCTAATAAATATCCTGATTTAAAAATGGGCCAAGAATTCTAAACAGACATTTTTCCAAAGAAGACATAAAAGTTGCCTGCAGATATATGCAAAGGTCCTCAGCATCACCAATCACCAGGGAAATGCAAATCAAAATCACAATGAGATATCACCTCACATTTGTTAGGATGATTGTTATCAAAAAGATAAGCAATAAATGTTAGTAAGGGTGTGGAGAAAAGAAAACCCTTGTATGCTATTGGTGGGAATATAAATTGGTACAGTCATTATGAAAAACAGTATGAAAGTTCTTCAAAAATTAAAAATGAGCTACCATGTGACCCAGCAATCCCCCTTCTGGTTAAACATCCAAAGGAAATGAAATTGACATCACATAGAGATGTCTGTGCTCCAATGTTCATTGCAGCATCATTCACAATAGTCAAGATATGGAACCAACCTAGGTGTCCATTGACAGATGAATGAATAAAAACACACACACACACACAATGGAACATTATTTGACCTTAAAAAAATGGAGGTCCTGTCATTTGCAACAACATAGATGAACCTAGAGGATATTATGCTAAGTGAAATAAGCCAGACACTGAAAGAAAACTATTGCATGATCTTACTTACATGTAAAATTTTTTAAAGTGAACACATAGAAACAGAGAGTAGAATAGTGGTTACTAGGGATGTCAGGGAGAGAAATAGGGAGATGTAGGTCAAAGGGTACAAAGTTGCAGTTATATAGAATGAATAAATCTAGAGATCTAACATACAGCATAAAGACTATAGTTCATATTGTATTGCATACTGCAAATTTGCTAACAGAGTTTAGGCGCTCTTACCACACATACACACAAAGGTAACTATATATGAAGTGATAGATATGTTAATTTGCTTGATTGTAATAATCATTTCACTCTATATCAAAACATCATGCTGTACAACTCAAATATATATAATAAAAAATGACAAACTTACAGAACAAAAAGAGACTTTCTGAGATTATCTATGCAACTTCTTGCTTTCAAACCCATGGCCTCAAAAATTTCAGGTAGATTAATAAGTGTTAAAATATATTTTTAGAAAATTCCACAATCCCCCTTAGGAATTCATTTTAATTCCTAATAAACTTCATAGTTAAACCTTCTACTTTATATCAAGCTTAACTTCCTTGTGCTGACATAAATCGTAAGTCTAAATTTACTTGGTTTTTTTCCCTCTGTCATAACATGGTAAGCATATTGCAAAGTGGGTTTAGACAAACCAAAGTGTAGCTTAAATCTAAAGCACCAGAACAATTCCAAATGAGTAAATATTTCTATGCTTAGTGTCTTAGCCAGCTCAGGCTATTATAACAAAGTGCCATAAACTGGAAAGCTTAAACAACAAACATTTATTTTTCACAATTCTGGAAAGTGGAAGTCCAAGATCAGGGCACTAGCATGGTCAGGTTCTTGGTAAGGGCCCTGTTCCCAGTTTACAAACAGCCTTCTTGCTGTCTTCACATGGCAGAGAGAACTCACTAGCTCTCTGGCCCCTTCTCATTAAAGGCACTAATCCCATTTATGAGAGCTCCACTCCCATGACCTAATTACCTCCCAAAGGTCCCAATTCCAAATGTTATCACATTAAGATTAGGGTTTCAACACATGGATTTTGCGGGGGACACAATCATTCAGTCCATTGTACTGTGGTTATTACTATTATTATTTACTATCTTATATGCTTTAACAAAACAATCCTAGTTAACTTTTCTTTATTACCCTTATTTTATCAACTTGGAATCATACCTTTATTATTATCACTCCATCAGGAATCCTTGTTCATAGGAAGGTTGAACTGGGAATGTATTAATGTTAGAACTTTTAAAAATTGAAAAATCAAATTCTAAAACTACTGATTATAAAATTCACAAATGTTAACACTCTAAGTCCTGGAACCAAAATAGTAAAGTAGAAACTTTCTCCCTTTTCCAGCCAAATGGCAATTATAGCTCTATAAACCAAAAGCACTGACCCTATACAGTTTTCTCTAACCCATAACTACTTGAACAGCTTCAACAGAGTTGTGGAAACAAATGAGCTTTGCACTCTACCTCATTCATTGCATTTATAGTCTAATACTTCTTTCAGAGCACCTAGATATCACTGTGATAGGCATTATGGAAATACTTAGCCATATTTGTCAGGTGTCGTGGAAACATTCAAGAAATTACTAATAACTTTGAGGTCAGTGGCAGAAAAAGAAAAAGCACTGTGGCTTTTAATAATAATGTTTTTAAAAGATTGAATTACATATATGAAAAGTGGAATTGTGTCTGAAAATGCACTCCAGAACTTAAGGGTTTATTGCATAAGATATTGTGTGCAAAAGTACATAGATATTAAGGTTTACATAAGGAATCGGTCACTTATATTTGACATGTTCTCATATAATGCATTGTGGGTCAAGGAACAATGTTCGATTAAGACAATATAGCATGAAATAAGACAATTTTATTTTTAATAACAATTTATTGAAACAAGGAGCTTTAGTTGTTTTCATTTAAGATCTATTGCTCCTGATGGGTAAGTAAAGTTAGGAAATATTTCAAAATTTAGTTTTGGGATTGTTTTGCTTTCATTGTCATCATTAAAAAGTACATAGTGAGAAAAATTTCAGACATTGTTCAGTTTTCCCTGTAGAGCTATTCCCTAACCAAGAAAATGAGATGTTGCCTAATACGATACCTTTTTGAGATTTTGGCACTTGGTTGATAAATACACACGTATATATGTGTATGTATGAGTTACACGTGTGTACATGTACATGTGCATAAATCAGTAATGTTGTGAAACAGTTGGATGCATTTTGGAAATAAAATATAAATTGCAAATTTGTTTCAGAGGTTATGATAACAAAATATATGTGCAGATTTTTTAAACTCAGCTTTTCAGGGGTTTTTTGTTGTTTTTGTACCTATTATTGATGGAATGTTGGGAAAAATCTCAAATGGATTCTTTTAATTGGAATGCCTCGGCCTTAGATTACTGTCAGAGAATATCTAGTAAAGCCTACCTTATAAGATTTTTTTTACCAGCAACTCATCATTTGGTTGAAATAAGTAGTGTATTGTTTTTTGAATTTTTCCATTGGGCAAATTTATAGCATTTATCAATTAACATATGCCTGAAAGCAACTCATATGTGTGCTACTCATTCAGCAATAAAATAAAACTCCAAGGCTACCATAGTGTCCCAGAGAATCTGTTTCAGATACTGGCATTAATGTGATGGAGATGCAATAATAATAATCATTGTTTTATGAGCAACTAGTATGTGTCAGCCTTTTGGCTAAGCATGTGACATACCTTAATTCTACAGCAATCCTGCAAATTACATATTGTTCCCATGTTTTGCAGATGAGGAAATTGATCTTGTGAGGGCTTTTTGGCATACCAGTAAATTTCAGAGGGAGAATGCTGACCAGGCCTGTTGGATAGTGAAGGCTGTGTGCTTAACCACCGTGCTTTGCGACGAGAGGCAAGGACTCACTCTCCACTTTGCCTTTGAAAGCAAGACCCATGTGTTATACATCTTTATGTCTCTGGGGTCAAGCAGGGTGACTGGCCCATAAGAGGTGCTTGTGAGCAAATGATAAAGTGTTTGTGAGTGAATGATAAAGCAAGTACACCAACTGCATAAACAACTAAAACTGAGATTTTTATTCTCCCTCTTGGCTCAAAAGAATGTGGTTGTGTGTCAATGTAGAAGAAAGGTGAACCTCCCTGTTCATTTTCCCATATTCTTCTCGCAGGTCATGAAGTGTGTGTTTACAATCTTAGCATGTCAGGGTCTGTTACCATGATTGTTGAGATCTGAGCAGCCCTAATCTGGATGAGTTTCAGCTCTTTCGTTCCATATACGTAATAAAATTGTACGATGTGTGTAAGCAGTTGATTTACTCTTGAGAACCTTTGGAAGGCAATTTAGTAAATTGCAATAGGAATGATATCTGGAATTTTTAATGGATTTAAGACAATTTATAAAGCTAGAATCAAAATTTGTGTGAATCTCAATCAATATATAGAGCTGCAATTAAGTGTTAAAGACCTATAAGAACAAAGTTTTAATTGAAGAAATTCTCTGCTTTAAACTCAGTTAAGAAATTCTCCTTCCTTTTTATAGGAAAGAACTTAGGGAATTCCAGCTACAGGTTTAAGTCACATAACCAACACATAAATATGATAACTTAGTGATGAAAAATAGCACAAGCCCATAGTTCAAATCTGAAGGAAAAAAGGTATGGCAAAGCAATTTCTTGAATACAGTTTTAATTCAGTTCAGTACAAACTCAATATCATTATCTTGACTTAAGACCTAATGTTCCACCAGAAAGTGATGGAATATATTGCTTTTAATTATTATGATATGTTTACTGAGGGACTCCCCATGCTAGGTTATTACCAAATTATTTCTAATCCTCAACAACACAGAAAAAATGAATACTGTTAACCTTATTTATAGAAGAAGAAACTTAGTGAAATGTTGTTTTAGAATCACAAAGTCAAAATCAGGATTTGCACTCAGGCCTATCTAAGGCTTAAGAAAACTCTTAACCTGAGGTGCACAGCCCCTTGTGCAAAGATAGTAGATCTATGTTGGGCAAGGTAGTAATAACAGATCCATGTATGACTTCAGGGGTAAACCTCTTAAAATTGTATATGCAGAATAATATTTATGTCTGTATACTTTCTGGAGAGTTCATAATAATTTTGACTAGCTCCCCCAGGGTTCTAGGACTCAAAATATTATAAAAACCATTGCTTTTCACTTTGCTATATCCCTGCTTGTGAGACAGATAAAGTAACTCTCTCTATGTCAAACATTGGAAAAGAATTTCAGAATTATCCCATACTTTAGATGGTAATTTTAGCCAGGATTCAGAAAGTAGTACTAAAAGGGGTGAAAGCTACACCATGAAAAGTGAGAGGATGGAATGAGTTTTTTATGGGGAGAGCAGAAGAAGAGTCCAGAGAGAACAGAGAGTGAGAATTATATGCAGGCAAAGATTAGAAATCTATATAGCAGCAGGGGCAGTGAGCACTATGTTTTAAATGTAGAGGTCACTCCAAAATTCTTATGTTGTATTTAAACCCCGAAGTGACTGTATTGGAAGATGGGGCCTTTGAGAGGCAATTAGATAATAAGGGCTCTGCCCTTGTAAGTGGGATTAATGCCTTATAAAAGGGCTGGAGGGAACTAGCTGGGTAGTCTTCTTGCTTTTCTGCCTTCTGCCATGTGAGGAGGCAGCAACCAGGCACCATCTTGGAAGAAGAGAGCAGCACTCACCAGACGTCAGATCTGCTGGTGTCTTGATCTGGGACCTTCCAGCCTCTAGAACTGTAAAAAATAAATTTATGTCCTTAAAAATTACCCAGTCTCATGTGTTTTGTTATAGCAGCAGGAGAAAACTAACACAGAAATCATTACTGACAGTTGGGTGTTGTTATAACAAATACCCCAAGATGTGGAAGTACTTCTGAAACTGGGTAATGGGTAAAGCCTGGACCATGAAGGGCTATTCTAGTGTAGGCTGAGAAGAAGAGGAGAGTCGTTGAGAATGTTTTTTTTTTGTTTTTTTTGGGTTTTTTTTTTGAGACAGAGTCTCACTTTGTTGCCCGGGCTAGAGTGAGTGCCGTGGCATCAGTCTAGCTCACAGCAACCTCAAACTCCTGGGCTTAAGCGATCCTACTGCCTCAGCCTCCCGAGTGGCTGGGACTACAGGCATGTGCCACCATGCCCGACTAATTTTTTCTGTATATATTTTTAGTTGTCCAGATAATTTCTTTCTATTTTTAGTAGAGACGAGGTCTCGCTCTTGCTCAGGCTGGTCTGAACTCCTGAGCTCAAACAATCCGCCCGCCTGGGCCCCCCAAGTGCTAGAATTACAGGCGTGAGCCACCGCGCCCGGCCAAGAATGTTTTGATTTTCTTAGAGATTACTTAAGTGTTTGTTATCAGAATATTGGCAGAAATATGGATGGTAATGGCATTTCTGGTGAAGTCTTAGACGAAAATGGGAAGTAAGGTATTGGAAACTGGAGGAAAAGCTATCCTTGTTATAAAGTGGGAAAGAATTTGGCTAAATCATGTCCAGGTTCTGATGCTTTATAGAAATCAAAATTTAAGAGTGGTGAACTAGGATATTTGGTAGAAGAAATCTCTAAGCAAATAGTTGAAGGTGCAACATGGCTTCTCTTGACTGGCCATAGTAAAATACGAAAAGAGAGAAACAAAATAAAGGTAGAATTTATAATCAAAAGAGAAGAACTTAGAAATTTGGAAAATTCTCAGCTTGGCCATGTTTTAAAGAAAGAAGAGACATGTTCAGGAGAGAATACCAAGAATGTGGCCAAGAGAATATTTGATAAGGAAATTAGTATGGGTAGAAGGAAGCCAGATGGTACTCATCAAAACAATGGGAGAATGATCCCAAAGGCATTTTGCAGACTTTTGAGTCTCGTATTGCCATCACAGGCACAGAATCTTGGGGGCAGAATTTTTTAAAGGGAGTGCTCACTTGCTCGCTTTCACTTCAAGTTTCTGCTTCCTGCATTCTTTTATTTTTTATTTATTTATTTATTTATTTTTTGAGAAAAATTCTTACTCTTTGGCCCAGGCTGGAGTGCAGTGGCACAATCATAGCTGACTGCAGCCTTCAACTCCTGGGCTCAAGTGATCTTTAACTCTCCTGCCTTAGCCTCCTGAGAAGTCAGGACTACAGGCTCACACCACCATGCCTGGCTAATTTTTTAATTTTTTTGTAGAGATAGAGTCTCACTACGTTGCTCAGGCTGATCTAGAACTTCTGACCCCAAGCAAATACTGCCTTGGCCTCCCAAAGTGCTGTAATTTACAGTCATGAGCCACCGTACCTGTCCTTTGCTCCTTGCATTTTGGTGCAGACTTCTTTGGCCACCACCTGCCCGCTGTGGCTCAAGAAGGCCCAGATTCAGCTTGGGCCACCCCTTCAGAAGGCACAAGTGGCAAATCTAGGTGACATGCTTGAGGTGCCAATTCTGCATGTGCACAGAGTGCAAGAGCTATGCAGGCACGGCTACCTCCACCTAGATTTCAAAGGAAGCCTCAGAGACGCCTGGGGCCTGGGCAGAGATTTCCCATAGGAGCGGGGCCACCACAGAGAGCTCCAACTAGGGTAATACCTAATGGAGCCATAGGAATGGGGCCATCACCAACAGTCCCCACTGGGATGATGCCCAGCAGAACTGAGGGGTTGTGGCCACTGCAGAGATCCCCAGTAGAGCATAGCTTAGTAGAACCACAGGGACAGAGCTTTCCTTGAGACCCCAGACCTGTAGAGGTACCAGCATGCAATGCCAGTTTGAGAGAGCTGCAGGTACCCAAATCCAACACCTGAGAGATGATGTGTGGGCTGCCCCCAACAAAGCCCTGGGGGTGGGGCTACTCAGAGCCTTGGGGGCCCAACCTCACCATAGTATGTCCAACAGGTAAGACATGAAGTCAAATAAAATTATTCTCAAGCCTTTAGATTTAGTGTTTGCCCTGTTAGATTTTGAATTTGGTCAGGACCTATTGTTCTTTTCTTATTTCCTCTTTCTCCCTTTTGGAATGGAAATATTTATGCTATGCCTGTCTCATAATTGTATTTTGGAAGAATATAACTTGTTTAATTTCACAGGCTCACAATTGGAGAGGGATTTACCT
Organism: Varecia variegata; assembly: GCA_028533085.1. Lineage (NCBI taxonomy): Eukaryota > Metazoa > Chordata > Mammalia > Primates > Lemuridae > Varecia > Varecia variegata. The sequence continues at coordinate 68,857,697 of CM052438.1, read as the reverse complement.
AAGAATGAATTGTACCTTGAGTCTCACCCATATCTGATTTAGATGATATTTAGATGAGACTTTGAGCTTAGATTTCAAAGTTGATGCTGGAAAAAGTTAAGGCTTTCAGGGATATTGGGATGGAATAAATCCATTTTGGATGTGGGAAGGACATAAATTTTGAAGAGCCAGGGTAGAATGCAATGGTATTAATGTATTCATCCCTCCAAAATTCATATGTTGCAACTTAAATCCCAAAGTGGTGGTATTGAAAGGTGGGGTCTTTGGGAGGTGTTTAGATTATGAGGGTTCCATTCTAGTAAATGGGATTAGTGCTTTTATAAAGAGCTGGATAAAACTACCTAGGCTTTTTGCCCTCCCACCTTGCATCATATGAGCACATGACATTTGTCCCTTTTCCATGTAAGGACACAGCTACAAGGTGCCATCTTGGTAGCAGAGAACAGCCTTCACCAGATACTGAATGTGTTGGCACCTTGATCTTGGACTTTCAAGCCTCCAGAATTGTAAGGAACAACATTCTGTTCTTACAAACTACCCAGCCTCAGGTATTTTGTTATAGCAGGAGGAATGAACTAAAACAATGAGGGAATCAGTAAAGACAAACTTTAGAATAGAAACAAAAACATCCAGTGGGATAGTGTTGATAAAGGCACAAAAACAAACCATACACAGGTGGTCCCTGACTTATGATGCTTCAATTTAAGATTTTTCAACTTTACAATGGTTTTATCAAGCTCTTAAATGCATTTTTGATTCATCAGAATTTTGACTTATGATGGGTTTATCTGGATGTAGTCTCATCAATAAGTTGAGGAACATCTATAATGAAAAAAGAGTGCTAGAGAATCAAGGCTCTTGTTTGTAAGAATTTCCAGAAGGTTGGCAAAACCCTAATAGAAATATTAAGGCACTACAACCCACTCACAATTTTGTAAGTTGCAAGATGTTAATGGATATAGACCTGAGGTACCAGTTTGGCATTTTCTGATTAGTATAAGAGGACAATGAGGATTGGCCGTTAAACTGATACTTCTATAGTTTGTGTGTACCCAATAATAGTGCATGTGCATCCTTGCTTATTAAATGTATTGACCTTAGTAACTAGAGTCAGTACAAGTACTAAGGCAATAAGATATTAATAAACTCTTATTAAAGTAATGATTCATAATTAATACATTTTTACAAATATTACCTCATTGGATTCTCACAGCAAACCCTGAATGTGAGCCCTCATCTTATTGTATTGTCCTCTCACCCCAGTACATATCATTGTCTTCCAAATCCTGTGTCCCAGTAATAAACTTACCTCCCTTCAATGATAGGTATTCTGCGCCAATTTTCAGTTCAATCCTAATTTGAAGTAGAACATTCTTTTATTGCTCCTGTTTTTTTGCATAGTGGCCTTACCATTAAATCAACAATAAAATGCCCTGGGATAATATTTGGGGTTTCTGCAATAGTCCCTAAGGCACCTATCCTAAGGTGCATCATTTGAATAAAAGGGTCTTATGTTGAAGTCCATTGCAAATGTACTAGTTCATATACCCCAATTTCTGTATGGGTATCTGGTATAGAAAGAGTTACTGCAACAGTATATCTAGACCCCAAATGACACTACTTTGCTCTTGTGAGCCCCATATCAGTTATAGGAACCCTCCCTGTACCCTAAACCGGTGTTTCAAATCTTCCTTAATTATTGTGGCTAGCTGCCTACCTGTCTGGCCTCATTGTTGTGTTTTTACTGAAACTCACTTCAACAACACTCTATCACTGACTATTTGATTGATGAAGTCCAGTTACTGTGTTAACCTGGGGGCACCACAATTTGGCCCACCAGTCTAGACCTCTAGTGGCTCCCTGTATCTGGATCAGTTTCTTTAGTACTGAAGCTACCTTGGAGCTAAAGTCGGGAAAATGGGAAGGTGAATCTGGATGGTTTGCTGAACTAGAGTGGAGCTGAAGTAAAAATGAGGAAAGGTTTCAAATAAATATTTGGAAATTCATTTTGCTACATATTGCTTATTGATATTATTGTCTCAATTAATTTGCTTATTGAACCTTCTTTGTAATTAGTCATAATATGAAACTTGGTCATTGTCAATGTATAAGTTAATACTACCTTTGAGTACAGAACAAGTCATTATTTTTATTTACATATTTTTTGGACAAATATCTTGTTCATGAAATATTTAATAGTCAGAAAAATATAATTTTTAAATTAAAAAAATATAGGCCCACTTTTTCCCTTCACAAGTGGACATTTCTGTGGCCATCTTCTGAAGAAAGACATTTCTCTTGTCTGTTCCAGAGCTAAGATGTCAGCCATCTACAGGTCAAGTAGAGGAAACAGGAAAGAGCTGCCATTTCCTGACAACATCCACTACAGGAACACAGGAGTTTGTAACCCCACCAGGTAAGGATTTAAATAATAATTGACAAAGAATATTATAAACTAGTGCTTCAACTAAGCTATAACCAAAAGTGAGTTATTGTCTACCTTATTAGTTAGGCTCAGTGATTTTAACATTTGTGCCAAATTAACGTATATATTATTCAGCTAAGAATTCAAGTGGTCTATAAATTAATCTCTAAAACTTTTCACTGATCTGGTAGCTTCTAATCTGAACTGAGAAGTTTCTGTTCAGTAGTTTTGGTGTGCTGAACTTAGAGGCTAATGCCATGTTAGGATTTACTGTGTTTGTTTTTCCACTTTTAACTTAGAAAGAAAAGCATGAATTTTTTTCTATTAATCATCAGGAATGCTGGTTTAAGTCTCTAAAATTATATTTTTGGAGGCAATTTTTCGAGTTGTACTTACAATTGAATTTATTTCCATTTACTTTCCTTACCTGAGGTGAAATAAAATTGTTATTCCCATGTGGAATATGTCAAGTTTTTAATAATTCCCATGAAAAGGAACTTTCTAAGATTATCTTTTTATCAATAGTTAAATTATGTCATGTTTTTAATTGGACTCCAAGTCACAGCCTCTAGCTTCCCAGAATTGTAATGGCGTTGAATTAATTTAAAGGGACTCAGAGGAACCAGATATGGAAGGCTGTCACCATTATAATTTAGTTTTATGATTAGATCATGGAAAACATTGTAGAATTCTGAAGAGAGTTTTAACCCTTCTATCTTGAAAAAGCTTTCATTCAATTTATCTGTCTCAAAAGATATGTGTCTTTGGAGAGATTTTTAATCCTGTAGAAAATTTGATAAAATAAATGTCACAATGAAAATAACACAGGTTACCACATTAAAGACACATGCAATTTATGATCTACAAATTAAAGTAACCACAAACATACGCTCGCCTGCATACACACACACATACATATATTCATCATGCCACATTATGAGTATCAGTTGTAATACAATGATATTTGAGAACTTTTCTGTATACTTTGCATAATAAGTAACACAAATATTTGGGAGTAGGTAAAATACTTTAAATATTGTAATCATTTTACATACTTTAAACAATATATTAGTCGTACATAATTCTTGTGTTTTTATTTGGGAATTTTTTAATATTCTTTTTTCCAAGAATTCTCCAGAGAACAAAGAAAATATTTGTGAACATGTAACTGCTGAGAAGGCAAAAATTGTATTGACTATGAAGAAATTCTTTTCAGGTCTCAAACAAAAACAAGTACCTTGGTCTATCAAAGTACTCTGCAGGCACACACAAATAGAAATGACTATGTTTAAAAATACCTGCAAAAAACTAGAAAATGGATATATGTGATCTCTCTGTAATAGTTCTAACAACTTCATGTGAATATTCAGTTGTCTCAAAACAAAAAGTTTTAAAAATTGTGTTTATAATGGTAATATCTTCTTGCTATCTACATATCACTCAATGCAGAGACATGTGCTGAAATATTTAAAATATATATATACTTGATGATGAAAGAGATACTTCCCTAATTTTGTGATTATGTTGGTATTTGGGGGATAATTGAGTCAAAGCAATTCAGTATTAATTTTTAATTATAGTAGGTAGAGGGAGTTCTATGTGAGGGTATTTTACTACATTTGTTAAATTAATCCATGATGTTAGATTTTTTTTTTTTTTTTTGTAAAGTGTAAGAAAACAGAGAGGAAAAAAGCCTTTCTTTAAACACATCAGTCGCAAGAGCCGGGTAAAGGAGAATGCAGCTCTTTTATTTGATGGGATGAGAAAGCTAATAATGTATGACAGTAAAAAGGCAGAGGCTTTTAACGCTTTTTTTAACCTTACAAAAAAGGTCAACTCTGATCTGGAAATGAGAACAGCCAACACATGGGAAAGAAGGGCAAAAAGCCAAGAGGAAAATGAGAAGGAGCTGGTGACAAACACACTCAGGATGGCAGGTTCCTGTCCCCGGCACCCGCACGCTGAGATTCTAAAACCATGGTCCAGTCGGCTCTCGATTATTTTTATTTTTGTTTTTGTTTTTATCCCACAGAGTGAGGGGAGGGACACAAAGAAGGCTGGCAAATTTACCAAGACCAGAAAAGAGAATGCTTTATCTCGATTTAAACAGAGAGGAAAAGAAGAAAATTCTGTATCCAGCTTGCTAGTTTCATGTTTGCTAAAGAAAATACTAGTTTGACATTTCTGCTTCTAACTCAATGGTTAACATATTTAATATGTAAAAGCATAAGACAGTGTTTATTGAATGTCTACTCTGCGCCCAGCACTGAATTAGAGCCCTCATTTTATAAATGTGACGTGACATTTGAGAGGAAAAGAAACTTGCTTAAGATAAACTAGTCAACAAGTGCTAAACTGGATTTGAATCCAGACTTGCTAATTCCAAAACTCTCATTCTTTCCACCATAGAAACCAGCCCTGATGACTCTTACTTTTGGTAGAGCCTTAATCTAATTAAAATGATGTCAAATTCACTTAAAATTGAAAAACTAAGTCTACATTTTTTTTATTCCAAAGTCAATAGCTTGGTTAAAAATATATCCTTTCATATAAGAGCATCTAAAAAGACATCTAAATTAATCACTGTTGCATTGAAAAAAATGTGATAGAGGCTGTGTTAGCTTGTAGTTCAAGATGAGGGTAGGACTCCGGCCCCTGACAGTTACTAGCTGGTAACCATGGACAAATTACATAACCTCTCTGAGCTTCAGTTTCATGGTACGTTAAATGGGAATAATACTTGTTTTCACTTGACAGGACTGTTAGGAAGACTAAATGAGGGTATTAGTATATGTAAAGTACTTTTCACAATGTCTAACAGGAAATGTGCTTAATAAATAATCTATGTGATTATTTGTAGGATTATTAATATTAATTAATAATATAATGTTGAACAAATAGCTTTGACCTTCACTAACAGGTTGATTGCTATAAAAACACTTTGTTTTTATAGCAAAGTATACATGTACAACTTTGTAAAATGCTGCTCTGAGATATGCTTGGGTTTTTTTTTTTTAGCTAAGTACATTATTTAACTATAAGTACCTGACCCTGTATTATATATTTAGATAATAAGTTGATAGGAGAAATTCAATAGCTTTTAATGTGCATGACTTTACAGCTATCACACAATTGTTTGCTCTTGGAAATTTACTTCTTATTGCAAATAAGGCTTCTCTTACATACTGTAAGCCTGCAACCTCATCGTGTCCTCTTCCTGCCTCCCATCCAATTCATGTTTGCTGCTCTTCCTGTATTCCCTACCTTTGAGAATGCCAACAAGAGCCAAAAAACTGGAAAATATCCAAGACATCTCCTTTCTCTTCCCACTGATATTTAATACTTCCACTTTTACATCCACTTTAGACCTTTGTTGCTACTCACGGAGACAACTACTCTCCATGCCAAACCCACCTGGTCCAATCTCACCAGGGTTTCAGGAGGGCTTATTCTAAAAGGCAAATGCAATTATGCCACACCTCAGTTTAGGTCCTCCCATGGCTCTGTTGTTTTGAAGCTAAAACCCAAATACCACAGCATAATGCAAAAAAACCCCTTCATGATCGTACTTCTGGTTATGCCTTTGGACCTCATATTCTGCCACAGAATGATCTATGATTTTTTATGCTCTCTTTGCTGTCTCCTTTAGCCAGATTTACCTACCTCAATTGTCCAACTATAGCTAATCCTTCAAAACTCAAGCTCAAATATTGCCTCTTCCAACAAGGCTTTCTCAATCTTTCACATATGGGTTAGGTACGTATCCTCAACACCTCCATTTATTCTTCTCATTGCATCTACACATGTGCCCCTTTATACTTTTATATATGACAAAAATTTAAAGTTCTATCAAAGTATACAAATCTCCTGCTTAAAACACTCTAGTGATTTCCTTTTCCAAATAGAATAAAGCCAGAATCCTTATATGGCCTCCAAGGCCCTATGTGGAGTACCCCCTGTCTAGTCCTCTGACTCTCTCTCATACCCTTGGATCACTGTGCTTCAACCCACTGCCCACAAACATGTCTGATAAATGCTCCCAGCTCAGCCCTACAGCAAAGCCTTTACATTTGCTATCCTCATTGCCTTGAAAATTTCCACTTGAATATTTGAATGGTTGATGCTCTCTCATCATTCACATCCAGCATGAGAGTCATCCTTTCAGAAAGCCTCTTTGACCAGCTCCCCAGTGTTGCTTGCCATTCCCACTCACTCTGTTTTTCATAGCACTTATCACTATCTAGTCATATTGTCGATTTATGTTTTCTTGTTTGTTTATTATCGATCTCCCCTCTAGAACACAAGCTCTGTGTCTGTCTTGTTCACTACTGTATCCCAGTGTCCAGAAAAACATTTGACATATAGAGTTCACCCCATTCACTGTTTTACCCCAATAAGTTAAATAATTTCTTATTGTCATTCCTATGTCAAACCTGTTTGTTATTTATTGATATGACATGTCCACTATTGTAAAGAATTGCAAATGATGAAAACCTGACTTGAATATACAACTTTAGGCAATGAGATCAAACAATTTACCAAATTAAGATCATTGAATTTTAAGATCAAAGGCTGAATTCAAAGATGTAGATATGTGCAGCAGAATCCTAGGTAGTCCCTCAAATTTGTTCTTCCCTTCCTGGTATATGAACAGTTGTAGCTAAAATTCATCTTCTTAGCCAAGGATTATATTTCTTACCTTCTCCTGCAGTGAGGCATGGTTATATCATTTATTTCTAGACAATGGAAAGTAAACAGAGGAGCATACATTACCTCCAAACCACAGCTTATAAAAAGTAGGCCAGGCTGGACACAGGGGCTCATGCCTGTAATTTTAGTACTTTGGGAGGCCAAGGCAGGAGGATCGCATGAGGCCAGGAGTTCGAGACCATCCTGAGCAAGATCGAGACTCTATCTCTACAATAAATAGAAAAATTAGCCAGGCACAGTGGCCCAAGCCTATAGTCCCAGCTACTTGAGAGGCTGAGGGAGGAGGATTACTCAAGTGAGCTATGATGACACCAATGCACTCTAGTTTGGAAGACAGAGTGACCCCTTGTCCTAAGAAAAACAAAAAGAAAAGTAAGGTTGTCTCCCGTACTCTGTGTCTCTTGCCTCCAGCAGGAATCAGATGATGATGATGGGAACCTATGCTATTGAAGAGGCACAGGAGGAAGACCAGGCTCCTAATTCATCATGCAGAGAAGAACACTTCAGTGGCCACTGCCATGTGAAAGATGGTGCATTAGCTCATTGTATTTGAACCATTTTCCATTTTGCATCCCTTTGTTCCAGCACTTTGGTCAACTTACCCTAAATAATACTACATTTGGTGTGGTTAGTTTCACCAGGTTTCTCAATATTTCCCGAAGAATTCTAAATTTTCAATTTTTACCTTAGGCTTGTGCAGTGCGTGTTTATTATTCTTCTCTCTATATATGCCCATTACAGAGGGTCAGTTCATAAACTCTTATAAATATTTCCTTAATCAGAAGACAAAAGGCTTATGTCAGGTGAAGGAAAAAAAAAACTATTATAAATAGCAGTAAAAGAGCATTTGATAAAATCAAGATGGAAAAGAGTATACATTTAGACTTTTTGTATGTATTCATTTGTAGGTGAAGCATGTCTGTTCTCTGCCTAGTAAGTGACCATATCAAATGTCCACAGTAAATAATAAGAGAAATTAATTCATAAATTGTGATTTTTATTTCCAGAGTTATGTTATGCTTTTAATACAAAATTATTTTAATGAAAACTTCTATGATGTCACTAGTCTTTTTTTTATTTTCATGAGCCTTAGGTTTTAACTGGATTATCAAATTTAGCTTCATGTGATAAGACCTCTTAATAGTTTTAGAATAAAAATGTAGAAAGGAGACCAGACTGGACGAGGAAGAGGAGACCAGACCAGAAGAGGAAGAGAGTGCTAAGTTCTTAATATGCAATACCTCATTCAGACCTCATGAACCAACCTATAAGATAGGTATTGTTCTTTACCTTGTTTGCAGATGAGGAAACTAAGGCTTAGAGAAGTTATATAATCTGCCCAAGATAACACCTTAACTCATGAAACTGAGAATCAAGATCAGGCCTGACTCCAGAGTCTCTGCTCTTAGCCATTATGCAAGTCAGAAACTGTCTTTCTGCCTATATGGTTGTTTCCACAGCTTCCTCCAAAGGTGTCCTCAGGCTGGCCCTGGGGCTGAGCCACAGCTGTTGTCCTGGTGATCTCCAACCCCAGATTTTATTTTTACTGTGGATGGGGGGAGGGGCACAGTCCTGGGTTGGAGGGCGGAAATTGGGCTTTTTGTGCTGTTCTGTCTCTGGGCACAAGAGGGTGAACTCTCAGCAGGCATCTCTTGCACTAGGCCTCACTTGCCCCATCACTAACAAGGGAAGAACAATCCTACTCCTGGTGCCTGCCAAAATTACTCTTTTTTGAGATCATATATGTAAGAAATCTGCATAAAGGATTAGCACTTATTAGACTATGTACAGATCTAGCCCCCAACCAAAGTTCCAGACTTAATTCCCAAAAGTTCCCAGCAAACTTGGAAAACCTCCAAAGAATCCTTATCTCCCTGCCTTTGTTCATGCCTTTCCCCGTATCCGAAAGGCCTCTTCATGTTCATCCACCATAATCCTACCTATCCAAAAGGCCTAGTTCATAGGCTTCTTTCTAAAAGGTGTTTGTGGACAGCTGTCCTTGATATGATCCATCTCTCCTACCTAATCTTTGGCTGTAAGCACTTAAGACAGGCATCACTCCTAGCCTTACCATATAATTACTGATGTGTAGGACATCTCTTCTATGGAGGACATGTGTTAGTTTTTGCTTGCCTAATATCTTCTCCCCCTTTTAGTAGCAACAACTTGATCTTCCTCTGATGAACAACTTTCTCTCACTTATAATCCATATGATTTGGATGGGGTCAACCCCTCTTCCAAATCCAGAGGTAGGCATGTGATGTAGGCCTATTCAGAGTTACTATAATGGGTTCAGTGAAGGGCAGATGACTCAATTAAAAGGATTGAGAATTACTCCTAGGACTTTTGCTAGGATCATGGGCATAAAAAGCTCTATTTTTGCCACTATTGGATGTAAACGTGGAGATGTGAGGCGCTTTCACATGGAAAAAGAAATTCCTGAGGATGAAGCCACCCAAGAGCGGGTTATAGAAAGAGACCTAATCTGGAGGACAGCATTGTTGGAAACCCTTGAATCTTAGATTCAGCTATTCCTGAAACTGTTAATAGAAGTAACCTGCCTAGGACAAATAAATTCTGTCCCCTGCCCACATTCATTTTTTCCTTTTAATCTAGTTTGTGTTGGGTTTCTACAGTATAGAATTGAAAGATAGGAACACATCCTCAATTTGTTTATGAACTTTAAGGGGCCAAAGGCCTGATCTTTTTTTTTTTGAAGTAAACAAGTTTTTTTTTTTATTTATTATAGCTTATTATGGGGGTACAACAGTTCTGGTTAAATATATTGCCCATGCCCCTCCCAACCCCCCCGAGACTGAGCTTCAAAAGTGTCCATTCCCCAGACAGTGCATATCGCACTTATCATGTAGGTATACACCCATCCTCTCCCCTATCCCCATCCCCCGGAGTCAAATCTTTAAGGGTGTCCATTCCCCAGACAGTGCGCATCACACTAATCATATACACCCACCCCCTCCCCCCACCTCTGTCCAATACCCAATTGGTGTCATTCCCAAATGTGCACCCAGGTGTTGATCAGGGAAACCAATTTTCTGGTGAGTACATGTGGTGCTTATTTTTCCATTCTTGGGATACTTCGCTTAATAGAATGGATTCCAACTCTCTCCAGGAGAACCAAAGAGATGTCATATCATCGTTATTTCTTATAGCTGAGTAATACTCCATGGTATACAGATACCACATTTTACTAATCCATTCATGAATTGATGGACATTTGGGTTGTTTCCACATCTTAGCAATTGTTAATTGTGCTGCTATAAACATTCGGGTGCAAGTATCTTTATTATAGAATGACTTTTGTTCTTCTGGGCAAATGCCCAATAATGGGATTGCTGGATCGAATGGAAGGTCTACCATTTGGTCTTTTTAACTTTACATCTCCTCTCATGGTACCTGGTAAGACAGAGGGTCCTAGAGGTGGATTGATTGATTTATTCAATCTCACTTTCCCTAGCACATACAATGAGCTGAGCTATGCACTGGAACCGCAAGGAATAATTAGACATAGTCCTTGCCCTCAAGGAGTTCTAAATTTAGTACAAGGAGGAGGTATGAAAATAAATACTTTATAACTTGGGCCATAATAGAAATATGAGCAAATTTTTGTGGGATTTTGGAGGGTTAGATATTTGGGGAGATGGGATGTGGGAAGGGTCCTCAGAGGAGGTGACATCTGAGTCAAATTCTTAAAGAACAAATAGAAGTTCCTAGGCAGAGAAGTGGGCATTGGGAAAAGGTGTACCAGGGATGAGGTATTCCAGGTGGAGAGAACAAGATTATATATTAATAATTATAAAATTAATAATATCACCATCTCCTGTTCTTCCTGTGGTCTCTTCACAAGCTCCTTCCTCTTTCTTTTCCTCTGCCTCATCTATCAGTGGAACCATCATAGTGGTTAAGAGCACAGGCTCTGAGCTCTGAAAGATTTTGGTTCTGCCAGACTGGGTGCCTCATGCCTATAATCCCAGTGACTCGGGAGGCTAAGGCAGGAGGATCACTTGAGCCCAGGAGTTTAAGACCAGCCTGAGCAACATGCTGAGACCCCATCTCTACAAAAATAGAAAACTTAGCTGGGTGTGGTGGTGTATGAGTGTAGTTCCAGCTACTCAAGAAGTTGAAGCAGGAGAATCACTCAAGCCCAGGAGCTGGAGGACACGGTGAGCTGTGATGATGCCATTGCTTTCTAGCCTGGGCAACACAGAGAGACTTTGTCTCAAACAAACAAACAAACACACAAAAAGATTTGGTTCTGCCACATACTACACACAAGACCTTGAGGAAAATCACTTACATTTTACAAATAAGGACAATAATGTATTTGCCTTATAAGATTGTCAAGAACATTAAACAAAATTACAAATATAAAGAATGTGCCTGGAACAAGGTAATTCTCAAGAAATGTTGGCTGCTATTATTTTTATTGTCATAATCAAGAACCTTTAAACACCAAGGAATAAAATATCAAACTCAAACTGGCATAAACAATAAGGAGATTCTTCATTGCACATAATGGGGATACTTGAAATGCAGCAGGCTCCAGGCATGGAATAATCAGGGCTCTGACTCCTTTTCTCTGCAGTGCTCCCAGTTCTGCCCTCTTGTTTGTATTGGCTCTGTCTTCAGGCTTCCCTCATTGTCCATAGATGGCTGTGTCACCAAGCACTGTGCAATTGTGACAACATTATTCCTTGTTTACATCCATCCTGGACAGAGGAAAAAAACCTCCTACCCCAAACAGAAATATAAATCTGCTTAGGCCAGCTTAGCTTATATGCCTACTCCTGGACCAATGACAGTGACCAGGGCAATTCCCTCTGTTGATTGGCTTAAACCTGGCTTCCTGCACCGGTCACTGGTAAGTGAGGTCGGGTGGCCACTATTGGCTTAGCCTAATTGGGATCCACACCTATGGTTAGAGATGGGTTCAAGCTTTCTCCTGATCACATGGCTGCATTATGGGCGCGGGAAGAAGGGTTCTGCTAGAGAGAAGGAAGGAATAACTAGATGTTGGATGGACAACGAACAGCATAGTGTCTTCTGTGATGATTACTATTTCGTTTTTTTCATGCTAATTCACAGGGGTCTCTAGAGGCATTGGCTCAAATAGTTCCTTATCAGTGAGGTTTTCCTTGACTATACAAGTCAGTCAGTAAGTCTGTCTTTCTTCACTTGTGGAGACAGACCTGTTTTGTTTTATAACAAAAAGCTGCTCGTGTAGAAAGAAAAAAAAGAATGTTCTCCCTAACAGTCAGCTAAAAGTTGCCCTTCTTAAAATATCTTTAACAATGCTCTCTAGGATGGCACACAATGGACAATCAACATTTTGAAGACCATTATTGTATCTCTGTGTCTTCTAGGCAAGAAAAAAAATCATGTTGGTTACTTTCTGCGTGCTCTAGCTCATCAATGACCCTCTTAAAGTTCTGACCATAGCCCTCTTCTACAGCTGTGATTGGGACAGGCCACAGGTAGGTAGGATTATAGTCCTGCCTCCTCTGGGTCATCTATTATGTGGCCAAGTTCACTTTGTGAATACAGCTGACACATATGCTACTTACAAGTCAAATAGTGCCATTCATGTACAACTGAGGTGTTGAACCCAAATGTAGAATTTATACTTGGCCAACAAACTCAACTACCTGAAATAAGTGGCTATTTACAAGATATTAAGATTTCCCTACTCTTAGCAGTACAATAAATTTTCAAATATAATAAAAAACAAATGTGTGAACTGGCATTTAATAATCAAAACCATGGAATTGTTAAATAAAGTGTAGAAAAAGGAAAAATTAAATGAATCTGCTAAAATCTATTTTTTTAATGTAAAGGAAACCCAATCTGGTATTTTCAGATAATGTGTGTGCATAACTTTAATACTTCTTTGATCTAGTTATATCAAAATCTCTGCCATAAGCAATTCAAATCCACAAATATTATCTCTGTCTTCTAATACTAGCTCTCTGTTATGAAAATAATTGATACTCCAATCTTTTCTTTGGTCTTTTCTTTGGTTTGGGATGGGTGGAACAAAGGTGAATTTAGAGAAAGGAGTTTTGAGATGGGCTAAGCCCAGTGTTCGATGGGACCTAATGGGTTATGACACACATCACCACTCCACTTCGAATCCTCTTACCTAGAGTAGCCTCACACCTCTGAATCATCACCCTCTCTCCCTTTCCCATCACTCCACCAAAAAATTCTCCTTAAAAATACAACTCAAATCAAATGTAGCAAATTACATAAGAATTTTAAAAAAGAAAATGGTTGGTAATAAAAATAACAATTCATCCTTTCCCCTAATAAATTCTATGTGTCTTCCTTTTTATTCTTTTTCTGTTTTTTAATTTCCTATGTCATGTCAGAAAATCTCAGACCCAATATTGCTTTATTTCCTAATTCTGCAAACTAGGTATAATTTCAAACACTATACTCAGTATAAAAATTGTCTATGATCACCAAATTATTTGAAGTCCTATGATGTTTATTAAAATTGCTTTTAATGCACTAGCTTTATATCAGAACATCACTGTTGCTCTGGGAAATTATAGCACTTTCATATTATAATACATATTGATTATTAACCAAAGCTAAGTATTTTAATTGATGCTATTTCAAATTATAATTGCTACCTGAATCTATTCATAGAATTTAGATTGTTTTTAAATCTAAAATTGATCATTATTATATTCTCTAACTATTCAGGATAGTTGTCAAACACCTGGAACTTTTTATATGCAAATAAGTCACTGAATGAGTATTATAAGGACAATTATAGCAATAAGATAAATTACTTGAAGAAAATTTCAAAGGAGGTTTGCTTGCCATAGGGGATCAAAACTGTATAATTCTGTACTCACACAGATACACACACACACACACACACACACACACAAGTGAACTAGTATAACTAACCAAGTGAATTAGAAAAAAATTATCTAGCATCTATTGGCATGAGCGATACTATTATAAAAAGATCTAAGTAGTGATTCTCAGAAGATTCGATATACTTCATATTAATATAGTCTATTTGAAAGAGGGAAATTTTTATACAAAGTCTTACATTTGACTGTCAGAAGGACACATCTAGTTCTGTTCTCATGGGCTCATCTTTAATGCTCTCTTGAGCTTTAAGTGCAATTTACCAATCCCTAAATATGTATAATTTACCAGTCCCCAAAACTTGGTCACTTTCCATTATCTCATTTTTTCACTCTGCACTCAGGTAGAATTGCATTAGTGAAAAAGTACAGAGCCACAGTTACTGGAACTTTCCTAATAAGGGTATAACACCTAATTTTAACTGACCAACTGATGCATTTTAGTAGATTGCCATTGCAGAGAACATTTTTATACTATGTCTGTTTTACACTTTGAGAATTGTCCTTAGCTTCCCAACCCTTTCCAATCTCCTCATTCTCAAAAAAGACGAAGACCATTTGGCATGAGCCTCCTGAATATCCCAGATTAGCTCTCCTCCCTCTGTCTCTAGCTCCTCTTTCATGAGGGTCCAGAGAGGGAGGCCATGCTTTAATCACACCCAGCCTTTTTATTCACGCAGGCAGTTGTCTGTTTACCTCCCACTAAACCGTGAGCCAAGCCCTCAAGTGGGGATAATAATAAGGATTATAGGACCTGATCCCGAAAACTCAAGAATTTCACTCTGTATTGATGGAAACCTGTAAAAACAATCATTGTAATACTGTGTAACAAGTCTTTAAAAAGGTATAACTAGTGCACTGTCTGGGGAATGGACATGCTTGAAGCTCTGACTCAGGGGGATGAGTGGGACATGGGCAATATATTTAACCTGAACTTTTGTACCCCCATGATAAGCTGAAATAAATAAAAAAGGTATAACTATTTAATAAAATGGAGAAACGCAAGAAGAAAATAAAATTAATTTTGTTGGATTATAGGGAGAACCATTCCAAAAGATTTTTTCTGAATGACTTGACCTTTGATTTTGAAAAGTGTGCATAATTTGGACAGAAGAAACAAATAGAGGCGGTAAGGAAAGGTGACTTTAATTCATTTCAGGCAAAGGAAATAGGAAGAATCAGAGAAACAGCTCACTGGGAAACAAAGCGAGCTGGGTGGGGTCTGGGATAGATGGGAAGGTGGTGGGAAATGAAGCCAGAGAAAGTTCAGTCCATACAGGAATGAAAACTGTGTACCATACTAAGGAGCCTGCTCCTCACGATACAGACAAAAGAAGTCATTAAATGTGTTCTGAGTTTCAGAAAAAAAATTGAGTGACACTGTAGACAATGAACTGGAGGGAAAGCAACTAAAAACTCCATTTAGAAGGGTTCCCACAGCATTTAGTTATTCAACAAGGAAGCATTTACTAAGCACTTGTTAGGAACTAAACATGAAGTCAGAAAAACAGAAAAAATAATGGGGATACAAAAATCAAATTACGGTCCTATCCTCAAGAAGCTCACTATCTTGTAAATGTGGGAGTAAGATGAGAAAGAGACAGTTAAATAAGCAATGCAGGTAAAATATGATGTAACATCTGCTTTAATGCAATGTTAATTAAAACAAGAAATTTAAGGGCAAAATAAAAAAATATAAGCGCACATGTAAAACAGATGTGGAAAGAATGAATATTCAGTTTGAGACTTACTGAAAATTAATTGTGCCTGGAATTGTGCATGGAATATCTACATAGACCTTGCTAGTAGGATTTGGAATTCAAGTCTGAAGTTTGAGTTGGGTATCTGGCCTAGAGATATAGATTAAACTGCCTTGAATGTAGAAGTGATCATTGAAGACATTCATATGGACGAGCTCACATTAAGTAGTAGATGATGTTACAAGTAAATAAAGAATGCAATCATTAGAATCTATTTAAAGTGTAAAATATATTACGGTATTTGTTCAAAATATGCACTGCCCTTTCCTACTAGATGCATCTCTATTAAATATACCCCTATCAGATCTGTCCTTGAGGGAAAATTATAGTTCCTGCCTCATTAAAGTAAAGCTTGGCCTTGTGATTTTCTCTGGCCAATGAAATGTGAGTGAAAGGAAATTAACCACTTCTGTGTAAAAACCTTAACACCCATAACTTGGTTCTTCCTTCTTTCTTCTTACTGTGCCTCAACACCATCAGTGAGTCCCAGAATGAAGACTCAAATGTGACTCATGGTGGATATATAACTTGAGCTGAAAATAAACTGAGACGCTGGGGGCTATTACAATAAAATAATTCTACCTGAGCCAAATAATACAGGATGGATAGAGAGAAGAGAAGTCAAATAGACCAAATGGCAGTGATGCTGTAGGAAATAAGATGTTGAGATATCCAGGATGTAGAACAGATAGAACTGTGAAATATTTGATGTGTGGAGTTATAAGTGAACCCAAAAGGACTTGGAGATTTTTTAGCCTGAGTGTCTCTGGAAAGATGGCAGACATTGGTTGTAGGGCAGAAAACCCCATGACTTTTTTTATTTCAGAAACGGCATTCAAATTCACTTTGGAACTGGAGGAAGAACAAAGATGAGAATTTAGATGTTAAAATTTGGACATATTTTGTTTGAGATGCCTCTGGTATATTTAGGTGGAGATGCCCTTGGCAATGGAATATATGAGCCTGGGATTCTGGATAAGGGTCTAAGCAAAAGTGAGGCAGCCCTGGGAGATTGTGTCCAATAAAAAGAGGATGGAAGATGGACTTGTGGAGGAAACTAATTTTTAAGGGAAATGTAAATGAAGAAGACAGTAAAATAAATTTGGTAGAAGTAGAGAGACAGGAATAAAATATAGAAAAAGTGAAGTGCTATGTATCAAAGAAAAAAATATTTTAAGAATTGCAGTCAAGGGTGTAGACTGCTGCAGAGAAGTAAATAAAGTGAAAACTTTGGAGAGATGTTTGGTGTTTACAATGAAGAGGTACATTGGAGTAGCACATTACAAGGAAGAAGTTCTAAAATCTGTGCATATCATTAAAATCATCTTAAGACTTCATTCAAATTGCCTTTACATATTTAGTATTTGGGCTCTGGA
Source organism: Varecia variegata (assembly GCA_028533085.1). Taxonomy (NCBI): domain Eukaryota; kingdom Metazoa; phylum Chordata; class Mammalia; order Primates; family Lemuridae; genus Varecia; species Varecia variegata. The sequence continues at coordinate 68,840,524 of CM052438.1, read as the reverse complement.
AACTCAAAAGCCAAGAATAAAATTGCTTATTTTCTCTTTGAATTGAGGCTGCAGTGTCTTTTCCTCTAGGTTAGAAGAAGTTCGAAGGGGGTTTACAGTATAGAAAGGAAAAGTTTTCTCTCTTTTTTTTTGATCTAGAAGGTATAATTAAATTCCAAAATGGTAGGTTCACCTTTGCAAGAACTCCATTACAAGTCTATGATTTTTAAGAGACAGGTTTCAATAGTGTGATGGGCGTAGAAACCTGATGGTAATGAGAGAAAGTGTTAGTTAAAGAAGTAAGAACTGAAAGAAATCTCCTGGGTAAGAGTTGGGGGGGGGGCGGGGAAGCAGAGAACCACAGACAGTGCATTAAGCTCATTCACTCTGTAGAAACTGCTCAAGGACAATGACACTTGGAAGGAATTAGGAGTCATGAGAAGTTGGCAAAATTGGACTGTTTAGTCTTAAAGGCAGCGTATCATCAAATGGGGGGAAACCTATTGTCACAATGACTCTAACCCAGCACCTGGCATGATACCCAGCTATGGAGATAGACCTGTGCAGTAAATATTTATGGGTGAGCAAGAGCAGACCATGATTAAGATTGTGGGGTGTAGCGAACAGGAAGGCAATTTGAGAATCCACTCTTCAATCAGAGACTCCTGATTGCTGCCCCAGTTAAAAGCATGATCAGACAACGGGAGAAGGGAGAAGAAGAACGGTCCTGAAAAACATATGTGCCAGAACCTTGCTTCTGAACAGATGGGAGATGAGGGTTATAGCCAGAAAGGACAGCAAGGTTGTATCACCAGAACAGAAATGTGCAAGTCAGTTCAGGGAAGGACTCAGAAGAGTAGGAGATCTTAAAGATTCGAAAGGGAAAATGCAATAAGGAAGGAATTGAAGTCCTAAAATATAGTTGTTCTTCCTGTGAACTGTGTATACCTGATCCTACAACATGCCTCCAACCAGTCAGCTGAGAATATTGTTCCCTGGCTCTCAGTTTTGCTTTCTTCTTGTTATTTTGCATCTATTCTATAAAATGAGCTGTTCTCATGGTTTCTGGATTTCCACTACGCTAATGGCTTTCATTTCCACCGTTCAGCCAGTCAGTCTCTATGTTTCCGTAGATAACCTTCTACTTCTACTACCTCCTCAGTCCTAATAAGTTGGAACTTCAACTACCCCAGGACCTCCTATCCTTTACCAATCCTTCTCCAAATCTCTTACACTCTTCACAGACCAATGTCTTCCTTCTCCCCTGAAAAATAACATTTCTTGAGTGTCTTCTGTGTGCTAGACCCTGGACTAAACTCTTTACATAAATTGTATCAGTTATTTCTTCTCCAAAAATTATGACATAAGAACTATCATGCTCCCTTTTTCAGTTGAAACATTTGCTGGAACTTCCCCAGGAGTTTATAAAATGCCAGAGTCAGTACCTGAACAAGGCAATCAGGACTTCCAAGGTTGTATTTGTGCTCCTTATGCAGAATATCTTTTCTAAGTACTCCTTCCTTTCATGACCTGAATCTCATGGTCAGTCTTGGCACCACTGCTTACACCGATGTTCCTAATTTCTTTTCCTTTAGTACAGTTGCATGTACTAAGTCGATCCCTAATTCTGAGGCAACCTAGTTGCTTATGTTCATCGTGCCTATTTCAAGGCTGCTAAGTGCTGTTGGAGAAAATTAAATAGCTGTGCTGTGTGCTTTCATTACATTGTCATGATGTCCAACCTCAGCTGGGCCTTCACAAACACTGGCAATCCCTTTGCTCCTCTCTCGACAGCTATTTCCCATTTCCCACAGCATCTGTTCCAAATCTGTATAGTTTTCCTCAAGTCTACTTTAATTAAAAACATTCTTAACATGGCTTACCAGGCTCTCCGAAATTTGGCTGCTTCCCACCTCTCTGGTCTCCCTGAGGGCTGTGCTCCCTCTTGCTTCTCTAAGCTCTAGCCACACTAATATTTTTAATTCCCTTCTCTTGTCCTCTTTGGATATTTCATGCACTATGCTTGGGAAGCATTTCTCTTCTTTGTTTGACTTACTACTCATCCTTCAATGTTACATCATCTGATGAGCTTTCCCTGACCTCCCAGACTAGCTTAGATCCCATCATAACATTTTTAATATTCTGCACATTTTTAATGGTTTTTCTGAAGCCATTCTTTCTCTTTAGGTGGCTAATTATGTGCAGATAGTGACAATATTGTCTTATTCAACTAATATGTCCCCAGCATATGGCACAATGCCTGACCCTTGGGAGGGTGTTCAATACTTATTTGCATACTTAACTGGAATCATAACTTTGGCATTTTAATTCATATTAATATTATTCATTCTCATTCACAGACTGGAGAGACCTGAGATATCTCATTTATGCACAAAGTCTGTGAAGACATAAAAGGTACATAAACTGTGAAGTTTTTCATGTTGACAATGAGTTGGGGAAGAAGAGCTTCCCAGACTAGATACAGGACCTGAGAAGGTATAGAGCAGATGGGTTCCATGGAAATATGGCTCTCATGGTCTTGACCCTAAAGAAATTAAGATGTTTTGTAGAATGGTCTATAAGATGGTGTCCTTTCTTCAAAGACAGGCCAAGAACTAGGAAATCAAAGTGCCAAGCATATGTGCCAGCCCTTGGAGTGATGGCATTGATAATTCAAACGTTGTATGCTCTAGGAACGACCTGAATGACTAAGCTATTAATGACTGGAAACTGGGATGTGTTTATTCTGATTGCATTCTCTATGTTTATTTCCTTTGTCATTTTTTCTTATTTGACATTTCTATCAGGAGATTGAGGGTTGTCCTTGTGCGACAAGCCTAATAACACAGTGTACTTGGAGCCAAAAATTGTTGTGCTTGTGAAAGAGGAAAGGGAGTGAAAAACAAAGTGAACAAAGGTAAACAGGTGAAGAAACAATTGTCATGGGCACAGCCAGCCAGTTATAGATTCAGGCCAACTTCAAAGAGATCTGATTCATTCATCCACTCATTTGTTCATTCAAACTGGGATAACAGGGAAAAGATACAGCTTTTAAAGTACTGAAGGGAAAAGATAGGAATGATAGACAGTGTTTTTTGAAGAATTTCTTGCTATGTTTTCTTGCTATTGAGTTATTTGAGTTCATCGCATAAGAAGGCAGGAAAAGTACAGAAAACATGACTGTTGGAGCACATCTCCTCACCTTTTCCTAGGATGCTTTCCCTAAGATGATAGAGCATCAGTAAAACCACCAAAGTATACCCCTAGATCTAGCCACCAAGAAATATGATCAATGCTCAGTAATATGCATGAAATATTCCAGGCCATAATTCAAACAAAGTGAAAGAAGTATTTTCAAATCTTCCTTGTTCACAGGGAAAGTTTATTGATCTAGTGACTACTGATATTACCATGTGTTCCTGGAGATAGATAAAAATCCAAGCACACAACTCAACCTAGCTGGCAGTATTTAGCAAAAATATTTGAGTATTTTGGCCTGGCTTAGATGTACTAGAATACATTATTCAGAATCATTATGGTTTTAATAGATAGAAACCAAACTCAAACTAACCTAAATGTGAAACTATTTGTTGTTTCACAGAATTCAAAAAATGTGCAGGCTATATATGGTTTCACAGAATTCCAAATTTAAAGGAAAACTGCTGAGTGCCCAGGAATCAACCACTGGCATAGCTGGGTGCAGGAGCTTAAATGATATCACCAGGCTCTCTCTGGTCCATCTCAACGTCTTCACTTAGCATTCCACAGACAGGGCTCCCGTACCTCTACCATCACTTCTTCCTTATTGTCAGCAGTCTCAATGGAAAGAGCTATATCTGTTTTCAAGTTTTATAAAAGCACTAGACTTGATTTCCAGTGGTGCAGATCGGATCTTATGTTGAACCTGGCCAGGGTCATGAAATGTGCTAAGTGGCTAAGTCCCAGACCACATCCCAACCCTTTCAGCTTAAGGTGGGTCAGCCTTATCTACATGGAGTAGACTGAGAATATGAGGAGGGTGGTAGTTTTTCATGAAAAAAAATGGTACATTTTTATGAAAGAAGAGGAGGAAGATTCAGAATAGGCAAAAAAAAAAAAAAAAATGATAGATGTCTACAACAAAGGTGTTCCAAGGAAAGGAATTTGGGATACTGCCTGAGGAGTGATGGAAGAAGCCATGATGCTTCTATGTATTACTTACAGATATTTTTGTTGTCTTGGTGTGGTTGTTATGAGATTCAGAAACCCATTATGAATTAACTTGAACAGAAAATCCATTGGCTTATATAACCCAACCATAAGGAAGGGCAGGGCTGGCCTCGGAAACTACATCCATGATAAAATCAATTATCAGGACTTTCTGCTCTTTCTCATATTTCCCTTGTTAGTTTCATTTTCTTCTATCAATCACTGAACTTTCTTCACCTACTGGTAAACATGGCTCTCTGGACTCATATCCCCAAGTTTCATCAAAAAGGAAAGGACATTTTTTTGTCATTTCTAGCTTGAAAACTCAAGAGAAGAAACTCAAATTTGACCAGCTTGAATCATTTATCTCTTGATTATGAAAGTAGGGTCTATTCCCAGAAGCATAGTGTTTTGTGGGACAAAGATGGTATCCACAGCATTAGTTCTCAACTTCTTGTGCTGTAGACCTCTTTGGCAGTTGGGGAAATCTAAAACTCCCATCAAAGAATAATGGATTTAAATTTTTAAAATACAACACATAGGATTGCAAAGGAAAACTACGATATTTAAATACAGTTATCAAAATGTTTTAAATAATAATTTATGATACAATAACATGTGTGCTTCATTACAGATGCATTAAATAATAAGACATGGTAACTGCCCAATCACACTTCATATAATTTTGAAATAAGAATGAGCATACATGATACCTGCCACATGTGTAATGTCACATGAAAATATCCGATTTATTTTGGTAATATCACAGACACAGCTAATATTACTGTGACTTGTATGCATTCAATTTTGAGGAAAACTATACATTTGCACTTGGAGACAGTTAAAATAATGTTACAATTTTCCCACCCAAGTCCTCTGTCCTTCTGAATTCTGCTCACGGATCATTTTCAGGGTACATGAGACTCCCGGTTAGGAGCTGCTGAATCAGAGGGTCAATGAGGTCAGAATTTGGGAGAGCCCTAGGAAAAGATGGATTTCAGGAGTTAATGCATCAGGCTGTCCATTTTCACCTAGATAACTGTACACTAGGGTTAAAACTGAGATTCGTTTTCATAAGAAATGCAGTTTCACGAATATTACAGTAACTGCACCTTTGGAAATGATTGTGTTGTGGGGTCATCTTTGACCCAGCTATTCCGATTAAGTCTTACCTGAAGAGGGAGATAATTTGTGATCTCACTCTGATGAAAAGAGGTTGTTTCTCAGACTTAAACCTTGGTTTAAGTAGAAAAGTCCTAAACGGGTACCAAAGATAATGTTTAGCACTAAGCCTTAAATTTCAAGGCTGAAAGTGTCAAGAAGAACATTTCTACTCCGGTGGAAGATAAGATGTTCTTTCAATGGGTGACCAGGAATGGAGAAAGACAGGCCAGGGCCATGTCGACACTAGTCCTTTGGAGTTAGAGTCTAGAACTGGACAGACCCTGGCGAGAGCTAACTATGACAGAGTCAAAAATCTCTACTTCAAAAAACTAATGATTTTTTTTAACTTTCCTTATTTTTTTTCTTTCATACTATTTTAAAACTCCAGCCTTCTTCAGCTGTGCTAAGAAGAACTAAGGGAACAGTCTATGTTTGGGATAGAAGTTTCGAAGAACAATGAGAAATGTAACACTGGGAATTGGCACTGGTAGCCATGGTAATTTATGTGACGTGAATGGGAGAGGAAATAGATTCGGGCTACTTGGGTAGCTACTCCTTGCTACTTGGTGATCTCCTTTCAGTGTTAAACCTTGAGGCTTCTGAGTGGATTTCACTACGAAAGCACTTAGCAAAGCATTAGCCAGATTATCGTGAACTCAGGTGAGGGCAGAGCCAAAAAATCAAATCCGACAAAAACTGAGTAACTGGTATGAGTCAGGCATTATGGAATGCACTTTACAGATAATTTATTTCATCCTCCCCAAAACCTGTGAAGTAGCTACCATTATTTCCATTTTACAAGGCAGAAAACTGAAACTCAGAGAAGGTGAGTAATTTACTGAAAATCACACAGCTTGTAGGCAGCAGAAAGAATGTGAGACACCAAGATGCCTGACTACAAATCTAGTACTCTTCTTTCCTATCACAGACACTTGCCAAAAAAACGCACTTACTTGTACCCATTGGCCAGCTTCCCCAGACACTGGGCAATTCGCCAATAGAAAAAAAAAAAAAATGGCTAGTGTGGAAAACTTGGAAACGGACCTTACACGACCCCAAGGAACATTTGCCTATCCCGGTGTTCACAAAGATGAGAGTCAAAATGATTCCCAAATAGAGCAAAAGCTTAGAAGTTTTACATGTCCTTCCTTGAGTTGTGTTCACATTTTTTTAAGTGATGATCCTAATCATTGGCTTATGGTGAGATCAGAAAAGAATTATCTAGTATATCTCTAATGTGACACTGCGAACCATAATAGAAAGCATATGTAAAACTATCAGTTCTCACAAAACAAATATTTCTTGATGGGGAATGAGGGGGGTGAGAGAATTTAAGTTTGTGGAGCATCAGACTGATAGAACTATTCCATAGAAATGAACATAATGATACATCATGATTAGTTATGACATATTGGCACCACTCTCAAATTAATCCAGGCATTTAGACTTTCAAAGCGGGTCACTATTTTTTGGACTATGGCAGCAATTAATAAATCAATCTTATCACACAGTGATTGATTAGCACTTTTTGCAAAAGGTATAGCAAATGGCTATGCTAATCAAGGGAAATAAAACTATTCATAGATCTTCTTTTAATTTGAATTTTCTTCAATTATAAACAGATTTCCCTTCCTGGCCATATCTAAGTGCATTTAATATTCTACGGATAGAAAAATGTTTAAGACTGACAAAATATCCACAGTCTGTAACCTCTATTGGAAAAGGCTTTGATTACAGTAAAATTACACAAAAATGTGTCATTAAAAGACATTGGACAGACATAAAATCTAACCTTTTGAGCTGAAGAATACTTAATATTCTCTTCATGATCATGCAAGGGGAAATTCTTTGCTATGGAATAGCTATTTTCCTGTTAAGCAGGCTATTTCATCAATGATTTATTCCTGAGATGTAATAGGTCGTTTAAAATGGTGGTTTAAAAGTTGGGCCTTTTGTTTAATTTTCTCACAGGCGGTTGGTAATTATCATGGTCCTGCAGTTTCTCTGGAATGCCGTGGAGGGTCAAATGCCAATGGAACCCTGCTTTATAGGGTAATTAAGACAGTCGACATGGTTATTAAATACATCATGCTAAACTAAACTGGAATGCTGTGAAATAAAATCCAAAATCATAAATAAAACTTGGGTATTCCAGCAAAGGGGTATGTGTGAAAAGGAGGAGCTTTATACTCTCAGAATTACAATAAATAGCTCCTGCCCACTCAGACCTACTAAAATCTGGCTACTGAAAGCCTCTGGATTTGCCTGTTAGAGAGTGAGACTGAAATAAACGCAGCACATTCTCCACGTATACCTGAAGTTCTAGTTCCTCCTATTTTGTATAACGTAAAACAATGTGATAATATTTTCGGTGAATCATTTCTTCTCTATTCCTAATTGCGAGATCAAATGCTGAGAATGTGTCATAAAGTTCTCCCATGTAAGTTTGATAGGACTAGCAAACAAATATTAGACTCATTTAAAAAAAGAAAAAAACACTATCAAGAATCTTTCCCTTTCCAAGGTCCTTCCAATGACTGCTCATCTCTGTGGATTCATGCTGCCTTTCAGAATTCATCTGTAACCTGCATAAGACCAGGATAAGACTACTTCAAAGAAACCAGGAACAGGCTATGTGAAGGTTTGTTGATGTTGATAATTCTAAACAGTGGTGACAGGTAAATATTGTCATCAGTAGAGATATAAGCCTTCCAAATATGTATCTGTCTTGTGGTCATAAACTCTCAAACTCAAGAGCTGAAGCCTTCAATAATTTAATTTCTTCCCAGAAAATGTGATGAGTATACAAAAATGCTGGCAAAAGGGCTGGACAAAATGAGAACAGAATAAAATACAATCTTTCCAACCTCTTCTATGCTGCCTACAAGAGATTTTAAATTATTCTTCCCTTGTGTATTGCCTGGAAGTTTTTGCTATATGCATGTTTACAGGCAAATTCATTGGTTTACTAGGCAAAGGAAAAGAACTTGTTTTAAATAGGGGAAATAAATATTTCCAATTTTAGCTGTAAAACTAGAAGCCAAAATGTATAGTTGACAGGCACGGAGCCAGCTGACTTCAGATCACTAGCCTTTCCTTAAAATCAGTCTTCCTATTTCCACATGGAACACATTTTAAGTTAACAATGTGTAGTTTGGCAAAGGAATTGTTTTTCTTTGGCATGAAACGGTTGTCTCGTTTTTAAAAAATGTATATTCTGCCTACTTCTATATACAATGTGTGTCGACATTCTTTTGAACTTTAAAAACTGTTGTTACATCAAGAAATTTTTAGATAATTGCTTTTTACAATTTTTGTCTAAACAGGAACATACATATTTAACATATTTATATGCTTGTGCTTATGCCTGGAATCATTCTGAATATTGCTTAAATATACCTTGTAATGCATCCTGAATGGTGACTTAACTATATCACATACAGACCCATCGGAGAAGTCATTCAGATCCTTTGATGAGTATTTTCACAGGGTTTATGGACAATATACAATCTGAAAATGAATCCAGCCGTTTCCTTCGCTTCACTCTGTCAGAGTCTTAAAATTGAGTCATTCTATCCACAATGTATTTATAGCACTGAAAACAGTAGAGTGGAATGCTACCCATTCAAACATTTGCAGTCTATTTCCCCATTTCTGGCTACTGCCACAGAAAACTCAGAAAAGCAGAAATGCAAATTTTCAGACATCGGTTTCACATGAAATGAGACAGACTGCTGCACCAGCTACTGTTGTGAGACCAGATAGGGCCACTGCTGCCTACACATAAAGAAGGCCATTAAGGAGAAGTTGTTTATTTCTGCTTCTGCAGAAATCATAAACACCAACCCTGAGCCTGACAGCCCAAGCTGTGCTGCAGTAAATTCTAGTACTTTACTGGCCATTCTAAGCTGCCCAGTAAAAGTTACTGTAGCTGAATCCCATATACATTTCATGAAATAATCCTTCTCAGAAGATGGTATCATATTCATGCACAGCAGGGTGTGCAAATGCCTATAAATCACATGTAGAATCTGAAATATCTATTTAAAAAAAAAAATCTGTGCAAATCTAACCATGACCCTTTGCCAGACAATAGGCCTTCACATACTTTGCAGCTTAGCAGACACCCAGGAATTTTGTTTGGAAGTGATAGCTACTGTCTATGTAATATTTAGGACCTATTTATGAAGCATCTGGCAGAAAACAAAAGGGTTTTCTTCGCTAACATATGCTAAAGAAGGATGTGGTCATGTGCCGACTCCTCCCCTTCTGATTTTTTGCAAATAGCACAACATAAGAGATGGTTGTTTCTGGCTGCCCTGCTGCCTGTCATGGCTGTCAGGCGAAATCCCATGAATTATTGCTCTTCCAGATGTAAGAGATTTTCAGGCTGCCTTAAACTGCCTGTGGTTTGTGGTACTGGAGAGGAGAGAAACGAGATTAAACTTCATCTCATCAGTGCAATCTGAAAAGATCACACAGAGGACTAATAATCAGGGCTTTTTCATTCCAGAGCCAGACTTGAGAGCTGTGTGTTTTTGTTTCAAGGTGATGTCACATTAAGCTTGTTGGAAGACAGTGATTAAGGTCAAACAATATTTGAGGAAGATCAAAAATAAAAAAAAAAAAAAAGTGTTCAACCCTCTTCTGATGCTTCCTTATTGCATTTGCTTAAAGGGGAAGGTGATCATTTTCACTGATGGCAAAGAACGGGAAGTGAATTTAATCCTGCAATTCAAAGTTGTCAGCATTTCTTAATACAAGGTTAATGTGAGAAAAATTAGAAATGTTCTCATAAAATTATAGCTCTACTGTTCATTGTAATTTAGAGGATGCATTCATCACCATTAAAAGAAAATCAAGTGTCACTTTTTGTTATCTCTAAAGGTCAATTTTGAAGTCTTGATTTTTTTGTGTGTGTGATTCTATGAGCATGTCATATAGAGTCTGAAAATATTCATTAAAAAATAATCAGTGGTTGATAGTAATGCTTTATTATATTTAGAGAGTTTTTTAAAAGACATTTTAGTTCGGTTTTCCTTTCCAAAAAAAATTGCACTCCTATAACCCCCTATAAGTGGTAAATATTGGCAGATTCAATAACCCCCGTTACTAACATTTAACTAAAGGTTTTCATAACTGTTTCCAGAATGACTCAGAAAATAAATCACACCCTCTCCCATTATGTACAGTTTGAGTCCTAAGGGAGAAAACTTATAACTCATTACATTTTGATTCCCTTTGATCAAATACCATATACAGCACCTGGATATTATAATTTTCAATAATAGTTGTGACACAAACTAGGATAATGCTTAAAAACCTAAGAATCTTAATATGGTTACTATTAGTTCTTATCATTTATGGCATGGAGAAATGGTGAGTGGTTTTGTGGCATTTTGCTAGAGTTCCATTAGCAAAATATTAATTATAGATCAAGAAAACATGTTTTTTAAGAAACACCTGGAAATAATCGACAAATAAATATGTCTTAGATCAGAACATAATTGCCCCAATTCAACCTGTATAACTTTTTTCTTTTTCCTTCTTTTTTTTTTTTTTTTTTTTTTTTTAAGATATAGCCTGTTTAAGTAATGGGGTAGGCTACCAGATGTGAAACCTCCCAGGCCAGCTTTTCTTTCCACTTCAGCTTAGGCACCTCACAAAGGTTCTCTAATGTGAGGGATCCCAGTGAAACAGTGATGAAAACCACAGGTACAAGTGGCTTACATGAAAGCATTTATTGCTTTTCATGCATTGCATTATAGCATAGTGGAAAAAAGTCCTTGGTTGAAAATGCATTAATTATTTGACACTGGTTTGCCTCAAAGTCATTTTTACTATGGGATGCAAGTGAAAGATCACAGCTGAAAAAAAGATCATCATACTTGAGGTAGGCTCACAGAGTCTTTTCTTATGTTCTGTGTGAAGTTGTCTTGAACTGAAACCTATGCTCCTTAAGGATTAAGGGATTGAAAAGCAAAGACTGAAGCTGCTGTAATTTAAACCCAGAGATTCCCTAGCACAAAGGTGCAAAATGGACTAAGCCAATCTGACTCTTTCCTTGTTCAGTAAAGAAATAATTTTCCTTTAGAAAGTTTTATACTATTAACATTCCAAAGGTGTTATCATCTTTAAAGCAAGTGGTCTTCTCGTGGCTTTAACATAGAGTGCCTGCAGACACTGAGTAAGTGGACATGGTTTTAAATTACAATTTACGAATCTCTAAACAATGCCTTATATATGAGAAATGTGAAGACATTTTAAAGAAAAATGCACAATTGTCTTCAATGACTTCCATTTTCTTTGTTAAACTGGTATTTTATTGTATTTAATATTTTTATGGAGTCTGAGGTAGTACATCTGCTTTTCTGTTTGGTTTTTAGAAAAATGCTTACATCCAAGTCAATGAATTATCCAAGTCAATGAAACTAAACATAATCATTTATGTTTCTGGTAGCAAAAATCATTTTTGGGCAAAGGAAAGCCACTTAATTGTAGGCATTCTTTTTTGCATGTGAATTAAATCAAAATGAAAGTTCAAAGAGATTTTTATTCCTTCATTTGTTCAATCTTTCATTCAACAGTTATTTTTCAAGCACCTACTCTGTGTCATGAGTTAGGCACTTCAAATTCAAAGGTGCAAAAATAATACAAAACATAATCTTGATTCCATGTCTAGTGAGAGATAAACACATTAACTTGATAGTAAGTAAATCGCTATTTAAACTACACTTGTTAGGCTGCCAGGAAAGGGGCTGCATATAGAAGGGTCAGGGAAATACAGAATTCACAGAAATATGATTTTTGCAGACACTTGTGGTTGTATGGGTCTGACATGAGGATGCTGTGAATTACTCCAAGTAGAGTAACTGAAAGCTTAATTTCTATAGTTTCTAGAAACAAAAAAAAAATCTAACTATAAAAAGATTTGGGAATGATGAAATTTTTATGTGTTGATATCAGAATTTCAGGTTTCATATTTATTAATAGTTTCCCATGTTAAGTAAGAAAAATAGTCAGTATAAGAAGATAATATTACATATATACATATAAAAGCCCATTTCTAAATGATTCTTAATAATTACATCTGATCTCACTTTGAAAAGCGAAATAGAGAAAATAGATCATTGTAAAACATATTAAAATGTATAAACAAAAGTCCTTAGTAATAAAACCTGATTTTAGCTTTTGATCTTTCATCACATCAATATTCTAGTCCAATCCTTCTCAGATTTTAGCCTATATATATAACTTAATCTTCAAATACAAAGTATACCATCATTTCCTCACCTCCAGTTAATTTGGTAATAGTTCATACCTTGATGTTTTCAGTCATTTACCCTCTGGTTTTTACTTCTTTCTTCAGAGTGTTTTTCCTATTTAGCTAATATTTTGCCATTCACATTCCAGGTCTTCACTAAAGTATGACTAAGTAATCATTTGGTTAATTTGATCAATTTGGCCAAACTCAATAATATAAAGTATCCAGATCATCTATGTACATAGATCAAACTACTCTTGCTTTCTTTTCTTGCAAGCTACTCAACACATTCCTCCCGAGTATTTTCAGGTTCCCAGCCACTTCCAGCCACGCTTGGAATTGAATTTGAATTCTTCACCTGTATTGGGTTCACCTTCACTCAACTTTCAAATCCAATTATCACCACATAAAAATTTTCAAGTATTCGTCCCCTAATGTTCAGTAGACTTAATGATTTTCAGATTTAAAGAGTGAATGTTACATTTCATTTTCCAAACATGAATGTGTAGATGGCTAAGAAAAAAAATTGTAATGAGGTAGAATTTAGTGTGGACTGTTTGTTTCAGAGGTTACTTTTCCTAGTTAAAAAATAAAAAGATTGTATGGAACTTAACAAAATACAGAAAAATCTAAACAAGTAAATACAAGTAGCCTGTAATCCAATCAAAAGGGATAAATCAATGGTGCTTACCACTTTATCCTTGTCATATATCAAATACACTTAGAAAAAAATTTTTTCTTTTGTTAATTTTAAAATAAATTGATAAGTGCATATTACAAAGTTTTCTTATAGTATGTAAATGAAAGCTGTAATTCAATTACATTCAAGTCAATAACAACCATTGTCGTTCTCTGAGGAAGAAAAATAAAGATCCCCAATCACTGTAACACCTTACTTGGGGGTAATTCTTCTCAAGTTAAACCTGATATTTTTCATTGCCAAATTTTAAATTATTTGACTATTTCTATAGGAATTACTAACTTCTTCCCCTCCATAATTTCTGCATAACTGAAATATTTAATGGATATTTTTCCAACTTAATAACGACTTCTCTTGACATGCAACAATACTTCATTCAATCATTACTTAGTCATTCATCATAAATTGATAGTGAGCATCTACTTGCATTGTTAGATCGTATAGTTGAAAATTAAAACTATAAGAAACATCATTTATGCCCACAAGAAACTTACATGTCCTTTTAACTAATTGCAATGTTTATCTTAATTGGAAATTCATTCATTTAATGTTTTAGATAAGTAAAATTTAGATAAGAAAATAAAAAACTTGTCACAACTTTGTATCACATACTCCCAAATAAAACACTGAGATTTTTGGATCATTTAATATTTTGGAAAATCTGGTCCACACTTTTCTGTGAACATTAAATTGACTCTATCAGCATTAAAATGCATTGTATGCTATTACTACTACACACAACTGCTACTACCCATTATATGCAAGTTATCTCTTATCCTGTAAAGTAACAAAATAAAAATATTTTATACATTGAATTTGCTGACATACCAAATAAAAGCCCAAGTATGAGTCTTGAAAAGTATCCCAGGAACTCAAATTTACATATGATTATTGGGGTAGGGTGCCTTTCTTGCAGGTTTATGGATTTCTTTCTATCTGTAGATGTAACTTCGGCCAACACTGTCCATTTATAACCTCAAAATCCTATCTTGAAGGTTCGGACACCCTCTCCAGGAGCAGAAGTAATTCTATTTCTATACTCCATGTGCCTCTTGAGGCCAGACCTGCCAGCAATGCTTAATTGGTTTGGAAGATAGTGGAGAGTACCAGTTTATCATACAGGCAACTGACACAAAACTTTTTCATTTATCTGAGGTTGGGCTGTGTCTGGGTTCAGAGATGAAAGGTCAGTTCTTTATCCACTAAGTCCCCTAGACATTCCAAAATCCCCAGTACATTACAAATTTGAACAGTTTAAGCTCTCTTAAATAAAGAGTCTCTTCTCTGGGTAAAGTATACAGTGTATATAGATATAGTGGAGAAAAAACATGTGAAAGGTCATAGTCATGACCTTTTAACATCAATAGTTTTATTTATAGCCAGGCTCTTTGTCTATAGAGCTTAATATAAAAGCAAGAAGAAAGACAAAGGTATCTAGTTAGCTTTATAATAGCTATCCAGTTATATAAAATTTTTCTTTTTAATTATAAATAATTAAATTGACAGCTATTTTAAAGAATAACATTTCTTGATCATTTTTAATTCAGCACATTCCATTTTTCTCTTGACATGGCCTGCAATAATCTACCACATTTTAAAGGAATAATTTTATTTCTTTACATATTTGATTTATTTCTAAAAGACAAAATAATAGTATTTTATTTTGATTATGACCTACCTCCTTGTGACTTATTTGGTGTCTCGCTGTATTTACAATTGCATGTGGGAGAGGTGTGCCATATAGCAGTCAAAATCTAGTTTTGTGGATTTTTAGGAGTTTAGGAAATTTAGCAAACACACATGCATATGCACTCATTTGCTGTTTTCAGAATAGGTCTCAAACACTTTTAATATAATGCCAGAGGATACACGGGAAGAAGCTCAAGGAGGTCAGAAAGACCACACGTGGGAGCAAAATGTGACACAAGGCAGGAGAGCAGGCCATGAAGGGCTGCGTGTGACCAGCGGAAGAGGATGACTCAACCTCAATACAATGGGAGCCGCAGAGGGTTTTACGCAGAAGAGCCGCCCGGGCTAAGTTCCTGACTCTATTCTGTGGGGGTAACAGAGAGCTATCGAGGACTGTGCTTTCATCCTCTCCGGAGAAGACCACCCTCTCCTTCCAATTCCCCAGTTTGAGGAGATAATCAGAGCCTAAGAAATTACGGTCTTCTCCTCTGAAGAGGCTAACTTGCCTCTCTGAGGACCCCCTAGCCAAGAGGTGGCCTTTCACTGGGACAGTTCACGTGTATGAAACCATTTGTGCAGTTTCTTACAATCCCTTAGTTTAATTCATGCTAGCATCTAATGGAAATGAACAGATATCGTTTTCTTCTTAACTGGAACTCTTAGAGACAAGCTTTTTACCCAGATTGAAAAAAAAAAAAAAAATGACTAAATTGGTCAGGATTTTAACTGCTGTATCTGTACATGGAATGGTCAGGAATGCCTTTCCTGCTCCATTTTAAGCTGTATAAAATACTTGGGACTTTTGTCTTCTAATTCTGTATTTACAACCAGCCTTTCTGGTATGATACAGAAACCCCTTTGCAAATGTTGGCCAGTGCTTTAGAGACAAAAACGCCTGGGCTGCTGTATTTTCTAGTTAAAAGCTTCTCTGCTTAGTCATTAAGCTAAAAATAAAAACCTTCAGTAAGCAGTGTTGAGTGTCTAATTGTGGGTAAAAGCTCAAAGTATTAAAATTGATAAGCTATTGAACATCTTATAGTAGGTAGAAGCCAAGTTTCAGGAGCTGGGCAGACCTGGTTTGAATCCTTATTCAAAAACCTGCTTGATTTATAGCTTTCACCAGTATCTGAAAATCTCTAAGCCTCAGTTTCTTAAAATGAGAAGATCATGTAATGTGAGTTGTAATAATTGTGAGACTCTAGTGGG
Organism: Varecia variegata; assembly: GCA_028533085.1. Classification (NCBI taxonomy): domain Eukaryota; kingdom Metazoa; phylum Chordata; class Mammalia; order Primates; family Lemuridae; genus Varecia; species Varecia variegata. The sequence goes on along the minus strand of CM052438.1, from coordinate 68,824,334 downwards.
TTCATTTATGTAAATTATAAGGATGGTTTATGGCAAGCATTTACTTAATCTTAATATTAGTACCATTGAATATCATTCTTACAGTGGAAAAATTTAAAAATCAAGGTTATTGACAATATTTAGGAATTTAAATGCTATAAAATACATAGACAATTATTTTCCTTTCTGTATTCATTTTATATGTCTACTATTTGTCAGTAAATAATTTGAGAGAAAACTCTAAAGTATATGTAGAACACCCAGTTATGATAAAATATTGCCAGTAAAATTCATTTCCTTCAACTGTAACCTCCTTGTAGTCTCTGGAAAGTGACTATTTTAGCCTCCATTAGGAATGAAAAGGAAAAAAAAAATTTGCCCTCGTTCTTGACTATACAAGATTTGTGCCAGGTTACATTAGAGAATCACTCTGGTGTCATAACACAATCAGAAATGGTGCAGGTATCAAGCCTCCTCTTTCCTAACATGTCATAGGAGACCAGAAAAACCAGCCCTAGAGAATTACTCTTTTTCTCTCTACCCTACTCTGGGTCATGCTCAAGAACTGATCCAGGTGTATGTTGTACTTCAGCGTCACCAAGACTGAAACATCCCTGTCACCTGGATCCAATTTGCCCGTTTTTCCTCATCCCCATTGCTTTCCATTTTTATTAGTCAATATGATTATTGAATTTCTACTATGTTCCAAACCCTGCACTAAGCCCTCAGACAAAGATGAACAGAATAAGCTATAATCCCTGCTGTGGACAAGCTTAGAGCCTAAATAAGGGAGAAAAACAAGATAAATAAATGAATGCACCATCCTCAATCAACTATTATCCCTTTCCATACTAGAGAATCAGATGAAATCTAGTGCTTAAAAATTTAGACTTTATGCTGTAGAAAGTAGGTGGTGTTTACTCTTGGTGACTGGAAGGAAGCTCAGAGAAAATATCTTGGGTGGTCTTAATGTACTGTTTCTTGGTATGGGTGTAGATTTCACAGCAGTGGTCCGTTTATGAAGAAATCATTTAGTTACACACTTACACACTTTCCTCATGTATATTATACTTCAATCAAATATCTTGAGAAACATAGATTTTTTTTCCTTTGCATGTAACAAACACTTTACAAAGAACAGACACAAGTATTTCTTAGTCTCAACAAATATTTTTAAAATTGAATTAAAATTAAGTTTCTAAAAAAATAATAACAAGAAGTCAACACTTTTTCACAACCATGGAAACCATCCTTATTTTTGTAAATGAATTGCTATGCTGAATCTTCCATTATGTACCTATTTCTAATATTTCATTGTATTCAAACACTATTCCCACATATTCAAGAGATATTGTATTCCCTTAGTCATCCTAAAGAGCTCTTCCCACTAGAAATGCCAGAACACCAGTTTCTCTGCAATTTTCATTTAGTTCTCTTATTTTTGCACCTACCAACAACTTACTGAATGATGACTTGAACAAGCAAGCAATTACATTCATTGTATCCTTCTGGTATTTACTGTGTTAACATCCTCCTTTTTCATGAAAAAAAAAATGCCATTTGCGGTTATGATTTACTTTTCTTAAATGCTCAATTTCAAATGCTGAATATAAAGTGTACCCAACTCACAGGAAGAAATATAGCACCAAGCAAAACAGACACTTAAAATTGTTTTAAAATTAATTCCATAGATACCATGTAATTTCCCCAATAAATATCCTGCCAAATAACACAAAGCAAAGAGTGCTAAATTTACTCCTTTTGGCAGCATCTAACCCTGTCAAATACATACATCCTTGAGTTTCCCTTAGACTTCATGACACAAGACTCAACTCATCTCATATTCTTCCTGAGTCCACATTCTAGGCTCCTCTTTCTCTACCCTTGACAGCCAGTAGGATTCTATAACATGTACTGAAATCTTGACAGCACTTGTTTTTTCTAGGATGCAACACTAGAAATCTCTCTAATCTGCCTCTACACATTTTCTCTCTCAATGTAGATAGGCATTGCCTTCGTTTTAATGCCATGACCCTTAGTTCCACCTTCTAAACCTAAATGACAACCAGAGATCTCCACCTACAGGTTCCAACCACTTCAAACTCAACATGTCCAAAACTCAACTGTATGCTCCCAAAATCTGCCTCTCCTCATCTCTAGCTCACCTCACTCTGCCCCAACCAATGCCCTGGGTTTTTTATGTTGGTTAATAATAGTCCCTCTCCTGAATAACTTTCCAATATCTTCCTCACTATGTCTTTGTTGTATAATTCTTTGTTGTATTTGTTGTAATTGACTTTGTTGTATAATTCTCTCCTCCCTGTTATCTCTTACCTCATTCTTGGCACCCTCTTAACCTACAGCCAGAGTGATCTAAAATTATTAATATACATTATGATGTGCTTAAGACTATTTACTTATTCAGCCATTCACTCATTCATTCATCCATTCATTTACTTTTTCATTCAACAAACATTGGTTGAGTGACTTCCTCATTTTGTTTCGGATATGCAGAGATAAACAAGACACAGACCTTTCTCTGAAGAAACACTGTCTCAAGGGGGAAGACATACAAGAATGGCTTTCTAACACCTATATTCTGTTGCAGAGAGTTCAAATGGCTTTGCATATCCTAAATGTTCTTCATAATCTGGCCTTTACAAACCTCTCCTGCCTCATTTATTCCATTTCCCTCCTGTATGTCCTTCACTCTAGGTACCCAGACCTGCATGTGGATCTCCAATGAGCCTTGCCCTTATGCCTTTGTGCTTTTATTCCCTCTGCCTGAAATGTCCTTCTCAACCTTGTCAATTCAGCAAACTGAGTTTGGAACTCATTTCTGGCCACTGCAGACAGTTGGCATCTGTCCTCTATACTCAATAATATCCTGTGCAAATCTAACATTTATCACTCTATTTACTAATTATCGATTTTCACTTTTGCCTTTCCTTCTAGTGAGGTGCATGAGAGCTGTGATTGCATCCCCTGTGCCCTTGTGATTGAATGAACAATAATCATATACTTGGTAATTAGAAAATGAATAAGAATTCAGCCCAGGGAGTCAGACAGACATAGTTATGAACCTAGGCTCTGCCATATAATAACTATGTAACCTTGAGAAGTTGCTTACCTTCTCTGAGCCTCACTTTCCTTATCTGTTAAAATGAATGATAGTATTTACTTTAAAGTGTTCTCTGAGGACTCAGTAAGATAATGCAAATAAAGTGTTCAGTATGGTGCCTGGCTCATAGTAAGTACTCTATAATTTTTAGCTGGTATTATTTTCAGTCTATTTGAAAAGTAGTGGTGGCATTATGGTTCCCTTAACATTTTACAGTTGTGCTCAGGTGATAAAAAGCAAAGGATGGGAAGCAAAAGGAAGTAGTATTTTAAAAGGAATTTTCTCAGTATCTGTCACACTCTGGATATGTTATCTCATTGATCTTCCCAGCAACTTGGGTGGAATAAGGATGATTATTGCCTATTTACAAGTCAGGAAACTGAATCCCAAAGTGCATAAGTGACTCATTCAAGCATATAGAGTCCCAGCTATAAAACCCATTGTACCAGTCAGCTAGGACTTCCATAACAAAATAACATAGACTGAGTGGTTTAAACAACAGAAATTTATTTCTCACAGTTCAGGAGGATGGGAAGTCCAAGATCAAGGTGCAGGTCAATCTTGTTCCTGGTAAGGGCTCTCTCTTCTGGCTTACCAATGGCCACCTTCTCACTGTGTCTTCACATGGTAGAGAGAAACAGAGAGATCTCTCTTTGCCTCTTCTTGTAAGGCCACTAATCCCATAGGGTTAGAGTTCCACCCTATGGCTTCATTTAACCTTAATTCCCTCCTAACAGCTCTGTCTCCAAATACAGTCACTTTGGGGAATACGACTTCACCATATGGATTTGGGGGAACACAATCCAACCCATAGCATACCTGTTCTTTGCACTGAATCTCACTGTCATAAATAAGAGATGAGCCAACATGAAGAGTGCACTGCTGTAATCTATAAAGGCAAAAACCCTGGATCGGATCCAATTTACCCAAAAACCTTGAGGCCTTTTATCCATTCTCCCCTTATTCCATAACCTATTATTGCAGTTTCTTTGTCATCCAAACTTTTATAAAATAACTCTTGGTAAAACAAACAGTGGTTCTATGCCATGTGCTATCCATCCAAAAGGATCATTCCTAAGGGACAAACAATTTAAAGCAGGAGATATTCTGGGTCATGAGTTCGAAAATATCCAGGTCTTCAAGATGCCCACCTGAGGGTAAAGTTGGGGCCCTGGGGAGGGGCTGCAGGAATTAGAGTAATGGGCTTGAGTATCTCTGAGGGTGATTGTATAGGAAAAAGTGGTGAATGTGAATCACCCTGGAATCTGGTGATCTGGTGCTGATAGAAAGGAGAAGATTGGAGGAATGGTTGAGTCAAAAGGAGCCCCCTGGATGTACCAGGAAGTATAAATCCTGTAGCTATATCGGAAGAAGCAGGAGATGCCTACTCCCACTGCTCTTCCTCCCAAACACCCCACTTCCACCTAAGTTCCTTGGACTAGAGCTCTAGCAACCTCAGCAAGGAAGCTTCTAACCTGCAATCATACTAAAACATACAAGGACGGAAATTGGATGATCACCCTTTGATTCTGAGGAGAAAATAACAAGCCAGATTGCCTAGGTAAGTGCTCCTGGGGGAAGGGCAAAAGAAGAGAAGAGAATTTCTCTAGTCATCAGGAAGCCCCAGCTGAATGGAGGCATTGGCAGATCAAAGGGATCCCAAAATACAGGTTGACAGTAAAGTGGCAAATGTATTTTTTAGGACAAGATTTATAGTTGCCTCATTAGTTCCTTCTCTTTACAGTGCAAGAGGGAAAAGTGGCAGAACCTGAAGTTCAACACACCACATCCCTTTACAAGGCCTCTCAACCACCCAAGATTTTTGTAAGAATAAGAGTTAAGAATGGAGGCACGATTCTCACTGATGGTGGAGTGAGCATATAGATTATGTAATATTCATAGAATGGAATATTATATATCAGTGAGAGTGGACACACTAAAACTATATGTAACAATATGGATTTTTACAGATCTCACAAATGTTAGTGAGGTAGATAATGTTAATAAACTCAGAAACATAATTCTATAGTCTCACAAACATGATGTTGAATGAAAAAAATAACAGTATGTAATAATGTCACATAGCTCCATTTATATAAGTTAAAAATCAGACAAGACTGATCTAGAGGGTTTAAAGTCAGAAGAGTGGACACCCTTGGGGTGGCCTAGGGCCTGGAAGAGGAGGAGGTTTAGGTGCTGGTAAAGGTTTGGCCTCTTCTTTTTTTTTTTTTTTTTTTTGAGACAGGGTCTTGCTCTATCACAGGGACTAGAGTACAGTGGTGTCATCATAGATCACTGCAGCCTCAAACTTCTGAGCTCAAGTGATCCTCCTGCCTCAGCCTCCCGAGTAGCTGGGACTACAGGCTCATGTCACCACACCTGGCTAATTTTTCTATTTTTTGTAGAAAAAGGGTCTCTCTCTTGCACAGGCTAGTCTCAAACTCCTGACTTCAAGTGATCCTCCCACCTTGGCCTCTCAAAGTGCCAGGTCCGGCCTTTTGATCTGTCTTCTGATTAGGTGAGTTGTTGGCTTAAAGACAATTCATTATGCTTGATATACCCTTATCATGTGTGTACCATTCTGTATATTTCTATAAAAAGTTTCAAAAGTTAAATATCACCACTTCTGGATGTATGTCTAAAAGAGTTGAAAGCTGAGACTTGAGCAGATATTTGTACACCCATGTTATTGCAGCATTACTTACAACAGTCAAAAGATGGTAACAGCCAAAATGTTTATGGACCAATGAATGTATTTTTCAAAATGTAGTATATACTTACAATAGAATATTATTGATCTTTAACAAAAAAGAAATACTGACACATACCACCCTATGAATGAACCTTAAAGATATTATGCAAAGTGAAATAAGCCAGGCACAAAAAGATAAATATTGTATGATTCCACTTAAGTAGAGTACCTAGAATAGTCAAATTCAGAAAGTAGAGTAGTAGTTACCATGAGCCGGGGGAGTGGAGAACAGGGAGTTGCCAGTCATGGAGTTTCAGGTTGGCATAATGAAAAAGTTCTGAAGATGGATAGTGGTGACGATTTCATAACAATGCAAATGTAATTAATGCCACTAAATTGTACACCTAAAAATAGTTAAATTGGTAAATGTTGTTATATATTTTATCATAATAAAAAAAATTAAAACAAAATAAGAATAAAGGAATGTGTCTTTCTCACTGGGACTTTACTCACCTGTCCACAGGATCCTTCAAACCTCTATAATGCATACCTCCTCCCTCTGAGTTTCTTCTACTCAAGATGCCCACAGTTTCCATCTTCAACATCCATCTTTAGGAATTCCTTCTGTCTTTGACCAACTTCTTTACCTCCAGGCTACATGTCAAAATTTTCCTGGAGTGGCTTTTTTTTAACCTTTAGGAGTAGAAGACAGTATCTTTAGAAGAATCTACTTGTTTAATTTGATTAGGAAATTTGAATTTTTGACCTCCATACATGAACATCTTTAAAGCATCATGTCATTCCCAGATGAATATTCTAAAATACACATCTATGAATGAAAACCTTGGTAACACATTGCTAATTTATTGCTCCTCTGAGTGGAACACAATCCATTGAGCAAAAATGTTAATATTTATTTAAAACTCATCCATTTGTAAACAGACCTATGACTAAAGTCAAATGGCCAGGCTCACAAAAAAATAATTTAGAAACAATAGTTAGACCATTTTAAGTCATCTTATTTTCAAGCAATACCAAAATATCTATGCAACTCAGCTAACTATCCATGTATTTTGTCTACATAATATCAAAAAGTTTGACTTTTTCACTGATTTTATTAACATTTTAACTGAATTTCCAGATGTTTTGTTTTTACATGTTGGTGTCACTATATATCTTTATTTTCCCCTTACACTATGATTCCTATGTATAGTTTATTGTTGGGAGATAGCTGCAGGGCAGAACAGATATTAAAACTATATAGCATCTCATAAGATGTGAAGCTGAATATCTTTTTTTAGATTAGGTAACCTTTTTATAGCTTTGGAGAAAAACATGGCTAGTACTCCTGTGTGTGTGTGTGTGTGTGTGTGTGTGTATGCATAAGCTTATGTGCATTGACAAAGAATCCTTTTATACAGAGAATAAGCAAAACTGTGTATCAACCACTGCAAGAAAACTCTAGGTTTTGTTTTGTTTTAAATCTATAGGTCTACATGAGATCTTTATAGATAGATATAGATATATTATAGATATAGATACAGATACAGATATAGATGAGCCAAATTCACACATAACCTCAGAGGAGGTTGTAGAATACTGATTGAGGAGGTTGTAGAACACTGATTAAGAAGGCTGGGATTTTTACTTTCTGCTCTGACATTTTCCTAGCTTGCCTCAGTTTTCTCACCTGTATTACAGAGATAAAAATCACACCTTTCATATGAAATCTTGAATAAGAAAGGACTTATCCCAGTGACATGCTCCATTAATGTCAGAGCTCATACAAAGAATCAGGAAATTTGTCTTTTTTAATTCTTTTTTTTTACTTGCAATTATAGGGTTTTTATTGCAATAGATTTAGGGTATACATATGATTTTTTTATTACATTGATGAATTATACAGCGGTTAAGTCTGAGCTTTTAGTGTACCAGTCACCCAAATGGTGTACATTGTACCCAATAGGGAAGTTTTCACCCCTCACCCCCATCCCAGCCTCCCACTTCTCAATCCCCATTGTCCCTTATGTCACTCCATATGACCATGCATACCCAAAGCTTGGGTCCTATTTGTAAGTGAGAACATGTAGTGTTTGGTTTTCCGTTCCTGAGTTACTTCACTTAAATTAATTAAAAAGGACAAAGAAAATGGCTTATATAATTCTGAAATGACTTTCTACATCATTGACTTTGGGTCATTGGTCCTAATCAAAATATCATGCAACCCACATTTGAATTTAGCTGTTAATTTAAAGGAGCGATATTTTGTAGGCAGATTATGGCCTGTTCAACACAGAGCAAGAAGGAGAGAATAGTTGGAGCAGAACGAGGAGGGGAAGTATGGTTGTGGTGAGAGATGAGGGAGGCAGAGACCAGAGCCAACAATTTTGTTTCGCTCTCAATTTGGGTAATGAAACTAGGTCTTTGGGAAAGCATGGATCTGATAGCATTTACTAATACCACTGTACTGTACTACTATTCTGTCCTGTTTGAAATGATGAAACTTAAATTTTCCGATTTATTTTTGATGACGCAATAATTCACCACTTGAGTTAATTCATGGTGAATCCCTGTTTTTCCTTTGTTGTTGCTGGTGGCTCATTTGTTTAACTACCATCAGTTGGAGCTTTAAAAAAATAATTGTAGTTTTATCTTCTTACAGTCCAACTAGATGGCATGAACTTGTTTTATTTTAACTAAATTTTTATGTTCAAGATTGCTGTATGCCATCCATGTAGACCTCCAGGCCCTTGGTTTAGGACATGTAAAATCTCTATCTCTCAGCTGAAGCAACTACTTTTTCTAAATGTCTCTGGTTCCTTGCCTTCTTGCCCCTCCTATTTCCTGATTAAAGAACTCCGGGGTTCACAGACAAACGTTCTAAAGCCAGTCTGGCCTAGCTTGTCAGAATCCTGCTTGTGCTCCTAACGGTCTCCACACTAATCTGCAACACATGGATGGCTTGATACATTTCTCAGTGTCCCCAAGCATATTAAACTGTATTTTTATCATGGAAGAAACAGATCTTTGCCTGAGCTTCCTCCCCTGCCCAAAGTCTTCCAGAGCTCCAGACCATGTACCCAGTCCATATGCTTTGCTTTGGAAACGTGTATTCTATTCATATTTTTTCCATATTGGAATTTTAATTGTTAAATAGTTTTAATACTAATAAAGAGCTTGCCTTAAATAAACATCCGAGTTTTCACCTCTATATTTCTATTAACTGAGTGGGCACAGTATCTCAGTGATACTATTTCCTTGGCTTAGTTATAACCCTAATAAACATAAACTGGATTTTTATCATTTTTCGTTTGGTCTATTTTTTCTCCTTGAGTGAATTTTTTTTCAATTTATGAAAACAAATATAAATATCTTATAAATATTTCAGATGTTTACAGTTATATATGAACTCAAAAGTGGAAATACCATCTGCACCCCAGACACTGCTGAGTATCACTACTCAGAGGTAACTATTTTTAATTATTTGGTGAGAATCATTTCAGATCTTTTCCTATACACATACTTGATCAGAATATCAGGATATATTCATTACAAAATTTGTCTTCTCTTTCCCTTCCTCCAGCTCATCTTCATTCTGTATTATTGGAATTTAATCTCTTCCCAATTTAATGTACCAAAAAAGTATCTTACTATTATTTTATTAATATTTCCCTGTCACTGGTAAAGTTGAGGCTCTTTCTATGTGTTTTTAACATTTAATATCTTTCTGCAGTGAAATGTTTCTTTCTACTTCTTCCTAATTTTGTTTTTTGTCAATCTGTAGGTGTAGGTAGGAGTTACTTCAGTACAAAAGATAGAACATTTTATCTAATATATAAGAATGTATTTTTCCAATTTATATGATATATATTTATAACATGTTATCTGTTTTATTGTTTTATATTCATGCATATAAATTAGATTCACAAAATAAATATATGGTTACTTCCTGGACATCTGAGATAAGTTTTTATTAATGTAAAATTTTAAAAATTTTGCTTGCAGAATCTTTTACTCAGTAGACACTTTTCAATTTTGTGCAGCTATAAGTGTCAATATTTTTCTCTTCTGCTTACCCAGACAGTTCTCACTCCTTTTTTTGCTACTTATATAATTGTTTTTATTTTAGACTTTAAGTGTGATGTGATATAACGTCCAAACTCTATTTTTTCCCAAATACGTAGGTAGTTATCTTAAAACTATTTTTTGCATAGTTCTTCCTTTCCACTGCTCTAAAGTGCTGCTTTTATTATATACTGAATTCTCATATGTAAACTCATGTTGTTCCTAGGTGTCTCTTGCTTGTACCTAATCACATTAGTTATTACTGTTACTTAGAATATATTTTGATATCTGGTAAAGCAAGTCCATTTTTATTATTAATATTATAATAATTATAGTGAACATGTCCTTGTTTCTTCTTCAAGATAAACCAATAGCCAATTCATTAGTTAGAATTTATAGACTAATATTTAGAAGGATTAGCATCTCTATGCTATTACATCTTACCCTCCAAGAACTTGGCATGACTCTCCATTTAATCAGATCTTTTTTTATCCTTCAATAAACACATAATTTAATTCATATAGGTTTAAGTATTTTCCATATATTTTTATTTTTGGTTATTTTTATTATACTTTCTAGTTGGTTATTTCCAGATTATAAAAACACTGTTGATTTGTGTGTATTTGTCTTGTAACTTTCTAATCTCTGGGGAGAGAGAGAGTGTGTGTGTGTGTGTGTGTGTGTGTGTGTCTATTTTGTGGAAAGGTGGTGCTAGTTAGGTATATGGGTCTTTGGCTACTTTAGTCATTTTTTTTCAGCTTATATTTCAATAAAGCTTTATATCTATTATTGAGTCCATTTTGGTCATTTATGTTTTTCAAAAAACAGATCATATGCATTTTTCAAAAACAGTCTCTTTATTAAAGATTAAAAATTATAAAAATTACCATATACAAATTTATAATGTTATTTTAAAATATGAAACAATTCATGAATATAGAAATTATAGACAATGCCTTAACTACTGCCCTTCAGTGAAAATCAAGAGTGTAACTTACATGAGTAAGCAGGAGTAAATTGGTATTTGAGGATGCCAGCAGAGAATACAATTTGGGGAGCTATTTTTAAAAAGAAAAGAATTCTAATTTACAAATGCATAATTCTTTGCAAGCCTAAACTTTATTCCTCCCTAGAAAATCCACTTCTGCAGCCAGGTAAAGAAAGTGTTACACAATGTGAAACATTATCAATTTGCAGCAAATGCTACTGAAAGATCAGAAAAACAAGGACTGAGGTGTGCTATTGAACTTGGCAAGATGCAAGTCTGCAGAGAGCTTGTCAAGAGTAAGTTCCAAAGAGCATAAGAAATGCAAGCCTAACTGGAGAGTTTTGGAGGAGAAGGGGAGGTGGGTAAACGAAGACAAGTCTTGATAAATTTTGCCTTAAAGCAGGAAGGGAAACAAAATCAGCGGAGGAGGAGATCTGGAGCGAGTTTCTTTTTCTTAGCTAAGTGCTGTTAGAGAGTATTATATGTTGTAGGAATTTCATAAAATTGGTGAGAAATTACTGAGATAGGATAAATAGGGGATTCAGACTTGAATGGCAGGAACGAGGGGCATCCAATGCACAAGTCAATTTTTTAAAAAATGTAATCTGTGAAGAAAGAATACGTCATTCACTTAACCAAAATACAGGATGCCAAGGTAGAAAAGTGGATAGATTTGATGGAGGGAAGATACGGTAGTGTTGTAAATTGCTTCTACTATCTCTTACTGTTTTATAGGTTAATTTTTCACATTTAGAATTTTAACTTCTCTGGAATTGTATTGTGGTGCAAATTAGGGGTCTACTGTTATATTTTTTCAAGTGGATCGTCACTTGTTTCAGCATCATTCCTTGATGCTTAGTAAAACCATCTTTGTCCTATAGGAAGCTACCTTGTCTTTCAAGGCTTGTTTCTAAGTTCCACATTCTGTTCTTCTAGTCTATTTGTGGCAAACGGTACTGTTTTAATTACAATAGCTTTGTAGTATGTCTTGATAACTGATCAAAACTTGTCTTAACATTTTTCTACCACATTGTCTTGGCTAGTCTTATTATTTTTAATCATCTAAATATTGTCTCTATCCATGTTTATATTTTTTCCATTTTTATTTTTAGTATTGTTTGATTATGTTTTTTTCTCTTTTATCCTTGATGAGACCTTCCAGAGGATTTTCCAACTGTTCAGTTTTGCTTTTGAGGTTTTTATTTTTTTGTCTATTCTTTCAATTTTATTTGGTGTGTCTATTTTTTCTGTTTTGTTTTCTCTTTCTTTAATTTTTACTTTAAAATTCTTTTAAAAAGTTCTTCCATCTCAAGGGAAAATTTCTAGATGACATAAAATCAAATTATAATTGACAGAAAACTAAATCACAAACATAAATGTGATTCTCTAACACTAATATAGAAAATATCTCATGTCAGGTACAAATTTTTTCAAAATTGTAAGTGGACTGTAACACATTGAATCATGCTAGTCAATACGTCTGCGATCAGCCTATGTGTAGGTGACTGTATGATCTAAACAGCAACAAAAACAATCCTGCTCCAAAAATATCTTCTCTGGGTACCCAAACGGCATTACTCTCCATTCCTATGCAGAATAACGTCCTTGGTAATCAGATACCAATAGTGGTTGGACCTCTCAACAATGGTTCTCAAATTCAAGCATTTCATAAAAATGACTAAGGAACTTGGTTCAAAAGTGCACATTCAGAAGGTCTAATGCAGGGCCTAAGAATCTCAAATTTAAATAAGCATTCCAGTAAATTAAGATCATAGTCATTCTAGGACCTCTCTCTCTCTGAGAAATACTGCCATAGAAGATGAAAGTTGAGCCATTCATTTACCTGGAAGTGATCCCAGAGCTCTCTCCCTCTTAGCACCTCAGCACCTGACTTTCTATTAGTTGCTAATATAAGCAAAAGACAGGAAAATCTCAGAGGGAGACCATATTGGAGTGATGACACCTGTCAGGAAGCAGTTTTGAAGGTACCAGACTAAGGAAGGATAAGAGTTCATTGAGTCTCAGGCAGCACTGTCCCATAGAATTTTCTGCAATGATGAAAATGTTTTGTATGTACGCCATCCAGTACAGTACCCACTAGTCACAGGTAGCTATTAAGCTCTTGAAATGTGGCTAATCCAATTGACTAGCTTGATACTAAATTAAACAATTTGTAATTCACAATTTTGCCAAAAATCAAAAATGTTATTTATTATTTAGGATCACAGTATAAAATTTTGATTATCATGTTACCAGGGAAAGTTATAAAATTGGTAAAATGTAGTTTACTAATAGTTCCTCTATCATTCCGCCAGTCACATAAATTGCCTTCAATACAGAAACAATTGAAATGTATTTTCCAAAAATCTTGGTGACAGTTTGGCAAACTGTAGGCAAAGAAAAAAATATTTGTCCTAAACACCCTTAGTACACTCTTCAAAGTCTTTCAAGCTAAATTTTCAGTGAACATTGAAAAATTTATTATGAGTTAGAAAATTGAAAAAGATTTTTGTCTGGGGAAACTTAGTTAGTAATGGTAACTAATACTTACAGAACACTGACCACATGCCAAAGAGTGTGCTAATCCTCTACATGAATTATTTAACTTAACCCAGACAACACCATGTGGAACATAGTCTATCAATCACATTTAGAGATAGAAAAACTGAAGATCAAGGAAGTTAAGTAAACTGCCCAAAGTGGCACAGCCAGTCAAATTGAAACCATGATGGAAACAAGGTCTGCTTTCCTCCAGAGCTTTAAACCGTGCTGCCTCTTTCCACTGAATCTTGGGAGTATGGAGTGTGACCAAAACTTTCCTCAGATGTTTAGTAATATTTTAAAAAGCCAGTTCGACTGTATGATAATTAAAAGATAAAGTTCAAAAAACTAATTATTGTTCTTTAATACCAATATTTCTTCCTAAAGATGGTGGCTTCTACCACAAAGGACCCCCTTCAGCTCTACTGAGTTTGGATTCATGGCCTGGCACGGTGGTTGGTTCATGCTTGTAATCCTAGCACTCTGGAAGGCCATGGCAGGAGGATTGCTTGGGGCCAGAAGTTCAAGACCAGACTGAGCAAGAGTGAGATCCGTCTCTATAGAAATAGAAAAATTAAGCAGGCGTGGTGACGTGATCCTGGAGTCCCAACTACTTGGGAAGTTGAGACAGGAGGATGGCTTGAGCCCAGGAGTTTGAGGTTGCAGTGAGCTATCATGACATCACTGCACTCTAGCTGGGGCAACAGAGTGAGACTCTGTCTCAAAAAAAAAAAAAGTTTGGGTTCACGATAATGAGTCTGAGGTAGATTTGAGAGAGAGCCTGGGAAGGAAGCTGGAGTTCCTGAGGGCAATCTTGCCATAGGGACTGAGGAGGAGAGATGGAATTGAAGAGAGAGGAGAAGAGAGAAGGGCCGTTGAGTTGTGTGAGAATAGGGTTTACCATGGATTAACAGGCCAGTGGTATTCCCTGTGGTGGAGGAACCCAGGCAAATTTTTAAATTAAGTATACCTTGTACCCTATTTAGTTACTTTGTGGCAATATAAACTCTGGCTCCTTTCCACTGTCCCTCCTTTAAATTTTATTAAATTTCACTAAATTCACTAATGTGGGTGGGCATTTTGTTTATTTGTTTGTTTTCAGAATAGTGAGAAAGTTTAGTTTCTGAGCAGAAAGAGAAACTTGGAACTATAAAGAATGTAGTCCTGTCCTCTGACCCAATTTCCACTCCAGTAATTCACATTACACTGTGTCTTGAATTTTCCCAGAGCATAGAATGTAGGGTTCAGGTCTATCTTATCCTGTTCTTGAGTCACAGGAAGGCCTAAGCTGAGATCCAGATAACATTTTAATTAAATATATATTTATCGTGACAAATAGGATGAGATAGCTGCCTAATTGCAGACCCTAAACCCTCTAAAGGGTGGATGCAGACTGGTAGGCTTTTCTAACAAATTCTGAAATCCAAATGACAGAAGAGACCCAAAGGTTATCTAGTTCAATCTCTCCTTTGATCCTTGAATTCCTTTAAAACTTCCCTACACGCCATCGTTTGTTTCCAGCCCCCCTTGAACTCCTTCAGTGACAAAGAACTCAGTAACTCTTGAAGCAGCACATTTCACCTACAAAATTTAGCTTCTGCTCATAGCTGTAGGTTAATCTTTTAGAGGCTTATGGAATGACTGAAATTCCTGGTCTATGTGACTGTCCGTCTCTTCTGACTCTTCCCCTCTTCCATTCCAGGTTACACATTCCCAATTCCAACAACCATTTCCTTTAGGATATTTTGTGGGAATTTTAGTCATGCTGGCTGCGTTCCTGAAATAATTTTCAGTTTTTCTATAACCTTTAAAATATGACACCCAGACCCAAATATTCCAGGAATGATCTGACTAGCACAGTGTGGATACAGAGTATCACCCCCATCTCAATGGATGCATCATTCTAGTAACACAACCTAAGCTTTAGTTCAGTCATTCTTTGGCAGTAATATCAAATGGCTTAAGGGTAATGTCAATTTTTATCTGTGTTGCTATTTCACCCTCATTTTGAATTTCACTGTTATTTTTTTTACACTCTAAAATAAGGTCTTAACAAAGGAATGGAAAGCTCATGAACTTCCAAGTTAGAGAGTTTTTCATTTGCATACTGTCTACATTATTTTGGTTCTGTGTCTTTAAGAAAGTCTCTTAATTCCTCTAAGATTCCGTTGCAACATTTGTATGAGAGTTGGATAGTGTCTAGTTGTTCAGTTTTGTTTTAAGGCTTACATGAGATAATATATATAAAAATACTAGCATGATACCAAAAGTATAGATCATTTTCCTGTTGTGCAACATGTTATCTTAGCCCATGTTCCAACCCATCAGCATTTTTCTAGGTGGATTTTATAATCCAGTGAATTAGCTTTTCTTCCCAGGGTTTTAACATACTTTAAAAATTTTCTTCTGGGTTATTGATAATAATGCTAATAGGACAAAGCAAATAGTAATGTTTTCTAACAAGAAATCTTCCAAGTTGATGTTAACCCGTCTTTTTACTGACTAAAAAATGTAGGCACAATAAAACATCTAGAATTCAGAGAATCACAAAGTCATTCTCATGCACAAAATGGTCATATAAAGAATGTATAGTTATAACATTAGATAGAATCCAAATGCTTCACAGGTATGATTGTGTTTAAGGCTCACACTGACCCTTTGTAGTAGACTGGGAAGATAATCATGATCTTCACTTTACAGATGAGCTTAAAGAACTTCACACATATGGTAAGGATTATTTCCTCAATAATCACAAATCTTTATTTCAAATACCCATTCTAGAATATGAAAAGGCTTGTACTTTATTACTTATACTTTCTCCACATACAAAAATACAATTAATTTATTCAGTGAATATTTATTGAGCGTCTACATATGCTTGACACTGTCCTTGCCATAGAGGAAGATAGCAAAGGTGGGCCTGTGCTTTGATGAATATTTTGGTGAAAAAGAAGGACAATAAATAAACAAACAAATAATATGACAAGTGATAACATACTTAGAAGAAAAATCAAATAGAACTTGTGATGACGTGAGTGGAGAACCCACTCTGCTAAGCCGCCATCTGTGTGGATGCCTGAGGAAGCTGAGCAGATCTGAGAAAACTGCAGGCCAGGCAGCGAGATCAGCAAGTTCAAAGGTGCTAAAGTGGAAGTGTGCTTGGCTGGTTTAAGTAACACCACAAAGGTCAGTGAGAGCAGGGCTAGAGTGAATGACAGAGCTGTGTTGTGGCAGAAGATAGATCTGGTAGTGGAGGATCACACTACGCAGGGGTTTCTACAACATGGGGAGTGCGGGGTTCCCATGGAAGGGGCTTCAGCAGAGAAATGACATGATCTGATTTATATTTCTAAATGTGTTTTCTGTGGCCAATATGGACTAGAAAAAACAAGGATGGAGTAAGGGAGACTAGTGGATAGCTATTTCAATAATCCAGAGGAGATACAATGTTATTTATACTACAGTGCGAATGATGAAGGTAGTGAAAAGTGACCTGCCTTTTTTTTTTCCTTGATATTTTGGAAGTAGGACCTCAGGATTTGCTAATGATATTGCATGTGGGGCCTAAGGGAAAAAGAATAAGAGTCAATAATTATTCTGTCTTGAGTAACAAGAATAATGGAGTAGCCCTTTACTAAAGCTGAGGGTCTATGGAAGCAAATGCAGATTTTATATGTTTTGAACATATTAAGTCCAAAACATGGATGTATTTTGTGGACATATTTGTTGTGGACATATTGGGTTTTAGATGCCTATTAGATATATTCACCTAGAGATTATGAGAAAGTCTTTGCATAGGAGTCTGGAATCCAAGTCTGGATAGGTCTGGGCTACAGAAAAGAAAAGTTGAGAGAGTTCAGGGAACAGATGATATTTTAGGCCATGAGAGTGCATTGGAGTGCACTTAGGGAATGAGAGGAGACATAGGGAAAAGAAAAAGTACGAAATATTGAATCTGCAACATCCTCACACAGTCAGAAAGATGAGGAACACTCAGAGATTGAGACTGAGATTGAGACGGAGTGGCCATGAGACAGAAGGCAAGATGAAACAAACATTACACTCGGCCGGGCGCGGTGGCTCACGCCTGTAATCCTAGCACTCTGGGAGGCCGAGGCGGGTGGATCACTCAAGGTCAGGAGTTCGAGACCAGCCTGAGCAATGAGCGAGACCCCGTCTCTACTAAAATAGAAAGAAATTATCTGGCCAACTAAAATATATATAGAAAAAATTAGCCGGGCATGGTGGTGCATGCCTGTAGTCCCAGCTACCCGGGAGGCTGAGGCAGGAGGATGGTTTGAGCCCAGGATTTTGAGGTTGCTGTGAGCTAGGCTGACGCCACAGCACTCACTCTAGCCCGGGCAACAGAGTGAGACTCTGTCTCAAAAAAAAAAAAAAAAAGAAACAAACATTACAAATGATAAAAGCAATTTCTCAGTATAATTGACTGTAGTTCATACCAGCTAGTATTCACAGGACTGAAACCCAAAATACTTGAGCTTACTCAAAGTTGAATGCTTTCTTATAATTAGTCCTTCATCTTGGAGTAGTGCAACCAGGAACATTTTCCTGAGAATTAGACCACAGTGTGTGCTTCACAGCTCTGTCTTCCTGAGCTAGAGCAACTCTGGCTATATCTAGCTTCTACCCGTTTTTCATCTCAAACTCTTGTATTAGCTAAAACAAAGCTCTATTCCTCATTTCTGCCACCCATGTAGCAGACCCAAACCTGTAATTCTCAGGAGACAAAAAACAGAAATACAGATTCCGGCTCATAAGTTTATAAAAAACCAATTGTGATGTTAAAGGCTAAATACTTTTAGACATGTGTGGTCACATTGCTTTGTTTGTCAATCTCATTTTATATAACCTGGACCAACAAAACTAACAAGAGGGGAAACACACAGATATAAGGTCAGTTCAAGGGTCCAACAAAGTGCTCAAAATGATAGAAGCAGCAGATAAAATGCTTCACAGGTTGCTAAGATACCTTAATCTGGGAAAAGAATCAGAATTAAGTTTTTGTTAAGAGGTTTATCATTCCCTATCCTGATCCTTTGATAGAGATAGTCTATTGGAATCTTAGCTTTGCAATTATACGGTTGGAGTAATTGGGGAAAAGTTAAAAAAGGGTTTGAACAAGAAAGATAATAGCTTGAGAATTTGAGAAGTCACTTGGGGAGAGCTGGGTCATCTTGAAATTGCTTTAGGAAAGTTTAAGCTGTTTAGAAGATTTTTCTCTTTGTAAAGGAAAAAAAAAACCTAAGCAATAATATTCTTCTGTGTGGTTTTGCTCCTGGTGGTCTACTATAGTTGAGTAAAGCAATCATAAGACCCATTTAATTAAGGAAAAAGGAACATTAATAAATCTAGTTTTTATTTTTCCTTTGGAAAAAAATTCTGTTTTTGCACATTGTACATACTGCTATTTACTTCAAGCCATTTAATTTAATTTTAACTTGTTAAAAGATTTTATTTCAATCCTCAATCATTTAAGGAAATGTCAATAGACACCATTTGCAGATTTTGATTGCAGACTTTGAAAACTTTGTGTAAATTTTTATTTTTATATAAGCCTATTGAGAGTTATATAACCAAGAGCTTTCATATGTCTTTTATTCTGATTCAATTATTTATAACTTGTACCGTTTGATGGTAACTTATTCTCTTTCTCTTGATAGATGGGAGAGGTATGTATATATGTTTGTGAACTATTGAGAGTGAGTTGCAGATATGGTGACATTTTATCTCTAATACTTCAGTGTGTATTTCCTGAGAACAAGGACATCCTCATGCATAATCACAGCACAATTATCAAAATCAAGATGTTTATTATACAATATTATTACCTAATCTGCAATCCATATTCAAAATGCGTCATTTTTGCCAATAATATACTCTACATAAAAACAATAAGTTTTTACCAATCCAGGATGCATTTCAGGATGACATATTACCTTTTAATCTCTTTTTCCTCTTTTAAATCTCCTTTAATCTGGCATTTCCTCTATCTATATTTGTCATATGACTTTGAAATCTTTGAAAGAATACAGGCCATGATTTTTAATAACAATAGAGAGATGTATAAATTTATGAAATATAAATGGATGTATGTAGGTGTATTCTGGCTTTACTCACTGAGAGCGATTGGAAGTACTGACACCTCCCTAGCCATGTGCACACCTAGTACCCAGATCTTGGTTTCTAAATACCATTTTCCACTAAAAGATACCTGGGTTTCTTGGAGAAATGGCTGATTACTGCACTGGAGCTTATATTATGCTGGAATCAAGAAAAACAAATAAGAAAAAATTGAATTACACAACATAATTATAGATTTGGGAGAGGTGGTGCAATGAAATGAGGATGCTACAGTAAAAAAGAGAGGCCAGCTTCTGTGATGGTGACTAGGGAAAGACTCTGATTCAGTGTCATTTAAGCTGAGACCTAAAGAAATAAAAAGTGTCAGCTATGTAAAGAATGTGAGGAAGAGAATTAGGAATAAGGAACAGAAATTAAAAGACTCTGATGTGGAAAAGATTTAGTTTGCTCACAGATGAGCAAAAGGCACTGTGGCCGGAGCGTGGTAGTATGTAATATTGCAGGGATGGTGGAGATGGCAGGGGGGATATGAGAGTGATACTCATGAGGTTGGAAAGATAGGCATGAGCTAGTAAACGAAGGAATTCAGGTTCTATTCTAGGTGGAATGGGAAAGCCTCAGGAAGATTTAACATGAGTAGTGACATGATCTGACTAATGTGTTAAAAAGAGCACTCTGGCTGCTTTGTGAAAAATAAATTAGAAGGGGTTTTGAGAATGGAAGCAGAGAAACCAGATAAAAGACTATTATGAAAGCCCAGGCAAGAAATAATGGTGGTGCATGCAACGGTGGTGTCAGTAGAGATAAAAATATACGGATGGATTCAGATTACATTTTGCAATGACAACACCAGGATTAATGTTAGATTAAATGTATGATGTGGCTGAGGAAAAGGGAAGGTTAAAGGACAATGTCCAGGTTTCTGTCTTGGGATTAAGCTTAGAGAAGAAAATCACCAGCTCCATTTTGGGCATGATAATTTTGAGATGTATTTCAGATGCTAGATGGAAATATTAAATAAAAAGAAAAATTTACAAAAAAATCTAAAGGCCCTTTAGACTTTTCTTACCTTTTTCATGAGATTAAGATGTGATACTTAAATGAGAATATCTGCATCATTTCATTAAAAATGAAAAGTTAAAGGAAATCTTATTAATAGTTACCTTCAGATTTTCTGGAAGTTTAAATAGCACTATGTGTGCTCAGGAAAGATGAAATATTGAGATTACCTACAATGATTTAAGGGGAAAATTATAAGAAAAATTAATTTTCTAAGATAGTCTGAAGAGCTACAATTGAATAAAGGGGAATATAAGTTAAACATCAGAAATAATTTTCTGAGCAAGAGTAATTCAAATCAGAATGTCTTTTAAGGGCTTATGAAAGCTCCTTCAACTGAGACATTAAATATGAGGCTATATAAAATCTAGTTTAAAAGGAAGAAAAATATATTACAAAGGAGATAGAGTAAATGTTTTAATAATGCTTTGTAAAGTATTATTAGTGTTTATAAAACCAAATCCAATGAGTTAAATGTTCTGCCTTTTTCCAAGTGCTCTTTGTGTAATTTCTTACAATTGGTGAAGGTGAAGTTAGTGCGCCAGTGTAATTTTTTAAATGCCATTTCTGGAAGTTTTATAATACTGAGCAGAAAATATTAAGGAGCATATCTCATATAAAATGGGGATGTGCCAAAGAAAGTCAGGAGAAAATTGGATTACCAATCTCAGGAAAAGAAAAAGAATATTTGCCTGGACTTGAGTGAAGGGAAAATAGATTTTAGAAGAGTATAATATAACATTTAACTGAAAAGATGTTGTAGCTGTTGTAAATAAACGAATTTGACCTTAGTTGCAAAGAATTTTTATTCCAAAACAACTCTCATAAACACAGTTTATGTAAATATAATTTATTTTTTTAACTGACACATTATTTCCCTTTTTAAGATTAGATCTTGAAATTATATGTATTTATTTTGCTCCATTAAGAATTTCACTTTTACAGAAAAGTTGCTTGGGGCAGATTACATTCTTGATACAGAGCACTGGTAATCTTTTTTTATTGTACATGGGCATTTAAAATATTTTTAGTAAGAATTATTGTAATATATGATTTTTATGAAGGCAGTGATTTCAATTAAAAATAACTGTGGCATTATTTACGTGTTGATTCCCCAATTTGCTTCCAAAAGGATTTGAAACAGAGTGAGGCATTGTGAATCTGGGAAGCAAAGCATCTCTGTCATTATAGAACATTCCACCTCAGTAAAAGGAGAGATGCGAGAGCTGTTTAAATGCCATGAAAAAAATCAATGCTGAAATGGGTAATTGAATGATGTTTGCAGGGGCTGAATAGGTCATCATTAGGCTTGATATGATCGTAACAAAATTCCTAGAATTCTTCAACCTAATGTACATTACATCCAGTGAGACTAGAAATTGCATTTACTGCTTAGATTTACATAGTGCTTTAAAGAATTAGAATATAGCCATCAGGCTAATATGAAGTGGAAGAAGATGGAATAATCAAACAGTAAGATAATCCAATCACAATGGTGACCTTTTGCTATGCTGTAATTATAAGATATTACTTTCTTGAGAACCTCAGAAAATGCTTTATCACTAAAAGGAAGGCCATCGACCTTGTAAAATAGAATAAAAAACAAAACCCAACATAGCCAATAAGGATACTTGAGAGGACTTCCATATTACATGCTTATGATAGCAGGTTCTATATAGGGAGTAAAATAGGTAACCTTATTTAGTACATGATAACTGGTGCAGAATCCCAGATGAGTATCTCCTTAATTATTAACTCTTATATCATAGAACCAACGCAGGGACTTCCACTTCAGGCACTCCATCAAGTTACAACCTCCCTGAAAATAGATTGTTGGTCCTTCCTCTTTTCTTAGTGATGTTTTTACAACCAGGTAATGAAAAGCAGGGCCATGCTCTAGAATACCATTGTTCAGTCCTATTTTGGTCATATTTGTAGCTCTCTTTTTTTTAACCATATCTTCTTAGGGACAGATTCTATTAAAAAAAAAAGGAAAAAAGAAAGAGAATTTGTGAAGCCTATATGGAATATTTCTAGTAATGCAAAACTCATACTCTCCTTTAAGACAAACTAGTCCATTGATGAACAGCCATGGTGATTAGGAAAAAAACCTTTCCCGTGTGGTGTTAAAATGTACCTCTCTGCAACTCTTCCTTATTGTTCCTATTGCCCCCTTAGAGCACAGTAGAGAATATGCCCAATCTTGTCTCTAGAAACAATTCTTCTTATATTTGAAGAGAGTTATTACATTCCCAGGCTCCACTTTTTTAGACAAAACAGTCTTACCTCCTTTAACCAATAAAATATTGATTCTAGAACTTTCACTCGTGCTAGTGGTCTACCTTGTATGCACCAGTGTATACTCCTTGCTCTAAATATGTGCTGGCAAGAACTGGAAACAATGCACCAAAAGTTTTCTCTGTGGACACCATCTTCTTTTCTCCAGGTGCTCTGCTCCTTAGTATTACATTAACAACAAAAATAAAGTGAGCAATTGGACCCCCTCATTTTGTTATTGATTTATTGAGTTTGCTGCTATCTAAAAACCTCTAATTCCTTTTTACAGGATGCTCTTGTATGTAAATTTTCTACAACCTTTCAATGTACACTCCATTTTCAGACTTACCTCCTGGCCATTACATTTAACCCAGAAAATAGTTGTGTAATTTTTTAATTCCAATTAGGTCTTCTAACAATATTCTCTCACACACTCTCTTACTCTTGCTCTGGTTCAATATTTCTATCTCTGTCTCTGTCTCCATCTCGCTCAATCTGGGCTCATCTGTAAATACGAAAGGCACACCTCCATTGCTTCTGCTGAGAGGCCAAGGAGAAGGTGAGAGCTCTGCAGTCTATCACTAGAGACACTCCCAGGAGGAGTTGGATACACCAGGGTGTTCTGGCTTAGTATTATCAGCCAGCCAGCACCTTCTTTTCTGCAGGACTATAAGTAAATGCATTATCAAACAACTGCTAATATTCAGTTACATTTTCCGTACAAAGAGCAATTAGTTTGCCATGAGTTGGAAAATAAACATATGTATCTATCCAAGACTATATACTTTAATTGTTTTGTTTGAAAACTCCTGTGAAATATTTCAGGACCTACATTTTTAGAACCAGATTTATCTGAGGTATCTAACCCATCTTGTTCCTGAACTCTACACCTAAAGTAATGTTAGGCGGGCCTAAAATAAATTATTCTGAAGATGCACTTACATCATTACATATGGAAATGATGTCCTAAAGCATTAGTACTACACATCTTTTTGATTCTTCTTTAAGAAGAATCACAACTTGAATATGAGAAGCTATAGAAAGTGTGAGCGAAATTGTTGCTCTCTAATAAATATGTTTTTCCAGGTAAAATAACTATTAAAAACCTTTTCAAGATTTGAAAGAAATGCTACCTAAATCAGAAAAAAAGAATCAACTTCTCTTTGAAATTGTCTTGATTTATAAATGTTTTTCTAATAATAAATTATATTTTTATCCTAGTATATAAGACCTTAAAATGGAAATCTGGAAGTCATAATTCTGTTTCCTGTTCAAATATTATTTTCTACTGGGCCCTGGCCAAAAATTAATTATAGCTTAAACATAGTTAATTGATTTCTACCTACCTCAAGGTATATTAGAGTAATTAATGGGGCAGAAAGATTAACTAGAACAGGAAAATATAAAAAGCATATTTTATTTATTTTGATTATACATTTGAACCATATTGATACATTTTTATAACTCGTATTTTTAAATTATCCACATTTATAGGCTTTTAGAACACTATTTTTATATTCAAAAATACAATTTCTGTTGAAAACACTAAGCGAATTCAACATTAAGACAAGTAAAATAAATAAGATCCAATCTAAAACATTTTATCATTTGTTATTTGAGCACTTGCAGTAAAATCACCAGAGAGAAAGACGTAGTTGCAGTCATCCACTGTATTTTCAAGATGCTCAGTAACCACGAAATGAATTTCACATCAAGACCCTAATGAGAAAAAAGATCCCAGAATAATTTGCTACTTTTTGAATTGGATGTGAATGAACAAAGAAGGCAGATCATTTCTGAAAACAACATCTCATCCAATGAACTGAATCCTTACAATCTTCGCATTAGGAGTCAACATTTGAAAAAAAGTATGCAATCATTTTGACATGTTCAGGCAATATTTATTTTGAATATAGTCCATTTCTTTCAGACAACAACAATCATAACAACAAACTATTTCATTTTGTTTATTTTATAGGTTGAGTAATAATAGCAACGCTCCCAAATAAAAACTCAGGACCTAAACATTTTCCTATGAACTTGTTTCTAGAAGAAATGGTGAGAGTTTTGCCATCCTTTCTCCATCTTCCAGAAGGGCATGTATAATTATAGCTGTTATCTCTGTCTGTGACCATCCACTAATATCTTCTCTTGATAACCTTTTAATCAGTTAAGTACTTTACTTTTTTGTTGTTATTCAAAATATTAATATTGGACTTACTTGTGTTCTGATTAGTTATAAATATGGCTGTCTTTCCTGATAGACTGGAACCAAGTTGCCTATGTTCTGACTAAGGACATGTCATTTACCTCTTTAAACCCCACTTTCTTATTCATAATGTGAGAATAATAATTGCATGCACTTCATAAAGATAAAGTGAGTATCAAATCAAACAATGAATGTAAACTGCTTGTAACAGTGCCTGACATACAATAAGTACTCAATAAATGTTTATTACATGTAAAATATCACTGTGCCTAACCCATAGTAAATAATACAATTAAAATTTAAGCCATTCCTTTTCTCTATATCCCTTCAGTATTTATGGACTCAGTTACTACTTAGTATATGGCACTTGTTTGTATTACTTTACATTAGGGTTCCCTAATATGTTAGGGTTCTCTTAGTTGTTCTTCTTTTTTCAAAAAAAAAAGTATGTAGCAAAATGAGTTTGGAAAATGCAGGATAGATTTAAACAATGTTCTCAATTTTGTTAACATGTTAATGTGCATTCTAAATCTCCAATAGCAGCTATGAAGCTTTCCTAATACCTACTTCATTATATAACCAACTCCCACATCCACCATTTTTCTTTAATACAGTTTTTCCAATGTTGCCCTATAATTATTATCTGCTAGCATAGTTAGACATTAGTTACATGTAGATTTATCATGGGAAGTGATTGTTTCTCCTACTAACTACTCTTACAGGTCTTACAGCACACAATTTAGGGTTGGTGAGACCATGGGGATTTTATTTTATTTTTTCTTACATATTTAGTGATTTTTTTGTTTTTGTACCTGTTTTGTTTTTTTCAGAGTCTTACACTGTGGCCCAGGCTAGAGTGCAGTGGCATCATCATAGCTCACTGCAGCCTCAAACTCCTGGGCTCAAGTGATTCCCCTGTCTCAGCCTCCCAAGTAGCTGGACTACAGGTCGTGTCACAACTCCCAGCTAATTTTTTCTATTTTTCATAGAGATGGGAGTCTTGCTCTTGCTCAGGCTGGTCTCCAACTTCTGGCCACAAGGGATCCTCCCGCCTCTCTGCCTCCCAGAGTGCTAGGGTTAAAAGACATGAGCCACCATGCCCATCCCAAATTTAGTATTCACTGATGGAGCCACCTCCTTCTTCCCTGTCTCTCAAATCCAGCAATGTGGAATTCCCCTAAATATAGACTCTCTCTGAATATGTGTGTGGCTCTCTCCACAACATTTGTTAAGAAAGCAGAAATCCTACTCTCCTCAATCTTTCCTATTCTCCAGTCCAGAAGTGTAGGCTCCCATTCAAATTCTCCATTTGAGGGCCGGATTTTGTGTAAGGAAATCTGCCCTGACAGAAATCCCATGAGATTTCTTCCAGAAATTACTAAGTAGGTGATCATCCATCAAAGCTGGAGTTTTTTTACAAGAGTCTCACTAGGGATTTAAGTGGCCCAAAATGATAACAAAACCTAAATCCCCTGAGGGCTCCTGAAGAATAGGTTTATGAAGAACCTGAGTGGAATATCCTAGTCTACAAAAAAACCTCTTGAGCCACATTTTAAAATATCAAATATCTGCAAAATGAGTCTTACCTATTAGCAATAATAGTAAATCTAGTGACAAAAGTAGTATATGAGAGCACATTTAAGAGAAAGATCATTGGATATATACATGTTATTAGAGCATTTCATATAAAATGATCATTACGTTTTTAGTGGTATTGAAATTTATATATATATTTTTTAAATATGCCTTGTGTTTACATAGAACTACTATAAGGAGAATACTTTGAAATAGAAATTTTTGAATAAGTAGCACTGAATCCAAAGATTTGTTAGTAAAAGTTTTAAAAAGGACCAAGTCAGGATGTAGTAAGGGAAATAAAGAGGTCCTCTTTTAACAACATCCCTATATTTTATTTGAAATTTGAATGGAAAAGTAAATTAGCCTGACATTCAAATGAAAGAATGCACTTGGTCTTCAGGTTAAAATTATGATATTCCTGGGTAAGTTCGATAGAGTTTGTTGCCAATTAGCTTTATGCCATTTCTGTTACCTTCCTATCCCATTGAATCCAGAAACTGCTTAAGCCTTGATGAGCTGTAGGGCTAGGTGCTCAGCAGCAGCACGGGTCTGAAGAGAGGATAACAATCCTTATTTTGTAGGAACCACGCTGTAATTGGAGATGAGGCTTGCAGGGGACTAGCAAGTTTGCTTGAAGTGTTTTTGCCTGAAGAGTTGGTTTTTCACACAATGCCACACACACTGTTGGGGTTTGCTGTGGGAACACCTCCCTTTTTATTTCATAAAGGAGTAAATAGTCACCTAAAGCATTCGTTAATAGCCAGGAAACAAATCAGCCTTTCTTTAATGCAGCCTTAACTAATGCATTCTTCTTTATTAGAGAAGGTTTTAATTGAGTGATATTGTAAGAATCGGAACAAACTTAAATACATTTCTCTCCTCACTTAATCCTAATTTGGTACACAAATCCATCATCTATGGGTTCATTTAGACCACTATAGTGTAACTATTAAAACTCAAAATAAATCTTTCCCACATTCAAAAGTCTTCCTTTTTATCTTAATGAACTGACTTCCTTTGCTTTGGAATGTATCAGAATCTTAGAGAAACTGGAGCAAAAGGAATATATCTATGAATGTATGTGCACACCAAAAACATGAAAACAATATATATAGCATTATATATGCATAATGCTCTACATAAGCTAAGTGCAATTTAAGATATTCTGGTAAAATTATTATTCTAAACCTTGTTAGCTTTTCAAAAATTTTACTTTTTATTTTGAAATACTGTAAAACTTTACATAGAATTTTCAAGAATAGTACCTGACTCTCATTGTCTTCAGTGTACCTATTTGCTCAGTCCCATCTAGGCTACCAACCTTCCAACTCTGCCCAACATGCCAGCAGCGTCAGCCAAACCCTTAGGCCCTGGCCCCGCTGTGGGCTGGCTACACTGACAGAATCTTTGACCTCCACCAAGGTGAAGCAGAAAGGACCCCATTAACTGTTTTCGATATCGTTTGAATTATATTGAGGAACGCCAAGAGTTCCCAGATGTGCTCCAGTTGAGTCTCCTGCTGCAAGACAAGATTGTACAATCTCCATTTCAGACATTTTTCTCCTTTCCTTGTAAAATCCTAAAGAAAAAATTCCACATCAGAATTTCATACAGACTACCAGGTCTACATTTTTGTTTTCAAATGAAGCACCAGGAGGTTTGTGAAGTTTTAAATTTCATGACGAATTGTATTTCTAGTCTTCTCTCACAATCAGCAACTGCAGCAAACACTAAGCAGGGGAGGGAAACATGAAGGAAAATATAGGAAAATCAATTTTATCTTCTGCAATTACAGGAAATAAACTCTATGGAATATTCTGTTTTATTAAATTGGATCTGAATCATCTCATCAAGTGAAAGACATTTTATCTATCTGGCTTATTCATAGAATGTGGTTTATTACATTATACAGCAAACTGGAAGGTATTGGGTGAGTCATTTAACTACTCACCAAGGTTCATTTAGTAAAAGACCACCTCTGTTGCTCTATATGGTATGAAAGAGACATAGAAAAGAAAAATAAATCTAATAGCTATTATCAGTATTAGTCATAATGCCTCCTTTGTTGTTATAGGGGCAGATACTTTGTAGAAAAATAAAAGAAGTCAGTGACCTAAGAGCTAAGTAATTTGCCTAATGTCTTAGCAAGATTGAGCAAAGAAGATCAAGGTCTCCTGGATTCTCATCTGGGCACACAGCACTGGAACACATTGCTCTCATAAATGCACGTAGCTGATAAGAGGCTCCCTGTCCCCCGCCCAGCACATAGAAAGACATTAGTTATATACCTTTCTGGGTGAAAAGGGACTTTAGGCTACAGGCTTTTTTTCTTGCCCTCCTATTCTAGAAGGGCACATTTGAATGAAGTAAGACACCTTAGCATTCAGAGAAATCTGCCAAAAATAAGGGAAAAGGGATACCTCACCTTAACATTTTTTCTTGAATAGGGAGGGATGCAGGAGAGTGTTCAGCTACTAAGAAACTGTATCCCAAATGTAAGAAGTCATGTTTGTCCCCAAATAAAGTCATATGATAAACACATGTGCTTGTAAAACAGCTCACTCCAAACCACGTACTGAAGTGAAAAGAGGGTTGAAGATGTATTTTATTTGATGAGCCATATACAAATCTTAGTATATGTTCACAACCTCATTAAATATATGGCAACCCTTTGAGACAAACCAAACATGGTCACAAACTTCCTGAGCCTATTTTGAGGAAAAGAACTACTGGGCAAGTTACGCTTCAGGCCACAGATCAACCACAAGAGCCACAAGTATGGCTGAATGGCTAAATTTAGAAACCCGTAGTGCAGAGTCTGAGATGTTCCTTGAGAGACTGGAGGCAGAGCAGTGAGCAGTTACTCAGGGTATTACTATATTTGTCCATATATAACATATTTGAAAAACTGAAGCAGCAAAATTATCACAGCTTCATATTCTATACCCTAATCTTACCCGTGGCTAAAGATCACTAAATAAAATCCTGCTGGCTAGGTAAAACAGATTTTAGATCTGCATACACACACGCACACATGTATATACACATACACACACATGTAGTATGTATTTCTAAATTGCATATTAATTCTTGACCTGAGCCAATAATGCCAGAGAATTTTTAAAAAGTTTCAGAGCAGGTTTTCTTTACCTAGTGTCTAAGGGTCTCTGTGGATATATGGATATAGTCTTGGGGATTCAAGTAGCCTCTTAATGTCTTCAATGTTAGGTTTTCATTGCTCTTACAACCTTTAAAAACTTAATACAGAATATTCTGGATCATCTGGAGGATCCCAAACTGCCATTTGATTTGTGCTTACAAACAAATTGATGCCACATGGTATTTCCGAAGGGGAAAAAGAAATGGCTTTAATATATAAACCATGCATGCACCCCCAAATGAAGGCCAAATGCTGTCATGATTTACTGTACAAAAGAAGTTTTCTCAGCAGTTCCCAAAGGGCAAATTGGGGTGAACAGAATCATCACATAACACAGGGTAATGCAGACCTAGCAGTCTCTGCCATAATGAAGGAAGTACAGGCAGCTCTTTGTGCCAGGGTCTCTCATGTCTGCCCCTGTAACATACTTGGAACATGCATCAAGAGTAGAGGGAGTCCAGAAGTGATCACCAGCATCAGGCATCTTGTAGGACATGTTTTGCCGAAGGCTTAGCAGAACATATTTTCATGTGATGGGGGCATAAGAAGAACCCTACCCTTAAGCACAGTACAAAATTATAAAATAGAAAATTTGGGAAGAAATAGCTAAAATGAAAGAAATATCATTGACAGAGGCTTTGTAATGCAAATTGGATCTTTCTATTTAAAAATTCAATGTGTAGCAATTATTAATAGAGAGACAGAACTTTCTGAAAGCATGTATTGTTTTCTTTGTACTCTGATCATTAAGGAAATTTGAAAACCAGTTGTGCAAAGGTAGTGAAACATGGTCTCTACCCTGAGGGTATTTACATCTGAAGGAAAGAGACATCTACCTAAAGGGATAATTTTATTATAATTTGGGTGCTATGGGAGATAGAGAAGAGAACTTTTCCAGCTTGTTACAAAAGCAGGACCAGGCAGGGCGCGGTGGCTCACGCCTGTAATCCTAGCACTTTGGGAGGCCGAGGCAGACAGATTGCTTGAGGCCAGGAGTTCAAGACTAGCCTGAGCAAGAGTAAGACCCCTTCTCTATAAAAAATAGAAAAAATTAGCCAGGCATGGTGGTGCACGCCTGTAGTGCCAGCTGCTCAGGAGGCTGAGGCAGGAGGATCACTTCAGCCCAGAAGTTTGAGGTTGCAGTGGGCTATGATGATGCCACTGCACTCCAGCTTGGGTGACAGAGCGAGACCCTGTCTCACACACACACACAAAAAAGAAAAGCTGTACTAAATAATCATGAATCAAAGGAGACCCATGTGGAAGCAGATCACAACAAGAAATAGAAGGGAAGTCACAAAATCAAGTGATAAAAGAAGTGTATCCTTCCAAAATCCATGGGCACTATCCTAGTGAGAAGGGATTGGTCCTCCTGTTTAACACGGAAGCACAGTGTGTGGGTACGTCATCTTAGACCACTGCATAACCTTGGTACAGTGTACTTAATTCAGAATCTAAGCTGCATTCTTTTCAACTCATCCTGCTGTTTTTCTCAGCAAGTCAAAAACCATAAATAATGGTTTTTTTCAGTAGTCAAAAATAATTCTAGCATCCTAAGGTGCTTCTAGTTATCACAAAAGACATCACAAAATCCTAAACATGTTTTCCATTTTCTCAAAATTAAAAAAAAAAAAAGATGTTTGTATGGGAAAATTATTTTTAATGCAAGGTACACATTATGTCTTTAAAAGGAGAGGAAGAGTGGTATCTTATAAAGTTAGCTCAGGAATCAGAACAATTCAGAATAGAATTGTGATAAACCTACAAGAAGAGCTATGTGGCTTGGTTAGCTATTGGCATAGCCCAGACTACCAGATGTATTGCTAAGAAGCCCCATTTAAGGTTTTCATTTTCATGTAAGTTTAATTTGTAAGTAACGAGGGCTAAAATGTCTTCTATCTCTGCTCTTTGAGGTCAAGGTGACAAATCAGCCTGGAAAGCTGGGTCCAAGGGGTCCAAAGAGCCCCTTGTAGTTGGATGCTCACGGCCTTCAGTGGTGAGCCTTCAGATCAGGGAAGCAAGTTGCAGCACAAAACTGAAATGTTACAAGCTTCAAAGTGAATTCTAAGTAATGGGATCTTGAGCTGGAAGTACTCTAAGAATCTGATGAAGTTCAATAGCTACGTGTCTGACATCAGGTTCGATAAATTGGAAACTGAATTTATTAGCAACAGTAACTTGTCTCCCCAGCCCCGCCCCACACTCATAGGATTCTATTGTCATTTAGACACAGAGAAGGTTATAATAGAAATCTAGAGGAGAAGATAAATGTATAACATAAAAAGATCAGTCCTAATTGCAGTTTATGTTGGTTGTTGGGCAGGAATTCTGCCTTCCGGAAGGTTATCCAAACCAAATTCTGGACCCTTGGAGAGTGTTCTGCTTTATTTATTGTTCTACAGTATTGCCTGCCTTTTCCCAGCATTCTTTGTGCTTAGGAAATATTTTGTCCATGTCCCCTTTTTGCAGCATAGCTGCTGATTTCAGTGACAAATGGATGGTGGGGTATTTTTTCATATATACAGTTTTCCTTTTCTTTTTGCATCTTTAAAAATAAAATCTTATAATTTCATCCCCCAGGTAGTGATAGAAGCCAGGCAGAAATTATTTAAAGGGAAAAATGAGATTAATATTTCAGTTTCAGTGTCAAAAACAGAGGGAACTTGGGCAGTATAAAAGGATCATGAATTCACAGACAGTATCATCTGTAGTGTTTCATTGTCATATAGAATTTTTTAAAAAAGATTTGGAATTCATTTTTTTAGCTTGAAATAAATATATAACTTGCTGTAAAATAAATTGTTTAAAACAAAATTAAATATTCTCTATCAGGTTTTTTTACTTTCTTTGCATTTCATTCATCTCACCTCTTTCTTGAAATCTCATTTCATAAGAATGTTTTATTAATGATCTATTAATAAGCATTCACTTAAAACATGACTGATTAAAAAGTAGGCCTGATTTTAAGTAAGTGTTCTGAAAATGTTTCATTTATTGAATTCATTGAGGTTTAAGTTCTCATTTGTATAGCTAGAGGGTAAATTACAGTTACTCATGCTTGTTTTATCATTATAATGAAAGCAGTACTCATATTTGCAACACTAATTAAAATTCTACTCTGATCCATATAAATGCAGCCTCTGCCCCAAATAGATTATTTTCAAATCTTCATATAAAATTTACTATATATGTGTGTGAGAATGAAAGTATCTATCTTTAGTGTAGCATAATGAAGGTTAAGAGAAAGTAAAAATTAGGTTCAGACTTTTTAATACTGCAGGGTACGTTTTTAGTACCCTACAGAGAGAACTAGTCACACGACTCCCATTAACTTTAATGGAACCTGTATGAGCAAATTGTATGCTGAAATTCATAGGAAGTTAATGTCAGTAGAGTTTACTAGTTCCATTTTTTTCTCTTTGGACCTTTAGTTTGGGCTACCTTTACTTTCTCCTGATTCAGAAGGAAAACAAGTCAATAAAAATGATTAACATAAATGTTTTCCAAGTTTTATAAGTCCACTTTTTATATACATCTGCCAAGAAGTTAGAAATCTGCAAACAATGCTTATAGTATTTGAGATTTAATTAGCAATTCAACCAGATACAAAGCATGGCTTTTAAATATGAATATTATGTTTTCTTTAAATATAAATATTATAACATTTTTATTCTCTAGTGCCTATTTATATTTCACATTCTTATTTGCAATTACAATAGCAAAATCAAAAACTTTAAACATATTTTCAAAATAATAAATATTGAAATTAATATCTGTCTGTTACTGTATTTAGGTGTTTATATTTGAAATAAAATATCTTCAGAATTGTCTAAATTGGTCTTACTAAAGTATTATATGTCACACTTAGGCACTGTTAAGAAAGAAACAGACAATGAAAAATTAAAGCATCCTCACAAGGGACAAAAGAACTTAAATGTTCTTCACCTCTATCAGCAATACCTTTCTACAATTTGTGAATTCAATCACCTAATGATGTGAAGAAGTTATGATCAGTTAACAAATTCAGTCAAAAGTGTCTAGAATTTATATTTACCATACAGGAATAAAAAGAGAGAAACAAATGAAGATTCTTCTAATGTCAATTCATCTAAGATGTTCCTAGCATTATTAAATTTGGAAACAACTAAGTATATTTCAAGCATCTCTTTCTTTCATCAAATAGACTTATCTGTATTTAGAATTGTCTGGGAATTTATCATTTATAAAAATTAACATTAATTTTTTTTTTTTTACAAAAGAACCCTCAATGTAAACTTATGATAATCTTTTATCTTATTTAGGCATCTAAGTAATGAAAACTGGACTTATCAGACAAAAAGACACGGTTTAATCAGGAATAAAAACCAGACATTAAGGAAAGCACTGATAACTAACATCATAATTTAATTTTAGACAAATGTTTTAGAAAACATCCAAATCTATTCCTCAATCATTTGTTAGACAATTTTTATTAAGCACTTACAATGTCCTTACACAACTTTAGGAAATGGGTTAGGTAATGAACAAGACATGCAAGATCTCTACCATCTTGGATCTGACATTGTAATAATGAAGGACAAACAGTAAAGAAGAAAACAGTAAACGGAAAAGGCAATTTCAGATGGTGATACACACTAAAAAGAACTTGGTGTGATTTTCACCACACAGTCTGTGCTATTTTGTTATAGCAGCAGTTCCCCAACTTTCTGGCATCAGGTACCCGTTTCATGGAAGACAATTTTTCCATGAACCAGGGGAAGGGGGGATGGTTTTGGGATGATTCAAGTGCATTACATTTATTGTGCAGTCAAACTTCTCTGTTAATGATAATCTGTATTTGTAGCCGCTCCGCAGTGCTGGCTTCACTGCCTCAGCTCCACCTCAGAGCATCAGGCACTAGATGCTCATAAAGAGTGCACAACCTAGATCCCTCGCCTGCACAGGTTACAGTAGGGTTCATGCCCTCCCTCCCGTCCCCCCCCCATTTGAAAGGAGGCAGAACTTATGCGGTGATGCAGGTGATGGGGAGCAGTTGTAAATACAGATGAAGATTCCCTGCTTGCCCAGCACTCACCTCCTGCTGTGCAGCCCAATTTTCTAACAGGCCAGGGACCGGTATCATGGGCTTGGGGACTGCAGTGTTATAGCATCAGAAATTGAATGGGATATTGACTTTTGCAGTTTTCATTCCTTTGGGTTTGTCCCCATGTCATAAGAAAAGTTCAAAGACGGAAAACTCAAGACCATGTGAAAAAAACAATGTCAGAAAAGGTTTGTGGGTGGGAATTTTCCTCCAGAGCAAAATGATTGCCATTCCGTGTTTATTTCACATTCTGTGTGATTTTTCTGTGGAGAGAACAAAAGAGAGTTTGAAAGATAAGTTGGGGTGTGAATTTGGCTACTTGTAATTCTATGAAATTACACTGACTATCTTGTCTTCAATGCCAGACAGTGAAACTGCTTCCTCTAACAAGCAAAAGGGATGCTCAGTGCTTTTGTCTTTCATTTTTTCATAATGCATAATTTATGTATAGCCCATTTATTAATAACCATGAAGTGTTGTACCTGGAAATGTGCTCTCAAAAGGACAGAATATACAGAATTAGAATGAACATTTTCATAAGGCAGACATGATTTTTACATTGAAAAAACTTGCTCTAGTTAATTCTTTCTGAAAGTATTGGATAAAATCTCACAAAAATTATTCATTTATTAAAATAACCATATTTATCAGATTAAATAAGAATTTTAACTCTTTCCTGGTTTCTAATGAATCTCAAGGGAAATGAAACATAATGCATATTCTAGAAGAGAAAATATTTCAATAAAGCACTATTTCTGCTAGTTCCTTGAAGGCAAAGAAACTTTATTATTCACATTGTATGTATCCCCCTTGCCTAACACAATGACACACCATATTGTAATGATAATAAAATCTATAATGGCCAATAATTATGAATTAATTAATATTAATGAGGCAATGTGATTAACATTTTGTACATATTATATCATTTAATCTTTTCAACAATGTAACAATTGAGGTACTATTATCATTTCATGTTAACAATAAATAGAAATTAAATATTTTGCCAAGGTCACTCAGTTTGCAGGAGAAAGAGCTAGGATTTGAACCCAGGCATCTGACTCTACATCTCATCTTTTTAATCATTAACTCTATTACTTTCCACTGCCTTGTATACAGCAGACATCCAAAAACACATTTGTATTAGATTGAAATCTTGCTATCTTTAGCCTTGATATAAACCACCAGAAAGATTTAAACTTCTGGATAAATGTCTAGGGTAAAAAGTAAAATATTAATCAATCAAATCATTCTTTCTCTTCCAAATGTTCCAGGCCTTGTAGAAATCTTGATCCAAAAAGAATTTTAGCAATCATTCAAGTCCAATCTACTCTATTTTCAGAGGTGAATTCAAACTCTTCTGGGTCCAGAGAGGTGATCTAGGCTATTGAGTGCCATATGGTTTGCTAATAGCAAAGTCCAATTCCCTAATTTTCATGCAAAAAAAAGTTTTAATTACACCCTATTGGATTATTAGCCACTTCCTGGTATTCATGCCCTTTTGTGATCTCTTTCCCTTGAGTGTGGATTGGACCTATAACTTGCTTTTAGCTAAATAATATAGCAAAGGTGATGGGATGTACATGATTACATATATGTGATTATATGAGTATGTTACATTAGATCATAGTTCTCATTTAACTATAGTTTCTCTCTTTCTCTCGTTCTCTCTCTCTCTCTCTCTCTCTCTCTCTTGCTTTCTGGCTTTTATAAAGCAAGTGGCAATGATAGAAGGCCCATATGGCAAGGAACTGAGGGCAGCCTTTAGGAACTGAAAGGAACTTCCAGCCAACAGCCAGCAAGGATTTCCAACTGACAGCCAGAAAAAAATGAGGCCCTTCCTCCTACAACCATAAGGAAATTAATTATGGCAGTAACTTAAGTGAATTTGGAAGTGAATCCTTCCCTAGTTGTTGAGCATTCAGATCACAACCAAACCCTGAACAATGCCCGGACTTCTGCCTTTAGGAGAACTCAGCTAATCTATGTTCAGACTCCTGACCTATAGAAATATGTGTCTATTGTTTTAAGCCATTATGTTTATGGTAACCTCTTATGCTATAGAAAATTAACACATGTACTCAGCCTTATTATGACGAGAATCTAACACTGAGTTTAATAATTGTCAAGCTAAGGTTAAGCTAATTAAGATTTAGTTATTTTTTTATGCACTAGGAGGACCCGAATGAATATTGCTTGAATGAAGAATAATGAAATATCTTGAGTGTAACATCAATAAAGAAGAAGTGAAACCTGATCATGGTATTAATCATATTTTTTTTTAGTTTTTTTTGCTTGATGATAGCACTTATTCTTTTATTTGTATGTGTGTAGGGAGTGGTGGCTATAAGCAAAAATGGCCTTGGTTGTAATTTCAACATTAGAAAGGAAGAGAAATTGACTTAGCCTCTAGAAAATTTACTAATGTGACTTCTCTACATATGCAGTGTGTATGATGCTATTATGGCTCTTTCTATTATTTTAGGGTCAACACCATAAAGAATTCATCAGAGTAGCTTTTGAACAGTCATTTCCATGTTTAAGGTCATTAAAAGAACTGCTTTTGACTACATTCTCCATTTCGAGAACTCTACCTCACACTTGAATGGACATTTACTTTATTTTCTATATTATTCAGGCATTCTAAGAGGCCTAGTAAAAGGTCTTCAAAAGGCAAATAACTATAAAAAACAGATACATGGATTGGAATGTTCAATGAAAATGCTTGCCTATTTTTTAAATGTGACTACACATAAAATTAAGATACAATGGAATTATTTCTATAGTTGCTATTTGTAACATTACTAAGATGATAGTAAAGTAAAATATAGTAGCTGTTAAAATGATCTTGATTTTTGAAAACCATGCCTTCATTTTGTACCCTTAAAAAAAAATCACCAATTGCTTGGTTTCTAGACATATAAGATTTGTTGGGTCATGGCTAATGAAACAGACGTTACTTATATTAAGAAAATGTAAAATCATTCAGTTTGCTTCATTTTATAGATGATGGTATTGAAGCATAGACAGAGGCCAACCCAAGGACAAGAAAGTGAATAGTGGAAGAATAGCACTGGAAACCGAGTTTAGTGAACATAGGTCTCTAACTTCTTGGGCATTTATCAAAACTTACTAACTGAAAGAGTCAAAGGTGGGTACACCAGTTATTTGTTTTTGTCTTCTCTTAGACTATAAGGACCTTACTATGAGAAATCTTCACTTCTATATATATTTTTATGTTTTCTGATGCATTATGGACACCAACTAAAGGTTAATAACAGGAAATTTGAAGCAATAATTTTCCAAAAGAAAAAAAAGAATCTCAATAAATCATGGTTGTGGAGGAGTAAACCACGTTAACATATCAAATAATTTTTGAAAAGACATAGGGTATTCATTTGTTAATGAATAGTTAATGTGACTCAAAAGTTAATGCTTAATCTAAACCATTAATTTCTGTACTTTTGAAAGGAGCTAGATAGTTACCATTCATTGTTCTAATCACATATAATAAAAGTCAGAATATAAAAAATACTGAAATTTGAAAAAATTTAAAATTTAAAAGTAAAAATTCTAGATCATTTGTAAGACATGAAAGAGTTCAAAGTTTATTTCTGGATATTATGAATTATATAACAATTTAGCAATTTATAATCTCTCTAAATGTTATGTGTACTATATTAGGAGAAAAACTAGGAAAACTCTTGTAACTTTAATTAATGTCAGAAAATGCAAACTAGCCAAATGCTGTCAAACTTTAATGTTTATTCACATTTAAAATTGAAAATCTATACATTTCAGTTTTTTTAATCATTCCAGAATGTAATATTATAGGTTTTTTGTATCTATTTAGAATCAAAAGACTAAAAATAGACAGAAAGGTTACTATGATTCTCCTTTTTTTCTAACGTAACTTTTGGAATACAAAAGCAATTGGAAAAACTGAAAATAACTTTTACTATTGCTTGTAGTACTCTAAAAGAAAACCTCATGAAACAATCTGTTTCAGAAGTGCACAATGGGTAATGGTTAAAATAGAAAAGTTTTTAAATTGGATAACTTACTGAGTTTTACCAACTTTTATTGGTTGGGGTGTGTGAACTTTGAAACTTTTTATAGAACTGCATGGTTTTCATATTCAGTATGCCTGCATGCATATATGTGTATAGATAATTACTATGTCTTGTACCAAGGATATGAACTGTGTAAAATTACTGCAGGAAGTTGTAAATGATGTATGAAATGAGAAATCTTTGCCCACTGGCAGTACATGGATAGAACAGAGATAGTGACATGCAATTGCTTCTCTGTCATTTGTCATAGTAGTCATCTTATAACAGGCAGAACATACCAATAAACCTGAGTGTCAAATATGCATTCTAAACAATATATTTTATTGCTCCTTTTTTAAGTTCTATTTTTTTCTTGAAAACCAGTTTGCAAAAACCTTTGTCCCAAGGTAAATATAAAGAACTTCTAAGTTAATGATTTCAATTAACCATCCAAAAATATTAAGTGCAGAAAATTCTAAATAGCACAATACGTATGTGCCTTTATATTTACACTCAGTATTGCTAAGTTTTCAGTCTTGCCATTCAAGGTACATCTTTTTGTGAGGACATATGTAGAGGTTTTATCTATAATGATTATTATGCAGCTATTTAAAAACATCTGAGAGTAGAAGTGATATTTTCATTTTGCATCCCAATGTTTGAAAGACTTCAGATTTCACAATCACTAATTGGCACAAGCAATGGAAACAGCAATTTTTTTCGAAACTACTTTTAATCTAAACTTCTTGTGGCTGACTTCTTCTCACTTCTACTAACCAATCCCCAAATGGATTATTTAATCAAATAATTGTGCTAATTAAACTTATACATATTCAGTGCCATCTTGTCACAAATTTCCCAATACAAAAAAAAACAAATCTGGGAACAGAAAAAAAAAGAGAGAGAAAGAGAAAATAGAGGTAGTCTTCAAGTTTACAGTCTAGCTTGAAAGAAGCTTAGAAGTAACCACTATATCCTAACAACCAGCAAAAAGCTGAATAAACTGAAAAATCAATAACTCTTCTTAGATCCATAAGAGAAATGAGATCACAGGGCAAACTTCACCCCCACCAACTGGAGTAAACAACAGGCAAATAGAGAGAATCACAATGTACTTTAGCAGAAACCCACAAAGTGGAGCCTCCACAAGAATTAGCACTGGGGTAGGGAAATCTGAACTGTAATTCATGAATTGCCAGAGATTCAGTGAGGACACTCTGAAAGAAAAACCTCCAAGGGGATTCAGTCATGGAGGAATTTCCCACACTTTGGTCAGTTTTACAAAGACTTGGGGCTCTATCAGATTCTCATAGTAAAAATCAATAAAAAATGTCCTTGTGACTCCAGTGGCATGAGGGGGAAATGAACCATTTTTAAATAAGCCAGAACATTTCTTTCTTCTTAACAAGGCCTGCCATCAAGAGAAACTATTTAACGGAAGCC
Source organism: Varecia variegata (assembly GCA_028533085.1). Taxonomy (NCBI): domain Eukaryota; kingdom Metazoa; phylum Chordata; class Mammalia; order Primates; family Lemuridae; genus Varecia; species Varecia variegata. The sequence goes on along the minus strand of CM052438.1, from coordinate 68,783,985 downwards.
TAATCGGCTGAAGTTTTATCAGTGCCTAAGTGACCTGGTGGAAAAGAAATACCCAACTCGAGCTAACTCTAGCCTTCTAAGTGGAGAAGAGAAATACACAACTTCAGCCTACTCTAGCCATTCTGTCCACCAAAGGAGTGTGGATGGGGGGACTGAGAAGCATGTGTGGACTTCATAGTCCAAAGGCACAGGCTCACAAAAAGAGTAAAATCTAGAGGGGCCACAATGGTGGACTAGAAGCAGCCTGCATGAGCCACTCTCATGGAGAGGATCAAAACTGGTAAGTGGATATTCACCTTTGAATCGATTGCCTAAGAGAGAACACTGGGAATCAACAGAGAGGCAAAAAGAGGCTCCCAAAGTGAAGGAGAGGGAAGTGGGGCCCCCAGCTCTGCAGGTTTGGAGGTACACAGGGAGGGCACCTGCAAGTGGAGAAGGTACAGAGGAGAGAATCCCTGGGCTCTACACTTCCCCCATGGACATCCAAGCTGTGGAAGGGACCCTCCACTGCAGCAGGCCACTGGACTGACATAGGGAGCTGACTGGATGCTGCAGCAGCATTGCTCCAGAGATAAGGCACAGTGGGGTCCCACTGGCTTATGAAGCCTGGGCAATTTTGCAGGTCCCTTCATTGCAGCTGGGGCAATTTTGAGATCCCAGCCCCAGAGCACTGTGTGTAACTGGGGATTAGATTCATTGCTGCTGCCTCCCCATAATCTCTGTCAGGCTTGTGATGGAATGGGGAGGTCGGGCACTCTCCCATGTCCCTTGGGCAAGAGTCACACACTCTCACTGCCACTGGGGGGCCAGGGTGGGATGAACGCTTGGTTCATTGTGTGCCAATATCTGCCAGCACCAACAGACCTGGGAAGGGCAGCACTCTAGCTGCCACAGGCTGATAAACATAGTCACTGGCAGACTAGGTGGGACAGCATTCCTACTGCTGTGGTTTGACAAGTGCCGCAACTGCTGAGTTGGGTGATCGCTCATGCTGCAACATGCCAACTGCCCATGACAAACACAGGGGAATGGTGAGATGCAGGAGAGCAGCAGTGTTAAAGGTTTGCAGTGCATCCACCCCTCTTCTACCATGTCAGTCTTCCAGAGTAGGACTCAAGTACATCATCCAAGGACCTCTCTCTCTGTCTTTACTGAACAACAGAGTTCACAGCTAAAGAGAACAGGTGTACCACAAAGTTATCTGCCTTGAGCTAGGAGAAGAGGTTTCAGGTAAGGAGAGACCAGCATAAGAACTTCAGCAACATGAAGAAACAAGGTGTTTTGACACACCGAAAGGATCACAATAGTTCTCCAACAATGGACTCCAACCAAAATGAAATTGTTGAAATGTCAGATATGGAATTCAGAATATGGATGGCAAGTAAGATCAATGGGATTAGTGAAAAGTTCAAAACTAACACAAAGAAGCCAAAAAAGAAAATTCAGGACAGGAATGAAAAGTTCGCTAAAGATAGAAATAACGTAAGAAAAGATATAACAGAACTTAGAGAAATGAAAGAGTCATTTAGTGCGTTTCAAAATACAGTAGAAAATTTTAGTACCAGACTAGACCAAGCAGAATAAAGAATTTCAGAGCTTCAAGACTAGGCTTTTGAATTAACCCAGTCAAAAATAAAGAAAAGAGTTAAGAGGAATGAACACTCTTTCTGAGAAATATGGAACTATGTAAAGTGAGTGGATATAAGAATCATAGGTATCACTGAGGAAGAAGAAGAAAAAGCAAAATGCATGAGAAAGCTATTTGAGGGAATAATTGAGAAATATTTCTGGTATTGCTAGGCATTTAGTTATCCAGACACAAGAATGTCATTGAACACCTGGAAGATTTGTGGCAAGTAGGACATCACTAAGGCACATGGTAATCAGGCTGGCCAAAGTCAAACTGAAGGAGAAAATCCTACAAGCTGCAAGATGAAAGGAGAAAGTAACTTATTATACAAAGGAAAACCCATCAGACTAATGGCACACTTCTCAGCAATTAAAGATTCTCAGCAGAAACTTTACAAGCCAGAAGGGACTGTGGTCCCATTTTTAGTCTTCCTAAATGAATAACTGCCAACCAAGAATTTGTATCTTGCAAAACTAAGTTTCATAAATGAAGAAGAAATAAATCTTTCTCAGACAAGCAAATACTAAAGGAATTTGTCACCATACATGGCCTATAGGAAATGCTTAAAAGTACTCTATACATGGAACAGAACAATCAATAGCCACCAGTATAAAAATACTCAAAAGTTAAAGCTCACAGCTCTTATAAAACAGGGGGGGAAAACAAAGCAACTAGGTATCATCCAACAAGATGAACAGAAAAATATCTCACATACCAATACCAACATTGACTACAAATTAACTTAATGTTCCACTAATGAGATATAGATTGGCTGAATGGATATAAAAACACAACCCAAATATATGCTTTGTCTGAGAAACTCATTTTAACTAACAAATATTCTCATAGACTCAAGGTAAAGAGATGAAAAAGTATTCCATGCAAATGGAAAACAGAAGTGAACTAGAGTATCTATCCTCATATCAGTTAAAATAGCAACAATGGTAAAAAAAAAAAAAGACATTCATTATATAATGATAAAAGGAGCAATCCTAAATATATATGCAACTAACACAGGAGCTCCTAGATTCATAAAGCCAATTTTACTAGATCTAAGCAAAGAAATAAATAGCAACATCATAATAGCTGGGATCTCAACACTCCACTGACAGAACTGGACAGACAGATCATTGAGTCAGAAAGTCAGCAAAGAAACACCAGACTGAAACAAGACTCTAGAATAAATGAGTGAACCTAAAACACATTTACTGAACATTCTACCCCAAAACTGCAGAATATACATTCCCTCATCAGCATATGGAACATTTTCCAAGATAGATCACTTGTTAGCACACAAAACAAGTCTCAGTAAATTCAGAAAAATTCAAAATCATACCATGTATCTTCTCACACCACAGTGGAATAAAACTAGAAATCAATTCCAACAGGAACTTAAAATACATGTAATTTAAACAACCTGCTGCTGAATGAACTGTGGTTCAATGATGAAATTAATTTTGAAATCAAAATATTTTCTGAATTGAACAACAAAAGTAACAGAAGCTTCCCAAAGCTCTGGAATACAGGAAAAGTAATGCTGGGGGGGAAGCTTGTAGCTGCAAATGCTTACATCAAAAAGACAGCAAAAGCAAAAATTAACAACCTAATGTCATACTTCAGGGAACTAGAAAAAGAAGAACAAACCAAACCCAAATCTAACAGAAGAAAAGAAATATAAAAGTTCAGAGCAGAACTAAATGAAAAAGAAACAAACAAACAAAACACCACAGAGATGAATGAAACAAAAAATTGGTTTTTTGAAAAGATAAACAAAATCAATAGACCACTAGGTAGATTATGCAGAAATACAAGAGAAAGAGCTCAAATAAACTCAATCATAAATTTAAAAGGAGACATTGCAAATGATACTACAGAAATACAAAATATCATCCATAACTAATATGAAAACCTCAAGGCAGACAAACTAGCAAATCTAAAGGAAATGGATACATTTTTGGAAACACAATTTCCCAAGCCTGAATCAGGAAGAAATAGAAATCCTGTACAGACCAATAACTAGCAGTGAGATTGAAGCAGTAATAAAAAATCTCCCAACAAAAAAAGCCCCAAACCAGACATATTCACAGCTGAATTCTGCCAGACCTCCAAAGAACTGGCATCTACCCTACTGAAACTCTTCCATAACATCAAAAAGGAGGGAATCATCCCTAACTCATTCTATGAAGCTAGGATCACCCTGATATCAAAGTCAGGAAAGGGCACAAAAAAAAAAA
>CM052438.1:68748808-68779621 GCA_028533085.1 Varecia variegata | reverse complement strand
TGTTTGTGTCACTAAAGTACTACTACTCACTCCGCTTCTTACCCTTTGTCACAGTTCTTATTACTTTCATTAGTGTATAGAAAACTTCTCAGTTTCTCTACTGTCTTTGCAAGTATCTATACATATTGAAGTTGTGGTACCAGTATATTAGCAACTGACTATAATTCCACTCTCATGTTATTTCATTTTTTATTGTTTATGTGATCCAAAACATATTTTGAAATTAAAAAATAAAGTGAAATTACTTGTAATCTCATCCCCCAATGAGATTGCAACAAGTTAAAAAAAAAAAAAAAAACCTGAGAAAATTCTGAGAGTACCAGCTGAGTGGACAATTAAGGAAACATTTGCTCATGTCCATACTTCAGATCATGATCCCTGCCATCCATATTGGAGATGTTATCAAATAGAGTCAAGCAAGCCATATTTTGTTTTCCACGACAAAGAAACCATCTCCACTCCATTCATATCCAAATGCCACCACAACACTTGGATTAATTTACATCAAGAAAACAGGAAAGTTTCTGTGGGCAAGGAAGAAAAAGCCCGCTTCTGATATTAATCAGAGCCTGTGGGTTAAACAATCAGTAAACTGTTGAATATGATCATATTTGCTCTTCAGTAGGGGTTCATTATTCAAAAATGATTGTAGGAGTTATACTATCAGATTATTCATTTTTAAAATTCTCTTCCTATACAAGCAAGCATGTTGAAATCTGCATAGGACTTCATGCAATTCACAGTGCATCCACACGGATCTCTAGATCAGCGATCTCCACTATTAGGAAGCATTCACATGGACTTCCATTGCCTCAATCCAATTGAAAAATTTGAATCCACACAGTGAGGAAGAGATCTGAGCATAAGTCAAAATGCACCATAATTTTCCTTTAATCAAAAATTCTATCAACAGTAATGTATCTCTTAGTGAAAATTTCCATGTTACCTTTGGTTGATCAGAGTGACAGAAAATGTCTGTCAAGTCCTTTGGTTAATTCGAAGAATATTTCTGTTCTCCATTCTTTCTTCCCAGCCCATTTTTTTCTGGTAGCTAAATTCCTGCTAATCATTTTTGCTGATATTGCTCTAGAAATATTTACTCACTTGATATCTAAATTTAACATCAGAGTTGCATAATGAGATCTACATTTGTTAAAGGTAAAAGTAAATAAAGTATATGAAAATAAATAAAGCTTTCCCACACTTTCTTTTAAACAACAGCATACTTTCATGTTGGAGAATTGTACTTTTGATAAACTTAGTTATATGTGATTTCTAAGAAAGGGAGAACAGAACCTTTACTTTTTTTTTTTATAATGTATTAAGTCATGAATATTCACTGTTTTTGATAAACATCATCCTTTTCAGCAGAATATAATCAGATATTCCATGACACATTATTTTGTGATTCACACCTTTGCATAATCTTCATACTTAAAGATTATTCAAATGTATTTAGGGGCCACTTAATTTAACCAATTGTATTATAAGCTTGAATCCAATCATTCCTATCTCTCAACAATGTTGTATAGCTGGTTTTAAAAAAAAAATTATTGCATCTGCCATGAAGACATTATAAACATTTCACCATGCTTGATAAATACTGATACCATGAAACTGTATGAAGAAAATTATGAAATAGTCCTTACTTTGGCTGTTGAAAAAAAAAACAACTTTTTTTCAGCCCATGAAATGGCAGGTAAGCTAAGTTTTTTGAAACAAGTGTATCCACATAATCTTGCACAGTCAATGGTTCATTGCTGTGTAAAATTGGGTAGTAATTAAATTAGTTAATTATATGTACAGTATTTAGGCCAGTACCTGATGCACAGTAAGCAATCAGCAAATATTCAATCTTATTATTATTATTAATTATACAGAAAGCCTTTTCTGCTCCCCTATTTCAAAATATCAAAATTTTGTCCTGTTTTACAAGCCCACTTACATGCCACAAACAGGAAACTCCCCTCAGGTCAAAATGATGACTTTCTTTAAATTTCTCATTGGCTTACTCCTAGTTCTGTCTTATATTTTCTCCCTCCTCCCATTCTCAGCTGAACTCTAAGCAACAAAAGCAGGTTCACCTACATATTTATCTTTTATCCTTCATGGCAATGAATACTAGGCCTTGCATGTCACTAGGGTTTTGTGTATACTTGTGAAATTGAACAGTGAGACTTCAATATTTATTTGATGAAATAGACAGAAAACAGGTGACTTATAGGGATTTTACACTCCCTTTTTTAAATGGACACAAAACAATTTAATTAGCAAAATACTTTCCTGATTAAGAAAAAATATCTTCATTTTAGAACCATCCTAGAAAATTGAGATCTCTCAACTTGCATTTTGCAACAATGTAGATACCTACCTCATTTGAATACTGCACCAAGACCATCCAAAACTGAATTTAAGTTCCAAATTTTAACTGTAAATATTTCTCTACTTTGAAGACTATACATATGTGCAAGGGAGACTATGCTTGCCAATCAAGAGCACAATAAGCAACATTCTATTTTTAGTTATTCTAAGCTTCAAAATTAGATCACCCTTTACTAGACTCAATCACAGAGTGACTGATATCATATGGTATATTTATTTTAAAATCCACATTTAAATTATGTTTATCATAGTAATACACTTGCTCTTGCTCAAACTTTCCGTGTTTTTTCCTCATTTTTCTTTTCCAATTTTTTCATTTTATTCATGCTTTTCTATTTTTAACAAATTAGTGTCTTTCCCTAATTACCTTCCCATCTTTTTTTTTTTTCATTCTATCATCAAACTCTCACTCCATGACCTATTGTTATGTCTTTAGAATGATTTAGGGATTTAGATTCAACCTTTGTGTTTTCAACAAATGTTTCTCGATCATTCTGCTAGATAGTCTCTTTGCCCCTCCAGATCCCATTTCCATTCTTCCCTATGCTCTCATTGCCCTAAAAAGCTGGCCTTTATGGGCTGGATCAATTGGGCTCTGGTTTCTCTGTCTAACAATTGGCTGTGTCTAGTGGTACCGGCAGGAAATAAGAGTTTGCAATTGCAGCTTACTCTACTTAAGCCAGAGACCTATAAGGCAGGCCTTTCTCCATATTCCAGTAACTCTTCACTCCTCTTGCTCCTCTGGCCTAACCATGGTAACAGCTTCTTTCTTGTTGGTTTCACTTAACCCTATCCATATCCTGTAAATAAATTCTTTAATAAATCTCAATAATTGTCTCACTTGAATGTGCCATCCATTTCCTGATAGATCAACTCTTGTACTGTGTGCCTGATTTCGTATAGTCATTTCCATACATTGTTTTGTGGAATCTTATCAATAAGATGATAATATAACTTATTTTTTATGCATAAAGAAATGGAGACTCAGAAGATTTAATAAACATGCGCAGACACTCAGCTAATATATGATTCAGATATGAAACTGAATCATGGTCTCTTACTCAAAGTCTAGTACTCGTTTTCCTGTAGCTGTAACTTGGTAACACCCATCAGTGATTACTTATTGATAGCCTACAGCATATAACAATGTACTGAAACCATATCCAGATAAACTCATATGTAGAGGAATAACAGAAGTGCATCTGCAGTGCATTTCGACCAGGAATCTCTATTATATACTAGGAAGGGGTCACATTTTTCTATGTTGGTATCAACACTGAATTTAAGAACTGCCTCTTGGACATTCTAGGCTTCTGTAAGAGTCATTTCTTTTTTTTTTTCTTTTTTTAAATTTTTTTTATTGATATATAATAATTGTACATATTCATGGATTACATGTTATATCTTGAAACAAGCACACAACATACAATGATCAAATCAGGGTAACTGGGACAAGATTCACCTGAAACATTCATCATTGCTTTATGTTGGGAGCATTTGAAAACTTCTAGCTATTCTGAAATACAGTAAACTATAGTCAACTATAGTTGCCCATTGTACCACTGAACATCAGAGCTTCTTCCTTCTATTAAACAGAATTACCCCTTCACCAACATCTCTTCATTACCCCTTCCCACCACCCTGACCAATCTCTAGTACCCACCATTCTATTCACTACTTCCTTGAGATCAATTTTTTTTTTTTTTAGGTCCCATATTTGAGTGTGAAGGTTGTTGCTCCCTAGAGCCCTGTGGGAAAGAAAGGGGGAATCAGAAGTTTTGAGAATTATGTTTCCATTCACGCTTCTGTGGGGATTATCAACTGCTCTTGGTTGAAAGAGAAAATTCAGTTGAGTTCAAATCAATTATTATGTTAGTCATAATTATTTATGACACTCAATTTTTCTAAATTAATTTGTACATATCATTCTTAACTTTAAATAACTGCAAATGGACTTTTTTCTTGTAACATGACAGAAATTGGTAGTAAAATTAATCTAAAAAAGAGAAGAGGCATGAATATTAAGGTATGTATGGAAATAAGAGTAAAGAGTGTGTACTAACATGTAAAATATTGCAAATAATATTAAAGCAATGCTAATTAAAATAGTATAGTATTTTAGCCAGATGTACAAACTTCTAGATAGATGTACAAACTAAGAGAATAAAATAATAAATTCAAGAATAACACTATACACACATATGCTATAATTTATATTGTATAAATTATAGTTATAACATATATTGTGGTATATATATTGAACTCATAATATATAAATGCATGGTGAGATTTTTGATTTACTTGGAAAGAATAATTTTAATGGTATATAATCCTCTTTTGTATACCCATCCCATGATTTATTTTACCATTTCTTCATAAGTGAACATTGAAGTTATCTCCAAATTTCCAATATTTAAAAAATAATGCATTCTATAGTAGCAAAAGTATAGAAAAAAATCTAAAAGTATAATAGTATGAATGGTTAAAATAGAATAAATCCAGCTATAAAAAATTAATAAAAACTGCAGTACAATGGAAATAAGCTTATGATACAACATCCATCCATCAAATTGCACCTCAGGGTTTAACTCTTCTAAGAAACTTGGTCTGGTACATTACATTAAGGAGATGTTCATCTCATTTCCACTTAATATGTAGGATTTCCAGGCTTGTCCAGGCCCTATAACCTCCAGTTCTACAGTATGTCTTTTTCAGGTACCCTGCGGGTACCCAGGACATGTTAATTATATGATTGACTGAGTAAAATCTGTTATTGAAGAGACTAAATAAGAATAAAAAAGCTTTGCTCATCTTTGTATCTCTTTTTCTTACAGGTAGTAGTTTTCCTTTCTTTGGTTAGTACAATGTAGGCATACTTTAATCTTGTTTTTTTAGGATTAGAAACAAATGATTTTCAAAAGATTGGAAAATATACCACCTGAATTCTATTACGAAGTTACATGCAGAGAGCAGCAGTTTAGTGTGAGGAAGTGAGCACTGTAGTTTATTCAGTTTCTATTTGCCTTGGCAGACAGAGCATCAAAGTCAAGCTCAAGAAATAGCATTTCCGTCAGATGACACCTGTGATAACAGATGGCAGCCAGGCATGCTTTCATCATTAATACCAAATTAGCAGAGAGAATAATACCTAATGTCTCTCCTAAAAACAAAATTTACTAAATACAGCTTAGCCTATGAAAATTGGGTTTAACTTCAACAATAATAATCTGCTTTGAGATTTTCTTTCTATCGAGCAGTTAGAAAGTCCTAAGTGATGATATACAAGGTAACATGATACAGGAAGTCTAAATCCATTTTTCATCTAATTTATCTCAGTCATGAATGAATAGGATAGAAGATTCGGGCATGCTCATTCTTTCTTCTTGGGTCTACTGCATCCAAGTATCCAGTCGGATGGTTATGCTATACCTTATGCAACTACACTTTAGCCACCCAAATCGCTGTGAACATCTTAGCTTATTTCGACTATGCACACAGTCCATCAGGGCATCTATACCTTGCTTGTAACTGTCAACCGAAAGGGTACCTTGTGGTCACACACGAGGGCACAAGTCACCCAAGTCAAAGGACAAAGAAGAGAGGAGATATTTGTTATTCCTGTCAGTATTAAAGGGAAAGACTTTTGCCTTTCTTTTCCTAAAATTGTGTATGGCACTGCCCAGTAGACTTTGAAAGAAAGCAGAAAACTCAAAAATGAAAGAATGCAGAAAATTGATCATAAATATGACTTTTGTTGAATAGATTTTACTATTTATAAACTATTTCACTGTTTATATGACTGTGTTATACAAGCTTGCATGTCAGTTTATGCATGCACATAATTGTTCCTTTAGGGAAAGAGTATCTTCACTTAAGGGTGAGAGGGGAAAAACACTATTTTTCTTCCTACAAATAGGCAATGATATCTTGCATAATAGATGGCTTTTTTGCTTTATTTTCACAATTCATGAACACACACATAGACACACGTGCATACATAGACAATGGGGACAGATACAGAGTTTAAATAGGTTTGAAAAAAGCCTGGCATTCTCAGTAGTCCACAGCATAAACTAAATGCCTGGCTTTATACTCCCAAATTAGTTTCATGGAATTAATTTTTCCTGTACTGCTCTTACATCATAATTTTCATCACTAAATATTCCAGTAGATTGTAAATTTCTAAAGATAGAGATACTATCTCATTCACCATTATAGCCACAACATAGAGAAAAATGTGAATCCCATGCCAATTATGAAAAGAAAATTCTATTTAATTTTCAGTTTTGTCCATAGAATATTTCTTCCACATATAAAACCAAGATTTTTTAAATTTCATTTTTTATAAACTAGACAAGTTTATATAATTATAATATTCTAAATTACATCTTAAACCAGGTGCAGTAGTTCATGCCTATAGTCCCAGACATTCAGGAGGCTGAGGTGGGAGGAAGGGAGGATTGCTTGAGGCCAGGAGTTTGAGAACAGCCTGGACAACATAACCAGACCCTGTCTCTGAAAAAAAAAAAAAAAACAAAAAACTTTTTTTTAAAGATTTTCCTCTCAGATTTGAGTCTAATTTGATTCTTTAAAAATAAAGAAGTTTTTATTGGAAATATCATTTATTAGTATAATATGCCAAAAATAGAACTTTTCAAATAGCAAACCAATATATACTTAGAGGCATTAAAATATCCTATAGATTAATAATGATAGGTAATTTTTATTGAGTACTTACACAGTGCCAGGCCTTGTGCTATTTCAAAGAATATTGAAGAATTTTCTCTTAAGGTATTTCACCTGTTATTATAATATTCATTTGGTACAAAAAGAAAACTAGGTCTGAAGAAGTTAATAACCGGTCCAGGGTGACGACACCATCTGAACTGGAGCTAGAATTCTCTCTCTCTTTTCACTGACTTCAGTGCTTCCACTCTTCTACTTCTATTCTTCTACTGTTTGCTTAATAATACTTGTGTGCCTCTCTGACATTCTGTTTCCACCACAATAGATGCCAGCAAACTGCATTGTTTATATGTCTGTCTGCATGGCAGCCTACGGGGGGAAAAGCAAAGTTATTTTTAACTTAACAAATCTGAAAAACCAATGTTGGTATCAAAGATCTCTGGCTTCTTTAAATCAGTTCTCATCAAAGCAGATATTTATTTATTTGGTTAGGATTTATTGAACACCTACTGTTTGTAAAGTATTCTCTATCCATAAGTAAATTCCATAATTTTTTAATGAAGCAAAATGTCTATATCACTTCAAAAGAGTATAGACATATAGTGTGATAGGATTTGGCTTGATGGTCGTGGCCAGTTTTTACATAATCTGCAACTCTTACGAGTAACTGAAACAAGCAATTTTTAGTAAAAATATTTTTGAGTAAAAATGAATGCAACAAAAGTAATAAAAGCAATTATTGGTAAAAGGACAGAAAGTTAGGCACCGAATCCTACCTTGCAAATAAAAAACAATAAATTCTGCCAGAGTATCACAGATTTATACTTGGTCTCATACAATATGTAAATGCAACAACCACAATTGACAATTACAGTCTTGGAAAAAAGCACTGCCATCAATAATTCCTATTAATGTTAAAGAAATACATAATTAACAACATACTTTCATTTGGATGTCACTAAATCTGTGTATCTTTTACACATCTATTAGTAAATTCCTGCCACTCCAAAAAAAAAAAAGAAAACCTCAAAATCAAACCTGCCATATCCTTTCATTCTGACATCTGTAGCCTGGGTTGGCTGTCTGATTCTGGGTACATATACTTATCTTTAGCACCAGATAGTCAGCAGACTTTGGCCAATGATACTTCCTCCTTATTTCTCAGTTAGGAAAGGAAAATGAAAGACTGTTTCTCCTCCTCCACTGGGATGGACTATATTTTTATTCTCTTGGATTCAGAGGAAAGAACATCTTTTCCTAAGTGACTATTAGGGAGGAAGTAGCAATGTTCAAATAGAAGGCTGAATCCCATCTCTAGTACTCAGCTGCTCTATAAACTTATACAAATTACTTAACCTGTCTGTGCCTCAATTTCTTTCATCTGTAAAGTGGGATAGTAACAGTACCTCCCGCAGTGGGGAGCTATGTGGATGAGTGTGACCGCATAAGTAAAGCACCTATTACCACGCCTGGCACATGGGAGCACTCCGTGTACATTAGCTTTGCTTCCCAACAGTCAGCGATGACTAAAATGGTGGCTAAAAGCCTTGCTGTACTTGTTTCCTATAAGAATTAATCAGTCCTGTTGTTCTGAAATCCACCAAACTCCTAGTAAATGAATTCTTTTATTTCATGGTGAACATTCCAACTAGGCCCCTCCCTTGTGACCCTTCAAGGTAGGAGAGGATAATAACTAGATACAGAAAGGTATGCTGGTGACCATGGAGGACATTATGCTAAGTGAAATAAGCCAGGCATACAGGGACAAATACTGTGTGATTCCATTCGTATAAGGCATCTGGTGGAGTCAAACTCACAGAAGCAGAGACTAGAATGGTGGTTTCCAGAAGCTGGAAGGAGGGGGAAATGAGGAGTTGGTATGCATCAGGTATCCTCAGATATGCAAGATGAAAAAGTTCTTAAAGATCTACTGCACAACATTGTGTTTATAGTTAACAATAATGTACTCTACAATTAAACATTTGTTAAGAAGGTAAATCTCTGTTAGGTGTTTTTACCACAATAAAAAAAAAAATAGAAAGAAAAAGAAAGGAAGGAAGGAAGAAGGGAGGCAAGAAAGAAGGGAAGAAAAAGGAAAGGAAGGAAAAAGAACCTTGAGCTGTAATGAAGAGGTTAGGCCAATAGTAAAAATATGTGCTTCCTTACGCTTTCCATTTGTTTTTACTAGATCCCTAAAAAAGAGACCCAAAAAATACTTTCAAAACTTACATTAGAGCTAAAAGTTATCTGACACTTTGAGCCAGATTCTCCCAATCTGTCAGCTGCTGTCTGTTGGAGAAATTTTATGCCCTGAAGCAGTTGGGGCACACAATAATTCATAAGTGTGACTTCCAGGAACACCCACTTTACAGAAGACCAGTATTAAGCATCTAAACTCCTAAGCTGTAAAATACGGGGATAATTGAACCAATAGAACGAGAAATTTAAGGGAGCTGTAACTCCAGCAGTTTCAAAGCTATGTTATCTAATTATGTAACACTCTCATCTTTTCCCAAACATTTATTTCTCAGATTAAGTGGAAGAATATAAATTGGTATGTGGGATTTGGAAAAACAATTTGTGGTTCTCCTAAATATTACATGAATGGCGACACTGTAGGCTATTATAAAAATTTTTTAAAAGAAGCAGCAAAAACTAACGGTAACAGGAATTGAAAATGCATTGCAGAACGATTACAAGTTTATGTCATGCATTCTGTCATCCCTGATAATACACAGATAAGACTTCCCATAGGAACAAGTCTGTAAGCGTATTTGCTCACAATATTAGTACTGAATTTAGTAAGGGAGTATCTTCACTGGCCTTATAAAATAAGAGGATAGCAGCTACATATGTCAAATGAAGATCATGGTGATTAAACACTTAAAAAGAGAATGGGTCAAGGTAGTGACAAGCTTTAAGTTGACCAATTTAGGCAATCTTTGAAGGCCTATTTCTTTATCCTTGAATAAGAATAGAAATATTGAAAAAAGACTTAAAAACTTTGAATCTCTTCAAAGGCAGATTTACTCTGACTGTTTCAAAACTTTAATATTATTGAACCTTTTAGTTTTGAAATATTCCAAAATGGATTTCTTGACATGATTGTTTACTAGACATTAATTTTTAAGGTATTTAGAAAGTATAAATACATAACTTAAAAGATTTTGAACCTAAAAATGTTAAACAGAATCCTTGCAAATATAATATCAACATAGTAATAAAATAATAAACCATAGTTGATATGTTTTAAAACAGATATGTACATTTCAGTACCTATCAAACACTTAATAAAAGATGACTCTTGAAGGCAATTTGCAAACTACGGTTTCATCTAGATAGATGTTGGTGTAAATCAGGAAGCTTCAGTTCACCGTTTTTCTAAACAAGTATGCCATAATCCTTGCTAGCTCTGTTTCCGTGAGTCCATCATAAATCTACCATGCTGCACTGTCTCCTCAGAACACAGTCACGGATTCAAACACTTGAAAGTATAGTGAACTATACATACAGCAAGTCTATCTTTCTAGCTAGTAATCTCCATCACCTGGGGGGCATATTTCATTTTAACAAAATCTTAATAGAAATGCACCCTTCATGCTTAGAAGCTATCCCTTTATTATCACAGCTTATTGGAAACAACCTTTTCTGTTAGCCTAGACACATGAAATAGGAATGGACACTCCTTTTAATGTATACACATATGTGGTTTGCATACAATGTCTACTAAATTAGCCAGGATGGACTTCAGTGAAGTGAATGATAACCCAGATTCAAATGGCATAAAACATTTTTCTCAATTTGCCACTGCTGATATTTAATTTGCTCTGATCTAAACCTGCTAACATTACCCGAGTGGAAGGAGCAACTAAGATTCATTATTTCAGATTTATTTTTACTATCAAAGCTGTATGTTAAAAGAAAAGTAAAATAAATGGATAAAAATATTTAATTTTCAGTCTTCAGCGTTAAAATGGTGTATTACAACCAGGAAAAAAATTTCAACCTTTTCTTTTTTCTGGAATTATACTTATAGTTTTGTATTTATTGAATGCATTCATAGGCTCCCTTAGGATGTGAAATGTATGGAAATATATGTGCATTACTAAAGAAAGAACTAAATTTATTCTTTCCCCACATCATGCTCTTCTTTGCAGTAGAGGTTTTTAATTCAATACAGAGCTGGAATGAGATGGAGCCAATTTCCTGGTCTATATGTGTGACAAATGCTGAAAGTGGCACAAGATTAACAAATTAGTTGAAGTATAGATCTTAAAAGATTTTTTTTCTGTGTCTCTAAATCAAAATTCATACTTTATTTGAAATGAAGCCTTCTTTAGAATTCAATAATGAGTAAGGATCTTTTATTTCTCTGTATTTAAGTTGAAAAGATGGAATGTCTAACAACATACTAGCAATTTTTGAAAAGGCAATTTTTTATTTGTAGGAAAGCTTACAAAGTTTATATATTTGAAATATGAAATTATTTTAATTGGTATCTAGTGTCTCAGATTAGTAGCCCCAATGTGTGGTTTGCTAAAGCTGAAAAATTATTTTCAAAATAAATAGTTTTTCCCAAAATAAAAACGTGAAATGAAAAGCAAAGGTAGCATTTATTTAAATCTGTATTTTATAGGTAAAAAGATATTTAAATGGTAAGCTCCTAGATGAATATACTTGCTTTTCTAATAGCATTTGTTAGCTTAGTTTTAAGTAAAAACTATCAGGGTTGGCTGTTTTACCTAACCTCAGAATCGTGTACTTGATATAATCCAGATATCTAACACCAAACAATAAAAACATCTGTGACAATAAAAGCATGTAACAGTGTGGAATTGTTTAATTTGGGAGAAAATGGCTATGTTTAATAATCATATGTGCATGAACTGATTTCTCCTCTGCATTGAGAAACTTATATTTTGCAAATGGTGCTTCTTTTTTTAAGAAATCAACTTATGATGTGAAAGAGCTTTATAAAAGATATTCTGAAATACATGTTTTAGCATTGGCTCATTCATTCAGCTTTAGAGCCTGGTCATGGTCCACCTGTTTTGCTTGGGCTTAAATTACATAAAAATAACAGCATTTTAAAGCAAGCACAATCTTACTTGTTGTACCCAAACATGATAACATGCTTAAAATTCAAGAAGAGCTCTATGCAGGTTGTACCTCTCAGTCACCCAATCTCCTTTCACATATCTGTTCATGTTGACAGACTATGTCATAATACATCAACAGAAAGATCAGCACAGAAGAACAAAATTTCATCGCCTGACAGCAAAAGGAAAACTGATTTTCAGTATTAAATTAGTAAAAATATACCATTAACTCACTTCCAATAAGTCTACTACCTTTAAAAAATAAGGTGTCTGATATAATCACAAATGTATGCAAAGGCAATTAAGATTGTATATGTCTTTGGTATCACCCTTTGACTGACAGCCTATTTTCATTTTCTCATTTATGTGTGATTTTTTATATCTTGGAAGCAACTTATAGAATTTAAAAAAAATAATAATTCCTTAATGAGACATGTAGTATCATGCATATAAAAGTACATCTACCAATTGTTTTGAAGATAGTCTCTCTTATATTAATCACGAGTAGGAACCAACTGACCATTGCATCAGAAATGGGTATTTAAGCTTCTGATAAAAGGTAGATACATTTTTCATATAACATCTTGCTCTGTGTTTGGGCTTTGGTAGAAATTTAACAATACCTGTAATACCTAACGTCTTTTACAGCCTAGGGCATCATCTGCCACTTAGGCTTTAATTCTGCCCCTGTTTGAACACCCTACAACATATGCACTTCTCTTTTGTCTATTATCCTAGAGTTGTGCTATTCCCAAATATTGACATCATCTACTTTTATCAGCATTAACTGCTCCGCAGCTTCCCAGGCTCATGCTCAGCTCTATTTCTTCCTATTGATTATCTTCCTCACTCCAGCAGGTAGCTAGCCAGCGAGGCTGTCCTGAGAAATAGCTTCCAATGACTTTATACGCACAATTTACACGGAATTGTTTAAAGAAGATATTAGCCTCAATACAAATCAGTGAACCTCATTTAGTCAATACTGCACAATTCCGCTGTTGGCACCCTGTCACATGTTAGTCTTCACAGTCAGCTGCTGTACCCAATCTGCACATTAGCCATAGTATTTAGTTTCATATTAAAATGAAGCTGGGTTTTTTCGCTTTTGCTTTTCTTTTTGAAATCTTTTCAGTATACTTTTTACATCACCTCACTGAGCCATGTGATAGTAATATATTTTGAAATATAAAAACCTGAGATTAAATGTTTGATTTTTGACAGTGTTCTTAAATATAATAAATTCAAAAGGAAATACTGTTAAGTTAAAATGGAGTGTTTTTCATTAAGTCCAATCAAATGGTAGACAACAAAGGATCTTTTATTTGAGAATATGAAGTGAAAATGAAAACCAGAAAACCTTTACTAAGAAAAGGTCCAGCTAAATTATGTTGGAAGGAGGTCTCCAGATTGAGCTTGGGTGTTTCTTTTGCTAAAAGTGAATTAAACTAAGATATGCTATGAAGAAATATTTTTACAAAGGAGCAAAACTTAATGCTTTTTGGAGATGAAAATAAGGTCTAAGAACAGTTGACTTTGAAAATAATTTTAAAGAAAGATCACATATGAAAAAAATTGCCACAGCATCTGATCTTTTCTTATAATCATAACAGGGAAATGTTTGGAGTAAAGTAATGCTAGTCCCCTCTTTCTCTTCCATGGCAATGCTGTAAAATTCTAGAAGGAGTGTTTACATTTCAGAATTGCCCCTCCTTAAACTACTGGTTTATGATAGTTAATGAGATGATGTCCAAATGTTGAAAACGAGAAAATTAAAATGAAAATCTAAATGTGAAATATAATATAATGAAATAACTAAGCAACATAATACTACTCTGAATGTTTTTGCAAATATTGCAAAATGAACTGCAATACATTAAAATTCTTCGGTGGTTGTGTAATACATAAGTGAAGGTTTACATATAAAAGCTTCAGCTATCAAAAAGGGATCTTTATATCATATTATCCTAAATTTTTACTTGAAAACATCACTAACATCTTTGAGCGCATTTTGAAAAGTTGTCATTACATCTATTTGCATATTTCTTTGTAAACTGAAATAGGTAAGAATTAAGCCGACTGCTCAAAATAATCTATTGGTTATAAAATCCATCCTCTAGCTTTAGTGACTGAGTAGCAGAAACCTTTGGGAAATAAGAATGGCAGAGAAAATGATAATTTCAGTTTTGGAGATTTCTAAGGGCTGTATATCTCACATTTTAAATAAAAAATAAGACAAACAAAATGACAATTTTAAATAAGTGATAGTAAATAATAGCAGCATTTTGAAAATTAATATAGGAAAGCAATTAAAATTATACAATAAATTATTATAAATATTTCAAGGTTTTCTTTTTTTGACTATACAATATTAAAGGTGTTTTTCATATGACCTTTGCTTTCTTTTCTTTTCTCTTTAAATACCTCTACTTGGGAGCTGGAACTCTGAAGCACAGGTAGAAAAGACACACTATAAGATGGCCAGTCTATCCTGACCGTACATCTTCTCGCACATTTATTGCAAACTGACACTCATACAACAGCCTTTTTCTTTTTTATCACAAAGATTCAACAAAGAACAATTCAGGTACCAAGGGAAAATCATACTCCTGGAAAGACAGAAATGTTATAACTGCATATTCAGGCTGCATAAATGCAAGTATGGCAAGGATAATTGTAATATTTTGTGTGTGACAGCATCTATCCATTAGAAATAAGTCAATAACCTAAATATGATAGCATTTAGGTATAATGGTGTATGTGTCCCCATATATGTATATATTACATGTAATGCACAAATATAAATTCCAGTCCAAACTGAAATGTACAAATATTATTAGGCTTTTTCAGTTTTAAATATTCTTTGATTAATATCTATTTATATATTAAGTATATTTCTAACAACCAAATTATAAGAGTTTCATGCTAGTCCATTTCTTGTATAATATTCTTATATTAAATAAAATTGTATGCTTTATATATTGACTTAAACAGAAGAACATTCTCAATAAAGAAAATGTCGGCACAATGACCACAAATTAAAATAGATTTTAAAAACCAACGCAACCAAACAGTAAAATTTAAGATAAATAAAGATGCTGATATTTTTCCGAAAGAACTTTCTAAATTAACAATAATGCTTCAAGTGTAAGTGAATGTTGGTTTTAAATTATGTCAAAACATGAAATTGTCAAGCAATGATGTTCCACAGTCACTTTTAAAAGGAACTAATGTTTTAAAATATTGTTTTGTGTTGATTACATTTCTAAAATATAAAATTATTTTTGTTTTCTTAATCTATTAAGACCCATCTATAGAGGAAAACATGACTCTAAATATATAATTATTATAAACCTTATAAATGTTCATATTTATGATGCATAATAAAGATTAATAGTAAAGATCTATAGTGACCACCTGCACCGATTACTAAGATGATGACAAAAAAACATGTATATCATTTCATTGCATTAGTTTTACTAGCAAAAAATTCTGGATGGAGTCCAGAAATTTCAAATAAATCTCTTTGCCATAAATACTTTGATGTGTATAACCTAGTCAAGAAAGAATATTTTACACCAAAAAATTAACTTTTAAAGCAATAATATTGAATTCTATGAGATATTACCCTCTTTAGAAGTGTAAACTTAATGTATCCAAACTAAACAGAGACACACAATATTTTGCCAGGAGGCATTTTGTTTTTATTGTTAAAGTAAACTGAAAATGAAAACATTAAGATAATTATTATATTATCATCCATGTAATTATGTAGCTTTAAAAATATGTAAATATTTCATTTAACTCTAATCTTACATATTTAACAATTTAATTATTGCCATTACTAATTTTTTATAAAGTATAAATATTTTAAAATATCAACTAACACATACATCTATCCAAATTCCAAGACAATTTCATTTAACTAAAAATATGCAATCAACTAGATAGCTAATTGGGATTTAATTCACAATTTTTTATTTAATACCTCTATTTTATAGAAAACATACATAAGCAGAGTTCAATATTAAGAAATTAATTTTAGTCTTCTTATATATACAAAGTACCATTATGCATCTATTACCATATGTGGAAAATATAGATTTATCATACATACATGTATGTGTATATATGTGTATATGTATGCTATCTATATATTTTGTGCAGAGAAGAAAAGCCTTCTCATAGTCTAGAATAAACAATGAAGGTGTGTGTATGTCTGTGTGCGTGTGTGTGTTTGGAGATGCAGGAAAGAAATTGGTACCTTTACAGAGAGGTATTAAAGGTAGGATATTAACATGTTTTGAAATTAATACAAAGTTATTATGTTATTATACCATTGATAATTTTGATCTCTCATCTCCCTTTCTTTCTTTCTCATTCTCTCTCTCTCCCAATCTGTGTGTGTGTGTGTGTGTGTGTGTGTGTGTAGCCACTAACAAGAAAGTGAACATTTGAGATTAAAGGAAAAATTAACTGTATAGAGACTTAAAATAAGGCAATTTAGTTAAAATTACTAAATTAAAATTTAAGTCCATTTGGGTTTACTTTTCTCAAATATGAAATAAAGAACCTACAAAATGGGTATGAGAAATACAACATATTTTGAAGATTTTCTATTGAAAATTTTTCCCATGTAAATATTTATATCATTAGTACCCTACAGTATTATAAAATATTCTAAAATCATACATGAAAAGATTATGAAATAAACCCCAAATTTTTATCTTTGTATCATACATATCAAGACTCTAGGTAAAGAGAAAGTTCCTTATCATTTTATTCTGATATAACTTTCAAACTCTTTACTTTAATGTTTTCATGTATATCTAACTTACTGGTTTTTCAAATTTGTCATTTTTTCAATATTCTAGGACTGAAAAGAGAATAATATAGCATTATATGTCAAGAATTTACACAGCTATCTCATCGTTAATATCTTGGCCACATTTAAGGCTATGCATTTAAATAGTTAAAACCTCAGTAATGTCAGTGAGGCATTCAAGTGATTCCACAGAAAAGAGCAACTTATAGTGCCATTTACTAATACTTGACTACCTAGATTCCTAAAGCCTTTAATTAAAATATATATGTATATGTATATACATATACTAATATATGTATTTGTGTAAAAACAACTATTTAAACTGTAAGGGTAGCAATGTTGATGTTTGTTGTGAAGTTACAAAAAGCAGTAGACAAAAAGTTATCTGTAACTCTAAAGTAGACATGTCCATTTCCTAATTCCTAGAAAATTAACAAGGATAAACCTATACCCTAACTGGCCTTCATTCAAAATGGTGAACTAATGATATGATGGAATCA
This sequence comes from Varecia variegata, assembly GCA_028533085.1. NCBI lineage: Eukaryota > Metazoa > Chordata > Mammalia > Primates > Lemuridae > Varecia > Varecia variegata. The sequence continues at coordinate 68,762,132 of CM052438.1, read as the reverse complement.
AAGCAAGGTATGGAGAGGGGAGGGAAGATTGAGAATGGAATACCTTTTTCTAGGCTCCACAAAGGGTTGAGGGCCTAATTATTTTTAAGTATAATCCAACCAACCTCTTCTCATGCTTAGCTGCACTGAGTGACACTATTTGTGATGCCCAGTGTGCTGAAACTGAGCAGGTTGCTGTCAGTTTAAAAATGACTATAATAAAAGTGACCATGAAGATGGATCTTGTGATTTTGCGTTTCTAATCAGTCATCTGTGAAGAACACTTTTGCTTTGATTCAGCAGACTGGTGACAGCCATGATTGATAGTGCACGGGGATGAAAAAAGGTTATTAACTGTCTTCCTATTAAGCTCAATGTATTACCCCTCTAGGTGCATCTCATACTTTAAGTTAAAGTACTTACTCAGGTAAGGTCAAGAATGAACTCTACAGAGATGGTATCCATCCTGCTAAAAATGAGGAGGGCATCCTTCCGTTGATTTTTTTTAATATAGCATTTAAACTACATTTAATTCCACTGTCTTATTCATTAGCTAAAAAAAAGAAAATTAAGAAAATTTGCTCCTTCCAAAAGCATCCATATGGAATGTACTAAAGGCATAGAAAATAGCTTTAAATGTAAAGATTTGAATGCAGTGCTAACTGGCAACATGTGTGGGGCATGTACATGAATCTATATTTAAACAGACAGTCATATGACTATGAGTGTATTTTTAAAGGGAGACAGTAAAATTGATTTATAATTTAAAAATATCTGTATTGTAAATGTAAAAATTGGTTCAATTTTCAATCATTCATAAATGGCAAGTTTATGATAAAGAAATACTTAATCACACAAATTCAAAGCATAGATATTTGTTTTGGTTTAAATGTATTAATTTATTAACTCCATCTCACTATAATTTTTAAAAAATTAGCAATACTACATATAGATGAATGTTTGAGTGACAATATCTATGTAATTCCTTAACTAACATACTGCATACACGCACACACATATACAAATAGTTTACAGATCCTAAGGTATTTAAAGTTTTCCAGTAACTAAGGACATACCATCAAATGAAATAATAAAAGTTTAAATATCACCATATTTTCTGTGTTCATTCATTCTTAAGAAAGCCTAAGTGTACTGAAATATTTTTGAATACTTCATTTTTAAGAATGAAGACCTTCTCTTTAAGAACATTTTAAATTTACAAGTTTGGTTCTAGAACATAACAGATTAAACATATGTATTTTAATTTAAAATTATAGTATTATGTTTTTTCATACATTTTCCACTGTAAACACTCAGCACATGTCAAATGTAATATGAATTAGTCAAAAATATTTAAGGATATCAATAACTTGGCAGTGAGGTAGCATTTAAACTATAACCAAATTTCAGCTCTGTGTGCTTAGCGGTGCATCACTGAGCAACTCTGCACAGTGGCATAGAATAAGAAAATGTTCCCAAAATGTCATTAGAGTTTCAATGCAGGGAAAATCATATTATGCCCAAAAGTTTTCTCTGGTATATCATGACCTGTTTCTCCAGTGTCAGTTATCATACCTATTTTGGTCTATAATAAATTATATTGTGAAAATATACTGTTTTAATATTGGGATCCAGCAACTATGAAATATAGAGAAAGTAAGGAAACAAGTTCAAGATTTGCTTGAATTTCTCTTCATAGCCTTGAAAATTGGCTCTCTATCCTACTCTGCTTAATACTGCAATTGCTGCTTTTAGAAGCCTTTCTAGTTCTCTAGCATTTTATGTATGCCAAGTATAATTTAAATACTTATACACTGAAAGCCTCTTCATAAAAAATGTTAGATCAATATAAAAATTGTTTGTTTAATGAATTGTGTTTATGTGGAGGAGACTTAAGTGTAGATTTTAGAATTCATGCATGATTTCCTCAATAAGACACATTAATCTTATTATTAAATGAATTTCTTTTTCTGTCCTATACAACTTCAACAAGCAAACTTTCATTCCAAAATTTAGAAATCATGATGAGATAAGTGATCGAGGGGAACACACGGTCAATATTCTTCTACAAATACTTGTCAAAGGTTTCACAATGAAATTACAAGTTAAGAAATATTATGTTGTGCGTTTCTCAAAAACATTGTTTACTTTTAAAATCATAAAAGAACAATGCAATTCGAATCCATCTCATGGTAATTAACACAATGTTCTGAAATGTTAGTGAAATTCCCTTCCTCCTCCATCTGCCTAATTTGGAGTTTCTCAAGGAAAATGAGGAAATACAAAGACGAAGTAGGCCCGAGAGGATCATACCCATTTCCTAGTGCCCTCTGTTTTTTCCCTTTATGGAATCAAGATCTAGAACACACATTACAGACAACATACATTTTATGAAAGAACAAGGTAAAGACAGTTTCAGGTAAAGTGTAGGTCATTTCCAAGGCAGTTAATTAACATAGCTGAAATTAAAGTTGAGCCAATCCAACACTAGCAGACAAAAAAAAAAAAAAAAAAATTAATGCAACCTCTTCCTTTATCCTTTTAGAACTCCAGAACAGAATGTTGCATTAATATTGTTCAAGTAAATGATAGAATTGGCAAACAAACAAACAAACAAAACACACACCTTTGTGCAAACCCCTTACATTTGGTTTTGAGCCTATTATGACATGGTTTCTTCGACTGCTTGGGGCACAAGGCATCTTTAGTTTATTATTTCTAGGACTTGGATTCCTCTTAGTTTGAAACTCTCTTTCACAGCTCTTCCAATCCTATCTGCATCCCCCACCCCCTTCCTCCTCCAGAGCCTACTAGGGCACATAAGGTAGGTGTGTGAACTGGGTGTTGCACATATGTGTAGCCAGAACGTGGAGACCGGCAGCTGCTGTCCATTCCCAGACTGTGTACCTGAGCGCAGTGGCCACTCTGCTCTTCCGCCCAGCCCACTCCTGCCTGCAGTGTTGCTGCTGTCACGCCAGCCGGTGATTTGATAGGCTTGTCGGGTTGCCATGGTGTTGACTTCTTGCCTCTGAGGAGCTGCCCAATGACTGGAGGTCTGGGATTAAAGCGGGAAGAGGCAGCGGCCACAGCGAAATTCAGCGGCAGCTGTAGCAGCTAGGAACAAGAAGCAAGAGGACGAGGTCTTTAGACTGCGCTCCCCTCCTGCAAGCAGGGCTGCCAGTGAGGGAAAGAGAAGAAAGGGTGAACGGTTGAAATGGTGGCCACTGGAAGCCAGGAGATACAAGTGAGGGGTTTGAGACCCGCTCAGGAATAACTCATAAGCAATCAGCACGCGCTGAGAAGGAAAATCTTACAGAATTCGTTATTATTCGCACAAGACATTACGGGGGCAGATGGTGGGACTGAGAGTCAAAAGGTGTTAAAAGGGACCTAAGTGATGGATACATTTCCCCCCACACCCCACCTTTTATTTGGGCAACCGAGATATGTGACAAATAAAGAGGCTCTGTACGGGGAACTTCAAATCATGAAAACTAACTTATTCTGAGAAGAGAAAGTGCAATTAGATGGCAACCGAGTAAATGAAATAGTTTCCTAGGACAGCGGCCGGTGGGGCGGGGGCGGGGTTGGGGGGGGCAGAGAGTGCATGTGCAATGCACAACCCCAGACGGAAACTGTAAACTAGGAAATGAAAGGGAAAGAAACCGCTTCTGTTATAAATTAGTAGGTAGGTGAAGGTTATACAAAGAAGAAAAGGGAAAGTAAAGCTGTTAAAAGAATAGAATAAAACCCCTGGGAGTTCAACTCGAAATCCCCTCTTACTCCTCAATCCAAAGGGAGTAGGAGGAGGAGAAAAAGAGTACATTCTGGTGTGATGAGAACTCTCTGGAATGTCTGGAGGAGAGGATGGAAGTGCGAGGGTAAGAAGACCCGGGTGCTAAATAAATGGCAGGAGAGGAAAATGGGGGAGGGGCAGGGTAAGAGAGAAATAGCGATTCCCCCGGGGGATTTGGAGATTCAGAAGAGAGAGATTCCAAGAGAAGGAAAAGAACAGAAGTTCAGGCTCGTAGTGAAAAGAAAAGAGGAAACAAGAATCAGTAAAGAGAAAAAGAGGAAAACGGTGTTTGCTGCTGAGGCAGGACACGGGAAGGCAACCACAGTCAAGTGGAAAAGAAGCCCGAGCCAAGGAGCAACTGCCAGGACGCGGGGCAGGGAGGGCAGAAGATCGTGGAGACGGACAGTGGACCAGAGCACCGCGGGGCAGGACGCGCGAGCTGGAAGCCAGGTGCCGCGCAGCCAGCGCCCTGGCTCCGGGCGACGCAGGGACTTTTCTGGCAAGGAGAAGAGCTGCTCGACTAGCCTGCTGGTGTCACGATTCCCCGCGAGTCCCAAACCCACGCCTCACTAACTACTTTACAGCCACTTTCATTGATTTTCTTTAACAAGTAAACATAATACCCGTTACAACAACACTTCCTCTTGCCGCAGCTTAGAATGCCATAAGCTCTGATGGCTGCATTTCTCCGGACAGCAGTTTTCACAACTCCAAATAAATCGTTTTCCTTCACTTCAGGTTTGGGGAGGCTAGTCCTCGCTCCTCTCTACAATTTGGGAATCACCTTTTAGAATAAGTAGAAGACAGGTCCAGATACAAGTGTATAAACCTGATAGGGCTCACTCTGATTTGCATATTAATTTTGCTTATAAGAAGTAACTCAATTTGGAAGGGAAACGCCGGCAAAGAAATCGACACTTTTACATCTGCAGGGAAATGAACACGAGTCTGGCAGGCACACCTAAGCTACTCCCCTTGAGTTGTCTCTTGAAATATTCCTTTAAAAATAAAGAAAGTATTTATTTTAAAGTAGCCCCCCTTCAAACGCCGTTTCTGCTCAAGGTTCTTCCATACATGTCAAAGGGTTGTTGAATTATTCATTATTGTAATTACTATCATCATTGTCATTATCCCTTTCCATGTGGAAATAATTTTATTATCGTAATTTGATATCTGAAGAATTTCCTGTTAGTCGTTTGATAATCATTTTTTTCTGCTGAAAAGAAAAGTTTTGTTTATAAATGAGATAGAGAAAATGTTTTAAATGCTTTGATGTTTACTATAGATTTCCGTTTATCTAATCGATCGGAATGCCAATAAAATCGATTAAAGGTTTAGTGTTTTACAAACAACCATTTTGTGCTTTTTGATTTTACGTTCAGAATGATTTTAATAAAGCTAATGCTTTCCTTTAACATTCTCCCTTAAAAAAAAAAAAAAAAACCTTCATCGTTTTTCCTTTTATTATTAGAAGTTGCCACTTAAAGTTCTCCTAACAGGAAAATAAACAAAAAATATAAGTAATGGTTGAAATGGCTTAAATTTTATTCTCTTATTGCTCAAAGTATTTAAATAAAGCCCTTTAAAATCTTGGTGAATTATATGCGATCATTCAGTGATTGCGGAATATTAAATTAAACTTAGATAAATCCGCATTGAAGGAGGCAGCACCCAATCCTGAATTTATTTCCCATTTTCTCTAACAGCATCACTGCGCTCCTCTCTTTGGAATGACAATGTGCCAAATCTGGGCATTTTGAAAACATTTTCCATATGCTTTAACAGGGGACTGATAGACAAAGAAGAAAAGGAGATGATCTTTTTGCTCTGAGGTATATTTTCTTTAACCTTTTTCTCTTAGATTTTCACTGATAATCATTTTAAAGCAAAAGTTTGAAAATCATTTAATGCATTTTTTTTTTTTTTTTGCTTTCACCTTTTTTTCCTGCCTTGTAATTTATTCCTGAAAGGGAGTTTTGGTTATAATTTAATGTAAAGCTGTCATTTCTGTACCTTGGCAAACAACATTTTGTTTCAAAACCTTTGATTCATTTAGTTTCTGCTAGTTGCTTTTTGTAATTAAAGATGGATTTAATTATACATTTTGTAACTTAGATCAGATGGGCTGTTTGTTTGCTGTAGGATTTAAGGGTGCTGTTGTGTTTAATATTCAGGGGCATTACATACAGTTGTGGTGGCTTTTTTTCAATTATAAATATCTGTACGTTTGCCTTAGAAATGCAGATGTTTGGATGAATGCAATGTCCTATTTCAAAATAATTTTATTTGCAGCCCAGAGTTTAGAATTTTGTCTATATAGCATTCCATTGACTAGATATAGATGCCTTTAGGTTAAAAAAAAAAACAAACAACTTTATCTTCTGTTCAATGATATCAGTTATTATTTCTCTCTCTCTCTCTCTGTCTTTTCTTTTGATTTGTCTATCCTTTCCCATTTGGATCCACTCTTGGAGCTCTTCCCCAGACAGAATGTAAAATTTTTGTTGGATACTCTTGCTGGAAATATCTCCGTGTATATTTGAGGAGGGTGTGCTTGTGATCTCGGTTTTGGGTGGTGTGAATGTGTATGCATGTGGAGGAAGGAGGGTGGTGATAAAGGGTCCTCATTAATTTGCATAAGAACTGTGGAAGTGCTTGTGAAGTTAGTGAACTGCTATTGTTTGGGGAGAGTGCTGCCTGATTTTGTTTATAAACACTGGGCCAGTTGCCTAGAGGGAAAAGAGGTCAGGGCACTGTCTGAGCTCTGACCTTTGAAAGGCCAGAGGGCGTCTGACTTTTCTCTCTCTTCCTCCCTTTCCTTCTCTCTCCCTTAATTCTCCCTTCCTCAAACTCTCTCTAACTTCTCCCTCCTTCCCCATTCCTTTCTTTACCGGTGTCTAACTTTCCATAATAATTCCCCCTCCCCACAAAGGGTCAGAACCTCCAGGAAAAAAAAAAAAAAAAAAAAGCTAAAACAGATTTACTTCCAAGTAAACGCCAAAAATGGACTTTAGTCCAGAAAGAGAGAAATGCATATAGATATGGAAGTACAGAGACATAGACCTGGGAGCAGGAGGGGGATATTTTTATGATTAAAAAAAGAAGACCATAAAGGAGATAAGAGAGTGGTTGGAGAAGGGGGAGAGAATCAGGTAAGGGTTTAACTGCCCACAAATACTATACACACATACACACACGCTTCAAATGCCTTTCCCCTTTGAATTACATTTTCTCTAGCTCACTCTCACCATCAAATAGTGTCCATTCTCAACGTTACGTCATATTTTAAATCCCCCCTTTTGTTAGTTTTCAAGAAAATATACTTTGTTCCATAGAGGTGAAATTTGGCTCCCCCACCACACACACAGACACAGACACACACACACACACACACACACCCGCTATTTCTTGAATTATTTTACTGTAAATATAATGTGTTTGTGACACCATCCCAAACAAGCCTTGCACCTTTCCATTCACTGTCAACTTCCCATCTCTCCCTTACACGACTACCGCCCACCCTCTCACCACCACCACCCACAGGCACACAAAATGACAGGCACTGGTATCAGGTTTAGGTGTATTTTGGAAAGGAGTTGTTGAGTTAAACAAAAATGTTAGTTAACACACTGCCTTTGTTAAATAGCTCCCGGGTGGAGAAGACCCAACAAAAAAGAAGACAAGAGGAGGGGGGCTGAGGGTCTGAAAGTGTCTGTGGTGATATAAAGGGTTCTTAATGCTGAAATCATGTAATACCTCGTTTCAAACTGAGCTCATCTATGGATCCCGGAAGCGCGGTCAAAAGACTGGGAATCTTTTCCCCTTGGGGCTGGAGTTGGTCTCGAGCTGGAAGGACTTGGGGGAGAGGGAGGTGGGGTATTTATTAGTGAATTGGTGAGGATAGGGTGGGGGAAGGGGAGAAGAAACAGCTGAAGACTCTTTAACCCGATTGTAAAGAGTGTCCTCCGAGTAGATTTGGAAAATAAAATACGCCGAGGAAAAAGTCTAGAAGTGGAAATTACCTTTTGCCCCAATATTAATTACTCCTTGCCTCCACCACTCAACACCTAACCACCTGGTGTCCTTTTTGGGTCTTCCCCAACTCGGCGCCCGGTGACAGGGTCCGAGTGCTCTGGAGTGGAGTTGGCTGGGCTGGCGTAGCCCTGGAAAGTGTAGAAGAGGGACTACGGAAAGTTCCCGGAGCGGCAAGGAAACCTCTTCTCGTTTTACTTTGAAATAAAAAGTAGCCAACGTTCCGCGAGGGCGGCGGCGGGTTCGCGCAGAGTTTAGGGACAGCGGAATGGGGGCGGGGTGGTGGGGTGGGAGACAAGGTCAAAGGTGGATGGCAAGGGGTCCGTAGAGACGTGAGGGGAGCAGCTGGGTTTCCCAGCGCTGGGGGCCGAGAAGGAGGGCGCGAGGGGCCGCAGCGCAGCCGGGTCGAGCCGCTCGGATCGCGCCCGCGCCCTGGAGCAACCGGCGGGCTGAGCTAGGGCTCGCCCGCCTCGCCGCGCCCCTGCCCGCGGCGCCGCGCTCCGCGCCTCCGGGCCCACCCCACGCAGTCCTGCCGCCGCTTCTGCCCGACAGCTCTCCGCGCGCTGGCGCGCTCCGAGGCCAAGCCCTGGAGGAAACTCTTGACTCTGCGCTAGTCCCTCTCTGCCCCTTCCCCTCAGCCTATTAACCCCCGACCCTCACCCCCAGCCTCTCTTCTTTGGAAAGAGGTGAAACAAAACGAGGAAGAGATGATTAAAAACAACACACACACACACACACACACGCACACACAGACACACGCGCGCGCAAGGAGGGGAACACTCGCCAGCAGAAGGGATCGCAAAAGTGGGCACCCCCTCACAAATCCTCTTTTCTTTTGTTTTCTTACTTAGAATTCAGTAAGACACCCCCCACACACACCCGGAGACACAACACGCACACACACACATACACAGACAGCTGTATTTACCCAGAAAAGATTGGGGGGGGGGGAGGTAGAGGAGAAATAGCCACCAAATTTTTTAAATGATTTTCCCGATTTGATATTTTCTGTTTTGACATTAATGACATTAATATTATTGATGATGTTTCAGGGAGAAAAGGGCAAAAGAAATAAAGAACTTGAAAACGAAATGATCATCATTTCCCTATTCTTCCATGCCAGAAATAGACCCCTTTCTTCACCTGAGCCTGAAACAGACTTATTGTTCTCAGGTGTTTCCTTCATCATACACATTTACCCGTCTGAAATCACAGGAAATGGTTTTTCCATCAGTGAGCTTGTACATGGAGCCCTCTCCCGCAAAGGGCTTGATCTTTTCTGATTTGAACCTGAAAGTTTCCCTGCCTTCATTTCCCCTCAGTCTCTTTAAAAGCCCCCACTCCCCTTCCCCACGCACACACCTCAAATAGGTCTTTTTTTTTTTTTTCAAGACAGAATTTTTGCTCTCTGGGGTGTTTTTCGGTAAACAGTAACGCTACATAAACACCTTTTTTACTTACAATCTGCAGGGAATTTAAATGTTACCCCCGTGTGCATGTGTTTCTTAAGGCACATGGATAAACCCCACTGAGGTGCAATCAGATACTGCTAGCAAATTGGTGATACAGTTGCTGCGTAAAGGTGGGGCTGTAAACAAAGTTAACTTTAAAATCTTAGAAAGCCTTCCACTTTGAGCAGATTTCTTCCCAAAGAAGTTTGAAATGGAATGGAGCCTTTGGAGAGAGAGATAATTTTCTTTCTGTTGACGTTTAGTGGTCCTGGTTTCTCAAACACTAGTACATGCACCAACTCCAGATTCCTAAGGTGGTGATTTGCTTTTTTCTCTTAATAAAGACCATATCTAGGTTTTTTTCATCCACTCCAAGACTCTGGACTTTCATGGTAACCTTAGCCAGCTGCTGAAGGCAACCAGCTTTCCTGATCTGGGCCTAGGTCTGCTCTTTTGAGGACTGTGCTTTCATCCTTCCAGGTGTTTTGTTTGGTTTTTAATCCATTTGCATCAGTTCTAGGATTTTCCAAGTGTTCCCTGATAACACAAGGTTTTAGGCCCAGAAAGATGCATATTTGCAGCTTCTGTAGTTCCAAGTGCTTGTGCAATAAACCTTTCTGTTGGTATTTGGTAGATTTGGTGCTTAAGGCCTAAGACAAGATTTTGAAGCAGATCCTGGCAATCCAGAACTTCAAAGGCCTGTCAAGTCAAAAGCAGCTGACGCCTCACCTGTCCAGGAAGTTGGACATTGCAAGTATTTCCTGTTTTTAGCTCATTTGATTTGTTATTCTCACTTTCTCTCTAGAATTCTTATTTTTGAAATATTACATAAAGGATGTCGACTTGTGACCTGTGGTGTAGCAGTGTTATCAAGATGCTGAGTGGCAATGCATATATATATATATATATATTCCATATTCAGTAGGGGGTATTTAAAAGTATGTCTATTCCTAGTTTTAGTTAATTATCTTTTAATGAAAGTGTCACTCATATTCACATCTGTAATATTGGAAAGAGATAATTAGATTTTCAAATGAGAATCAGCCACCTTAAATTTTGCACCAGAAAATACCAAGTATATTTCATTCTAATGAGATCTGTAGTGGGGTTTTAAAATTCATCATAATGTGCTTCAAGAAAAATAACTCAATAGACTCGAAAGATGAAAGGTTTTTTTTCCCTAAGTCTTCTTAAAGTTGTTACACTGAACTTATGCAATTCTGATAAAATATTCAAGAACATTACATAAAGGCTAGAACTGTACCCCCATTATCACTCTTGCAACCATCACTTATTCTCATTTGGAAGTTTACTTTGACTAAACTAACCGCTTCCATCTCCCATGCCCTGGGTTTTTCTCTCCTGCGTATGTAAGTGAAAGATACGTGTTTAAAGAGAGTGCCTGCGGATCCAGAGTGCAATTCCTCCTTTGAAATAGGCTGGGCTTAGCGTTGTTTGCACACAGCCAGGCACCCTTTATTTACATACATCTGCATATTTGCTCTGGCCCCCGCATTTCGCCATTAAAGTGCGTTCCTGTGCGTAGCAGAATAAACTAGTCAGAGAAAAGCTCTTCATTACCCTAACTCATATTTCTGCTTAAAGCCCCTTCATAAACAAATCTCTGGTCTGATAATAATTACTTTGCCTCATTAAAATTAAAAAAAAATTTCGAATGGTTAAAGGGCATTGCTTTGGTGGTATCTGTATTTTATTTTCTTCTCCTTCTTGGGGTGTGTGTGTGTGTGTGTGTGTGTGTGCGTGTCTAATTAAGTTTGGGAGTCGCGCGCAGGGGCGCGTGGGGTGCGAGCCCCGGAGGTCCCCATCCCCTGTCCTCTCCGCGGTTGCAGCGTCCGGGGCTCCAGCCGCAGCGCTCCGAGCCTTGGAAGCTGCGAGGCTCCCGGGCTGCTCAGAGTCCGGGCTGCGCGTCATTTGCAGTCTGGGGAATGTTGATCACCTCACTAATTACACCTCTCTCTCCCCCCTCTCCCTCTCCCTCTCCCTCGCTCTCCTCTCTCATTCCCAGAGTGCATATCGGGAATAGACACACAAAGACATGCGCACTCAACTTAATCAGCCATTTTTTTAAACAGGGCTAAAACGATAATAATTAGCAGAATAAAGACATATCGGATTTTCATTTCCTTTCCTCCTTTTCCCAACCCCTTCACAACCAAACAGCGAGACCGCGGTCGGCACATGCTTTAACTCCTCCCGGACCCCCGAGGACCGCTCCATGCCCCCCACTTTCTGCTCCAGCGTTTTTATTTTCACCCAATAAAGTTCGAGGATTATTTTTTTATTTTTTTTTATTTTTTTAATGAACCCTCTCGTTTTACTTGGATGTGATCAGCTGTAAGTAAAATAAAAGCAAAACAAAAAAGAGGCGAAGATCGAGTAGGAACTGCAGGGGAAATGGAAAGTAAGTTTTTTCTTTAACTTTTATTGAGTAGTTTGTGTTAAATTTAGGTCGAGTATCGATTATCTTTCCAGCCTGATCTTGCACAATCTTTGATATTTCGCTCCCTCTCTCTCCCTCTCCCTCTCCGCCTCTCTCCCTCTCTGCCCCTAGCTCTCTCGCTCCTGCTCTCTCTCGCACACATCCCCTCATCCCGACCATCTCTTCCGCTCTGCCCCCCTTTTCTATCTCTTTCCCCCTTTTTTTGGCTCCAGGATTTTCTCCGCTGAGGGAGGGAGGGGGCACTAAGGGACCCGATTTTCCACTTTCTTTGGCGGAGGGCTGCGTTTTTCGGGATTTAACTTTTGGATTAAGTGGCGGATCATCCACGTTTGGCCGGGCAGTTTTCTCTCCTTTTTCCTGTCTTTTCGGGTTCTGCCTTCACCGTGAGCCTGGGGCATTCTCGTGGCAGGGCGAAAGCTGTCAGCTCCGCAGAGGCGCGGGCACTACCAGGGGTCCCCGCTCACCCTGCGCCCCTACAGCCTGGTCGGGATGGCTCTTCCTCCGCACCCATCCTCCGAAAGTTTGGACATTGGTCGGTGGGGCTTTGAGCCCCTCTCTCCCTGCTCTTTCCCAGCTTTACCCTTCCCCCTCCCTTATTCAGCCTCGTTTTTCTTCCTTCTTTTATCACCCACCCCCTTTCCCCTTCTCAAGTTCCCCGAAGGGCGCTTAGTGCGCTGGGCTGGCGGAGGCCCCGGGGCTCGTGCGCCCTGGGGAGGGGATTCCTAGAGGCTGGGACGAGCGCTGGGGCTGGGGCTGCAGGTAGACACCCGCCCGCCGGAGCGGGCGGCGGCGGCCCAGCCGAGGGCTGCTCTCCGCTGCGCGGGCGAGGGCGCCGGCGAACGGAAGGCAGGTCCGTTAGGAGGCGGGATCGCCCGGCCTCGGGGCCAGGGACCTCGGAGGCGGCGGCAGCTTGCTCGGGGCGCGTTCGCCGCCGGGTGTGCTTTAGACCGGAGGACAGACGCCCGCGGCTTGGGGTCAAGAATCTTTTCCTTTCTTTTTGGCAAAGGGCAAGGGGTGTGTGTGTGTGCGCGCGCGCGCGTGTGCCTGTGCGTTTGTGTGTCTGTGTATTGAGGGGCTGTGGCCGTCTGTGAGAACTGATTCATTCTCCGGCCCCCCCCCCCCCAAAAGGATTCCATGTCTACAAATGAACTTCGCCTCCTCTGCTTCTCCTGGCATCCAGTGAGCCTTCCGGCCGGGAGCAGCTAAGGGAAAAGGGGCTGAAATGCGCCGGGTCTCGCCTTCCTTCTACTTCTGCACCCCCTCCCCCGCCTTCTTTCTGCTCTTTTCTATCAGAAAATAAAATAAAATGAAATTTCTCATGGAATTGTATAAAGTTTCTCTGTCGAGGCTCAAGTTACAGAAGGTTCCCCATCTTGTCCCCCTTCCCCTAGAAGACGGTGCACTGATTTGTATTTCTTTTGTTACCTGTGATCCGGGCGGGGGGCTCCTTTCGGCCGTTCGGGCTGGGGTCCGGCCCGGAGAGGAGGCTTCGGCCGGCGCCTTTAGCCGCGACTCCTCACTTCCGCGCGGTTCTGGTGAGGTTTTAGCTACCGTTCCGCGAGACACCCTCCTTGTAGGTACCAAAGGTTCAGATAGCAAACACGG
>CM052438.1:68728401-68748308 GCA_028533085.1 Varecia variegata | reverse complement strand
TTTTTTTTTATTAACTGTGTTCCATGTTTAATCAAGGATCATGTAGATGGCAAAAGGAGAGACAGAGAGAGAGGAGAGAGGAAGAGAGAGAGAGAGAGGAAGAGAGAGAGAGAAGAGACAGAAGGAGTTTTTTTTTTTTTTTTTTTTATTGTGTTCTCCTGGATTTTCAGTGGCTTGATCCCTATAAACGTGGAGTGGTTAAAGCTCATATGTAGTATTATATTTTTAGTTGGGTGGATGGATGGAAGAGTGAGGGAGAGGCTGCGGCTGCCGCTGCCTTTTCGGGTGTTGCTTAGATTAAGGCTGAGACTTGGCTGCGATTGGGACGCGACAGTGACACGGGCATCGATCGCTTCCATTGAGAGCAATGCAAAAACACAGCCCGGGTATGTAACACTCTCGGTGCCATCAACACTTGTTTTACTTTATATTTACTGGCAAAACTGACAGAGCAAGCTCAGATTTTCTTTCTTTCTTTCCTTTTCTCTTTCTTCTTTTCTAACTGAAGAATAAAAACCATTGTATATAGAAATTGTTGGAAAGCATGGTTTAAATAAAACAGAAATAAGATATTTGGGATTATTTCACTACCTCTGTGACTGATTGTGTTTAAGAGTTTTTCTTCTCCACTGAGGAGCGTATTAAAAAGAATGAAGGTTTTCTTTTTTCCTTCCTCATCTTAAAAAAAAAAATATCCTTAAGGGAATATTTGATAGTTTTCAAGGTTTGCGGTTTCAATCAGCAGGAAGGCACACAAAAATAAAAGATGGCTAGCCAGCTGTTTTAACCTCTTGCACCTGGCTTCAGTGTGGGGATCATAAGGTTTATACAGTTATTTTTTAAAATGGTTGTAATATTTATGGAATAAACTGGGGAAAGCATTGCTGTGTATTTATTCAATAGCTGGTTACTTTTGGATTAAAAAAAGTAAACTCATATTAAAGTGCTTTCATGTTTATGGCAATGAAGATAGGTGCAATGAAATATGGGGGAGATACCATAAATCTGAAAAGTGAAATGTACCCAAGGAACAAAGAAAGGTCAGGTAAACCAGCTGTGTAAGTCAAAGCAACAGCACCAACTGTGGGGTTAGACAGGGATAGTGGGCTCTGGATGTGTGAAGTGAAAGTTGCCACTTAAAGTTAAAAATGAGGCAAACATGTTCAGCTCTTTTGTAATCTTTCACAGTTTTTAGCTGATGAGCCCAAATCTGTTCATTAATTTTGAGCTAGTTGGATTATTTTAAAAGATGCTGTACCAGCAAAGGAAAACATAAAGGAGGCTGAGAAAATCACTGTTTAATATTGCAGAATTTACTGCTTCCATTCTGACCATGAGCTTAAATTTACACAATGAAATTTGATTATCTCTAATAACAATATTAGATCCTGCACTGGATGGATGAGAATTGAGGTGGTTTTGTTGATTGCAAGGGTTTAATGTTGCATTTCAGAATCTGATGTGGTTTGGCCTCCCTTCCATTAACTGGAAAACCCCTGAGGTTTTACAATTATTTCTTAAAGATAATACATTTAAGATTGCATTGGTAGGCTGAAGAAAAGTCATAAAGGCAAGAAGGGAAGCCCTTAATAACTCTTGAGATTCAGACATGTTCAGCAGTTAGATTGGCTCTGACTTCACCAAGGGTCGACAATGTGTCATTTCCACGAAGCCAAATTGCCCTCTGCCTATATGATATTAATGTGCAAATCAATATTTCAGGGATTAAATTTCCCTTCTTCATTTTTTATGGTTTCTACCTCAATAAGTCTCAAGTCTATTAGAAGAGGCTGGATGATTTAAAATCTTTCACTGTAGAATGGCTTGTCGTAGTCTTGTTTCACAGACCATTTTAGGATTTTTGTTAAAAAGACTAAAGGCATCCTAAAGAAGTTGTAAGGCAGTGTAGACCCAGGCTCAAAAGTGCAAAGCCCTTGTTCGATTAAGAGCTAAAAGGTATTGAAAATGTAACATATATGTTTATGTTATATACATATACATTCTGCTGCTTTAAAAATATTATGTTAATCACCTATTGATTTATTTCAAAATCAATTGAAGCTCCTTTCTTATTAGTGATTTGTTCAGCATTCTTGAGGACTGTGTTAATTTTCTTAAAGATTATGCATGAATTAACTCATGTGAAAGTATTGGGGGGAGAGGATTTCCATTTACCAATATTTTCCTAGGAAATATTTTTAGAAACCATTGTTTGTGAGAGTAATAGTCAAGTGGTGTCATTTGCATACATTGTTGTTATAGCTATTATTGCATTTTGTGGCTGAATGATTTAGCTGTTATCTGCTCAATGAGGCCTTCTTCAATTCTTTTTACATTTTGTTTCTAGCACTTAGTAGGTACAATGTTTCTTTTGCCCTCTTAGAGAAACATAATTATAAAAGAAAGTATGTGATTTGATTGGAAATAATACAAAGCAGAAATGAGGGGTCAAAATAAAAGATTGTGACTTTATCACATAATCTTGGGAAGGCCTACTGTCTATCATTTGGTGGTGTTTCATAGTCTTAAACCATCTGGACCAAGTTCCGCACAGCTGCACGAATTTCATATGTGATAGAACATTTTTTCCATTCAGTGTGAAATGTTCCTTCCTAAAAAACGTTCACCAGACTCGCTTAATTTAGTCTGTTAAAAGAAATGCACATGAAAAAGGACAAAAGGCTCTTTAATCTCTGCAAGCTGTTTGTTTTTCTTCAAGATTCCTGTCTGTTTGGGTTTGAAAAGTCATGTTTATTGAGGAGATGATTCTGAGGTGTGACATTAAAATAATATATGATTTTTGGACTGGTGGCCACGCTCCTGCTTAATTTGCAGAACTACTTTTTATGCCTGTCAAAACACAGAGTTAATCTATCCTTATTTACAATTAATCTCAATAAAATTAATCTTAACTATGCTTTATTCAGTGGCTTAAAATATCTAATTATATTCAATTAACTGCTGTCATAGTAATTAACATTGCTTAATTGCCTCTGCATATATTTATGTAAAGCTCATTAGGTGCTGCTGACTCCTTTTCCCTTTCTTACTTGCTATTTTTGCTGTTGTCAAACCATTTTCATCTCCTAAAGTTCTACAATGTCAATGAGAACAAATTTTTTCTTATCATTTTCTTAAAATGAATGTTACTGCTTTCCTTTGAAAAGATACTCCTTATGAGTCTTTAAAGACTAATTCATCCTTCCTCTTCGTTTCCCATAACCCTGGTGTCTAGCACTATCACAAAATATTTTCTGTCATTGTTGCTAGAAATATGAGAAGCCAGGTTAAACTTTGTGTTTATAAATGAGGAACCTTTCTGTGTCTGCCTACGGGCTGTACCCACAGGCAGAGTTTTTTTTTCCCCCCTCTAAGACCATTCTAAGGGTTAAAGACTTGGCCAAGGTTCAAATTGAGAAGCGCCCAGGGAAAGTGCATGTGACTATGTACAAGTTTCATGTAATTAGTGCTTAATTATATTAACATATGCAAATTGTCAACTTAGGAGCTTGTTGAGCTGGCAAAGATCAGCTAGGCACAATTGTTGTATTGTTCTGAAACAATAATGGATTTCAAGTTGGATTGTGGAAACACATAACTAGCTATCTAATTTAACTCATACCATGGTGAAATTTCATTAGTCTCCATGGAGACTGGTTTAATTGTGCTGACTAATGTTCTGGGCTGCAGAATGTCCTAAAAAGAAAGCGTTGTTTGCCTAATCCACCTTACAATGACACTTGTTTGTACATGTTTCCCTTGTGTGAGAATTTGCATATGCAAATAAATAGTTTCTCTGCCCCATTTGTCATGGCTGTTCATTACCCATGAAGAGGACATTGTTACTAGGCTGTTACTGAGTCTCCCAAGACGGGATAGTGTCAACCAGTCCAGCTACATTCTTTCATAATTTGTTTCTGATTAATAGACCAGAGTAAGTCTCATTCTCTTTGGGCATCTGTAAAGGGAAGGTCAGTTCTGTCAGAGAAAAGAGTTTCTGCAGTAACTGAAGGACTTTTTCTTCTTATTCTTATTCTCCCTTTTCCACCCATTGGTTAACATAATCATATTTAAAATAATGTATTCTTGTTCTAAGAATGCCTCTACTAATAATCTCTAGTTTCCTAAAGCAAAAAGATAGGAAAAGAAAAGAGATTCTGTTATTGGAATATTAATCCTGTTTTTGACAGAAAGGTAAACTGATATAATTGCTTTTCAGTTGAAGGAATGGGGGTTTATACAAGTGTGAAAGCATCGGAAAAGGATTAGCATTTTTTTGCATAATGAAAAGCTCTGTTGAATAGGGCCCTGAATGGCTGACTGAATGACTAAGATGAAAGGAAGATGAAAATGCTGCTTCTCTTTCTTTATGTCTATGCTCTGCTCTCTCTAAAGTTATGTTTGTCCAAGACTTGAGAAAACAAGCAGGGGCTCAGATTTCAAGCAACTTTATAAGATGCCCCGAGTTTTCATTATCACTGGGAAGTAATGTGTATGACAATTGTGCAGGTAGAGGATGATCAACAGAGGTTTGTATGGAGAAGAGTTTTCAGAAACATGCCAGGCTAGCCAAATATTGACTATTGGGTATCAAGAATTCCCAGCACCTTGCTGGCAAAAACAGTTATTTTAGAAGAGTCCAATAGTGTTGTGTGAATATTTAATTCAGTTAATGATGGAATATCTAGTGTGTATGTTTTTCCCCCATCAGTTATAAATAGCTGTCTGGATTGGTGGAATACTTCGCTTGAGAAAGAGTTGTGTATTCTGATTTTTGGCAATGTTAAGTGTTTTAAGTGGCCTATCAGCTTTTGTGGCTGGGAAGGAATAGTAAAAGAGGATATGGAATTATTTTCTTAGGATTTAATTCATAAAGTTCTGAATACAATCTTCATGTTGCTTTGTAGGTATATTGCGTATTTCATTTAGAGATAAGTCTTTTCAAAAATGTCTAAGTACTATATGTTCACCCTTGGAAACATTTGCAGTAGGGTTTTCTCTTGTCACTAGTTAGGGCTGAAACTGGTTATCAATTGACAATGTGATCAGGGCTCTTAATGATGTTTCTTCAACCATAATTAGGGCAGTTAAAATACCATGAGTGTTGACTCTTTCAAAGGTGGGAATTGGTTCTTTTGTACATATGTAAATAAAATGCAGTGTAGATAATTATTTATATGTACACATTATAAATAAGTTCTTTCTGGTTTGAGGTTACTACAAATGATCCACTGACAGCTGCCCCAGAGCAAGGCTGAAAGATTGCACCAGATATTAATCTAACTTGTTTGTTGTTAGACTTGTAGAAGTTCCATTTGCCTCATCACTTGAGCTGTTCTGTTGCTGAGGTACTATTAAGATGGTTAGATGGAAACTTGGGAAATCAGAAGTGTTTTCACATAAATTAGAGTGTAAGGGTTGCCTCTTGAGTATAGCATATTGTAAAGGAAAACTGTTTGATCTTTGTTATATAGTCACCAAAATTCTTTACTAGAGTCCTTTTTAAAATTTGTCAAGAAATTCTGGATTGTTTCAAAAACTTTTATGGTTAACTTTATGATATGCTTGAAAAAAGTCTTAAAAGAACAAAAAAAATCCACATGGAGGCTATTCTTTTACATGCAGAAGGGCTTATTAAGGTATTTCCATAAGAAAATGTGTTAATTTAAAAAATAAATTCATTTATATTTTAAGACATTGTTAACCAGGCACCATGTGTTGTAACTGGCAGTTTTCCAGCCACCATGGAAGTGGATCACACATGGGTTAATAGTAGCTTATGTGATGTCTGCATTCTTAGGAAATGGGCAAAAGCCCAGGGTATTCTGATATCAAGATTTTAGGAATCAGACAGAAAGCAGAATATATGTTTATATGTGAACAGATGGACACATGTGAGAACTAAAAGTGCATAATTTCTCTTGGCACTTGTTTTAGTTATCCCTGATGATATAACCAAGATCTTAGTGCACTCGCAGTCTTTGATGGCTAAGGATGAAATGGGCTTTTAATGAGGGCTCAATGGCATTATTTTCTTGCATAAGGATTGTGCCCCTTGTGATCTTGCTGGATTTGATGTTCTGTTAATTCCCTAGTTTCAGAGGTTCACAAGTTGCCTTGAAAGTTTGATATGGTTTCACGTTTGACATACAATCCTCAGCCCAGGAATGACTGCTCTCTACTCTCCTGCTCTTTTAAAGATTTGTGAGTGAAATAAAATCTTTGCCACTTTGAGGCATTTTTGAATGTATGCACTCAAGTTAAAAATGACTTTGACACTACAGTCATATTTAATAAGCAACTTATCTCTAATATAATTGGCCACTTTAACATTCTAGGGATTTGAAAAAATAAACAAATAAAATTTAAGAATTTGGGCAGCCTGACTTGGTTAATATATCATAATGCCCTGATGGTCCAAGACAAGTTGTGAGTAGGTGTTTTGGTCATCTAGGTCAGGGGTTCACACAACAGCATTGTGTATTCAGATTATAGATCCTTTCTAATGTTTGCCTGTCCTGAGGATACAACAGTGCTCAGATGATAATTACTGAATGGTATGTATTATAGCACGTAACTTTAAAGACAAAGTTTAGAGATTCCATTGTGTTTTAGCTATAAAAACAGAAAGCATTCTGCAAATATTTACTCAGATCTAAATCATTTTAACCAGGGAAAATTGACTTTTGGGCTAAAATATGTATTTTATAACTGTCCATAAAATTCTTTTCCTTCATTGTAAAGAAGAAAGGAAATCTATAGCTTTAACAATGTTAAAATACAAAAACATATGAGCCACCTGTTTGTATTGTTAAAAACAAATCAAAACTTTGTAAGATTGAAGGTTTTGGAGAATCACAAAATTTGTCTGCTTGGAAGAATAAGTTGATGAAGCCCAATCATTGTTATTATATTTCCCAAAGTGCCTTCATTAAGCCTGAAATCCTTACTAATGTGGATTCTCTAAAATGTAGTTCTTACTACTTTTTTTTTAAATATACATTTATGAATAATGCAATTAATATTTAAGTTCCTGAGTGCACTAATTGAGAATGAGAATGAACCATCTCTTTTGGTTTAGTATTAGTAGCTACAACTGTGTTTTACCCTTCCTAACACACCTGTTTGCTAGGAGTGTGTATACAGATATACACACATATCTACCCTCTCTCCATGTTAGTGCCTCTTTTTCTTCTTTAGATGCATTTATAGTTGTAGCCTGTGAAATTTTCCCTCCATAGACTAAATTTGTTTTGTTTTCTAAAAATTGGCCAGTATAATCTCAGTGGAAAAGAGCAGGTAGGGGAGTAGGCAACTAGAAACTATCAAAATACTAGAGCCTGGGAACTGCCTGAGAGTCATTCGGTTCAACTAGCTCATTTTAAAATATGAGACACTGAGTTCAGAAGTTATCATTGAGTTACCCAGCAAGGTAAGGGAATGTTAAGACAAGAACTCAGATCTTCTAACAGTAGGACCCATAGTCACTTAACTCTATTGGCTGTTAGTAAAAGGGTTAGTTGCATGAATGAATAAGAAGGTTGTGGAAATGGTGAAGAGAAGAAAAGGAAAATGTGCAATGGTAATAACAACAGTGATTGATACCTCTGAGAGAGTGAGTTCCCTGCTACGGAAAGCAGCCAAGTAGAATCTGGTTGGCTTCTTATCGCTGGGACTGTTAAACATGTTTTTGCATTAAGTTACAGTAGGTGCTCTGAACGACCAAGAAGAGTCTATGATTCATAAAAATACTGATGGTCTCAGTGACTTAAAATGTATTCTTAATAATCATGAACATGGTGTGAACAAGAACAAGGTTTCCACTCTGTGTAAGGAAAGTAAACGAAGACAATGCTGTGATGTTTTATAGGCAGCATAGTGTACAAAAAGAATGATACTTAGGACCAGGCATTATATTGATCCTGTTTACTTTAGTTTCCTTTTACTTTTTAAATGAGTTTGTTTATTTTAACTTACATTTTAGGTATTTGAAAATCTACTCTATTTTTTTGGCAACCCAATGCTCAATAGGAATCTTACTAGATCTCTAAGGCATCTGGGTTAAATTCCTATTATGAGTGACCTTATCCAAGTTATTTAATCTTTCTGAGCCTCAGTTTTCTCATCTGTGTATCAGAGTTGCTGTAGAGATTACATAAGACTAAAGTATTGTGAACGTTAAAATCAGCGAATGTGACAAAACCTGATATCTAATTCCTATGTTCCCTTTTTGCTTTTTCTCAATAGCAGCTTTTAATGTAACACACAACTAAACAGCATTTGATAAAGCAAATCTACATAGATATTTTGAGTAGAATTGCCCCTTTCTTCCACAAGGGAAGGATATAAGAATTAGGCAATGGATATGTCTAGGAGGTGAGGAAAAGGAGTTCTCACATTTTCTCATTGGCAGGTACCTCGATGGCATCTAGGTAGATAGGTAGATGGTCCTCCACGTCATAATCTGCCGCTCCATCATCACAAGTTGGTTTGGTTCTGTGGGGCTTCTAGATATTTAAGGCATTCCTGGGTCTTCATTTTTTAAAGAAGCAAATAAGGACAGCAACAGTTTTTAAATACTTCAGACCTTGGTGAACTCAAAATTCCAGACTGTCCATTAAATACTATAATAGAAGAGACCACAATGCTTATTTCTGTCTTGAAGGTGACCCAGTCTGTTTGAAAGCCTTTGAATTAGAGGATTTTCCAAAACTAGATTAGATGTGATGGAAATACCTTTTTATGTACTTGGTATTATTGATATTTTGATACCCCATGCAAGGACTATGGATACTGTTACATGGTACCCTGCTAACCAAAATTTATACCAACCTAGAGAAGAAAGCCAACTATTAATAATCCAATAATGTTATGGAACCCTTAAATTTTCTCAGGTTATATTGTAGCCAAGTTATGAGTTTCCACTAGATTTATCTCTTGGAGAAGATCACAGTCCTTTATCTTTTTATAATAATGCATTATTCAATGGAGGACTATCCATGTTCAAAGATGATAAGATTCAGGATAAGAGTTAATTAATCTATAATTTTTTTGGACCATCTAGAAACTAAAATCTAGTTCTGTTATGGTTTTTTGGATCTTTTTATTCTTAAAAATTTCCTATTGTAATACACTTTAAATTATTATTTATATTTTTATGGGAAATCTAATTGCATTTAGATTGTAATTTCCCAGTTTTTATTTGATTTCTGCTTAATATTGATATGTGTTTGGTTCATAATATTTCTTAAAGTGTTTTTTTAAAAATAAAAGTGTGCATGGCCTATGTTCTGGTCATTTATAAGAGGTCACGGACTTGACAGTTTACTTGAAGCACATTTGTTTGATGCTAAGCATTTATTGAATACTGATCAGGATAAGGATATGCTTCACTGAAAGAAAACAATTAGCATCGTAACATTTTTTATGATGCTTAAGTGTTTCCTCAAATAAATTCCATCCTCCATGAGGGTAGCACCCACATCTATTTAAACACTCTATCCACAGTGACAGACATATTATTGGCAAGTCCTTGGTGCTCAGTAAATATCTGTTGAATGAATGAATAAATGAATGATAATTAAAACCATAAATAGAAAACTTCAGTTTCCTATGCTGCTTGAACCTGTCTCTCCTCTTGAAATCTGGGTACTGAAAAGAAATATACCACTTTAAAAACAGCTGGACCTGTCTTGGAAAATTCTAAAGAGAAAGCTATCTTCCAGTGCAATCTAAATGGGTTTTTATATTAGAACCATAGATTGTTGCAGTTGGAAGGGATATAATATAGTTCCCTTGTTTAACCAATAAGGAAACTGAAGCTCATGGAAGTTTCTGGGAAACATCACATAACTACTGGGCGCAGTTGATGAGATCGTGTGTGTGTGTGTGTGTGTGTGTGTCCTCTTCAGCTTAGTTGACTTGGCTAACATCCAAAAATTTTATAATATTAATATGAGAATATTTTTTATGCTGGAGTTTTACCATAATTTGTGGGATTTTTTTTCCAAGTAAAGGAAGCTTTTTAAATTGTTACCGTTCCTATGATGACTGTAAGAACAGGCTGACTGGTCTGGGATTGTCAAGGTAAGCTGTTAGAGATAGGACAAAAATTGGCTGAAAGGTGAAAACTTGCAGGAAAAATAGGGTGGGTTATTTAGTTCTTGAAATGAAGCAGGGTGCAGATTAGGAATCATTATGTTTTGCCAGAAGTTGCTGGTCATAGAAGCCTGTTTAAGTGCTCACTGTCAACAAGGAAATCATGGGCAGCACTTAAAGTGGCTCACCTCTGATTTATTCATAAACCTCACACGAGCACTTGGCTTTGTTCTTGCTCTAGTAAGGGGGACTGATGCCAATAAGAACAGGAATAAAGAGCTCCTTGCATGGTCCAAGAGTGAATAGCACTTTACCTCAAAGCCTGACCTCCTTTCTAGAGGTCTGTTATGCTAGACTTGACTCTGATTGGCTGTGTCCTCAGATGCATTGAGAGAAGAGGTTATAACAAGTATCTGCTCTGTAAACTTCATAGTGTACATAACAAGAACAATGTAACTGGAACTTGGGTTCTAACTTAACCTAAAGGTTTTGGTATTTATGCTAAATGGAAAGGCTTCCCTTTTCCCAGAGCTTGTATCGTTTAACATTTAATAATATTTGGGAAAACATTGCTTCTTTCTAATTGAAGAATACAGTGATCTCGAAGTAGAATTGGTTTTGACAATCCCTCCTCCTACTAAAGTGAATTTAGGGAGATTTAATAACATAGGAAATTAAGGGTTAGAGAATAAAATAGCTACTACACTGGGATAAAAACAAAGAAATGTGCTGGCTTGCCTATTGATTAGTCATGTTTATCTGAGAAGCTTCATTTATGTCACTTCGCAAATTATGCTCTGCTCCAGCCGCTGGTGTTGAGGGGCAGGGACCTTTAAGAAGCAGTCAGCTGGCTGGTTTGCACTGGGGCAGAGGTTGAGGAGAGTTACTTAAATCCCCAGAGCAACATTTAGTTAATGTTAGTCTTTTTTTCTCCACCTCTCCCTGCGCCGCCCCCTCCAACCTTCTTGTCCACTTGGGCTTCCTTTTTCTTCTTTTGATGAAGTTGGTCTGTTACTACTTACATGCATATATTTACAAAAAATATTTCCTCAATTTTTGCAATACATTACATGAACCCAGAAGAGCCATATTAGGAGATGGTGATGAGAGTTAATGATATATCTTTAGATAAAGCCGTCCTCCCGTGCAATCACATCAGAGTCATCAGCTCATTTGTCCTGGCTCAAGCGAAGATGTCAGGACCAATGAGTGTATGAGTGCTGAAGGGGGCGAAAGGGCTTTTGGAGAGAGACATTTTTGTGCTGGGAGTCGGCCATGGCTTAGATTTAGCTCCAGGGAAATATTGGGATTAGCCAACACTGTGTATAAATCCTTAGCATAACAGAATTAGTTGGGAAAATAGGGAGGTAGGGCCATGAGGATGGGCACATTTCTGGAGACATTCTCTAGGCTGCAGGCCAGAAACTATGAAAGAGAATGAGGTGATTTATTAAAATTATTTTAAGGGATATGTTATATACAGGTCCACTGATATCAAGATTGAAGTCATAGTTTTGAATGACATCGAAGGAAGACCGACCTACTATACACTAAATGTGTAAATACGGCTTCTGTTTTAAGTTTAGCTGAATTCAAAGAACTTCAACCTTAACATCACTTAAAAGCATTTCAGGGAGATAATATTTGAGTACACAAAGATAACATTCAGGCATAAAGTACTTTTGACAGTATAGTAGAGTGAAAGTTAATACTTAATTTAAATAACAATAATTATGGTGAAATACTTGTTGCATTGTTGAATTTACACAAAACTGAGAAGATAAACTTTCTTTTACGCAGACTTCATTCTGAAACTTTAATTGAAAAGTAACTTATTTTGCTTAGCTACCAAAGTTCTTATCTTTGATAGCCCAATACTAGTAGATTTATTTCATTTTGGGTCCAGTTAACTGTTCTCTTTCAGATAATCTACCCATACAACCTTTTCTTGTTTAATTCTATTGATTTACAGTGTTAAAGTGAAATAATCTGATACCTGTTTCCTGCCCTTTGAGTATTTGTCATCAAAGAGGCTGATTAGTTTTTTCCCCCAGCTCTTTAGCTGTTTTAAATGTATAATTATCATTGCATGTCATTTGATAGCTGCACTAATTGCTGCCAACTATTGTCTGTTTGCACTTAATGCTGAAACCTGATCAACATCCTGCTTTGGTTGATGTTTGGTGGTAAACTTTAATTAACTCTTATTGCATTGAAGAAGAGTTCAAGCTTGGTGCTAACTAATCATTTACCTTCATTATGTCCTGACAGCTCCACTTGTTCTTGGTCCTAATAGATACACCAGTCAGTAAATAAACCTGCAAACCTCATGCCTTGTAGTTGCTCCACACTGATATTTTGCTACTTAAAGTATAAGATAATTGGGCCCAGATAATTATTTAGTTAGTTTAGTATCTCTAGTTCTGCAGACACTAATCTTAAATTGCTTCTTTCATGCTGGACAATTTCATTTTAATAGAAACTGTAGATTTGAGATAACATTATTCCTTCAACATGGTTCCTCTGAACATGCATCTTTTGAATCAATACAATTAAGCTTGTCTCCTGTTGGAATTCTTGTAATTATTTTTCCTGAAATACTTTTCCTGTAATGATATTGAAGTTAAAGTAATCAGGTTACCAGCAGATCATGTAAAATTCAACTCAAAATTGCAGGCTGCTTGATTTTAATTTGTCTGACATCAAGTTTGTTTGAAAAGGGATAATATGTGGGTAAACCAAGGAGCTTATAATTATGGTTGACGTTTGTTTGTTTATAATGAAATCTAATTAAAGTTCATACATTTAAAACACAAAAGTTAATTACCGAATTGCTCACTTCACTGATGGGCAGCAGTTAAATTAACTTTCAGGCAAAAAAAAAAAAAAAACACAAAAAACAAAAAAACAAAACTAAATAAAGAAACCTCAGACAAAAGGCTCTTCATAATAGAAATAAAATAGCCAACTAATCTTAGTGATCAAACATAAATTTGCCAATATTTCATCCAGAAGAAAACTTGGCATTCCACTTATGTTCTCTATTATGCTAGTCCTAACATGGTTTTTAATATAAAGTGATTTAAAATATTTACATAGGATGTAAAAAGAGACTTGTATTTAGTAGACTCTAAACATATTGTATAGTAAGAGATTTAAAGAATTATACATGTAACTTTCTTCATTAAAACTATTTGAAATCATGGTAAAATCATTGCTCAGGGAATAGGAATGTTTGCTGGAATACCTGATCTGTGATTAGTTTTATGAAGATAATGATGGTAGGTTGAGCCTGCAAAGAATGACTTTAAAAAAAATGTACTCACACTATTACACTTATTGTAATATGGGTTATGAGATAATGTTGGTGGGAATTATGAAATACAAATAATTATACATTGTTTTCTCTTTGAAATATTTAGCTGTCAGTGGTTCAATAATTAATTTTATATATGAATAGACAAATAAGGGACACAGATATATGTTAGAATATATTGTCTTCAACTGTATTAGATAAGTATGTGTGTGCAATGGTTTTTACTAGTCTGATAAATCTCTTTTTGAAGCCAAATATTCCATAGTTATATAATTTAATCAAACCAATTAAGGTTAATTTTTTAAATGCTCCTATGTGATGATTTAAAAGCATTATCACTAAACACTTTTAGATTGTGTGTGTATGCCAGAGAGATTAGTCATTTGCATTTTAAAGACTTGAAATATATGAAAAATATGGCAACTGTGATATATTAATTCCCCAAAATGATTGATACAGTCTATGCTTTTCCAAGGAAAACTAAAGGGTTCCAATTTAAAGTTTCATATTTAGAAGTGTTATTTACTTGAACTTCCAAACTTGATAGGGACTGAGGGAGAGGGGTCTGAGAAGGGAAAAATCATTCTGTCCATTACTGAGATGCTTGTAAAATTGAGTGTGTTACATAACTCCTTTTGTGTTTTCAGAGATTATATTTATATGTATTTTAATGTAATACTTGATAGATTTATAGGTTAATCTTTATTTAGGGGAGAAACATTAAAAGGATTATTTAGTCATTTAATTCTAATCCTACTTTGCATAGATGAGACAAAGGGAAGATGCTTAATACCTAAGTATGGCTGGGGGCTGGGGCACTGGCCTTTGAAGTACCTTTTCCTTCTTTAAAGAAGGAAAAAAAAAAAAGATGGTATATTCTCACAGTATTGGCAAACAACAGCTTTCTAGTAATACTTTAGCTGATTAGGACATCCTTACCCTTTAATGAAGCAATCACTACACAGCCCCAATGTCAGCTGGAATACTAGCAAAACAGTATCAAAGAAAGACTCAGAAAGAGGCACTGAATATAATTACAGTTCCAAGTCCTTGTCTCACACCAATGCAAACTATTCCTTTTCAATTAGAATGAATAAGAAAATTTGAAATCAACTAGTTTGGTTAAAAGTTTCAAAGTTTATTTACAGAAAACAGCTAAAGTATTGGGTCCATCTTGCACACTGATTATATTCATAAAATTTTCCTGAAGCAAACAAATAAAATGAGTCATGTAATAGTGTAATTTGGTTAAGGAGAGATTATTGATTCCCCTCTAAAGAAAGTAGCTGAAGTTTGATTAAAGTTGTGAAGAAAATTGAGTAAAATTCCTCTTTCCCACAATTATTCAAATTAAGAACTGTTGGGCTCATTGGTAAAGTGTACCTCTCCTTTTTAGTTCTGCAACACATACATTTAATGCTATGTAATTGTCATATAAAGTCCATGCGGATTTAGTGATGTGGGAGAGAACGAGGGAAAATGAGGGTGGGAAGAGAAAGAAAAAGAAAGACTGAGAGGGAGAAGACTACACATCAATCACGAGGGTCCCATTTATAGAGAAGGAAACAAATCTTCATTGAATAGCTAATTTAGATTTTAATGAAAAAAATGAGAGGAAAACAGGGAAAAACGACTTAGTTGACTCATATACTTATATTTGTCTTTGTAAACTCTCCCTCTTTAAAAATGTGCTTGTTTTAAATGCTGAATATATTTGGTTACATCCTTCTATTCAAACTTAATTACCTTCTCCCCTTTGTCGTGACATGGGTGGAAAGTTTTTGCCGTGTCAGGAGAGGTCGTCACACATTCTTTTGCAGTTCTCTTCATTAATTCCTTCTTGCAGAAGCATTTTCTCTCGTGCTGGGAAGGTAGAAGGGTGTAACAGAAGAGCCCTGAAACATCAGCAGGAAGCTCTAAGCTGGTTAATGCAGTATAATTGTCTGGACATAGACTGGTCTTTGTTTGTGTGGTTCACTCCGAATCAGCTGTAATTAACTCCAGAGTGTTTCCAGATTGCCAGCAAAGAAAAATTACAGCTTTTCTGTTTTAAATTGTAAAGCTCACAAACATTAACTATGCAGATTGCATTTACTTTGATATATATTTCTATCCTGCAAGAAAAAAAAAAAGAAAGCTTTTTTGGTTCCCCCTGCCCCACATCTAAAAATGTGCTTTTGTTAAGTTACTTGATTTAGTGTCTATTGGAACATAATGGCTCCTTAATAGTTGGGTTTGAAACCTTTTACTTAATATTTTCAATCCTTTTACCTCCTTGTCTTTGCCTTCCTTCTTGCTAACATTTTTAATGCTGCCATGGGGAAGAAGTTATGCAATCCTTTATGAAATGCTCAAGATGCACTAAAATAAGCAAATTGCAGAGAAAGGTGACTTAAATAAAAACACTAGCATCAACGTAAAATACTGAGATCAAAGATGTATTCTGACGTAACTGGTGCTTCCACACAGGTATTCTACTTGTGTTTTCATATATCAAAAGAGAGACTGTGTGAGAAAAGGGCAATTGCACTACCACCTTCTCTTGGTTAGCATACCACACCCTTTTAAAAGCTTCTGTACAGTAGTTTGTAATTATGAATTCCGAAATGGGTAAAAATGAGGTAGTGATGTGAACTACTACAGCCTTGTACACAAAAGATCTGTCAGCAACTGATGCAAAAAAAAAAAAAAAAAAAAAAAAAAGTCCAGCCAAAAATCTTTTTTTTTCTTTCTTCTGAATTTAACAATAAGGAATTTAAGCCTCAATGTGGCTTTAGCAACCAAAGAAAAGAAGCTCTTGGTGTCTGCATAATACCACTTTGATGGATTTTTTTCATCAGTTCTCTGTACGTGGCAACAAATAAACAAGTATAATTATACTTGTGAAGGTCTATTCATTGCTTTGTCAGGATTAGATATATGTGCCGTTTTCACACTGTGCCTCTCTTTTGTCTTTGCCTAACTCACTATGACATATTGATAGAGGATTTGGAATGGGGAAAAGGCCACAGCAGAGACAGTGATGACCTTTTGGAAACTTGATATAATTCAAGGATTTTTATTTATTTTCTATTTTTTTTTCTTGATTTGTAACTTGTTACCAAATTCTCTTTTGAGTGGACAACTTTTAACCTGTTTAAAATGGAGTAAATAAAGACTCAAAATGTTAGGAGATGGCTAAAGAGCAGATGAGAATAAAAACAATAGGCTAAGGGAGAGCATTGGTCTTCTTTCCCAGCACTTAGCAGAGTGGCTAACCTAGCATTCCTTTCCCATTATTCTGTCCTCTTGATCAGATCACGTTCTTTTTAATCATTTCACAAACACTGTCTCACTGGACCGTAGAGGAGGGCTGGGACAATCTCAAGTAAAAAACAGAGGTAAAACTGGCCTCCCTGATTTTGGGTTCTAATGGGAACTCTGCTTTCCGAATGCAAAGGAATTCTGCTATTGTTCAGAAAGCACCCCCTTTCATTAGCCAGGCTCCTTGTAGGTGGGTTTGGTCATTTAGCAGAGCAGAGTTTAGGCAGCAGTGACTGCAGACGAAAGCAAGGCAGAACGAGTAATAAAAGTTCTTTTCTGCATATTGTCCATTAGTTCTGAAAAAGGGATTTGACGTGATCAAAGTCACTGATCTTGTGAATTACTGAGAATACCAAAAAATGTGTACACATATTCTAATCAGACCAACAGGTATGTATTGCTTTGAATCTAGCATTAAATTATGTTAGGTTTTCTCTTTGAGATTTCTTGAGGACTTTGGTGATTTAAAAAAAAATAGATTGGCAGTAGAGAATAGAAATTGGTGGAAACTAAATAGAAATCACCTTAAATGGTGAAGGAACTTTTATAGTGAGTTAACTTGTTATGCAGTCATTTTGGAATGAATTCTGTGGTTTAAGTTAAATGGTTGTCTTTGTGGTCTCTTTTTGGTCTTTTTACTAGCACTTACAAAACTTTATCATAAATTTCTTAAATGGGTCATGTTGATAAAAGAAAGACCTCATCTGACACTGATGACAGTGAAATCACTTAACATCATATTCAGTGTCACTGTACATACTGATCAAAATAACTTTAACAGCGCAAACTAAAGGGATTCTATTATAATATACTGACAAACATTGCTGTGCTCAATAGCTACAGAATAAAAATTTTAAAATCAGGTAATATATTACTAGCTATATTAATTTAGATAGTTTTGTTATTGTTGGTTTTAGAATGAAATGTAAATTTGATTGTATAGAAGACTTATGTATTTAACTTAGTTTCTGTTTAATGTGTAGCTTATTGATAAGAAATTCATAAGGAATTTTGTATAAAATCATATGGGAGCATTGTAACAAAATATATCTTACCATCTTGGTTTGACCTGTGATGGATTTTTTAATGTGGTTTTCATAACTTTTTTCTTTTAGTAATAATGTTTCATTTTTGAAAGTTACTTCTGGCTCTT
Organism: Varecia variegata; assembly: GCA_028533085.1. Lineage (NCBI taxonomy): Eukaryota > Metazoa > Chordata > Mammalia > Primates > Lemuridae > Varecia > Varecia variegata. The sequence goes on along the minus strand of CM052438.1, from coordinate 68,730,438 downwards.
TTAAGGTAAAAGTAAAAGATGGGATCTACTCTATATAGAGAGATACTGAGATAATACATTGCAGGGTCCATTCAGTATCTGGCCAAAATTATTGACTGCATGTTACATACAACTCATTTGAGGTACATTTAGAATGTGTGTAATAATTCTAGCAAGTGTATCTGTGGGATGAGAACTGTTGTAAGGTTAAAGATACAATGGAGTTAAAATAATAATAAAAATAGCTTAGAAACTTTTTTACAAAGCTTAAAATGTTTAGGAGCTTTTCTTACTCTTTATAATTAAGGTGAATCTTCTACATATCTGATATATGTATCAAGTCTAGTAAGTTATCTAACCATTCAGGAAAAAAACATCCTGGGTTCTAGAACTTTATATTTTAACCTAGCATCATTAAGTTAGTTTTATTTACCACCTTGCTTTCACTGCACATCTCTAGATTCTTTCTTCCTCCCTCATTTCCTTCAGCTCAGTCAGGGATTATATTTTTGGCATTTTGGCTGCCTTTAGTATATATACACTGTTTGTGCTGAATTGGTAAATGCCAGGATAAATATTAATGTTTTTGGACTAATTAGAAAATTATTAGGTTTTCATGCTTATGGTTATCAGATTATTTCAGAGGGTTTTGAAAGCTGCACGCATGCCATGAGGATAATTAACCTGGAGCTCATCAATGATTAAAATTACACACTAAGCTTTGTGATGTTTGATTTGTGAGCAATTAGAATGTCATTTTAACCATCTCAGATACCAAAACGAATTTTGATTTCATTTTCAATCTACTCAGATCTTTTGATATATTCTAAACTGATCACTTCCTCTCTGATTTAGCTGACAAGATTAGATTTGATTACAGTAAAGAGAGTATTAATAAGCTATTCTTCATACTTAATATGCCAGTGACCTTCAGTGATGACTTCCTTCTATAAGAACTGCTTAAAAGGAATTCTAAAATGGTTAGTAATATTGGTGAACCCAATATACTGTTTTGTTTTTTTCTAGCTCTCTGCCACTGTTAAGTCTATGCAATAGCGTGTAGGGGTGGGAGGGGCATCCAGGCTGAGACAGTACATGTCTATCATAATGAATATAATATGCAATGTAATATAGCAACATCAACCTTTTTTGTTTCAGAAATTGTCAGGATATGTGAAAGTGTTGATACTTTTAAATTAAGGTGCTGGTGGCCTTGAAGTTATGAGTCCCTTCGATTTTAAGATTTGAAGGAATGTTACTTACCTGTTTCGTAAAATTAAGACAGTGCCTATGTCATAGGCTGAAAATAAACACTAAAGTTTTAGACTACTCAACTGTTGTGTACAGTGCCATCATTCTGCAAACTGAGAGATCTGCAGGGACTAGAGAAACTTAAGCTGTAATCAAGCTACTATTACAGTAGCTGAGGTTTGCAGGCACACACACACACACACACACACACACGCACACACACAGAAGGAGATCACATATTTTTACCAACATATGCCCAACTTTCCTCTGGTACTTTACCCTGCTGCCAGAAACTGATACGGTTTTTATTGAGTGCATTTTGTCCTCAACAAAGAGAGTTTGTGGTCTAAGATGCCTGCTTGCAAAAAAACTAAAAAACAACAACAAAAAAAAAACTACAAAAAAAAAAAAAGGTTGAGGGATTTTCATTGGGAGTGCTGGTGTATGATTTGTTAAGCCAGGGGAGATGTTGATTGAGGCAGTGGTTGAGAGATGGGCAACTCACCAGGATTGATAACATCAAAATGGTATTTGAAATGGTGTTCATTACGTATTGCAGTGAAAAAAAACCTGAGTGAATGTGATTGTCCCCTAGGATGATAGGACTGGTTGCAGTAAATATTAATTTCTGTTCTGTTGCCCATTGAGGTGACTGAAGTGTGGGGAAGAATTGTGATTGGTGCTTAATCAGGGCCAGCCAGATACCTGCTGAGAGCTTTTGCACAAGGAAGATTTGTAGTAAGCTGATTTACTGGCAAAATGAAAACCAGAGAAGAGTTTGGTCTGTGCTGCCTGTGGCTGTAATAT
>CM052438.1:68673401-68725901 GCA_028533085.1 Varecia variegata | reverse complement strand
TAACTGGCACTACAAATATCAGCAGACCCTGGAGGCCCATATGAAGGAGAAACACCCTGAGCCAGGTGGCTCTTGTGTTTATTGTAAGACTGGACAGCCTCACCCCCGGCTTGCCCGGGGTGAGAGTTACACGTGTGGCTATAAACCCTTCCGTTGCGAGGTTTGTAACTACTCTACCACTACCAAAGGCAACCTCAGTATTCATATGCAGTCAGACAAACACCTGAACAATGTTCAGAATCTCCAAAACGGCAACGGCGAGCAGGTGTTTGGCCACTCTGCCCCAGCCCCCAACACCAGCCTCAGTGGCTGCGGAACACCCTCTCCATCCAAACCCAAACAGAAACCCACCTGGCGGTGTGAGGTTTGCGATTACGAAACCAACGTCGCAAGGAACCTCCGAATTCACATGACCAGCGAAAAGCACATGCATAATATGATGCTTTTGCAGCAGAACATGAAGCAGATCCAGCATAACCTGCACCTGGGCCTCGCCCCGGCGGAAGCAGAGCTTTACCAGTACTACCTAGCCCAGAACATAGGCCTGACGGGAATGAAGCTGGAAAACCCTGCTGACCCTCAGCTGATGATCAATCCATTCCAGCTGGATCCGGCGACAGCAGCGGCTTTGGCACCAGGACTCGGTTAGTATTTACTGCTTTTCTGCACTGTTCTTAGTTTCTAATCACATTTTGATTTGGCGTGATGCACCCAGATAAAGGGGTGAGTGCCAACAAATTGAGGATAGTTTACTAGAAAGGACTTTCTCTTGAAGCTGGATAATCAAAGCATTTGTGCTTCTACTTCAAAACTAAATTAACTTCAGGGAGGAAAGAGTTAATGGATCAATGGCAGCATAAGTTAGCAAACTTGGTCTTCATTCAGTGGGTTGATTAACACATGCTAATTTGCATTAATTGCCTGCCATCATTAGTCATACCTTACAAGGTTTGTAGGTTCTCGATTTTGGTGATTAGTCCCTAAAATATCAAACTTGAGCTTCAAAACTGTATACCATTATTTTCAATTAAATATATTTAAGAAGTATTGTAATGGCTGTGATTGAAGACAATTAAGCTAACAATAATACCATTACCTTATCCCAGGTATTTGGCAGTAGATTACAGGCACGCATACAGTATTAGCCAAATCTCATCAAGCTTTAAGACAAATTGGGAAATAACAATTAGTGCTTATGTAAGTTTATGTAGGCTCTTAAATTGAAAGCATGCGACTGTTTTGTTATGGTATTGATCAACTTTCTTGCCCTCGAAAATACAAATTTCAGAATGACATCATGCCCAGTAGGAGTAATTAAAGCTATCTGATGAGGGAATTTAGAAGTTGAAAGGGATGATTGTAATTGATCCTGATTCAATCCTATTACAGCTTTTTATAGTTTAAGCTCTAGAGAAAGCACATTCCTTGTCAAGACTTTATTTTACAGATTCCTTTGTGTGTGCTGTGTTTTCTAGTCTCTATTTTCCTTTTAATTTTTTTTTCCTGTAGTAAATAATGAGCTGCCGCCTGAAATCCGGCTTGCCAGTGGTCAGCTAATGGGTGATGACCTGTCCCTCCTTACTGCAGGAGAGCTGTCACCTTATATCAGTGACCCAGCGCTGAAGCTATTCCAGTGTGCTGTTTGCAACAAATTCACCTCTGACAGCCTGGAGGCCCTAAGTGTGCATGTGAGCAGTGAGCGCTCTCTCCCTGAAGAGGAATGGAGGGCAGTAATTGGAGATATCTACCAGTGCAAGCTCTGCAACTACAACACTCAGCTCAAAGCTAACTTCCAGCTCCACTGCAAGACTGATAAACATATGCAGAAATATCAACTGGTGGCTCACATTAAAGAAGGGGGCAAAAGCAATGAGTGGAGGTTGAAGTGTATTGCCATTGGCAACCCTGTTCACCTAAAATGTAACGCGTGTGACTACTACACCAACAGTGTGGATAAATTACGCTTGCATACCACCAATCACAGGCATGAGGCGGCCCTGAAGCTCTACAAGGTAAGCAGTGACATCCATTTCCGTTGGCACAGAGCAGAAAAGGGAATTAACTGTTTCAGAGCTTGGAGCACAAATCTCCGAGTTAAGGAAAAAAGAGAGAAAACAAACAAAGGGCAAGGTGCACAGTTTCTGATTAATATTACTAAAAGCATATTGGAACATGTGGAATTGGAGACTTTATTTAAAAGTTTTTCCATATGTCTAGTTTATACCTATCTCAGCTCAGTGGCATTCTCTTCTTCACTGGCTTCCCTGAAATAACTTTTCTGTGTGTTGTCATTTATAAAATAACACTTTTAAAACCTATTTGGTTTTAAAACTCTTGGTTAAATTGTGAATTGTTATAGGGAGCAGAGGACAAAAACAATGCCCTACCTTGGGAATGCATCATCTTTTGTTTGGTGACAAAGATAATCCAGACGTGATGGATTTTCTTTTTCTTCTGTGTGTTCTCAGTAACATTGAGCATACACACCTCCCTTAGCATCAGTTGAAAGTCTTCAAAAGTAAACTCTGCTGTTATTTTGCATGACTGTTTTCCCAACTAATAATGTTTTCCCCCCCAAATGGATGTGGTATGGAAAATAAATATACTCATAAAATGGTAAATATACTTTTATTTTTACTGGGAAAAACTATGCAGATGTAATGAATACGAACAAGTGATGAACACCATTTATTACACAACTTGTCTTGACTTTTTCTGAACCCTAATTACTGATTAATTTATTTTCTGCAGTTTGTTCACCGGATTGTCTTGACTGTCTTGGTTCATGTACAAATGTAACACATTCATTACTATGATGAATAACTTGGTAACTTATTAAAAACTTCTTTTTGTCTAGAGGATATTAAAATTCAGAAAATATTGCAAACCATTAGTCATTGTAACAGGCTCTAAATATGATTACAAAATCCATTTTGCAAGTGTTATCTATTGATTTATACTAGAAATCAGTGATAACTATACTATCAGGAGTCAACTGGTGATTATAATACCTATGGCTTTTCTAATACTATTTAAAATTATGAACACACAACAAAAAGAGCAGATTGTGGCTCTCTAGATTAGGTGCTGGAATTATTTATTTGGGTCGGTCTAGTACTATGTGTTTGGGTTGTTGCTCGAAGTTCAAATTCGAGATAGATGTGCTGTTCATAAAAACCTAACAATTTAGTGTGAGAATTTGTAACATTGTTCCTGTGATACTGGCACTCTGTGGATCAATAATGAAAGCATTAGATTTGGGTTACACAGTTTGGGAAGTGCAGGCCCTAATGTAAGATGGAAAGCTTCTAAGTTGACAGTATTGAAAATATCATATAAAGGATTAATTGTAGTATAATTCATAGGTTTTGCAGCAACAGTTGACAACTGTTCCATTGTCCACTTTTTTTTTTCTGTTGATACCTGACCTATTAAAACTTTTAGAATACCTAGGTGAAAAAAACAAACAAACATTAAGTTTGTATAAATAATAGATTTAGACCCTGGGAGCTATATAGAATATTCATGAACTGTGTTTACATTCATGCAGCTCCTCTAACACTTTAACATGTTGTGAATAGAAGATATAAATGTACAAATTTTTCTGTTTTGTTAATCTCATGGGGGGACCTAAAGAAAGGTAGAGTGTTGTTATTTATTTTTGCAGGAAACGTTATTTAATTGTGTGATAATTATTTAAACATGGTATTTGGGGGGTGTTTGTGTGGGGGTGTGGGTGTATAAGTGTATCCATTCATTCCATAAGCATGGATTGACCACCTTACTCTCTGCAGAGCAATTTGCTAAATGCTAGAATTACTTTTAAAAGTTCCTTTTCATTGAGAGTTGGATATTGTCTTTGAATTTATAACCACCAATTGAGATAAAAGCTCGATTATAAAGAGGGCCTTAGAGCAGAAAAAGCTTTAGACCTCACAACCAAAAGATGTACTCTTTCCTTAAAAATCTTATAAGTCATATGAAAATTTACCCTTCTTCAGTCACTTATCTTTTAAATACTCAAGTATCCTGTTTAGTGTAGCATTTAAATATGGTCAGCAAACAAACAAAAAATTACTTTGAACAAACTGACTTTGAATTAAAAGATGATTTCAATATCTTCTTTTAATATTTAGATAAATATTTGAGCAATTGAAACTTGATATGAGACAATCGAACTATATTCTTTTGTATTATCCTTCAAGGAGCATTCATTGTTTCTAGTAGTAACTAGAGAGAGATATACTCCAAAATAGCAATGGGTTGAAGATGCCATTTCTAAACTGATTTCAGAAACAGTGAGTCAGACATAGAAGATTTTCAAGTGCAGTAATGAGGATATTAGCAAGCTTGGTTGGCTTGCGTTGGCAAAATAAAATTGGTTCGTAAGTAACGTTAATTGCTTTTAAATGAGAACCTAACAAATTGGCCTGGGCCTGGAAAAAAAAGGATGGTTTATAATATGGCTAAAATATTAAAATTAGACTTAAAATAGTTTCTGAGCTAATGACTAGACAATAATCTGTCTAAAATTCATTTTCATTAAGAGTTTCATTTACATCATTTTGCATCATGAATTATTTGGACTTTAAGGGAAAGTGACAAGTAGCAGTTATAAGACAAATACAGAGCTGCGAGAAAACAGCTTGTCTTGTTATTGACAACATATTGATTCATAACACTGTAAATGTGGTGATGTGTTATTTCCATTTAAATAGATTACTTTACCTATTGCATTGTCAAACTGAAGCAGTATTACCTAAAAGTGTGTGTTCTTATTCTAGTTTAAGGAGGTTAAAAGTTAAAGGTTAAGGGTTAGCTTAAAAGCATCATCTGCCTAGCTGCTTAACTTTAAACTGATCAATTTAATGAAAATCTGTTTTACAGATGTTGTTTTAATGTATTTGGCAGGATTTGGGCAGCTTTAACATTAGACGTATGCTAGTAAAAATTATTTCTTTATTTGACCAGAACAACACCTTTCCTTTTATGTTTAAGGTAGAAGGCTTGTGGGTTATGGTATTTTGGCAAAGAACCCAGAGGCAGAATGTGTTGATGATCTTTCCATATGGACTCAAAAAAAGAATACCTTTATGTCTATTGCTAACGATGACTGCAAAAACAAACAAAGCTGTATTCATTTTTTGGCAGTGTTGTTTTCCTTAGAATTTTTTTTAAAAAAAGCAATTTTGTTACTATTAAAAAAAAATCTTACTCATTTCTTCAAATGGAATTCTCTGAAGTGCTAAGTACTATTAAATTTTGGTTTTCCCTCTAAAAATTTTAATGATGAAGCAAAATTGTTCTAGGAAAATAAAACAATACAATGGAACTCCGGATTGCTCATCATCTCTACTTTTAATTTATGACTGTATATTTAATGTGAGGTTAACAAATATGAAATGTATAGATAGCTACAATTGGTCTTGCAAGGTAAATATATATGTGTGTGTATATATATACACACACATAAATATACACAGAGTGGTTTTTCAGTGAACCCATTTATTAGATTTAATCACATTATGAACTAATGAATAAAGTGAGGAACATATTAAACAAACCTCTTTATTTCCAATCCTTATTTTTTAAAAATGCATTGCAGTTTGCTCTACCTCCTTAAATGATCCCAAACTTTTTCTGAAGAGTCCAGTAAAGAAAGTTTTTCTAAAGAGTCCAGTAAAGATATAAAGAAAACCGCTTAGCACTCACTACACATTCAAACTGAGGAAGAATAAGTAAGACTGACAATACTTCAGATTTACAGTTGAGTTGAGTTTGTTCTTGGCTCAGTGTGGCCAAGACTTTTCTGACCAACCGATTGGTCTAACCACCATCGTAAGCAGGGCACACAAATACTCTTGCTGCACCTGCACTTTGGCTGCTCTTCTAATATTAAATGTATTTTTAAGTGAGGTGTTCACAGCTTTGCTGGTTCAAAATCAATAGCTTAATTATACTAGATTTTTTTTTTTTCTTCCTGCATCTGCTAGGGAGCAGAGTAGTCTGTCTGAATTCCATGATGCCATTTTCATATTTGGATTTCAAATTGACTGAGAGCAGTGAACAAATCGCCTGTCTCCATGGTGAGCAAAAGAACACACCTGGCATTTAGTCCTAGGTAACTTTTAGTGTAATATTCCCCCAAAGAACATTTTTGGGGTTTTCTCATTATCCACATCCATGTCAGGGATAAAAGAATCCAGTTTAAAATCTAAAATCAAAGATGTGGGAGAGGGTCACAGAGGAGGATACAAGGAGGAACATTGGGAAAATTACATGTAAAGGAAATAAAGAATGGAATAGAATAATTAGCTTCACCTACCTTTTGTGTTTTTTTTTTTCTTTTTACTAGTAGGAAATAATAACCCGATTAGTTTGAAATTAACAAAGAGTCACAGGTATTTTCATTTCAGTAGGCCTGAGTCCAACTTTGCAATTTAAAATCAAATATACCAGATATGTACCATTTCAATTATTGAACTGTCATTGTCCCGGTGTGATGGTAAAAGAGGTCAGGAGATTGTGTGGTATACATTTACATAAAAGTCATTGTGCAAAAGGAAATTGGAATATGTGTGCGTATCTAAGAAACCAAAACAGGTTTTTCTTAATCTTATTCTAGTCATTTGTTTCGATGAAGAAAGCTGTTTCCGCAGATAAACAAAAGTTATTCTTTTCTGTTGCTAAACATTAACATGAGTATGGAAATTTTTGCACTTTTTGTATTAGTTTCAGATTTATGTTCATTTCAAGGTTGAAATGCAGTGTGAAATTTAATTCCAGTTGCAGGATTTGTTTTAAAAAAGTAATCACAATTCAAATTATTCTATTATATTTTCATATAAAAAGACAAGGCAGAAATTGAAAAAAATTTCTTTAGTAGAACAGGATATACTTGAATAATACTAATAATTAATAAGTACACAGATTAAATAAAGAGGAGTTGGTTGTCTAATATCAACTAATGAATCACTGGCATTTTCAGATTAAATGTAATTGGCCAACCTTATTGACGACGTCTACTTCTGTTTTTAAGCTTGACATTTGCTGAAACACAACCATGTGTCATAACGTGGCTACTTCAGTGCAAATACGAACCTTCTCACTGCATTTGCATATCAAATAATATTACATTATAAGCTGAGAACCCTCTTTGTATCCCACCAGAAAAGAAAATGACCAGAGACCTATCTACTGAAATATAGATAGATAGATAGATAGATAGATAGATAGGTATCAATCCCTAGAAAGATTGATTGAGATCAGGCATTAGTAACTTACTACATCCATGTCAGGACAGACAAAATGATTTTTGGTGTGTGAAATTGTTGTCAAATCAAGACAAAATTTTAAAAAAGCCAAGTGTGTCATTGGAACTTTCCTGTTTTGTTTTCTACATCTTTCCTTAATAAATGCTGCTGTTTCCCTATATGTCAGGCACATGTTATTATGCTGTTCTCTGTTCTTCTGAAACCCTGGCTATTTTATCCTATCTAGATCTTCTCTTCATGGAAATAGTCCATGTTATAGGATTATCTATCTAATTCCCCACAGAAAATTAGCATTCCTTTAATTAAGGAGAATGAAGCCTTTTTATAAAATCAGAATAGTGCATCCCTCCAAAAGTATAAATGACTTTCAAGTCTTTTTCAGAGTGCATTTTTTTTTAAATGAATTGCTTACTCTGGAGGAATTTCTAATGTTTTTATTTGGGGGGGTGATTATGTGAGGGATTGGGTTTAGATAGGGTAACACCCCTATCTAAGAGCTTTCTTCATTCACTCCTTCTAAACACACATACACATACACACACACACACCACCACCACCACCACGACTACCGCTACCACCAAAAACCACCTCAGAAACGAAGTCAACAATTTGGCACCACCATTCGCTTCAGGAAAATGTCAACTCATACTTTATGATTTACATTACGTTCTTTGTGTAACTTGTGTTCATTCTGTCTCATGTGAAGTACAGGTATGATTTAACCAAAAGTGATAAATCCCTCATTTGTCACCCACCCTGAGGTCATTTAGGTAATGCAGACAAAGGTGCTATTTCATAATTAATGTGCTCTCCTTGTGTATTTTTTTGGCTTAAATTTAATAGTCCCTGTCAGCAGAGCTTGTTTAAAATTGCTGAAATGTTCAAATGGGTGCTGGGATGCCATGCAGTAATGCAGCCAGAGTCATATGTTAACCAGGCCTTGTGCTGCTGAAAGGGTCTTGGCCCTGGGTGGAGTGAGGAGGAGCTGGCATGTGTATAATGACCACAGTTCTGCTTCCAGAACATCTGGCCTTCCTGAGTTCTACTGGAAATGCTTTACCAAGTTTGCTTTGAGTCTGAGCCTATGCTCAGGCTGAGTTCAATTAGATGTGGAGATTTGTTCACTATTCAGATAATTCAAGCCTTAAAAGACACTTTGCCTCCAAATTATCAGTGTATTCCAGGAGAGCATAGGAGGATATGATTTATTCAAAAAGTGAAGAGCAACAATGGAGGTGTAGCCACCTATAACCATTAGGAAACACCTTCAAAGATTCTATGACCTAGGAGTGTGATTGGGCCTAAGTTCTGTTTGCAGATTACCCAAGTGATATCCCAATTTTTACTTCCCATAAATACAGAAACAATTTATTGAACACTTACTATGTGACAGGTTTTGAAATGTCTGTGTATAGTGGTTATGTCCCATTATTGTGGTGGAATATAAGCCATCTTCCTAAATGCTTCTCAGAGACAAAGAGATTTCTAAGGTGAAGCTTCCTAATTCACTCTGCTTTCCAAAATTGCGTGTTAGATTTGGTGGTTAGATGTCAGGGGCATTAATAAAATTAAGAGTTAAATCCAAAGAACTAGTCATCAAAAGTTTCCATGCTTTTTTTCAACAATGGTTAGTCAAAGGACTGTCGGTGACTGGCCTCTTGGGTCACCAGCAGATATAGTATAATGTCATGTGTGTGCCTTGGCTTGCTATTACTGCCCTATTGCATAGCAAGACTTTACTGATCAGTTCGAGACAAGGACTATGATGGGCATTTGGGGGCCCGATACAGCTTTTCTATTAGAACATTTATTATATGTCATTTTTCAAACTTGAGGATGATGCTGCTAATTCATTGCCTAGAAAATGAAGAAAAAAACTACTTAATAAAGAATACCAAATGTGTCAAATCACAACTTCTGTCAACCTTTTAAATATCCAGGATGCTAATGTAGTATGATTCTTGGAGAATCTCTGTAAATATAGTTTACCATACCGTCAGTGAGAGTTCTACCTAAAGATACATTATTGTAATAGCTAGTTACACTGTTATTATCACAGGCAATAACAGTTGTGTGTGATGGCATTTTACTTTGCTTGGTTTTATAACTTTTATTAATATTTTATTTTTCTTATCTTTAAGGAAAATGACTTTTGTAGTCTTGAGCTTACATACATTAAATGTGCATATGTAAATATAAAAGTGTATGAAGACCATATTCAGATTTTGATTCAGATTTTCTTAAAGCCTTTATTTCACTGGAAGTATTAGCATAGAATACACATTTCCTTCTCCTGATGCTTAAGGAATAAGTGTTATGGCTATATTTGCCCGTCAACCTAATTTTTAAGGAGTAGTACAGAGGAAGGTTAAGGTTGGAGAAGTATTTGTTCTTTGATATCTGCTGATACAATTACTGGAATACAGGGCTGAGGATGGAAAGGAATGAGCTATTGATAGATCCACTGTATAGGCTGACTTCAGTTTGGGAGGAAAACTTTTAAAATATTGATTTTTAGTCTGTGATTATGTGTCCTGTGGCAAGAAGAGCCTCATTTATAGGTAGAGTAGGTAATTGACTGTCTATACGTAACTTATGGGATATTGGGAAGAATTTTATCAAGAATATCCCTTCTTCTCATGCCAGATACTCTATCAATGATTAAACCTTACTGACAATTGACTTATTTATTTATTGCCTTTTACTATGGTACTACTTTTTGGAGAAAACATGTACTGACAACAGTCATAAGTTAAACTCTTTATGTACATTACTTCTTTTACTCTTCTTAACAGTTATATGCTATTATTCTCATTTTGACATATGAGGAAACTGAGATTCAGAGAAAAACCCTTTACTGGAGTCCTTACACACAGAGAGAATGTATTGGAGTTCTAACTTTGGCCTCTTTTCAGCCCATGCCCTAGCCTACATGATGAGGCTTTGTTACTATAATAAGAAAACGTTTTGTATTTGAGGCTGGGAATAACCGGATGTGGGAAAGGAGGAGAAAGGCTGGGGACCTCAGAGGCAAACTTTACAATGTTGTCTAGGGCTTTCACTTCTTCAAGTTAGCAGGTTTCCTTAAAGATATTGCAGATGCAGTAAGAGCTGGCCAATAGCTTTGCACACTACTGGAATGATGAAATCAAACCTATTGGGTCATCTATGAGTTGGAAGGAGAAACTGTTAGTTAAAATTGTTACCTGTGTATTTCCTGTGATAACAGACTCTTTTCACTTTAAAAAACTTACTGACACGTTTAGGTGTTTGGTATATTAAATAGAAACAACTAATAGAATATTTATCACTTCCAGTGCCTGAGCTCTCAGTGCTTGCAAGTTAAGCACCTTTGGAAGCTGCATTAATTCATTCAGGTCACCAGGGTACCTCAGCAGTAATGTACTAAATGGTACCCTGCTGACCTGAAACAGGGAATGTGCCTCCCTAAGCATTTAACTTACTACGCAGGAGCAGGAACAACGAAAGCACAATCTACTCATCGCCATAACCTTAGTCGCCTTTTCTCTCCTTTTTCCGGCATCCTTAAAGCTACTGGAGGAAGTCCTCTTCACTAGCTACTTACTAGAATTTTTAAAGATCACCTTATTTTGAATTATAATTATTACTTTTTACTTTTGTCTTTCACTTCTTACTTTGATCCATTTTAGTTACAAGATCCTAGCAATTTTCTTTCCAGTGTTAATGCACTCCTTTCCTCTCTCTTTCCTCCTCAAAAATTTTGGTAATGATTTCAATGGAAAGCCCAAAGTCTTGTTAGAACTATTTACATTGACTAAAACGTAGGGATGTTTGGGGAAATCTTGCCTCTCTGAATCTGACTACCCGATCCTGCAAAAACTGTCAGTTACTGACATTGCTGCCATTGACCACATTTATTAATGAAATGTTCTTTCATTGGAAAGTAAGAATAATCTTAGTTTCTACATGACAGAATTGCTAACAATATAAAAGCTCCCAATAACTATAGCTGTTGTGCGTAAAGCGTGTGAAGCCATTTTGATAGCTATAATGTGTGATATTTTTCAAAGACTTTAAATATTTCTAACTATCCATTTGGCAGGTGAGAATAACACTAGCATATGTCCTTAGGGGCTAAAATCATTCATTTTTCAATTGCAGAAAATCAGGTAGTGAGTCTAATTGCCAGCACTTCTGAAATACTCAGTATACAAGGCATCTCCTTTAAGTTCAACATACATTCAGCACTCACCACCGAGTAACAGAGTAGGTGGTGTCAGTGATGGGAGAGGGGGAAATAATTTTCAATTTTTACACCAAATAAACAGCATTGTTTTTGAAAAAGATTGACATGGTAAAATGGGAATTATGCAAATACCAGAATTTGCTTTTTGGAATTTATTGTATTGGGTGAATTTATATCACATAATACTTTAACAGGGAGAAAACCCTCTTCTATTTACTGTGTGATGCTAAATGTTACTATTTTTTTTCAACAGAAGCTCCTCAATGTCTTTTGAGAAATAACTGGGCTAAAAACAAGTTGTGATTTATTATTTTTTTTGTTTATTATGATTTGTATTCGAAAAGTAATTAAAAGAAACACATTTAGATGGAAAAGCAGTGTCAAATTTTTCCATGATGAGTATTTCCTGAGAAGATACTCCCTAGTTTCATAACTAAATTCCTTAAAAATAGATGCAAGGGGAATTCATAAATAATTTCTTTTCAGAGAAAAACAGTCTTTGGCTCTCTTAATTCTCTAAATATTAGAAAAACTAAATGGGATTTTTTTTGAAGAAATATTAGCTTTTGGAGCATTCCTTCTGAACATGAAGGTAGAAGTACTATCTTTAAGTCACAAATAAGAAAATGTCTTCCTGGTTACCCAATTGTTCAATTTTGTCAGCATTTATTTAGATGAATCTTTCAAAATAGACTGTCAGGCATAATATTTACTTCAAGTTCCCATTGCATATACTAGGTCATTGTTTTTCCCTCCTGTAGAACTGTGGCCACCCCTTTAATTAGAGTAGCTTGAAAATTTATTGGGAAACCATTGACACAGAAGAAGTACATTGAAATTGATTATATAATTAATTATATATATGGATGTGTTGTGTATATGTGTGTGTGTGTATATATATATATACACATATACATTTCTCCAAAAAGTGAACAATTTAGTTCTTTCAGTGGATGAAGAACGTGGATGTATTCAGATCAAATGTATTAGGTGATTAAAAGGGACAAATGCCAGTACCTCCCAATGATGTTTTCCATACATATCCAAGGAGAACTACTTGTACTTATTTTGCTCAAACATTGGAACAAATTGCATGCCTAAGTGTGTGTATGTGTGTGTGTGTGTGAGAGAGAGAGAGAGAGAGAGAGAGAGAGAAAGAATACAATATATGAAAATGTATTAAAAATTGATGAAGATTATGGGGTTAATCATTAATGCCCTTATTTTGTTTTAAAGTAGATCGCAGAAATCTCTTCCTGTGCCTTGTAAGTGTTCTCAGTCCCTAGAGATAATAAACCTTTGATGATGTTGTGCAAGATTCGTCAACGAGTATTGAGATCAGTTCTGTATGTACACATGACTAATCAAAGGTTCAGGGAACAGGATATGATTTGGTAAAAGTGATAGGTTCTTCAAAAAGTAAATGACCTCACTAATTGTGGGAATACATTAAGCCTTTTTTCCCTACAAAAAGCAAGTCCTGCTCCCAACCTTGGAGTAAATATCTTTTTGCAAAGGCTTCAGCACTAAGTCTTTTAAAAAGTATTTTTTAAAAGCAAAGATTTTCTCCAATTAATGTCTACCTAATTAGTACTCTATTCTTTCTTTGGTCTTAAAGTCACAACATATGCTACAAGATTCTTAGACTCAGAGATATTCTTGAAATTCAGGGAATTAGGTAACAAATATCTTCTTAAATTGACCAACTGTCATATGTACATAGTGGGAAAATGATGGAATAAGCAATCTCAATATTTAAGCATGCAATTATATAGGAAAATGTGACTAAAAGATTGAAGAAAGCAGTTCTTTATTAGAAACGAAAGGAACTATAAAGTTATAAGCTGTAAAATCTACCGTGTTGGCAGTGCCATGTTGAGGCCATTGTCTTCTGCTTTGCTGCTGTTTTTTTTTTATTTGCAACTTTATTGAGATATAATTCATATACCATGCAATTCATCCATTTAAAGTATACAATTCAGTGGTTTTTAGAATATTCACAGAATTATGCAACCATTGCCACAATCGATTTTAGAATATTTTCATCATTCCCAAAAGAAATCTTGTAACATTTTATCTGCCCACCCCCATCTCCAACCCTCCTTCCCCCGGCCCTAGGCAATCACTAATTGCTTTCTGTCTCCACAGATTTGCCTGTTCTGGACATTTCATATAGATGGAATCATAGTATGTGGTCCTTTGTGACTGGCTTCTTTCACTTAGCATAATGTTTTCAAGATTCATCCATGGTGTAGCATGTATCATTCACTTCTTTTTATTACCAAATTTCTATTGTATGGATATAGTATATTTATCCCCCATTAATTGATGGATATTTGGTCATTTCTACTTTTTGGCTATTACAGATACTAATTTTAGGAACATTTGTATGCAAGGTTTTGTGTAGACATAAGTTTTCTTTTACCTTGGGTATATACCTAGCTGTGGAATTGCCAGATTGACAATTTCTGATATTAACTGGATTCTCAATACTGCCATTCAATTCTTATTTTGTACCTGGTCAGCTCCTTCTCTCTTTTCCTTTAAAGAATACTTGAAATTTTTACCACTTTCCAAATGCCTCTTATTCATCTTTTACTCCCCTCTGGCCAACTAGCTCAGTAAGAAAATCTATACTAATATTTATTGAGCACTTATTTGGTGTCAAGATAATGTCCTCAGTTCTTTAAATATATTAACTCATTTAATTCTCCCAGAAAACTTATTAGGTAGATACTACTAGTATGCCCATTTTGAAGATGAGGTAACTAAGGCAATGAGAACTTAATTTTTCCAAGATTGCAAAGCTGATAACAGTGATGGCTAAGTCAGGATTTGAGCTCAGGCTGTCTGGTTCTAGCACCCATGGTGTTAAATAGGACACTTTTCACAGTGAAGATACTGCATGGAGAGAGAATACTGGGAAGGGAAGGCCCTGTTTGTAGCAGAAGGGGATGGAAATACAGGTGCAACTATAATAGCTGACCTTTGAAAAGGATATGTATCCTCTGAGATAGGAAGAAAAGAAGTTATGATGAGATGGAGATTTAAAGATTTGAGTCAGGGAGAGGAGGGGGAGGCGTGACAAATTAGAAAAAATCACCCATAACACTATTCAGGCCTTAGCTCTTTTTTTAAGTCTGAATGTAAACCATTGATTTGATTCATACTATGGTCTTTGAAAAATATCTACAAACTGAATTCCCTGTATTTGTAGAAATGAAAAACTGGTACATTTATGACAGCTTAAATCTATTGAAGTACATTTTGTTAGATGGGTGATCTAGTAATATACACAGCTGCTCATTTGTCCTCATTGATTAAAAATGCCCTGTGCTGGACCCCAAGGTGAATAAGACAGACACAAAGGGAATATGATGCAGTTCCTGTCCTCAAGAAGCTCACCAGTTTTTAGAAGCAAATGTGTAATACTTTTCCTCTGAGTTTTATTTTCCCAATTGGTTGTCCCTGTTCACAGCCTTCCTGAATTCCACAAGTTTGTTGCAACATTTTAAGTACTTTGTATAACACATTTTAGCAGTGTTTACTTTTTTGTGTCTTCTAGAAAATTAATATTTAGATTTTCTGTGGTATTTGGGGCAAAAAATAGATTTCTGCCTTGCAGAACTTTGATAAAGAGTGGCTGGCTGTGTGTTTCCACACTAATAAAGATGTCTCCTGGTTGGAAAGTAATGCTCAATAACAGTATAATTAAAGTCTTTTCTCTCTTTCGCCTCCACCTCTCTACATATGTGATGTTTGTCAGTGTATGATTTTTATGTTTTTGTAGTGGTAAGGATATGGATAGACAAACTAAAATATTTCTTGGTGCTTTTATTGTTAATTGGAAGGATTTTTTTTTCCTTTTTATAGGTATAAAAGCAAAAATATATCATTTTCTTGTATGTGATATAATGATCAGTATAAAATAGTCTTACTACTTTATAGCTATTTCAGGAATAATCCTATTTGATTCAAACAACTATTAATGCTTCTTGAAGTTTTGAATTTCTAGGGACCTACTGATCTTCATATGGTTCACTGATAAGGATTTGATGAGATTAGGTGTTGGGCTGCCAGTGTCCCTGTTAGAACATTTCTATTACATACTTTCTTCTTTCTGTTTTACCATGAAAATGAGTTAAGGGGAAATTATGCAAGAAAAGATGAGAAACTCCCATACTATCTCATGCTAAAGGAGTCTCTGGAGCTGCTTTCCTGAGTCAGAAACAGTGAAACTGAACAAGTGACTGCCCAGGTCAGCATTTGTGTCTCTGGACACTTGATGAGCTTAATAAGCATTGACAAGGCAGGTATCAATTTTTGATACCCTCCTATTATTAATATATTGAGGGTGGAGCATGGTGGGAGGGTGTAGGGTGATATCTCAGAGAAAGTGAAAGATGTGTACAATTATCTGCCTGTATCTCTGTGTAAATCAAGAAAAATTTAGAAGGAGAATGTTAGGCATTTTCTATCTTAAGGTATCCAACTGACTTTCTCACTCTCTATGTGGATTTTGGCAAGCTGTAGTTAATATATTAGTAAATGGAGGAAAAAACACTCCATGGAGTTCTATAGATCTTAATTGAGGTACAAAAATAGCTTTGAAAAAATTATTCTGAGATGAAAGCTTTTCTTATATGTGGAAAATATTACTCATGTCTTGTCAGCACACTCACTCTGTTGGCATTGCGTTTTGTACTTGGAGATAACTTCTGCTTTTTTATTATTGGTAAGGTACTTTCTTTTTTAATTTCTGTAAGTGTACTTGGTTCCACACTATTATATCTAAGACTTGTAATTCCTGAAAAGCCATTCTTAACTTTATCTTTCCAATTGGCCTTCAATTGAAATTTGCTTTGAAGAGGAATGTAGCTATACTCATCAACTTGAAAAGGGGTGAATATAGTTCATAGAAAGTAACTATTTGTGTATCCTTTTATGTGCTTTAACTTCAATATCCATTATTTCTTAGAAGTTTGCCCACAGAAAAGGAACTGTGTATTATGCTTTTAAATACCAGTTTTCAAGTCTGCCAAGTGTGAATTTGCAAATGAGTAGTAGTAAGTGGAGCTCACGGCTAAAAAATAAATGTTTAAAGCTTCTGTATCTGGCATAACTTTTACTTGTGGAATGCCTTTGGAACGATACAACAATTTTTTCATCTGTAAAATGGGTTCCAAGTTACGTTTAGAATTAAGAAATGACCATTAACGTAATGGTCTTTGAGAGCTAGTCTAAACTTAATCACTTCTGTGGCCTGTGATTCTCAGAGCTGAATTTATGCCAAGCTTTAACAAGTATCTCATCTTAAATTGCTGATATATATATATAGAGAGAGAGAGAGATATATATATAATCTCAAATTGCTGGTTTTCCATTGTTTTGTTTAATCCATGAATATATGTTTATATGTTTTTCTTATATAAACAGAAAGCAAGGTAAAAATCATATCTAGAGAAATAACTGAACTACATTTCTTAATTCCCCTTATTTTATTTACTTATTTGATTACTCATTTCATTTATTCATTCACTGATTATCAACTGTCAGGCACCGTGCTAGGAAACAGGGACACAGCATCAAGCAAGATGGACACAAGCCCTGCTCTGGCGGAGTTTGTGGTTTAGTGGAGGAGCTAGATAAGCATTAAACCTATAATCACATATTAAACAAGAAAATGGTTTACTATGGTAAACAAATGATATAATTAGTACTTTTGATTTGGAACATTTATTTGTGTCCTTCATAGCTTGGGATTTGTATAAATGAAACCCTTCCTCCAATCTTGTAGAAAAGCGAAGAGTTTGAATCAGACCCTGAATTGAGGTATTTAGAAAGGTGACTGGGAACTGAACTGAATTGACTTCACAGGATATTGGCTGTCTTGTAGAGGGGGGAAAAACAAACCAAAAAACAGCACAACATTTACCACTGAGATTTTTACCAGGGAGCAAACACTTTCAAACTTCTTAGAGTCATGAAATGGTTATGTGAAAAGTCATGCTAGAAATAGCTGCATATCCAGTTGACAGATTTGTACAGAATATAATATGGAAGGTTGGATGAGGTGAAGCTGACCATTAGATTTCCTGTTGGAATGTTTAAAACATGCTGATTCCAAGATCACAACCTCTGCAGGTACATCCCAGATATCTCTTTAAGACATGATTGTGATAATCAGCCAAATTTGCAGGCCCACTGGACTAGAAGATTTTGAAGGTTGCTTGTAAATCTAAAAACTCTATGAGAAGATGGTGAGCATACTGGCTATACTAATCTCAGCTCCATTAGTATCTGTTTCTCTCATGTTTAGAAGAAAGAAATGGTGTCTCCTGCTCTCCTCTGTAAAATCCCTCCTGTCACAGGCTAGGATTTTGCTAGGTCTGCCAGTGCTGCATACTCTGTCCAAGTAAGTCATTGAAGGCATCACCCTCTGTCTTGTGCATTGTTCTGCCTCTAAGGAAAAGAGTCTGACACGTTTTGATATACAGAAATCCCATTGCAGCAGGAAAAATGGCAAGCCTTTACGCAGAAAACCTTTCTATACAAAACAGCCATTCTTTTGTCAAGGTCTGGCACTTTAGTGAGCTGGTGGGCCAAGAAACCACTTTCTAAGTCAGAAGTTGGTAAAAAAAAATAATAATAATAAAAAAATCCAAGGCCCCTGGATTAAATTTTGTAAGAGTATCTTTTTGGTAAATTTTTGGAATCATGCTCTGCCTAGTCATAGTTGCAAAAATCCACTTCCCTTGTACATGAAGATATCCTCAGGCAGCAGATATATAGTCTATTTTTTGAATAGGAATCTCACAGACCTAAGGAGAGCCAACTTCCTCAGCCCCACTGGCTTGAATGCTTATTTGTAACTCACTGTAATGATTCTGCAATTTTTTATTTTCTTGCTATTCTGGGTAGGCAGATTCTGAAATTTGTTTTGGAGTTTTACTTTATAACAGCATATATTCTCTTTCTCTCTGTAGATATGGATATAAATGTGTGTGTGGGTATGTGGAGGTGTGTGCATGTACACATGTATCAGATATTGATGAAAGTGTCTATATATGTATAAATACCTCTTTATCCTATTTATGAGAGCTCTATAATGTATGTTCTATAATTTTATATTTTTAATAACATCCCATATTTTTCTCCCAAATATAACATCAAATACAGATGCAATGGAAGGTACACTGACCACCAGTGCTAAAAAGAAGCAAATAAATGTGGTGCCCAATCTTGTGAGAAACAGAATATACATTGCCATAATACTTTACTCTGGAAATTTACTGTATTTAACTATTTGTAAGTTAAAAAATGAATCTTTGTCTATTTCATAAAGAAGTACCTCTTCTATAGATCAACTTGAAATAATGGATCACTTCTGTATTGACCACAAGAACTATGTTTTTAAATATAGATCTACTGTAAAATGCCGAATGCCAAACTGTATCTGAGTCCCACTGGCAATATAGCTTGTGTTTCACAAAAGACCCAAAGGAAACAACCCCTCTCCCCACAGACTGAGTAGTTAGATTAATGAAACAACTGAGTGATTTGGTTAAAAAAAAGTCACACCAAGTATTTCAAGAGTTTGCTAATAATTTGATGGGTTTGATCACTTACTGATCATTATCAGCTGATATATATAGATGAGTGAAGGACAGAAGTTTCTTGCCCTTCCAGGGATATGCCTTGAGCATTTTGGCAATATCAGGATAATGTTCGATGAGCATACATACGTGTACTGTGAATCTTTTGATATTTGTGCTTAAGTAAAAGACATACTACATTATCTTTATGTTTGTTTGACCTAAAGCATTCTGCTCTGCTATGACAGACATATCATTCTCTTGTGCCAGTACAAATGCAAGGACATTTCATAGTCATAATCTGTTAATACCAGTTAGCAGTGTCACAAATTAAAGCATTAGTGGATTTGTGTTGCTTGAGGAAGGAATGGATATAAAATACCAGGAGGTTGAAAGAGGGGGGCAGTTTATTGTAACATAATTCTACATACCATGTACAGTCTCCATGCCAGTGGTGTGAAGGCTTTGAGTATACCTTCAAAAAGAGTTCAAATGAGTAGTTAGTTATGAAAAAAATATCTTGTTAAGATACATTAGTCCTGATATATTTTAAAGAAAAAATTTTTGGAAATTAGCAGAAAACAAAAATCAAAATATCCTTTTTTCAAAGAAAAAGGATTTTATTGCTTTGTTAAAATGTACATTTGTAGTGCAGACAAAATATTCTCCCTAGCATATGAATAAATGTGTTTTCTTCAGTTGTGTTGTTTTGAGCCTGTACATAAATAAAAAGTTAATAATGATTTTCAAAATACACTTTTACTGGAAATATTGATACTCCTTTGTCAGAGAGTTTGGCCATATCATGAATGGACGTATAAGGATCTTATCTAGAGCCCTGTAACTTGGGAACATGGAAATGGTAGTGTAAACTATGGAAGGACTATTATTATAGATTAAATATCTGTTTTAATTTTAGTAGGGGTTTGAGATAGTAATGCATTTATTACTGTGCACATTTTATATTTGCCTAGGCATTTAAATGCTTTTTCATATTTTTCCTTTTTAGCCTATAATATAGATGGATATATTCTGAGAGAAAGTTATAAGGAATAATAATTATAGAGAATGAGAACCCCTGGTTAAAATTATATGCACATTGAAATACAATGAGAGTATTAAAAGTATTTCATCCCATTTGTAAAATATCTTCCATGACTATGAAAGGGCAATATTTTTCCAATTATATCTGCTTTAGCCTGCAAATGGATTACCTTATAAAAACTCTTATAAAGCAAAGAGTCCAAAAATAATTGAAAGTGTGAGAATAGATAAGTTGGGCATATAAAGGCCCTGAGCAAATTTCTTTCAGCAACCTTCACAGAACAGAAAAAAAGAAGTTTATCTTAACTCCTGCTCAGGTGCAGATGAACATTTTAATGCTTAGCATCATGATGTTTCTGATTGACAGGGCGTGCCTACTGCATAATTTCTAGCTCACTTCTCCAGTGTCTGAAAGATTACATTTTGACTGTCCCCAGTATTAATAACCAGATTTGATTCTAGGCCTGTCTAAGGTCAAGCAGACTGGCCAGGTTGGCCTATTTGTCTGTGTGCATGAACTGTGACATGTACTCAGAGTGACAGGTAGGGGACAAGGGTAGTGAGACAAGGGCGTTAACCTTCAGACCACCAAAAGGGGCCTCTTCCAGCTGGGAACAAAGAGCCTCAGGGGCTACGGCCACTTTTTTTTTTTCCCGTGGTCTTTTTTAAATGTTCATAATATTTCACAGAAGATGCTATAATATTGAAGAAATGCATTTCAAAAAGAGGTAAATTATTTTTCATCTCAATAAAAACATATTAATATATATTTGCATTATTGTTCAGAATTTCCATCCAGATTTACTAGTATTTTATGTGGATTAATTTCGCATAGCTGTTCCTTTTCTTAGGTAAGTGACTCCATTAGCTATCCTAGAATGTGGTGTCCTTATTCCTAAAATGCCCCTGGTTTTGCAAGTGAATAGCACGTAAGCAATAGAGCCTGGGGCAAGACATATTTTAGAAACTAGCTAAAACAACGTTTGAAACTCTACAATTCATAGTATCCTACCATAAAACATATCAAATAAACTCATTAAAAAAAAAATCTTGCCTCTTTCTGGGTAAAAATTCCTAAGAAGCTCTTTGGTTCCTAATTGATTTTCTATGTCAGTTGTTCATTGAATAGATAAGTAGTGCCTGTGATATTTGATTACAGAGCAAGGCACCCATTTAACCTTCTGTTCTTTCCTGGCCAGGATTTCAAATACAATAGAACGTTCCTCCCTGAGGCTCAGCAGGATTAGACAGCTAGCGGTAATCCCTGATAGCTGAAATAGACCTGATAGAACTTCACCTCACTTGTTTAGGATTATGCTCATGAATTTCATCTCACCCAGAAGCATTAACCCTTTGGGGACTTGGACTGGAATCCTCTCTCCGTAAAAGCAATAACTAAGCAGAAACCTGTTACTACATTCTAAGCAGTTACATCTTATTTTTTTTTTTTTTTGACCAATATGTAAAAATAACTTTGAAGTGAGAACAGGTATGTGGTCTAAATAGTTTTTCCAAAATTTGGCATCTGAAATGTATGTCTCAAGATTTATATTAATTTATCTTTTTACATACAATTATGTCTAAGAAACTTTCTGAAAAATTCTGGTTTGTGTAATAGCTTTCCAGTCCTGGTCATGGTTAAATCATGTTGTAGAGGTGGAAGATAAATGACTTCATATAAAGTAGGTCCTCTATATTCTAGGTTAACTGGAACCAAGGCAAGTATGAAAATCCCCAAACCTCATTTTAGCCAGTGGTTTCCAATCTCTTCCCTTTCCTTTCATTAGAGCAAATTCCATAGGTTTGAGTTTAATTTTCTCTCTTTCCCCTCTGGGGAATATGAAAATGAGCTAAGAAATGGCCAAGAGGCAGGAAATCAGTGAGTGAAAAAGAACTAGTAAAAGGTATAGTTAATCCACAAATTGGAAAGTCAGCCCCATGTTAATCAAGAGATGAAAGGGAGACATACACCCTTTCAATGCAAGTAGAAGTATCGGCCTTTATTGTGGTTTTTAATAATTTAAACATTGAAATCTGTGCCTGACACCATTAGGCCATCAAAATGAGGTCCTTGCAAAGTCACAGGTTTGAAATCGGTTATTAGTGACAACTAATACAGTCTGGGAGAGTACCCCCAATCGTTATGGAAGTGATTACCCTGAATCATCTAGGCCTTTCTGTGTTGACTCTTTAAATATTCATATTCACAACTAGTTCTATTAATTATTGAAATAAGTGATTCTGGTTCTGATGATCAGAGGACTTCCCACCATGTTCATAGGTTTTAGGAAAATGTAAGCTTTATTTGAGAGACTTGACCTCCAAATAATCTCAGGGTGATGAATACTACCTCATTGCCTTTGGTAATATTTCAAGGTCAGAGATAATTTAATGCCAAAGTATTGGTACATCTTCCTCCTCTCTGAAATTGCTTTTGTTAGTGGCTCTTAAAGTGTTTGGTTGAGGAAAAAACATTTGTTATTATTAAAAATCTTTTAGTAGGACACATACATGCACACTAAAAAGATAACCCTGAAGAATTTTTGGAAGCAGTTTCTGTTCTTTACCACATCCCTGCCCTGCAGATTTACTGAGATTGTAATGATAGCCAGCTTCAAGGTGACAAAAGCAGAAATATGGTGTGTGCCTCTGCTTTGAAGCTTAGTTGCTTGTAAGAACTTAAACAAATCCATGAGTAAATTGATGGGATTAAGACTGAAACAATGGTCCTGCTCCGATAATATTTTATTTCTGTTTGGCCAAGGGGTGAAAAGGAGTTTGTGAAGTGGGGAGTTGTGACTTGCAATGATTCTGCTAAATCTTTAATTAACAAGCCTCCCTTTTACTTACTTTTTGTACAAAACATCTAATTTTCATGGTTTTAGAGAGTGAAGATGATTTCTATTGTTCAATTTAGGTGACATATTATTCCAATTAATTGGAAAAGTACTCCCACGGGGTAGATGGCTCAAGGATGGGGCCTCTTAGACTCTGTCTCTTACAGTGGTCTTGGGATTTGCCCTTTTCTCCTGACTTGATTTTACATATGCTGGTGCTGAGATTCCAGTTCTTTGTTGTATGTTATAAAATTCTATTGCATCAGCATGAACAAAACAGAAATATTATAGACGTGAACCTTTCACCCCAAAAGACATATAACAGATTGAAAAGCTCCAGACTAGGGTAACAGGAATGCTTGCAGCCAGCATGGATGGGTTTATAGATGACTAAAAGCTGGTATTAATAAATCTCAAAAGGAGAAGAATAGGAGCAGAATTTACTGAAGTCTATGAAATAATAAAGGGACGTGAAGCTAGGCCATGTGCATCTCTGTACTGTGTGTCAGAAAGAACTAGAGATCCTTCTGTGTAACTGGGGAGAAAAAAATTTCAAAGCAACAAAGGAGAAGTTGGTGTTTGTTTGTTTGTGTTTCTATTTGTTAATAAAAACTAATTTACCTCTGGAATAATTGAGTTAGAAGATTCTGGAAAAAATAATTCATCTTGGAATTATAAGGACAAAGGAGACCTTGAGGAGTCTCCTCCCTGGCAGACAGGCAATATTAAAACCATCCCCCAAAGAAGTCCATCTGCATTATTTTTAAAAAGAAGGAGCTGGTTTAGTTGTGGCCAGTGGAATGCTTTGTGACCACATGAACAAAGAAATAATGACTGAAGAGTTTCAAACTTTGAAGAAAATGTGTTGATTCTGCAAATTTTGTTCATATAGTATGTCATTGCACAAATTCTTAAGTGTTTCTTAAGAGTTTGCCTCAATAGTATACTTTTAAAACTATTTTGTAAGGTACTCTAGCTTATACAAACTGAGCTAACACGTGGTCCTTACTTGGGGACAGTAAGAGATACACACAAATAACTAATATAACATATACAAAGCTTTTACATTCTGTATCACTACATCATAGCTAAAATTCTTTGTAGCAAGAAATGTTTCATGTCCATTGTCTCATTCAGTCGTCACAACAGCCCACTGAGGTACATACGGTTGTGCAGCATAGGAAATGGAGTATAGTAAGGTCAGGTCTCTTACCCAGGGTCACACAGATAATTGAGGGACTGGGATGTGAACCCAGACTCGTATTCTGGAAGCTGTGCTCTAGTCATCATTCTTTACTGTTAAGCTTTTCCAAAGGCTGGCATTATCAGTCTGGGGCCCACAGACACCTAGGGTGTCCACAGGTGAGTTTCAGAAAGATGTGGAGGGAGACTCTCCTGAGTGCATACAAAAGTATGCATTTTTCCCTCTGAAAAGTATGCCCCTACCTCTCTTAAGATTCTCAGACCCTATACATTTAGGAACAACTGACTAGAGAGCAATCACAAAGCACTGCAAAGTGGTAAGACCTTTTACAGGTGGAGGAGAGTATGGCTGACTGAGGAAGACAGAAGAGGGTAGTGTTTGACTTGATCCTTGCAAGATTTGTGTAGGTGGATGTCAAGTTTGGAGGTGGGGAGATGGAATAGAAGCTCCTGTTTCCCCACCTGCAAACTTAACTTTGTCTGAGTCAGGAAGAGTCGGTTGTTTCCTCCCCAGGTTATAGCTGAGTCAGTATAACTGAAGGCATTTATCTTCTTAGCAATGGGAGCCTGTGAGGCAGCTGTGAGGAAAAGCAGTATATGGCCAGGAGGCCACGGACGTGAGTGAAAAAGGGAGCTGCTCTACTTCTTTCCTGTTCAGTCCCTGATTTGTAAATATGAGCAGACATCTCATTACAAATATAAATAAAAGAATCCTGAGTTTCAAAGTACATAAGTCCATTGTTTCGTATTTTCAGTATCAGTAAAATAGAACAATTCTCTGTCCATATATAACAAAATTAGTGTCCATATATATATCTGAATCAAAGGAATGAATGTTGACCACATTGCACTTACTAATTTTAGCCAGCATCCTTACAATGGAATAGGAGAACTAATTTTTACTTTGTGTGATAGTTGTAGGTGCCATTTATGATCAAATTTTTATAAGGTGTAAAATATATGCTAATAGTTTCTAACAAATTCTCAGATACAATTGTTTTCAGAAAGGAATATTTTGGTATGAGTCGAATTTCTTCATCAGCATATAATTATGTATATCATCAATATTAATGGGTTAATGCAGGCATATATTCAGGTAAAGTAACTTTTTTCAAAATTGTTGGACTTTTTAGAAGGGATATTTTATGGGATATTTTATGGGATATTTAAGGGTATGTATGTTAAATGGAGTATTAGTTGTTAAATTATTAATATTCTCAATATTTTATAAGTTTAAAATGTAGCTTAAAATTAATAAAATACCACATCATTAATGTCATATATATTTTATTTACTGAAAGCCATTTTTACCTAAAATTAAACATTCCTTGGAATTCTTGTAAAGCAGAGGCTGCAACTAGCCTCTTAAATTGGCCATAACTATAGAGTAAAACTAAGAAAATAAAACACAGTAAAAATCCCTTAGTTTATTTCCATCGATCCAAATGCAAAATAAAAGGCAAATATGAAAAATAATATTTTGAAAGCATGACTTCCTATCGTAAAGTGCAATTGCAAAAATAGGGAAGGGCTTTTTAAAAACTGGGGTTTTGCCTTAATTGTATACCTTTGGAGAATTCTACATTAGTTTCTGAAGCTGCATTTCTAATAATGGAGCTGCCATTTTCTTCATTCTTTTCTTTCAGAACAAGGGTGGGGGGAGATTAAAATAATCTTCAAAGCAGACACCATTACACTGAGTGGACCCTGGCATGCAAGCTGCTTTTCTAAAGCAGCACATTTTAGTTCCCACTGCAGATGATAGTTAAATATCCACTCAAAGCAGAGACTATTTAGACAGAGATTCATCCAGCCTGTGGAGAGGCCTGGAATCATATATCCTTCTCTATGTCTAGCTCATGAAATAATCTAATACAATTTTCTTTTGTTTTTTTAGTTGCAGAAAGGAATCTGGATTTCCAGTGATTGTCAGGGGCAGGAGAGAAATAGCACTGTCCAGAGCTTTAAATTAAAATGAAAGTGAAACAATGCTAGGCAAAGCAGAAAAAGATAGAGGTCCAGTCCATTTTGCTCTTTAAGAATAAACTGTCATAGTTTTGCCAGTAATTTCTTTTTTTTTTTTTTTTTTTTGGTCATCTCAGCAGAGAAACTAAGGATTGGGTAAATATGAAAGCTGAGCTGCTCTCCTATCTCCCTTAGAGCTGATCCGCCACGTCTGGGCTGAGACATACCAGTGGTAGAGAGAGGCTCACCCTGCCCCTGCCTGTGCTGTGCGTGCACAGTGGATCAATGGAGGCCCAGAGCCCCGGGGGCTGTCAGGATAATACCTTTCATTTAAAGAAAGAAAAAAAAATTAATAACGATGTTAAAGAACTATTTTAAAACATGTCCTCCTTGCAGTTTAGAGTCGGTGCTCTTTGTAAGTGCCATAAACAGCAGTAGGAAGACAACATATTCATTTACTTTGGTAAATATTCCTCTCACAGATAGTCAGATATTATTCATACGCTGGTCTCTCTTTTTAAAATTATGCCCAGATCGGATTTTCTCTTCCATAAATGGCCCTGATAAAAGTCAATCTTCCAAGTGTTTTACAGTATCATGGTCCCCAAACCTCAGCAGGGAAAGCCCAGCTAATATGAGACACATGCTAATAAGAGACTGATTTTCCATTTTTAATGTTTTATGCCGATGCCAGATGATGTATCCAGCTAACCACTTTAAACCTTTCAGTAAAGGTTTGATAATAGATGTCATTATTGAATGTCCTCATGCATGCCCCTTTGAAACATATGATCACCTATTAGAGGATAGAGACAAAACACATTTACTTGAATGAAATGTTTAATAAAGTACATCAGGACTTGTTTTTATTGGTATTGCTCTATGAATACTTTATGTGCTAATTTAGGGCTTAGGAGTACTTAGTCATCCCAGTGCTCCAGTCTGAAAAAGGCATGTACCTTATTATTATAAACGCCAGCCTTTAATGTTTAGAACATATTTATAAAACATACTTGTCCTCTTCCTAAAATTGAAAACATCTGTTACAGATTTTCTGTTAAAATGTTATGGACGTGATAGCCTGGTGATGAGGCAGTCTGCCATTTTGAATGGGAATTAAGCTGACAACGCATTCTGCACCAGTGAGGCTGTGAAAACAAACAAAAAAAGGCAGATGGTTCATTTAGCTTAGTAATTGTAATTTGTTGTTCATTAAAAGTAATTCCCACACAGGCATTCTTTATTCTAATACACTATAAGGAAAATTTTACTCTGCAAACCTGCCCTAATAATTTTTTTTCTTTAGCATAATTTGCACTGACGTTTGATAGGCAGTTGACTAGAGCAGAATGATTTCCTTACAATGAAAATTAATTATAATTTTTGCAGCTTTCATTAGTCTGCTTTTCTAACTACCATGGCTAAACAGCAGGGGTTTGGCCCTGAAATGCTGAGTATCACTGGATCATTTGCAGTATATTCTCCCTTTTAAAATGATTGGACCTCTTCATTGTAGTTTCTACGTCTACGTAAAATGAGGATTTGTGATAAAAAATTTTCAGGGTGCTTTGAAATATACTTGAATATATGTTTATAGTAGTAAAGATAGCATCATACTAATTTAATATCATTCTGTGTAGTCTTTGAAACATATTCAAGAACAGAGACATATTTTAGTCTTCAGTGTTCTGTAGCATATAATAAGAATATTTCCTGAAAGTATACAAATTGTTACATATGCACACTAATAGCATAGATTTTAACAGTGGGGATCCCATTCTTCAGAAATATACAAAGTTGTTTGAAGTACGTTTTAAAGGAAGGAACATGATGCTCTATTGACAGGATTGATGGTAGAACAGATTTATAGAGGAACCAAGTCTATTCCAGTGTTAGGACCTGATTGATGGATATAATGTGATTTCAGAAAATTATCTTCTAAAATAAATGTATATGTGACAAAATCAGCAAGACCTAGGAAGAAATTTGATCTTTTATAAGTGCACACTATTTTGTCATGCCATTACACTGTTTTTGTTGTATACAAGCAAATTGATATTAATGTGAGTTTTCCAAAAGAGGGTCAGAATTGTGGGGATTTCCGATTCACTAGGTAAATTTGTAAGTTGGATTTATTTTGCTTTGAAAATTCATTACACTGGACTTCAGATTTCAGAAAATGTTACAAGAATGTCTAGGAAATAAATCCTTATATATAAAGCATTTGTTAACCATGGGAAAAAGCCCATCTTTTCTATTTTTATGAAAAAAGAATGAGAATTCAGTAGAATTAATAATATTTTGTTAGATTAAGTAGCATCTTAATGAAATGTTTTAAAGAGATATTTTTGCATCCACAACTTCTTATAGCCAGAGTTCTGAATTTTCATAATTAACTATCCAGGAAATAGTTTTAAAACTGTAAAGAAAGTCTTCTGTTTTATAACACAATTCCTGTTTCTGTGGAATATGAACAAGACAGTGTTTATTGTAGTCAGAAAAATTGTTGGCATGATTCTGCATAAGTGAAGAATCTCTGGATTGTCTCAAAGTGTTAGCTGCCCATTTGCAGACAAACAAGCTTTTAGTGTGCAATTTAGGTCAATGGATCGAGGGGAGAAGATGTGTTTAGGCGACAGATTTTAAATCACCATAATATAAATATGCTTCCCTTTTCATCCGGAATTTGCTTTCTTTCAAGGTAATTTAGTGCAGCAGACATGCACTTATGCCTGTCTTTGTAATTTTAGGGATTAGGATAGTGAGGATTAAATGGTGACCCTTAATCTTCAATATCAACTTTAGGAGCGAAATATAATATGCAAATGGAACACATTCATTTTGTGTTTATATATTTTAATCTCTGTAATTTAGTCTTAAGAAGATGGAAACTCATCTTTGCCTTATTTATTTTGAATCCTAAAGCAAGATGCCATTAAAATCTTTATCCTTCTGTCTTAGTGGATAAATGTTTATCCTTTAGGGCTTAGAATATAATTTAAAAAAAAATGACTTCAACTTAACAACATTTTTCTATTAAGGGAAGTGGCATGTGTGGTTAATAAAAAAGTGTAGTTAGATTGACTTGTGTTAAATGAATGGATAAATTGTTAAGCCCGGAAAAAAAAATATATATGTGAGATAAACTTTTGTTTTGAATCTAGTTTTGGAAACCAGTAAATTGAATTTTTATTAATAAAATTAGTGTATTTCTGACTAAGTTTACTTTGTTCTTAAAAAACTTTTCCTTTGTGGTTTGGATTTCAGTGTATGGACAGGAATGTCTTCTAAAGAAAACATTTATTAAAGTGAAATATTAGACTGATATAAAAATCTGGGCTATATTCTCTTAGACAAATAAACATAAGAGCTATATTAAGAAAGCAGATAGAAAAGAGAAATATAGTGTGAAAAATAGAAACAAAGAATCTTTTTATGCCTCTGACTTTGCTGGAAGAATGGGGCTAGAACAGTCCGCTTGGTTTGGCTCACTGGCTTCATCAACCAGGTGGGTTCCAGCCATTTAGACAAAGGTTTGCCAGATTGCTGGATATGTCACTCGAAGGTCTACCATACAGAATTGATTTTTTCGAGCAACTTGTGATGAATTAATGGTTGCTTCTATTGCCAAAAGTGCAGATAATTTCAGATCGCAAGTTGTACTTCAAGTTTTTTTGTTTTTTTTTTAAGGGGAAAGTAAAAATACCTTGATTAATTGTCAGGGTAGTCCTGAACCTGTTCTCAGGCATCCAGCATTATGTCATCACAGATAAAAGGAACATTGAGCACCAGATGACACATGTGAATGATAGGACACTACAAACATGAGCATTTAACCTAGATGTTTCTTCCCTCTCTGAAGCCTATTGCTTCCAGGTAATACGCGGTTGCGTTCATGACCAAATCATTCTTAGAATTTGAACAATTGTTTACTGAATCCTAAAAATTGACTTAACTGATGGAACGAGCACTGGTGATGTGTTCCCTACCTAGAATCACAGTGTTTTATACAGTAAGTAGTAAATCTGTGTCTGTGGATCTAGATCTCCCTACGTACTACAAGTAAATTTATTCTCATTCAGATACTTACTCTGTTTTATCTTTCCTTGGTTATAACTGATACAGTGATTTTTTTTTAAATTCTGACTGTAAGAAAGTGTGATAAGGCATTTAAAAGCTTGTGCATTTGTATGCTTATTATCTTGTCATAAAAATGACCATAACTCATTTCATTCTAGTGGATTATTTTACTAATGACTAAATAAACAATTTCATGTATAGACTAATACTACATGATATTTAGAATTTTTCAAGATTTTCTGTACTTTCCCCAGTTGCTTATAAAGCAGTGTATTCTAGTGATTAAGGGCTTTGGAGTCAGAAAAAATTGCCTCTAAGTCTCACTGCTGCCACTTATTTGTTGTGTGACATGGAGCAAGTTACTTAACCTGTCTAACCTTCAGATTTTTCATTTGGAATGTGGGATTCTTATAGTACCTATATAAAATAAGGTTTTTGTGAGCATTAAATATGATAATGAATGTTATCTGCTTTGCATAGTGCCTGGAACATAATGATAAAAAATACTAATTATTTTTATGAATTTACCTATTATGCTGTTATGTTGAAACAAGCATTTAGGAGAGGCTGTTTGTGAAAAGCTGATATATTGACCATTAATTTGTAAGAATCCATCATAACTTGTTAGCAGTGGTGTTAACCAATCGAAAATGGTATTGTATTTCTTTAATTTGAATTCTTCCATGCTCTGTGAGATTAAATTCATACTTATACATGTGAAATTGAATCAGATGAAATTCAGAGATCTCCGTTTAAAAATCAGGACAGAGATTCCTCTGGAAGGGAACACTGTGACATGGCTTCTTAAACCAAGAGATGAAATATTTTCATTTTTTAGAATTTAAGTAGTGATTTAGTTATATGTATAGCTAAGCACCTTACGAATTAATGAGCTAAGGCATTGCAAGTGAGAGGAAGGTTTTGTAATAGTGATATTCAAGGTTATTTTAATGGCACCTTTACCAGAAGTTTAGTTTTCTTTGTTGTAAATAGGTAGAGAAAAGCCACCTCCTAGGGACATTCTTAGGGCATCCAGCCTTGACCCTGAACCCTAGGTGCCCATTATAATCCTAAGGCTTATGAGTATGTTTTCTGATGAGTCTCACACATCTCAGCAGGTCAGTTAAAGGACAAGTACTCACATACTTATTCACTCAGGGCAGGGAACAAGTAAAGATTTGGTAAGCTGATTCTGAAAGACTGCTGATTATTTAGCAAGTTCAGGTTGTCTAAGTGGGATGGAAATGGCAGTGGTGATCTCCAAGATCTTTATAACTACGGAAACATTCCTTCCAAACTTTAGTCACTGAACCAAAGTCACTGATTGGCTTAATTTCTAATCCTCACTCACTATCCACATTTGTTGTATAAAGCCAAAGGAAACAATGGAACAAGATTTGTCCCTACTTTTTTCCCTATAACCCAATACTTATGGAATCATGTAAGGCAGTTCACGAAGAAACAGTGATTTAAGAAGTTGTTCCTCTCTTTGAACTGTTATATCAGCAGTGACGAAGGTACAAAGCTTGCAGGACCATTTCACTCTGTCATAGACAATAGGATTAGGGCACTTAGAGTCTTCTCCAGGAACAAACTGTTCTGTTACATTTGATTACAGTTACTTTTTCTTTTTAAGTCCATGTTCAATTTCAAAACTTTAGAAACTGTTATTCTTAAGCCTTTATTTTTGTCTCTTTCTATCCATCTTGTTCCCTGGAAATAACAAGAAAGGAACTATAAACTGTGATAACCTCTGTTCTATTATGACATAACAGCCTCACAGTTTCTTTTGACCTAGGAGTCAAAAAACAAAACTTTTTGATATACCTGCTTCTTAAGCGTGCCTAAGAGGCAGTCCATTCTTAACAAAATACAATGATAGCATGTTGAAATATGGGTATTTAGTGGAGCAGGCTAGGAGACAAGGACTTTTTTCCATTAGAGCTATCAGGAAGAGCTTCATGTAGATGATATTTGAATTGGGCCTAAGAATATTTGTAGGATTGATACATGTAAAGATTGGGCGTGGAAGGGGTAAGTAGGAAAGAATAATACAAGATATGATGATAAGATGGATAATTTCTTGTTTTTATATGTATTCTTGCCCATCATGATTAAATGAAATGCTGTGGAGAAAAGCTGCACAATTTAAAATTTATATTATAAGTTTAATATCATTCTCAAGTAATATGAAATATATTTATAGGTCCTGATATTTGGGAGGGAATTTGGGCTCTAAAATTTTAAGCCGAATTTTCTTCTTTTCTCTTGAAAAAATAGATTTATAACTTTCAATCTAAGATTGCTAGTCAATATTGTAGATCACTGAGGGTAAGTAGTAGGCAAAACTTTTGAACAACTGAAAACTACTTGGTAAACAATAAAAAATAAACTAGACTTCAAAGATAGGTTGACATTAGATTGGTATATAATGGTAGTGGAGGGGAATTGTTGAATGCTAGATAAAGAGTATGAACTTTATTTTTTATCTGTTTAGTAAGTCTCTTTTAGTTTTTCTCAGAAGAGTATTGTGTAAGCTTTATCTAGGAAAAGTCAGATGGAAGGGATTCTGCTTGCTTTGTTTGTCTTTGTGTTCCCTACTGCTTAAGCTTAGAACATGCTTATTAATATTAAAGAAAGAAAAAAGGGAAGAAGGAAGGAGAAAAGGGTGGGAAAGGAAGGAAAGGGGAAGGGAGAAGAGAAAGAAAGGTAGGGAAGGATGAAGGAAAAGAAGAGTGTAGGATAGATTGGTTGAAGAGATTAATGTCAAGTACACAAAACCTGTAATACTCTAGAGAGATAAAGTAAACAGAGTCTTGAAGTAAGAATTGAAAGGGAAGGAGAAGATGTATTTAAAAGATTTTTCTGGAAGAGAATTTATAAAACTTGAAAACTCATTATGGGCATAGTAAAGAAGTAAGAAGAGTTTTAAATGACAAAGTGGTTTTTTGACCACATGGTAACTAAGAGGACTGCTGTGTCAGAAGTGGATAACAAAAGGGGAAAATTACTTGGGGTAAATGGAGCAATGAATACAATTTTTAGCACACTTTTCTTTGAGGTTTTTGTAGGGCATCTAGGGGAAGAAATAAAACAGCAGAAATCGGGGCTATGATAGAGATTTGAAAATCACATCCATTGAATTTATAGGTGGGTTAATGAGGGTCAATGAGATTTCCAAAAGAGCACAGTAAAACCAAGGATGCATGGAAGTACCTCTGTATATGCGTGGTGATGAGAAAGAGGAGAAGCCAATGAAGGAAATTATCTGAAAGACTGAAAAGAAAATTGCAAGAGGAGAAGATCAAGGAAACCACCTAAAGAAAACCTGCTAGGAGAAGATGATGAAGTGCAGTAAATGCTATATACAGAGTGCTCAAAATATCTGGAGACTAAGAATAGATGGCAGTGAATTCCAGAAGTGGAATACAAATCTCTCTAGTGAAGTTTGGCCATGAAAAGATGCTAAGGAGAGGTGGCTGTGTTCCCATGAATGAGATCTATGTGTTTAAATTCTGTGGAATTCATCAACTGAAAAACTGCAGCTCTGTTGGGGGAGAAAATAAAAGTAAATAAAGCAATTCCATCTTGAAATTTCTGCTTCTCAATATCAACTCAGGCAAGAGGTGTGAGGACCCATTCCAATGGCCAAGAGCAAAGTGAAGTCCAGTGGTTCTATAAATGCTTCATTTTACTCTCCATCATTATGCCCAAGTATAAAATTTCATGAACTAAGATAAATGACTAGAATGAGTTAGTAAATCTGTAATGGTGTGGGCCAAGATCCAGAAGAGATACATGTATTTTTTGGGGTAGAAAACAAGGCAAGTTCGTATTTGATGGGAAGAATAATGAAAGGTGCTCTGCAGTGCTGCTGGACAGTCTGAGTAATCTGGAAAGGCTTTGTGGTATAAATAGAAATGGAGACACCTTAAAAATAATCAGAAAGTTTTTATTTCCAGAGCTTCCCATTCCTTATATCACCATTCTAAAAACAGTTGTTTCAGAATGTATGTATATTTGGGGGGAAAGAGTGGTCAAAGCTTTCTTATATTCCTTCTGCTTCTGAAATGACCATGTTCTCAGCCTTAGTTATAATAAAGACATGAGCAGAACGGTTTCTGGAGAATTCCATCCAGCATTTTTTGGTCATATTTTCCAGCTTCCATTCAATGGCATATTGAAGTTATTGATAGAATCTTGGAAATAGTGTTATCTTCAGTTGTATTGTTGTGTGGGGATGGTTGTTAATTGATTTGAGCACAAAGTGTTTGCACATAAATAGGTCCAGCAAATCTGTCCGTAGAAGGACAGATGCGGATGTATGAGAAGGATAAGCAGAGAACAAAGCTATTGTGTGTTAAGAGCTGGTAGAAAAAGGAACAGACATTTGGATGGTATTGATACGATTGTTAGGTGATGTCAAAGAATCACACCAAATTCTAATCTTGACATCCTTAGAATTATGCTTTTGCCTCCTTCTCTGGTTTGACCAAATATACTGCACTTCTCTTCTTTTCCTTCTTTAGACTACTGACTTAGCAATTTGAATCTGGCAATTGTGGCAGCAAAGTCAATCTTATTTTTTTTTTTTTTGTTCTTTGCAGCCATACAAATGAACCTTTACTTATCACCTAGAAGGAACCTGTCCCTTAAGTTTAATTACTAACTCCTGCCATGTTCTTCTGTTCACTGACTATTGTAAGCAAATGAATTCTTAGAAGGCCTGAGAGTTTAGGCATTGCACTTAATACTACTCTTAAACATTATAATTCCTATTCATTTAATGCATGACTCATTAAATCAATATGATACTAGTACACAAGGAGGAGGTGAGAGGTGTGAAAGGGATCATTGTAGACTTTGTTTCACTGTGAGGATGCCTTCTGCAAATGCATGTTAATCGCAGAATCAAAATAAACACACTTAATTGAACAGTATTCAGATCAATAAAATCATTGACTGAGTACCACTGGTGCTCACTTGAGGTAAACAAGTGATTTAATAGTCTCCACTTCCTTCAGGCCTCTTTGGTGTGGCCATCAATAGTATACTCCTAAATCGGAACTGGCAGTGACCAAAAGGCTCTCATCAAGCAATCCGCTGACCTCCCGAGGTGTATTATCGCCTGATGTCTTACAAGCCACTTCTTATTTCCATTCTGTGTGTCCTACAATTCTT
Organism: Varecia variegata; assembly: GCA_028533085.1. NCBI lineage: Eukaryota > Metazoa > Chordata > Mammalia > Primates > Lemuridae > Varecia > Varecia variegata. The sequence continues at coordinate 68,690,494 of CM052438.1, read as the reverse complement.
GTTACATAATTTGAAGCTCAGCTTGTGAGAAAATAGACACACACACCCCTTTCATAAAGAAGGTTATTTCTTTAAGGACTTGAGTAAGTATTGTCCTTTTCAAACATTTACTTTATTCCAATTTAAATCATTATTTATACCTTTTACATTTACTGCTTGTATTTGCAATGCAGCAGCATAGGAAAAAAGGGGAAACGTAGAATGGAGAGGAAGTTGAAAGGCAGTAAGAATATAGAGTTTGCTGCCAATACAGCCACAGAATTCAACCCTTCAAATTGAATCTTTGCAACTGGGCTGTCATTTATATCCATCATGAAGTTCTATCCTTCTCTGAACTTCTGATCAGAGAACCTGGTAAAGTTTGCATGAATCTATGTTGCACATTTGAATATCAAGCTATAGACCGCATACCAAACACGTGCCAAGTAGACTTCCGATTAATCTGAGCTCTGTTCTGTCACTGGTCTCTGTTAAGACATTTCTACTGTGCATGATCATGGCTGCCGCTATGCTAGCCATGTGAAGTTAAGTATATTTTGGTACACATGAAATTCAGTGGTGATCAACTGAGTTAATTTATAGTTTCATGAGGAAACTTTTAAAATTCCCAACTGTGGGTCCTGGGGAATGAAGCTGTGGAGGCCAAATGAAATTTGATGAAGGAGCTTAAGTCATGGTCTATTTTAACTGTTTAGTTAGAACATCTTACTAAGTAGAGCTGAGTGGGAGAGATTTTTTTAAAGAAGAGGTCTCAGCAGTCATTAGAATGATGTTATTGACTAGTAATAGTCGCATTGTCAACATAGCTATATGCAAATACATTTGGTAATGATCAGATGTATTAGGAAACTGGTAAATCTAGAGACTTATTATTTTAGTGTCTTCTAAAGACCAAGCCTATTATGATGTATCAGTGTCATTCTGGAATGCTGGAGAGGCAGTTCAGCCTTGATGTTCATTCCCGTCAAACTCTATTTATTGGTGAAAGACTCAGGCCTGTCTTAAAAAATGTAGTGGCTGAATATAGCTTAACCCTTTATTGTTTAAGGATTAAAATGTGAGTATCTATGACCTTCCTGTGGCTTTCTGGCCATATCTTGACTATTAAATACAGGGGTGATAACAACAAAAGCAATTTATGCTATAGTTTCGGTAAGAATTTCTTTGGATCACCTGAAAGTAGATAGTCATCCAAAATGATGTATGTACCACTTGAGGCTTAATCTAGAGATGAGTAAGATTCTCTATATGTCCTGTGCTTTCCTAAAGAGGTCTAAAAATATAGATGCTAAGCTCTACTCTGGGAGTTTCTATTTCCAAACAAGAGCCTGGAAATCTGGTCTTTGGAAAATACTCTCCTTCTGATGTTCAGGTCAGTCTAAGAGTCATTGTTGTCCTCACTCCACAGTGCTGGCCATCACGACATGAACTTTCAGCCTTGGAGCTTCTACACAGATTGTCCTTTCAGTCTGAAATGCTCTTCCATCTTCCCTAAAAGACGTGTGTTCATCTTTTAAGGGCCAGTTTAAAAGTCAGCTCTGCTGAGGTACCAAATCTACTGTCATAGCCATGATACTTGGACATTGATCAGAGTGCACTGTGACCCTCCCTGCTTGAAAACACTTGACTTTCAATGAGAGGGGGAAATGGACATTGAGTGAAAGGCCACATTTTCTCTCCTTGCTCCGTATGTTCTCTGGACCGCAATAAGTTCCATAATTTGCAAATGTATGTGAAACTATCAGGAAAATGGTATTTATTAGTTGTGTAGGTATAGTTTTTATTATCCTTTCTTGGATGAATGATTTAAAAAGATAGATTTGTACTAATGTACTGAATAGTGGCATTTTGTAGGACAAATCTGTACTTCTTCTTTTTCTTTTTCAAGGCCCTAAAATAAAAGCGATGATTGAAAAGTCAATCAATTATTTTCTCAGTTTTACCATATAAACTTTTAAAAAAGATATAGTTTTGTATTTTCATCTTAATATTTTTTAAAGATGGTGATTTCAGTGTGTATTTGGGAGTCTGTGGCAGAGTCAATGTTAAAGACAATTAAAACATTTGGTAAATAACACTTTCATAATATTATATACAGAAAAACTTCCAATTTTGATGAAAGGCACAGTTTCTGAACACGAGAAAGTTTTCTTGATTAAAATAGTATTATTTTTTGAAGCTTTGGTATAATACAGTTATTATGAAGTGATATTTAATTAAATATTACAGTATACAGGGGAATTGGTTTTTACTTTAAAAAAGCTCATTTAATATACTGGCCCAGTCTGTGTTAAAGTGACTAGATCCCTTGTCAGTAGGACTCTTTGACAATAGGCCAAGTACAGCATTGCTGGTGTCTGTATTACATTTATTTCTTTAGTCTTGACAGTGGTTTCTGGTAACTTGTCTGTGTAAGGCGTCAGTTCTCAGGGAACTTTTTCATCTGGACACAATCCAAGTCATGTTGTATTTTATGTATAAATTGCTTTAAAAAGTGAATTCTTTTTTTTTTTTTTTTTTGCTTTTATGATAGAAATTTGAAGCAGAGAATTAAAGCGGGATGATTCACTCCTGATTATCATTTTCAGAACTTCATTTTTTAGAAGTAGAAGTTTTCATTCACTTTTCACTTAAAAATTTTTTTTAAAAAAGTAAACTCGGAATCATTCTATTTTGAATAAGACTTCTTAGTAGTCTTCTGTTCAAACTATGCAAAATAAATACCAATTTTCAAAATTATTTTCTTAGGTGTCTAGAAATAACATTTTCTAGTCATATACGAGAAAATGAAAGAATTTTTACATGTTATAACATAAAGTTTAAGAGCAAAACTAAGACTAAACAACTATTTAGGAAACCGAAGTAGAATCTGGTGTAAAAGAGGGAGGCAATTGTTCCATGTCTCCTTGGTGCAATCATTTCACCCCCACGGATGGTACCTCTGCTTCAAAGCCATTTTACTAAGTGACCACAAACTGGACCAATGGACTCTTTCATTTAACTAAGACGGTGTTGTGTGAACATAGCCATGTTGTTTTTACCTAATTATGACATGTTACGAAACAGAATCTTCACTTTTTATATTTCCTTTTTAACAAAGTCTTTTTAAAACTTCTCAGATGCTCTAGATTCTGTTTTTGTGGGGCTTCCATTTCTCTTGTCACTCACTGTAGTTTTCAAGGAAAACTGATTACTATATTTATGGTAACTTCTAAAACCAAGACTAACAAAATCTTCAGCATCTGGCAAATTCCTTTCAAGTATTTGGTTCTCAGGAATTATTTGCACAAAGAATGTGTTGTTGTAAACATTACAAAGGAAAACAAAGCATGCTTTATTAAATCTAAATTTCTTAATTAAGACCACTATTAAAATAATGTGACTATAGTCTTTTGGTTTCCAAATAGACATCATGCTTCTCTGCCTTGGTTCTCGTGTGTTTAGCATGGTACTTAACACAGTAGTAAGCACTGATGAATGAATAAAAATTTCTATTTCCGTATCTTTCTTCCATCACTTTAAAACATCACTTTTACTCAATGTTCTGTCTTTGGTTTATTGTAATTTTTATCTTTTCTTCTTTCTCTTTTTTCCTTTTTTTTTTTTTTTTTGAGAGACAGGATCTTACTCTGTTGCCCAGTCTGAAGTATAATGGTGCAATTATAACTCATTGCAGCCTCCAACTCCTGGGCTGAAGCAATCCTTCTACCTCAGCTTCCTGAGTAGCTGGGACTACAGGGCACACCAGCACACCTGGCTAATTTTTTAGCCAGAGTCTCTCTATGCTGCCCGGACTGGTCTCGAACTCCTGGCCTCAAGCAATCCTCCCACCTCGGCCTCCCAAAATGCTGGGATTACAGGCATGACCCATCATGCCAGCCTATACTTTTAAGATATTTTTATAATCTTATCTACACACATGACATTAATAGTCATTTTATGTCTACTAAACGCTTCTCTGTTACCTCACCTCTCTCTTGAATTCTAGATCTCATCTTCATGTGGCTGTCCCACAGGTTCTCATACCCCCATGACTGTATGTCTCATATCTATAAGTTTAAGCTAATATTGCCCTCTTTAGCTTCAGGAATCAACCAGCTACTCCTCCTGACTTCTATTTTGTTAGCAGAACATCTACTCTTCTACTCGCTGAGCCTATCACCTGTCATTTTAGTTTCCATTCAATCAATTGCCAAACTTTGTAGTCTGTTTTTAGCATCTTTTGATTATGTCTTTTCTTTTCTTTTTTTTAAAGAAATGCTTATTACCTGAAACCTAGACCACTGTAAGAGCCTCCAAAGCTGCCTTTCAGCTTACTGCCCCTTTTCTCTCCTGCCTACTTTATATAATGCTACCATGTTGAAAGTTTTAACTCCACTGGTTTATTCATGTAAGCATTTTTGCTTAGAAATCCTGTAGTTCCCTATTTCAACTTATATGAAAGCTAAATCAATTCATGTGAGTTGGAATTATTAACTATTAATAAAATAATACTACCTCACATCTGTATCATGATTTAAAGTTGATGAATTGCTGTATTCTGTTACAATCCAGGTGAATAAAAACTTAGTAAAACGAACTAAAATCAGTATTAAAGGAAGACTTTGGGATGAACTGCGAAATTCCATAGATCCAGGATTTCTTTAAAATTGATACTACATGGCTGGGCACAGTGGCTCACGCCTGTAATCCCAGCACTCTGGGAGGCCGAGGCAGGAGGATCACTTGAGCACAGGAGTTTAAGACCAGCCTGAACAATATGGTGAGACTCTTGTCTCTACAAAAAAATTAAATGAAATAAAAATAACCAGGCATGATGGCATGCACCTACAGTTCCAGATACTCAGGAGACTTAGGCGGGAGGATTACTTTAGTCCAGGAATTTGAGGTTACAGTGAGCTATGATCATGCCACTGCACTCCAGCCTGGGCGACAGAGAGAGAGACCCTGTCTCAAAAAATTCAATTCTGGACCATGGTGTTCCATGATTATTCAGTTGATGCTTTCCACCATACCTATGTTATATGCCATTTTCTGTTAACTTATTTTCTTCAATTTAATGTAAATATTTCATAAAATGCTAGTTTTAGGTCTCCTCTCCCAGCTGTCTGATAAGTTGATCTTTTCTATGATTTCTCTTTCCTAGTTGACTTGTTTTCCATTTCTAGGCAAGTAGCATTGTTCCATGTAGGGCCAAGTAACTTACCCAAGATCAAGAATTCTTAATTTTTGGCCGGGCGCGGTGGCTCACGCCTGTAATCCTAGCACTTGGGAGGCCGAGGCGGGCGGACCGTTTGAGCTCAGGAGTTCGAGACCAGCCTGAGCAAGAGCGAGACCCCCGTCTCTACTAAAAATAGAAAGAAATTATCTGGCCAACTAAAAATATATAGAAAAAAATTAGCCGGGCATGGTGGCGCATGCCTGTAGTCCCAGCTACTTGGGAGGCTGAGGCAGTAGGATCGCTTGAGCCCAGGAGTTTGAGGTTGCTGTGAGCTAGGCTGACGCCACGGCACTCACTCTAGCCCAGGCAACAAAGCGAGACTCTGTCTCAAAAAAAAAGAAAAAGAATTCTTAAGTTTTCTCAGAAAAATGACATCTGTCAATCCTCATTAATTTAGGGTCATTTTTTTCTTGATGAGATGCTCAGAACTTTTGGAAGCATTCAGCGTCCAGAACTTTGGTTTGCTTGATGAGCTAAACTGCTCATTTATAAGAAAGAGAATGGAAAATCATAATTCTTTTTTAATTGACTTCTTGGGCCAGTCATTTCTTTAGGCTAGAGTTCTAGAACTAAGAGCAGAGAGAAGTTGATTTGGAATTTTTATAATGTCTGTAATATAGATAAATGTAATGAATAAAATACATCATGTTATAAAATTATTTTCAATTTTCAATACATGTTGTTTATCTTATTATAGGTGTTTTGAGGATAGAATAGGATTTATTGAGCTGAGTTAATTGCTAATTCAGTACAAATAAAATAATGTAAGATTTTTGCAGTGTTTTAAGATGTTTTGATAGACTGTTTAATTATATTACAAAAGGTTGATTGTGCTATAAAATTATATATTCTTGCTTTACAGAGTCAGTAGCAAATGCATGCTATTTCTAAGCTACATTATGTATCTGGAAGCTTGATAATTGCAGTTCATATTTTCTTACCAAACTGATAATGTGTTATTAATTCAGGTTTTTAAAAAATAACCTTCTAAATCCTTATGTTTTGTCCTAGGTTTAAAATTCTGTGAAAACCAGGCCGCACATTCTTCTGCTCTTAGACTGTGTTGTTTTCAGAGATGCTAACCTGTTAGTGATTAACCAAGATTAGGGTCTTGGATGTTTGTGGTTATCAGAAAGCTTTCCCTGAGGATGTCTCCAGTCCAAAGAGAATTTCTGCATTTATGTCTAGGAGGAATGCCCTAAAACTGTATTGGCCATCTATAAAGACTTACATTTGCTTTGTGAATGCTTGATGATGCTGTTGTGTATTGATTGAAGTGAAAACTTTGACACCAGATGTACATGGTTTGGTCTTAGTTGTGAGAAGCCAGACTGTGCTCATTTCAAACTGAATGGATTCAGAGGTAAATGTACTTTAGTATATTTACAGTAAAAGAAGTCGTATATTATCTCTTTGTATCCTCAGAATAGCCATGCAAAGCAGAATGTGTATTTTTCCAAAGGTGTAAGTGAGAATGAAAGAAATTCCACTGCTAGCCAGGTTCACTCATTTCTTTCTGCTTCCAAACTGCATCTTTATAATTTCCCACTTTGTTATTTACTAGTCTATTCCCCAACTATACTGTAAATTCTGTGAAATATTTTTATTTATTGTTTTCCCATTACCCATAGAGATTAATGAGTGAAAAAAAATCAGCGACAGAGCTGAGACTCAAACCCAAATATGAATCTAAATGTAGTCCTTTTTCTTCTTTTACTATAATGACTCATCTAAACATTTCTAAACTTCATTTTGGAAATAAATGATAAAAATAACAAAATAATGCATAAACTTTCAAAAGAGTGAGTTGTTTACTGTATTTTTAAAACCATTTTTCTCCTACTTTTTTTTATAATTCAGAAGCTGATACAGAGAGAGCTGTAATAAAAAAGAGGTAAACAGTTTGTATTGATTAGTAGGAATATGTGCTTGTCTCCTCATATCACCCAATTTTTCTAGGCAGCTTAAATATGGAATTTCTTGCTTCCTCTATGAAACGTCTCTTGGAGGCCCTTGGAATTCACGGTCAATTCCTCTGACTCACACAGGTTATGGGCCACATGTTCTGCCCATCTCTTTTCACTACTTAGTTAAATCTTTCTGTCCATCTTAGCTCTTTTGCTGAGAGTGTATCTCAGCCTAACTAATGTCTATATTAACATTTACCAAAAAAACTGACTTTTACCTAGTTGTTTATATTTTGTGAAAATAAGATGAGGTTTAAGGATGAGCCTAATGGTAAATGGAAGTTTATTACACTTAAAAGCCTGGAAAGAATAGAGTTAAATGGTAGCCTTCACTCTCTCCCTTGGGTTTACACAATAGACATCTGTAATTAATAAGGCCGTTCTCCATACTTCTTGACACAGTGTTTTTGGCAATAATTATTGGCTGATCAGAAGGGGCAGGAAAATAGCTAGTTAATGATAGAGATGGACTGACATCAAAATATTCTGTCTGATACCAATAACTTCCTTTTTTCTTGATAAACTGTAATTGATTCCATGCATTTTATTTTTCTCCTTTATGAATTTGTTCTTACTGAAAAGAAAAAGAAGGGGTAAGCAAATGAAAACCTATTTGCCATCTTTATGTCAGTCTCTGGTGTAAGTGGAAGTCAACCACAGCAAAGCTATTTGCTTTCCTTACCTCACTTTTAACAGAATTTTTAGAACTGGTTGGTAAGGTAATACGTGGGAAAGAAGGTGAGATGAAGGAGTAATTTGCCTTCTTCTGTTAGGTAAACACTTTGACTAGAAGTTCATGTTTTTGTTTCTTTGTAATATGGTGTTACTTTCTACATGCTTCCTTTTGGTTAGAATATTGACTTGGAAAAGAAAGTACTCGATTTGCTTTGCACTTCTAGGACACTCTTGTAGCTCTGAGATGAGCACCGTTAAGAAATAGGTTCACCAAGTGTGGTTATGCCAGCGTCGAGTATCCTAAGGTGGTCACGAACAGGGTGCGGGGATCACCCTTATGCTGAGAACAGATTATTATTGCTAGAAAGAAACTAGCTTTTAAGGAAAGGATGCTCAAATTGATTGTAGCCTCTCTGCAGTCCTTTCCTAGACATTGGAATTCAGTTTGGGAAAGTTCTATGAAGTCCAGAGTTTTGGCAGTTGTGTTTTATAATGTTCAATTACCCTTGTGAAGATAAGAGAAAGAAAAATATTGGTTCATTCATAAATATTTAACCGTATTTAGTATGGCTCTAAATTCTGGTTTTTTTTTTTTTTTTTCTTAAATTTAGCGATGACTTAGAAGAGTGTAAGTAAAAACCACATACAGCAGTACGTATATATTTTGTCTTTTGCTATTTGAGAATATATGTTTCCATATAATTTTAGCAGTAACTAGAGTTTTCCCTAATTATAGCTGCAAATCTTAGGCAGCGTAATCTAAGAAAGTGAAGCCACGATAGTAACACACATAATTAGTTCTTCATGACCTACATTGATATGGCCAATCCACCACCATTAATGTTTCTCCACTTAGCATTGTAATAGCCACTTGAAAAGGTTTGTGGGTTTATTTTTGTTTTCATGTTGTTTTATGATGTGTGTGTGCACAAGTGCATGTATACAGAATGGACATATGTGCACACATGTCCATTTTTTATAGAGATGGGGTTGCAAATGGGTTCCACAGTTCCATTAGAAAGAATATTGATATTTCTTTCTGTATTGCTTTATAAACTGTGTTTCCCCAAATCAACAACATAGAATAACCATACTCCAGGCCTTCTCTAGAATTAAGTTGGACCATGAATTTCTTTTATTTTTTTTATCTTTCACTCTCAGAATCTGCCTTTACTGATTTCCATTTTGGGATTATCCCCTCTACCTACATGGAGGAAAATGGTACAAGACACTGCCTTATGAAATCTCTTAGCCCGTGTGCTTCAGTAGTGCTGTAGGGCATACATCCAATTAGAAAACTCTCTGTCCTCTGCCTCCATTAGCAATTAATTTATTTTTTAAAATATTCATGTTATATAAATACTACTTGTGCAAAAAATAATAAGGAACAAACAAGCCAAAAGAAAAATAAGATAAATTAATAATTTCAAAAGATGCTTCTTTTTCTTTCTTTGTCTTCCACTCTCTCTCTCCACCTCTGTCTTTTTGCCTCTCTTTCTATCTCCTTTGTCTTTTTTCCATCTGACTGTCTGATTCTGTTTCCTGTCTCTCTTTAGGTCTCTGGATCTTTTCAATTCTCTGTTACAGTCATTCTGTTTTTGTCCTAGGACATTTTTTTAATATGTAAAGAAAATCCTTTTATAAGTTGATAGTTAAAGCTTTGGAATCATCCTGACATGGTTTTGATTCTTGAATCTGCTCTCTGTATCTTGGAAACATTATTTAAAGCGACCAAAACTCTATTTTTGCATCTGTAAAATGTGACTTTTATAATAATTAAAACAGAAAAAGTGTTATGGACAGTACTTAGCATTTAAGAAATGTGAGCAGTTGCTCTTCTTATGAGCATGCTTATTTGTGTGTTTTTACATACTTTCCTGATTATTTTCTTATGATAAATTTCTGGGAAGAGAATTGCTTGGTTACATGGCATGCATTTTTTTTTTTTTTTTAACATACTATGCCAGATTGCCCTCTGGATACATTTGGTCTATTTACATTTATGCCATCAAAATGGAAGAATGTTCACACCTTAGCCAAACTGTGGGTTATTATTCTATTAAATATAATACTTCCTAACGATAAATGAATGTATTTGTTATTTTTAGTTTGTAGTGTTTTGATTAATAGTGAGGTCAAACTTTCTTTATATTCTTTAATGAATTGTAGGTTCATATACTTTACACATTTGTTCATTGAGGTATTTTTTCTTTTTCTTATTGATATATTAGAATTCTTTATATATTAAGAATACTAGCCCATTGTTATATATGATGTAAATATTTCACTCAGTTTGTTTGTAATTTAATTATGGGGATGTTTTTAGTGCAGGGATATTTTAATCGTTATGTATACAAATCATTGGTTTTTTGTGATTTTCGCCTTTTCAGATCTAAGTGTTAGAAAATATTTTTCTTGTCTTAAGAAATGCATATTGCTTTCCTCTTTTCGGCTGTTAGTAACTCTTCATTAATAAGTCTTTATTAAGTTTTCTGTGGCATCAAGCAGGGCAGGATGCCATAGATAATATAAAATTTTGATTAAAAATTATTGTACTTAATCTGTTACAAAATGGGCTACATGCAAACTTATTTATTAAAAATTAAGCCTGGCATTTGTGAATTTATTTGACATTCTATGGATGCTGTCTGAAATTCTCAACATTCTATTAAGTAACACAAAATATTACAGAAATCACTTGATGAAAACTTGTCAAAAATTGCTTTGTGCTGAAATAGTCTGTACTTTTTCGTTATTAGTTGTATTTGCTTTTTTAGCATCACAACAGAGCCTTTGCAACTCCTTCAGCATTATTATTTTTTTGTGAACTATAATGTGAGAGAAGCCATCCTCTTTTGTCTGTTGCTGTGACCTCACAATATCATCATAGCCCTCACAGCCCAGCCACTTCCTAATGTTATTTCCATCAACTTGCTTCCTATGTGTTCCATGTCATTCTTTGAATTGTTAGGCCACCAAATAACCTTTGAGAAGATATATCAAAATCAAGTCCTTTCAAAGAAATTATCAAAGAAGAATTTTACTTCTTTAATGCAGATTCATTTAGGTGCAGTTGTCTCAGTGCTCATTGATGGCATTGTCTTTTCCAGGCCATCGTGTAGGGATGTTATCATGTCATTTTCATCTTTCACTTGTTTTCATTGGCCTGACAAACAGTATGGTGATCCAAGAGAAATTAATCATTTTTTTCTACATTTAAATCATATGTATTGTTTCATACTGTAGTGTAATTTGTTTAGTAACTCTCCTTTTTCCTCCCAACTATTGAATAATTTCACTTTTTAAAATGTAATGCATTATTTATGTTCACCTCTGTTCAACCCACTTTTTTTTTTTTTTTTACTAGGTTATATGTCTGATTTCAGGAATAAGAAATAGAAGGGCTGAATTGGGATTGGAGTGGGTGGGTAGAGGCCCATACATTGCAGAAGCAACAATGTGGTTTTTGTTGGTTAATAATGAAATTTCTAACATTAGATACCTAATAATATATTTCATCTAATTTGAGTCCATTTTAATTTCATGCATCTATTACTATTTTTTTCAAATGGTCAAATTGCCAACTTTTCCAAACTGTTTCCTCTATGCTATCACCACTGCCATCTTGCCAACCACAAGATTTGAGTGTATGTTACTATGAATTTCTCTCTTTTCCCTTTTTCCAATGTCTTGCATTTTTCTAGGCAGCTCAGAACCAAATTTAGTGTTCAGCTATAGCAACTACGTAGGTCCTTATTGCATGCTGATTTCTGATCTCCTTTCCTCTTTTTCATTCCATGAATGTGTTTTCTTGTATCCTTTGTAAAAAAGTAGGGTATAAACTGCCAAATTTTAAAAAAAAGGTTATTATGTCTATTATATACCCCCAAATTAATATCATATTTTCCTCTGCATTTACTTAATTGACCACAGCTTAGCTTATTTTTTCCAATAATGGTGAAGGAATTTACCATGATATATCCATATTTAATTGATACACATTATGGCCAACTCTTAACTCGGGAACTTGAACCGCGGGCAAACCGGTTTCTAGGCAGTAATTTATCCATCTTGCAAACCTTATTAAGTGACATAACACAAAAGAGGCACCAGGCTGGGCACCCATGATCCAACACACACAACCACTTCTGTTCTCACCAGGCTCACAGTCTAAAGTGGAAGCCAGACAACAAACACTGGAAATACAGTGTGGCAAGTGCTGTGATAGAGGCATGCAAATGTACTATGGGGTGGGGGTGGCCGTGGTGTCAGAGAACAGTGTTAGTAGATGTGCAAAAGTGAGAAAGTGAAGGTAATCAGGACTTGTAACTAGTTGATTGAGGCTAGTAGCACATCGTCTGAGAGGGCGAGTCTCTAAAAATTGATCTACCAAAAAAGACATTACAAGCCCAGTGAGGGGCTTTATTCTAAGTGTGATGGGCAAGCACTGGAGACTTTTAAGAAGAGATGAAGAGTGACATTGTCAGAGTTGAGGGCTCTTTGTCTTGCTCAAGGGCATGGAAGGTTTACAACCAGGTTTGTCCTTCGCTACACCAGTGGCCTCCCACACCCCAACCTCTTTGTTGTTTGCAAATGAGGAGGGAGGTTTAGAGAGAGAAGTGCTTTGCTAAAACTCACCTGAATAACCGTGCAGAGCTTGAGTTAGAATACAGGTCTCCTGATTCACAGGAAAGGCATCATGCCTTTGTCTCCTGCTTAGAACACAGGGTATGAGGAGCCCAGGAGAAAGGGAGATTGAGATGAGGCTCAGGGGTAGAACATTGAAGTGCACAATGAAGGGAGTGTCCGTGTAGCAAGAGGCTTCTCCATATAAGGCAAACCTGAGTCAGCAGGTGATGGTGGACCAGTGACTTCCCTACTGGTAACCAGGTCACTGGGTTTTAGGTTCTGACCCCAGATACTTTCATTCTTGAGGTTTATTATCATTGTCAAGGGACTTAGTTTGTCTGTGGAATATCATTCATTCATGTAGAACAAATATATTCAGCTCCTGCTATGTGCCAGGAACTGTCTTAAGTGCTGAGGATACAAAGGAAGAGACACCGTCCCTTCATTCATAGGGCTCTGATAGAAGAAACAGCATGTAAACAAATGAATGACACCACAACATGGTAAGTGGAGAAACAAGTATGAAAAATGCTTTCTGGTAGCACAGAGGACAGAATGTCACTGAGCCTGGGGCGGGGACCGGTGGGGGGATGGACTGGAGTGATGTGACATTTGATCTTAGTCTTGAAAAATGCATGAAGAATTACCAAGAAGAATGGGGAAATATTTCTAAATAGAGAAACATATGCAAAATGCATAAATGATTTATAAGTTTTTTTTAAAAAGACAAATTATATTTTTACTGTGTCTTAATTTCAAGCATAGGGACAGATATGTTCCTCTCACTCGTGATTGGGTTTTTAGGTAAATGTCATTGTAAAAGAGTTTTATCATTTTAATGACTTCTGAGCTTCACACGGTCAAGTGTGAGGTCTGTGGCACCTTTAATGAGTTCTATCCTGTTAAATAACTGTTTTTCCCAATCTTGAGGCATTCAGGCTTGCATATGAAGCACATCTGGACATGTGTTTTAAAGATAAATAGAAAAATCAATTTTTCAATAGTGCAATGCTGATATGAGTCAAATATTTTCCACAAAATAAAATTGTATTTCAGAAATAACTTTAAGAAAGTTTTGTCTTAGGTATTTACATTTTGAAAGTAAAATGTCCAATTTTGGTGAAAAATGTGAAACTGTCCGCTCAAACCTTAAACCTTAAAAATCATTTTCTTCTGTTTATTTGGTTTTGTGTTTCCATAGATGTTATTCATATATTTTTAAGCCAAATTACTGCATTAGAGAGAAATATTGAACTGGGTAACATGACTTTATAAAGTAAAGGTGAAAAAAATCTAGTCCTCTGTTTGCTATTTTAATCTGCTCTTGGTCTTAATCACTATTCATTTTGGTTATGATTTACCCAGGTAGTGTATTAAGTGAAATTCCTCCCAGGTGGGATGGGTGGACTCTAAGCTTTTCACTTTCTTGGCATCAGTAGCCTAGTGATCTATGTTGTCATGCTAGTGAGGTCTTAGTGATGAACCATTAAATAAAATGATCTGCCCCCAGGCCAGGGAGTTGGTTGATTGCCAAGCAGTAATCCAGTACAATTAACTATCAAAGATTTGAGCACTCCATTATTCTAAGAGATGGAACTGCAGCCATCTGGAAAAGCAGAAATGGTGATTGATCATCTGGCTAAGTTTTTGTTTGGAGACACATTTAAATAGTTAAATTTATTGTTATAACATTTAAGTATATTTCAGCTTTTCGTCTTCTTGAGTTCTAATTTTCTTAATTTTCTTCCATTCCTAGATGAAAATAAAATATAACTTGTTCAATATTTACCAAGGGTAGAAATGTTTAATTTATGATCTATACCTCAAATCCTTGGTGGAATGAAGTGGGATATAAATAAATAAAATAAATGCTGTCTGTGAGAGAGTTTGAAAATATCATACAGTATTAAGACAGGTAAATGGCATAAGTGATCAAATCTTTGTTTTTTAAGATATGTTGCTCTAAGGTTATGTTGTTAAGCTATTTTTAGGTACAGGAATCATAAATGTGGTCATTCAGTACCTTTACAATATTCTTTTAGCAATTCAAGCAATTACCCAGTATACTAATAAGAATCTAAAGATTATATGTTTTTTACATTATGTTCTAGAGTACATACTGAGTTCAGTAGATAAGGAAAAACTGCTTTCTCATTTTCACTGTTTTTTTTTCCTCCTAAGAGCTTTTTTCTTTTCCTTGGATTTCTAAAGCTGCACCTAACATTCAGCACAATAAATAGACACACATACTCACAAGTCAGTATGCAGTATCTCAGCATCACACCCTGTGAAAGAATATGGCTCCTGGATTGTGGCTTTTGAGCAGATACAAATGCATGTGTTCATTGCTTCATTAAGATTCCTTTATTATTGAGCATCTACCATGTGCTGAGGACAGGTTAGGCACTGAGGATACAGGGTCAAACAGATACGTTTTTGCCTTCATGGAGCTTACGGTTTGAGAGTAGACATAGACACTTAAAATCACATACAGTATCTGATTAAAATTATGGTATGTGCTATGAAAGAGACGTGCACGGGGCTGTGGAGGTATGTAACAGAGGACTTTAATCCCCTAGTCCGAGGAGCTAGGGGAGGCTTTATGAATCAGAAAGGAGGATGGGGAGTTGGAAGTGAGTCTGGCTCTCAATAGAAAGCCTGGATTGATTTCCTAGGTTTTAACAGGGGTAGTATTGTCCCAGGGGTGTTTCAGAAATTTGTGAAGGTGTTGTTGATGGTCACGGTGATAGGCTGTTAATAAAGGCATTTACTACATGGGGATCAGGTCCACCAGACAACTACAATGTGTGAGAGATCAGCAGAGGGAAAATTGTTCTGCGTCCCAATTCATGTTAAGTGATTAAACCTGTTTATATTTATTAGACTTATAACTAAACCCTTTTTTATACGTAAAGTATTTTTTACTACAGTCTTGATATATAATGAAATATTCAGGAATGCAACTATCTGGTACATCATGGGAAGATGTTATCTTTTTTTGATTTGGTAGTTTACTAAGAGTTAATTATGACTTTGAAAAATTATATCACCTGCAGGAAACCTCCTCATGAAATGTAAGTTGCCCATGTAATATACTTGTAAATTCACAGAGATGCTACATATAGGTACAAGCATATGGCTACTTCATTATATAAGGTGGCCATGCCTCAGCTTTTACAAAATGAAATAAATGCATATTATTGTATTTTATGTTTCTTTTGTTTCTCCTTTATGTTATAGTTAGATCATTATATTGATTTGTTTAAATTCTGTGTGTAAATAGGTAATGTTATATATGATTTTATTTCATTATAATAAGGAAGGCATATAAAAAGAGAGTCATGGACCCAACAGAGATGAAAACCACTTTTTAAACAATACATGTGTTTTAAAATATAAACAAAAGTGCTTTAATATTCAAGCTGACAAATTATTTGATTCTCTGATCTTGGAATGTTTTACAGGTAAGACCTCTTGATTTTCAAAATAAATGAGGTTCACAAGCAAATGTCTCCATTTTGACTGCTTTCTGGCTTGATGTTTAGGGCAATCTCTTTGTGCATAAAGAAATGCAGAAGGAAATAGGTTACAATAGGCCATTTGAGAATATTTGCATCGGGCTGCCCTATTTGAGCTGCTTAGTGCTAGTGTCATTGGATTGAATTCTCTAAAACTTGAAAGGGCATTTGGAGAAAAATGACTCACAAGTAAAATCAAGATTTTTAGAATGCTTTCTTGGAGTGGATCTACTCCTCTGGAGGACAGCCAGTAGTTCAATGAAAACAGATTGAGATGTTTTACAAGAGAGTATTTTGTTTTAATAGATACCATCATGAATGAGTAAGACACCATCCCCACTAGTGCTACAAAGAAAGTATGACGAGTTTCTGGTCCAGAACACCTAATTATATTCTAAGGATTTATAGATACAGCCTCTTGGAGATTATAGGAAGTATGAAGTCAGGAGAAAAGAAAAAGCTTTACTTAGAGTACACTAATTATTTTTCTATTAGACATAAGAACTTCTAGCTACAAAACAAATATTGAAGAATACAATTGCAGTTACTAGGAATATAGGAAGTATAATACAGGAAGTCAGATTTATAAGAAGAAGTTAATATCTTCCTGATTTTCATAATGACTTTTTGTGAAAACCAAATAAGATAATATGTAAACAGTATTTTGTGAGTTCTAAGTATAAGGTAGTTGCTTTTCATAATTTTCCAAATATGTATACTATTAGAATTATCATTTGAAAGCCAGAAGTCTGAAACTTGTGATAAAACCAGATGCATATGTTTTCCTAAGGTGTGCTACAACAAAATTTTTTTTTTTTTTTTTTTTTTTTTTTGAGACAGAGTCTTGCTCTGTTGCCCAGGCTAGAGTGAGTGCCGTGGCATCAGCCTAGCTCACAGCAACCTCAAACTCCTGGGCTTAAGCGATCCTACTGCCTCAGCCTCCCGAGTAGCTGGGACTACAGGCATGCGCCACCATGCCCGGCTAATTTTTTCTATATATGTTTTTAGTTGGCCAGATAATTTCTTTCTATTTTTAGTAGAGACAGGGTCTCGCTCTTGCTCAGGCTGGTCTCGAACTCCTGA
>CM052438.1:68658372-68672901 GCA_028533085.1 Varecia variegata | reverse complement strand
GCCTAGCTCACAGCAACCTCAAACTCCTGGGCTTAAGCGATCCTACTGCCTCAGCCTCCCGAGTAGCTGGGACTACAGGCATGCGCCACCATGCCCGGCTAATTTTTTCTATATATGTTTTTAGTTGGCCAGATAATTTCTTTCTATTTTTAGTAGAGACAGGGTCTCGCTCTTGCTCAGGCTGGTCTCGAACTCCTGACCTCGAGCGATCCACCTGCCTTGGCCTCCCAGAGTGCTAGGATTACAGGCGTGAGCCACCCCGCCCGCCAACAAAAATTTTTGAATTACCAATTCTTACACTATTTATTTGTCGAGGTTCTGATAAATACAGACAAAGCTAATTTACATTTACAATCCCTGGGTTCATCTTTGTGTTACCTTTTCCAAGAGAATCTAGAATCTTCCTTCAAGATGCCAATCTGTAGTCATCTTTTATTCTATATCTAAAATATATTTTAATCAGTATGTTGACCTCTCAAATAGATGCAGTTTTAAGCCTTCCACTTCTCCAATGGAATTCAAACAATTGCCACTTGCCAAATAAGGTCTAGGTAATAATGAACACGAAGGAGAAGATATTCGAGGGGTAAAAGGATATTATTCTTTCTCCAGAAATATCAACACCCTAAGATCTGTCCTTGATACTTTTCTGCTTTGAGGTGCTGGATCAGAGTCTTTCAGGGCTCCCCTTTCAATCTCTTCATCATCTTTATTAAATCTCATTTTTCTCATTGTTTTTTTTTTTGTCCCCTCAAGACATCCAGATGTTGAGGATGAGAAGCCATTCTCAGTATTTCCTCTTTCTTCTGTGCTTGCCACCTTCCCTTATCAGGGCCCCAGCTTTTCTACTTTTAACGTGGCAGCCCAACTGCCACTCCACTCTGTTCCCACCCTGCCATACCATGGCAGTTCCCAATCTATGGCTTGGGGTGTCTGAAGCCTAAGACTCTTCAGCAATAAGGGGCTTAGATGAGAAAGCAAGGTGCATTTAGAATCATAAACAATTGAAGAATAAGAACAAGAAAGTGATTTGTTGTTATATGTGGTATTAGTTGTAAATAAGCATGTTGCTTGAGAAAACTTATAAATATCGTAGTTTATTGTTATTGAGGAAATGACAAGGCAAAAAGAGAGAAAAAATCAGAATTTGCTATGATTCTAAGAAATACTAATTTTAAATGCATAGACTGCTTAAAATTTATGTCTAATTATAGTTGATACCAGTGATAATTATGCATGGTTTAAAAGTGACCATAAGGGCACACCACCATTTAAAGATACATCATTACCTATGGATCACATTAATTTTATGTTGCTATTACAGCAGCTAAACTTATATTTATGCGTTCATAATCTTTATTATTTATTTTTCTTATTACATGGTTTGTCTAAATAATATCAACAAAAGGAGGGAATATTAGAGCATTTAGAATGCCACAGGGGTTCTCTCTAAACACTAGTCAGATCCTATATATAAAGAATTTAGGATTACATATTTTCAAAAGGCTATATAAGGAACTATAAAAGGGATAAAGTTGGTTCAAATACTTTATACAATTTCTCAAAGGAAATTGTCAATGCAGTTAAGATTAATTTGTTTGGAGAGGTGACTAGGACGTACTTAGTAACTTTTTCAAGAAGCTGAGAGATTTATTTATTTGTTTGTTTGTATTTGTTTATGCTAGTTAGTTCTCTAGTTTCACAGACCAGCTAGGTTTACAGTGAAATTAAGGAGAGATCCTTTTCACATTGAGATCTTCTCGACTGTAAGTGAATGGTTAAGTATTGGTAAAATCTTCATCCTTGTGGATTCTTTAAAACAATGGTCTCGGCAAATTTGAGCAAAGCATTGATCTAATCAGAGGCTTGAGTATAAAAGGGATGTCATTTTGAAGTTTCTTTTATTGGCCATTTATATTGAAGTGCAGGGATAAGTATCATTCCAAAAGGACCAATACTCTAAATGTCTAGTTCTGCCCATGTCTACTCCAACTGGTTTTGTCAAAGGCTGGTTTTCCGTAAGTTTGCCCGTATTTCTGATATTCTTTTTTTTAACTTAATATTAGTATTATGTAACTTTTTTGGCTGTGTTATTAATATAAAAGTCATTTCTTCCATGCCGTGGATTAAGCGGTGCCTTTCTATTGTTCCAACTTTCTGGGATTCTTCACAATAGGTTCCAGACCCGGGTTAATTAACAACTGTGTTAACACCTCCTTGAGCTCAAGTGGTTCAAATACAGCCTGCTGAGACATTATTTCTTAAAAGGTGAGGACTAATGACCCAAGTTTCAGGCACCATCTCAGAGGCCAGTTTTCAATCTCGTAAAAATTTCAAGTCAAGGAAGCTCAACATAGAAAGTCATGAGCTGTCATAAAATACTATTCCGGATATAGTTGTTTAGAACTGCCTGGGCACTTGGTAACCTAAAATACAAGTTAATAGTAATTCCACCTCATTTAGTTGTGTTTAAGGTGCTTGAGAGTTATGCTTAATAGACCATAAAAATTATACCTTAAGACACTACTTAAATACAATAATAAATCCTTGTGCAAAGTTCTACCAGAAAGTGCAATTAAAAAAATCATTATAAATGTTAACTAAAGCTCACATATTTTTCTTTATGAAAAATATGAAAGCTATTCATTATATACAATTTTACATGTGCCAAAATTCTTAAAATGAATTAATTGCAGAGGCTATAGGTTGGTTTATGCTTTTTTTAGTTTTTTTTTGTAATTTGGATAGTAAATATTTACATGTAGTTTTACTCAAAGCTTAGTATGTGTGTAGATTAATATATCTTGAATAAAATGAATTTATCTTCTCCAATAAACCTCAGAATATAATACCAGCAGAAATCACCTCTAAGTGGCATGCAACAAAAATAGGGTGGCAGTTTGAAATGTAACATGATGTCAGTGTTCCCATATTGTGACTAAATATTTATTGGGTTAAAAGGAAATAAAATGTCATAAATTAGACTGTCACAAAACAGGGAACAGAACAGATTATTCCCCATCTATTGCATTGCCAGGCACAGTACTATTAGGTACTGCACAACTGTTATGTTATTTTATTTAACCTTCAAAACAATCCCATGAGGCAGTTATTATAATTCTTAATAAAAATATGAGAAAATTGAGGTTTAGCAGTTAGATATTTCATTCAAGACCACAATGCCATTAATTAAGGTAGCAGCATCCAAAACTTAATCTATCCTACTTGAAAAATCCACACTTTCATCTTTATCACAACAGATATATGACATGATCATACTTAAAGAAAGAGTTAAGAGAAACCAGGAAAGCCTTTCTGGCATATCTAATATCCCTCAGTGATAGAAGGAATGGCTAGAACATAAGGAATTTAAAAATATTATACATAAATAGAAGAGAACTTTGAAAAATAATTATGTAATAATACCACTGCATTTTTTAGAAATCTTGTCAAACGAGTGTTAAAAAGGATAAATTGAAAATTGATCATTTAGGCTGATGTCAAAAATTTTATATAGGGCCAGGTGTGGTGGCTCACGCCTGTAATCCCAGCACTCTGGGAGGCCAAGGCGGGCAGATTGTTTGAGCTCAGAAGTTCGAGACCAGCCTGAGAAAGAGCGAGACCCTGTCTCTACTAAAAATAGAAAGAAATTATATGGACAGCTAAAAATATATATTGAAAAAATTAGCCGGGCATGGTGGCACTTGCCTGTAGTCCCAGCTACTCGGGAGGCTGAGGCAGGAGGATCGCTTGAGCCCAGGAGTTTGAGGTTGCTGTGAGCTAGGCTGACGCCATGACACTCTAGTCCGGGCAACAGAGTGAGACTCTGTCTCAAAAGAAAAAAAAAAAAAAAAAAAAAAAATTATATAGGTAATTGGACTTTTTGTTAAGAAATAGTCATTAATGTCTGATTCTAGCAAACATTTTAGTGTTTTCTCCAATTCTAATAAAATTTGCTTGTGAGTGGTTGCTGAGAGCCTAATCAAACCAACACTTTTGTGTGGCCATTATATGAATTAAGAATTATTCAAAAGTGACTGCAGCTTGAGTATTTAAAGTGATCTTGGTCCATAACATACAAGCATGTTTTTAATTTTTATCTCACATATAACTTAAATATATGAATTACTTTTCTTTAAGGATGTATCCAATTTCAGTTATTGCTTGAAAAGTAAAAACACCATCAACACTATTATTTTCATGGCCATGGGCTGTGGATAGTATTGAATGCCTACATTATTGGTTATTAATAAACATCTCATGAGTTTTTTAGACCTTGCAAGCATCTATAGATTTAAAATAATAACAGAAACTTACTAACAGAAATTTACTAACTAGTTTCCCTTTTTTCTTTTCTACATAGAATGGAGACTAGCAGGTAAAATAATACGTGGGACAATATTTTGAGAGCAATTAATTTAAGCATTTAAAAAATTTTTAAAAATATTTTATAATAATTCTTTAAATTCTTTAAATTATTATAAAATAATATTACATTATTATGTATAAGAGGTGGTTTTACTACTTTTCAATTACTATTGAAAGGAATAAGTTATTATCTCAAGAAAATTCACCCTTTCTCAAGAAACAGTCTGCAAAATTCTATTGGCACACCACAGTTTTTGGCTAATCTCAGATATTTAATTAATGTAGTTTTCTATCCCTGAATACTCAGTTACTCTCAATCAAAACCCAGGGGAAAGACACTCTCTTAAGAAAATCAGAGCTTACTTGTTTCTTTCTCTGTCTCTCTCATAAAGGGTGTGTGTGTGAGAGAGAGAGAATATGGCATAACATGACATGAGTTTAGGAATCAGCCTAGTCTAAGCTTGCATCCCAGCTTTATTATAGAAGTGACAGAAATGTCTTAATTTTACAAAGGCTCAGTTTTCTCATCGGTAAAATGGAGATTTAGGTCACGTAAAAGTACCTTAAACCACCTTGCATTGATTCAGTGAAATTTAGTTTCATCCCTTCAATTTTCATACCTCTTGTGTTAACATTATGTTAACATTTCTGGGTTGGAACACATTAGTTAGGTAAACCATTTTGTTTTCCTCAGTTTTGCCTTGATAAATAGGAAGCACAGCATGAGTCCTCCCGGCCTTCGCTCCCACCTCTCCTGTTATCCCAGCACACCTTAAAATGTTGCTAGGTAAAAATTGGTATACACGGGTATTGAAGTTTTCTTACAGACCTACCAAAAATATATTCAGGAGAGGAGAGGAACCAAAATGTATTAGATACCTGCACATGTCAGTTTATATGTTACTGCCTGACTTAATCTAATAAAAAAATATGTGACAGGTAGTATTAGCCATATTTTACAAAAGAAATTGAGTCTTCGAGGAATTAAGTAATTTCCAAAAGGCAAAAGCTGGTGAGTGGTGGAACAAAACTTTGTTTTTCCGAAATACAGTATGTTTTTGTCATTAAAGGAGAACTACTTTTCTAAATGCAAGCACATGGATAGTTATTGAACATGTTCTCTAGACATGGCATTTTATAAAGATGGATTGGACATTGGGCCTGTATTGGATACATTATTGGAATAAATAAGGCATGTGTGTAAATAACTGTAACAAGGATAGAATGTGTTTATCACCATAAGAAGGATTCAGATACAGTGCTTTTTGTTTTAAAGGAAGACAAAAATACTTCTGATTGTGGCAGTCAAGGAAGTCTTTTTTGTTGTGGTGACATTTAAATTGGTCTTTAAATTATGGGTAGAATTTGGATATGTCCACATAGGAAATTTGAGAAGGGTAGAAAGAGGGAGGAGTATGAACAAAGGCATATCAATAAGGGAGTAACTTTTAGGCATTTTAAAAAATGGTGAACAGTTGAGTTTTTCTGGAAAGCAATGGAGTGATCAAGAAAAGAATGTGAAATCTTAAATGACTTATAAAGGATTTGGGAATTAGTTTGGTAGACACTGGGGTGCCACTGATGGATTTTAATTGCAAAATTGGCATAATGTCATTTAGGAATAATATTATCAATGGTAATAAATAGTAATAATTCAGGCCATGATGCTCAGTATACACTTGGCGATCGTAGTCAAGCAGGTCATTTAGGGGCTGGGGACAAGAGTTCCAGTGAGAAGTAAATTGTTTTGATAGGGACAGTGGGTATAAGGAAAAGGAAAAAGATCAGGGCAATGTTAGATTAGGTGAACACAACTGTTTAGATGCCTGGGCAGGGAAGAGAAAAAAATTTGAGGTGACACCCACATGTCTGTTTTGTTTCATCATCCAGAAACATGGTGGACACAGAGGAGGAACAGGGCAGGCTTGGAAGGAAGGCTGACAAACTCATGTAGACTTGTAGAGTTTGGAGAAAAGGGGGAAGCCCCAGCAGGAAATAAATTTTGGGTTGTTAAGACGTGGTATGGATTTGAGGAGAAAAGTCATTGTTAGGAATCTTGGTTTGTGAGTGAGCTGCATCCAGGAGATAAACTAAACTAAGACAGAAAATTAAATGATAGAGGGAGACTTGATATCAAAAAACAGAGAGCACAGATGAAACACCTATGTGCTTATATATCAAGACAAGGAAAAAGAGATGGCAAAAAAGACAAAACAGAAGCAACTAGAAAGATAAGCAAGTAGAGGGCTTTTTATGAGAGCTAAACGAAGAAAATTTAAGAAAGTAGTGTTCAGCAATGCCAAATGTTGCAGCGAAACTCGGGGAAATGGATAACATGAACAATTTTTCCAAAAAGCCTCATTTTTGCACATGAAGAGTAAATGTGTTTCCATGTCCATGACGTCATCACAGTTTCCTTGCATAATTTTCTGTATTACTTTAGAGTTTGGTAAGTTGGGACAATTTCACGTGGCTCTACTTGTGGAGTCAAAGAGTCACTTGATTTCATTCACTTTGTAAATTGTCATATATATCAGTGTCTACTGACTATAAGTGCATAGAGCAAAGATCTTAAAAATTATTATTTAAATAACACAAAAACTGTGAATATTTTATGTAGATTACATTTTTCCTGCTACCTTATTTGGTATTCTGTGACTACTGTTTTTTCGCTCAAACTATCTCTCAGCAGCCTACTCCCTTGTGGGCTCCATACTGGGGCCAGAAACCTGTGGGAGTTGCTGCCTCTTGCTACTGTCTCAGCTCAGTTAACTGGTGCTTGCTTTTCCAAAATCAAGGCTGAAGAGGCAAAATAAAAACTGTGATTTCTTTTATCACCATTCCACCAGGCAAATGGAAATTTTTAGCCTTTTACAACTCTTTTCAAACCTTTCCTGGACCTGTGCTGACAAAGGGTCTGTCAAAAATACCATTGTTCTAAAACCAATAAATTTTAAATTATAAGAAATAACAAATTCAGTCTGGCGTGGTGGCTCACGCCTGTAATCCTAGCACTTTGGGAGGCCGAGGCAAAAGGATCCCTTGAGCCCAGGAATTCGAGAGCAGCCTGAGCAAGAGTGAGACCCTGTCTCTGCGTAAAATAGAAAAATTATCTGGGTGTGTTGGCATTCAAGGCTGAGGCAGGCTGAAGCAGGCTGAGGCAGGAGAATAGCTTGAGCCCAGGAGTTTGAGGTTGTAATGAGCTATGATGACACCACTGTACTCTAGCCCGGGGAACAGAATGAGACCTTGTCTTGGGGGAGGTGGGGGAAAATAGAACTAACAAACTCTACCTAGGCATCCCTCCCACAAGCATCTCAAATTCAATGTGTCTAAAATACAGCACATCCTTCTCCTCTCACCTGTTCTTCATATTGCTTCTCCTATTTCTGTCAACGGCAGCATCCTCTGCTCTCTTGCCCAAGCTAGAAACCAGAGAGTTGTTTTTAAGCTTCTTTCTACTGCCTTCCTCTATATCCAGTCAATAAGCCAAGAAGTTCTATCAAATATTATGTCCTGATTAACTCTTGCAATCTGTCTGGTACTTCTACTCTCTTGCCTGCGAATAGTTGTCCTTCACTGTCGTTCATCCTAACCATGTTTATTGAGCATATTGCTGTGTGCTGGGCATCATGTAGGTACTGGAGATAAAATAATAAAGAATCAGCCCATGCCCTCATGAAGCTTACAGTCTGGTGGAGAAGACAGGCACCTATCACTCAATGATGCTAGTATTTAATTACTGATGGGATGAATGTTCCAAAGAAAATATACCAAGTGCAGCAAGAGAAAACACAGGGCAGATTTCTTAAGAAAAAGAAGAGACTCTGTAGTAGAAAAGCTTTGATTTAGAGGATAAGTAGGAGTCAGATAGGCAAAGGGGGTATGGAAAATATTCAAGGCTGAGGGAATTCTGAAAACTTTCTACTTGGAATGAACCTTATACTTGCAAGATCTGAAATCAGGATAGTTGGAGTAAGGACAGCAAGTGAGGAAGACAAATGAACTAAAGCTAGAGTTGGGTGGAAGCCATCACCATGCAGGGACCTTAGGCATAAGGACCCTAGACTTAATCTTCAAACCTGAAATATTTTGAAAGTGAAGGGGCAATGGGTTGTTAACTGTGTTCTGGGAAAGCCTGGTCATATGGTCACTATATTTAGAGTCATGTTAAGCATTTTGAATTTTATTCTAAGAGAAAGGGGAAGGTATTGAAGAATATTAAGTAGGGGTATGTCTTTCTTAGGTTCCCATACTCAAATAGCTTTTTTTTCTACCACATCTGCCCTCCGTGTCTACTTTTTCCTGCCTCATTTTCCTTCACAGCCTCTATTACTGCCTGAAGTTATGTGTTTGTTTGAGTGTTATATTTCTTCTTCCCTTCATGGATTTAAGCTCTGTGAGGGCAGAAGCTTTGCTTTATTCACTTCTGCAATTCTAGCATCTAGAACAGTGCACAACACATAGCAGATGCTCTATAAATTGTTAAATTAATGAATCAGATTGCTTTCCAAGACACTGTGGTTATTGTCTAAATTGCTTAGAAAAAATGAGAGTTGATGGCAAGAGATGGTAAAATGTAGAGAAGTGGATATATTGGGAAATGGTTAGAAGGTATATTTAGGACTGAGTGATAATTTAGATGTAGGTGATAAGGAAGAGGAAGCCTCAAAGTTGACTTCCAGATTTCTGGAATGAGCTACCGGGTAAATTTGGAATGCCACCAACAGAAAAGCTTGAGGAAGGAATATGGTGTAATGGTTAAGAGTGCAGGTGTTCAGTCTGGCTCCATCTCTCACTGACACTGTGACATTGGGCAAGGTGCTTAATTTCTGCATGTCTCAGTTCCCTTATCCTTAAAATGGGGCATAATATTAGTATCTGCTTTGTAGGTCGTATTGTGGGGATTTAGTAAAAGAAAATAATGTAAAGCATTTAGGACAGTGCCTAGTACACAAAACAGTACTTACCAGAAGTAGTTACTGTGGGGAAGAGTGGAGGACAAGTAAGACACGAGGAGAATTCAGTTTAGTTTTGTAGGTGTTGACTTTTGGTTGCCATGAGCTATCTGAATGGGTATGCTAAGATGGCATTTATGATAAATGGATTTAGATCTCAGAAGGGAAACCTGGGTTAACAATAGAAATTTGGGAGTCATCTATGTATGAATTATTGGATTCACTAAGGATGTTTGGTACTAAACTCTGATGGACAAAAACATGATTAATAGTGGTTAAGGGAGACTGAGAATTTGGATCAGAGAGTTACCACAAAAGTCAGGGGTGAAGAGGAGGAACAGTGGTGAGCTGTATCAGTACTTTCTGTTTGACTTCAGTGAAGGCAAGGACTATGCTGCCAGACTGCTGTCCAATCCAGACAGCATTCGGGCCACAGTGGTCTTTCTGAGCCATGAAGGCTAATCTCATCTCACCCACTTAACATCTGTCAGTGACTTCCCAAGTCATTCAGTTCCAAGTCCAATTTTAACCTACTGTTTGAGGTACTTCACATTCTCATCTTTCTGGCCTTTTCCTTAAGTGCGTCCAATATGCCATGCTTGTTCTTGCCTATAGATGATATGCATGCTGTTCCATCTGCCTTGACTACCCTTCCACCTCTTGCCCACGAGGCTAATTCTGGGAAGACCTGCCAGACTAAGCTCTAGTGTTACTTCTTTGTGTGAGTGGTACCCAGAGGTGCCTTTTCTCTACCCCATGGAATCTCATATTTCTCTCCAGGGGAAACTTCATCATACTAAGTTATATTTGTTCATTTTGTTTCCTGACCTATTTCCTTAGGCCACGAACACCCTGAGGGAAGGCTGTGTTTTTTGGGGGCGGTGGGGGTGCACTGATCTTCAGTACCTTGTTCTATGTTTACACACTAAAGTTTGTAGAATTGAAGATTTTTTCTTAAAAAACATGAATTCCACTAACTTCTCAAACTTCATATAACCATTTTACATTCACTCAGACAATCCAGAAAAAGTTTAATATGGAGGATCCAGGTTTAGAACATACTATATTCAGACTATAATCAGATATATTTGTAACAAATTCAGACAAATGGGGGTGGCCCGAATTGGTTCATAGGGTTATTGGAGGAACTAAAATGTCACAGAATCATTGTATAAATCTGTAAATCATATCTTTTGTTTTGCATAATCTTATTTACCAAGGAGGTTTAGTTCTGAGTTTAAGACTCACATATCATTTGTATCTTTAAGTTGATTTAATTCTTAAGTGCTTTATTCTAGCACTTTGACAGGTGGATTGGGGGTGAAAAACATAGTCCTCATACCCCTGGTATCTTTTGGGGTGATACAAAAGATATGTAAACAAGGTAAACCACAAAGGATAGCAGAATGGATCCTTAAAATTCTCTGTTAAATCCTGGAAGATGAGATTCACTTCAATATTTGGCTTTGAAATGATCTATGTAGGGATTATGACTTCACTACTTTTTAGAAAACTTGGAGTTTCTTAAATGAATGAAATAGTTACATTTGATTATCTAATTTATTTCATCTATACTTTTAAATTTATATCTTTTACTGTGGATTCAAAATGGCATTTAGAACTTTTATTGAGGACCAGGGGGAAATTATACCCTGTTTCTCAGGTGCATCATTTCAGGTTTAATAAGCAGAATAGTATAATAGGAAAAATTTATGTTTTTGCCTGTGAGACTACATGATGGAATTAGTTATTCAATGAAACTAAGAATTTCCCCTTCCTTTCCTAAGTGGCCTGCTTTTGGACCAGACTAAATGAAAGCACTGGCTGTTTTGGCTTTCCCTAGACCAGAGTCTAGTCCAAATTCTGGAGTCCAAGTTCTGGAAGTTGCTCATCTGAGAATCATCAGATAATGATGAGGCATTATCATTTTAATGATGAGTGGCCATTGTGCCATTCAGGGTCCTTTGTCTGAAATGGCACTTATTTGGTGATAACACATTTGTGATTATCGCTAATGACAGGTGACTATGAGATTACTGGAAAAAAAAAATATTTTGAAGTGATATCATGCTCATCAGTAAAAAAAAATGAGTGATTCTGGTAATTGAATTTCCCCAGGTTTGTAAATCTTTTTTTCCATCTATTTCATTCAGATTTGAAAATAGATGTTATTAGGTTCAAAGAGGAACTCTAGTCATACTGGCGGACAGAAATACATCTGTCTTGATTCAGGTTTACTCTATTTTAGATGTTTCCTGATTTTTGAGACAATTATTCAGCTTCGTTCTTCTGTATCTTAACCAGATTGTTTTGCTTTTGTTATTTTTCTATGAAGTAGAAGAATCAGAAATTACATAAAAACTAAGGGAGATTTACAAAATATATCCCATAAGGGAGATATTTTAAAGCAAATTATCTGAAAATAGTATATTTTCTCATAAAAATCAGAATTTTTAAGAAGAATATGATTTCCTGATTTTACATACATAATTAAATATAACACATATTGAGGTCTGTGCAGCATTTTAGAAATTTGAAATATTTTTACAAGATAATCAACTTTAAAAGATCCTTAGTGCTTATGTACTTGGTCCAAATAGCAATGGCTTTATTTTAGAGATAGATGAAGCATATTAACAAACTACCTAACAGTTTTGCTTTTTTATATTTTTACTTTTAAAAAATATCAGTGATAGTGGCAACCAATTTTATCTGGAAACAATAATAATATTTGCCTGACTTAAGAGATGCCAGGCATAAGTTGGATGTTTCCAGCTAGAATTATGTGTCACTGGGTAATGCACATAATTTTAAAATTGATTAGCATTTCATAAAACGCAAGGTCACAGGCTGTGAGAATATGAATAGGTGTGTTGAATAGATAATGATGTGAAAACTGTGAGGATAGTTACATTTAAATGCAAAAATCCATGCAAGAATTTGGCTTCTTGATAACTTAGTAGGCGAATTTATTATTAGCACTGTACCCCAAACCACTAATGAGAAACGTTTTTTAAGATTGTATAAATGCTTTGTACCTAGAACTGATGGAAGTAATTGGTAAACTGCTTAATCAAGTCCCACTTGGAAGTGAATGGGAATGGGAGGATAGAAAATGTAGGCTGGGTAAGGAACCCAACAAGTCAGCCGAGTTCTCTTTAAAGAAAGAAACAAAGATAGCAGTAATTAATGACCCTGACTCTGTGCCAAAAAAGCTTTCTTCTGACAACTCCAACTTAATTAAAACTTAAGACATTTCAATGGCCTCCGAAAGCCCCTGATGGGGTGAACTCTTGCAGACTCGTGAGAAAATTTTGTAAATTAAAGGAAAAGATGTGTGTTACCACTAGTGCCATGACTCTAATCCCTGACAGTCAAAGAATCTATTTAGCCCAAGCCTTTTCTTTTAACCGGCTCACACCTGCAGGCTTCCTGGCACTTCCTCTGCACCAGAGAAGGCAGTTTTTGTGTTTTACGGAAGATCAGATAATAGGAGCCTTGCTGTTCCTTTTGTTTTTGTGCATTGTTCATTAGCCTGTGAGTGTTGCAGGCACACTTGATATGCTTGGCTTGCTCCGGAGTAGAGCATGGCCTGAAAGCTTTAGGTGGTGCAACACAGGGTGAAGATGGGTTGGCGGAAAAAGTAAGGTTTTTTTTTTTTTTTTTTAAATGTGAAAGTGGCTCAAATTAAAACTCACAGTTGATGGGGCAGCCTGAATGGCTGTGGCCTGCTGTTCTTAACACAGCGGAGTGACAAGAAACGAGGTTCTGTGCTAGATGGTGCAGATTTGAGACACAAGGAAATGCGTTGTTAAATAGCCCTTGCTCCTTTTATTGGTACCATTTTTAATTCACTTGAATCAACAAGCATAAGGATTCCCAGTAGGTGTGGAAAGGAGGCATACTGTGCATGCTATAAAGAAAATCGGGTGGTGATCTATTTATTAATAAATATATCGAAGACTGAAATCTTAGAAATGACATTGGTTGAATACCAATTGGGGTGAATGGTTACTCGATTTACATGAGAAAAAAAAAAAGGAGTTTAATTTCTCCTCCCTCCCCTCTGGAAAGTGTTTTGGTGTGTTATAATAGCAAATACCACCCCCACCAACGCTCTCTCTCACACACACTCCAGCGTCCTGTGGCCTCAGGCAAATCTGGTCGCTAGGACTAAAAAGGGTCAGTCCCTGGATTGTGTCTTCTCTTTTGGACCCGACTTGAGGCTGGTGTGTCTGAAGGGCACAGAAATGTTCCTGTTTAGATCCAGGCTTGGGTATCTTTTTAAGTGTCCATGCTAAGGAAAGAAAAGCATATCTTCAGGTACTCAAGATTCTCATCTTTTAAATCTTTCAGTTCTTTGTTTGCTGAGGTTAACTATGCAGAATTTGTTTTTGCAGGTGATGAGCCATAACTTACATGAGCTATGCTGAACTTCTTTTTCAGGGAATGGGAATGATCAGAAACTTAACCTTTTGCAAAAATTGTGGGAATGATGCTTTAGAACAAAACATCACTTCACTTGATTTAAAAAAAAAAATACTCAAACTTCTGTCCATGAGCGTTAAGCAAATATAATATATGGGTCCTGTCTTTTGGTGTTTGGAAAGGCTCACCAGCTAGTTATTCTTTTCTTACTAACCACTTTCAGATGCTAAAAGCAAAGGGAGGTGGGGGAGGGAAGGTAGAAATCAACATGTTTGATCCTGTATATAAAGTTTTTTTTTTGTTTGTTTGAATTTCAGAATGCTAACCCTTATCCAACTAATCTAAGAACAAATAAATACCACCTGTGCCCATTTGTGTATTTTAAAAGAAGCACATAAAAATATTTTAATGAATTACTAAAACTCATATAGTTTATATTGAATCACAGTTATTAATATTTTTCCTCTTTGTTGCTATTCTTATTTTGGGAGTTTACTTGTTTCTATGGAATTGAACCACCCAATTAAAATGGGGGAAAAGTTTTTTTAAAAAATAAACTACTGTAACAGAATATGTTTGGGAGTTGTAAAAGTTTTTCCATTGAAAAAATCAGAATTTAAGAGGATCCTGTTACACGCTGTGGGCAGAAATCAGAGTCAGCAGAGCTTGCGAAAACAGATTTTTTTTTAGCAAAAATTTGTTGCGGGTCACTGTGAATGGTAAAAAAGAAAAAGCTTCACATCATAGTGTCTGTTTTGAATTAGATTAAACTTCA
>CM052438.1:68575872-68653372 GCA_028533085.1 Varecia variegata | reverse complement strand
GGAATCTGATATGGATTCATTTTCCCTTGATTTAGTATATTAAATTTTTATCTTTCTGTACCTTCTTAAACTTCTCTGCTTTCCATTTATAATATTGGGAAACAACTGGATATCTGTAAAAAACGTCCCCAACAATATCAGACAACTTCTAATGAAGACTATTGACATTGCTGACATTTGGCATGATGTACTTCCAAAAAGGAAATTAAAAAGTACAAGCCATTATCCTAAAGACCATCGGTTTATGAAAATAGTTAATTTCACATCACTTTGTTGAGCATAAAAACGACCCCTGCCGAAGGACAGAATATGCTTCTCATAATCATGATAGTTTCATTGCTTGTTAAAATGATCCTTTAACTTTTTCAGGGACTGTATAGGTATTAATTAATCAGCTTACATGCTATAAACATCGCAAACACTAGAGTGCAAGTTACTCTTCTACGCCAGGCATTTCTCTCCATCTTTTCTTTTACATATGTCTTGCTCCGAGAGGCTAGCATAGCATTAACAGAAGAGCATAGAAAGGCCTCTTATTCCTGCCATTGTTTACTAGTAGGGTTGCCTGATGGAAGGGCTTATAATCACGATGCAATTTTGTCATGGCCTCGCGAAATGGCATCATTTTCAAGGACTTACATAAATGATAGCATGTATCTTATAGAGATAATTATTACTAAGAACATCACTTTAACCTGAATCATCTTCCATAGAGTGCTGGAAAAGGGAGAAAGGTAGTCTTTTATCAAAGGCATGTTTTAATGAAAGCTCGTGTGACTTTGGAGATGAACAGCCCTTCAAGTGCTGTTACATGATGCATTTAAAATAAAAAGAACTTCGCTTGGTTGTTTTGTGATTTTGTTTCTCCTGAATATTGGAGCTCCAGAATGCTTCCAACCATAGCTTAATTACTAAAATGGAAATAGTAGCCATCTGAATATAAGCTTTGGAAGAATAACAGATTCTAGTGTTGTTTTCTTTTTGTAAAAAAAAAAAGTATATACTGATTTCTCTCCCTATTCAGTGATACTATGAGGCTAGGAATAAATGAATGTTTCATTTCTGCAGCATTCTTGTGTAATGTATATAAAATATGTGTGTACCTTAAAAGCATTCTAGTATCTTTGAGAACAATAATAAGGCTAACACGTTTCAAAGCAAAGTGTAAAATAGCCATCATTGGAAAACAACATTTAATTATTAATGAAACCAAGATATTACCTTGAAATAAAGATAGGCTTTTGTTTAGTTTTGTAATATTTTAAAACAAAGTAAATAATGACTTTTCTTCTCTAACCCAATTCACATGGGGCTTCCAATTCTCAACATGGTAAATACAAATAAATATGTTTTAAAAATCTCAAATAAATTAAGCAACTGGGTATTTTCCATTTTTGTAAGCTTTATGTGTGTTTCTCATCTGTGGTTATTTTGAGGCAGAATTACTACCTAGCAATTTCCTCTTGTCTGTGAAAATAATGTATAAAAGATGAAGTAATGTAATGGTGGTAATCCAGCTTTTTAAAATAATCAGTCTCCTATGCATATAATATTTATGTTATTGTCTGTGCAGGAGTTTCTTTTTCTAGAACTATTCTTTATCTACCAAATTTCTTGTTTGACAAATGAGATTAGATTACCAAGTCACAGCTGTGTATGTCAGTTGATGTATTGCTCTAGGATTGATAATTTATAAAAGCCTGGTGCTATTTGAGGGTTAAATATTTTTTTAGATATGAGAAAATAAGGCTGCCTGCTAAATATTGTTTTTTCATTTCTGTTATCTAAGTTTTACCAGGTTTAGACTAGTTATTGACTCAGTAAATGCAGAAAAAATGTTGATATGCTGTCAATATTAATGTAGATGTCAAACCAACACTGGTCCCTAATGTATGTAAGAGCAAGTATTTTTTTACCTTGATACAGAAAGGCAGTCATGTGTGAGATTTAATATACATCCTAATCTGTCTTGTCATTGCCCTAGCCATGGGTGATGTGCTAATGTGTGGGCCGCCATTTTCTTTTTCTCCTCAAACAATGGAATAGATACCCATGAATGACAGTCAAGCTCCACTCTGTAATTATTTTGAGGACAGTTAGAATATATAGAAGGAACACTGCAGGGTTACCTTTAGACTTAAAGTCTATGACGTATTTAAACATCCAAGCAGCCTGTAATTAACAAAAACAAGCATCCTTCAAAGGTCCATTCTTAGGCATAATGAGAATTATTCTTCGAAAAACTAAAAAAAAATTCTCAAGTGAATTTTTATGTTTAAATGTAATAAAATACTGGATCAGCTTTAATTCCTACTTTTCTCCCCAGACTATCACACCTTAACAGAACGTGCCAATACGTATTCTAATTAGGCTACCTATATTCTTTTACTTTTTTTTATTTTTTATATTCTTTTACTTGATCACATTTGGTGTCATTAAAATGACAAAGTCCAATAAAATAAAACTATGAGATACACAACCCACAGTTAATATTAATTAGATCTCTTCACTTCTAATAAATGCAAATATTTAAATTTGTTACTATCTTTTAACCTAAGAAATATCTGATGAAATTTTAATATCCTATGTTAATCCAGACTAAAATAAATTTTAATCATCAGGGCCAAAGATATAATTGTTTTTACATAAATATATAATGTAAAGCCTATATCCTTCCAGAGTAATTTTCTATAATGAAGAAAATTGTAATGTTTTCGAGACCCTACCATACTGAGTGAAATGCATTTTATTCATATGGGGCAGCAACATAGTTGAAAGTCTGAATATTAGTGAAAATGGTTTTATGATATTTTGGATATTTTGAACATATTCTTTAAATGTTGTCTGTAGAAACTAAAGTAGCATTGTGGATCTTTACCGTATAATGGGAATTGGCAACAGTGGTAAAATTTTGGCTGCAGATTGTTGCCAGCAAATATTACCTTAGAAATAATTCTATGGGCAGAGGGGAGGAAAAAACTCTATTTTTAAAATAAATGTTGTAAATTTGCCTTCCTACTTAAGTTTCCTACAAGTGGCTCTTCTTTTCTGAGAATAGTAATATAAAGGCTAAATTGTTACCTTATGTTTTCATTGGGTAGGTTTGTGACTACTGACAGTTATAATTTACAAAAATTACAATGATTATAGACATTAACATACTTGATGGCAGCTATTATTTTTATTTGAAATACAAAGACTTTCAGTGGATACTGGACATTAAAACCTTGTCTATAGATGCCAAGTAAGATGGGGAATTGAGGCAATTATTCAACGAATTTAGACTAAGGTAGCATGTTTTTCTCAATTACATGGGTAGTTTGGATGCAAGTGGTTGTTTGGCTTGAATGTTCTCTAATTTCTTTGCATATGTCCTCTGCTACTAAATTGGTTATCTATTGCCAGTAAGTCAATTCAAATTTTGACTCTGAATATGAATTGGCTCACTGAGGATAATTGCAATAGCAAATATTTGTTTGTCCTTTATTTCCTCAACTCCTGTAATTCTCTAACCAACTCTATGATGCAGATATTATTATTCCTATTTTACAGATGAGGAAACTGAGGTTTAGAGAGGTCAAGTTTGTTTACAGATTTTACACAGTTTCATTATCCAGTATTAGAGCTGGGCTTGAAAATTAGTCTGACTCTAGAATTCATGCTTTTAACTGCATTCTAGAAATTAACATTGAATAAGGAAAGAACATTTTGAGACAGAACTAAAAAAAAAAGAAAATAGAAAGCATTTCTATGATAGTCTCCTGCTATTCAAAATTAAAGACAAAATTCTCTTTGTCATTCTCTTCTTTCCCCCACTAGCTGTTCTCCCCATCTGGAAAAACTACTAACAATATATAGGATAGTTTCTTATGTAGTACCTGATGACCGTGAATTTTACTTTTTGAGCTTTTTAGACAAAGAGATGACTGTAAGCTTGTAAGTAACACGTAATCCAATGAAAAATTTTTTGAGGATATTAGCTTTGATAAGACACAAGGTAACATTATATAGTAAATAATAGATAAATAAAATATGTCAAATTTTAAATGTTGATATTTTAATAGTGATATCTTTTAGAATCTAT
Organism: Varecia variegata; assembly: GCA_028533085.1. Lineage (NCBI taxonomy): Eukaryota > Metazoa > Chordata > Mammalia > Primates > Lemuridae > Varecia > Varecia variegata. The sequence continues at coordinate 68,649,288 of CM052438.1, read as the reverse complement.
AGTATGTACTAGGTTTTGTTTTAATATCTCCTGATAACTAAGCCCTAAAAAATAAGAAATATACAAAATAATATTTTATACCCTCAGCTAAGTTTTTATTTAACATATAAATAATAATTAAGTTTTTGTTACAAAAAGAAAAAAAGAAAAAAACTATGACATTTGAGTTTCCAGAGGTGGAATTTGGGGCAGGCATCACTGATTGCAGTTTGAAAATCAGAAGCCCCTTGTAAGACTATGCCATTGTTCACAACACTTTTGTTGTGAAAAGGAGGTTCAGGTTTGTTCATTCACCATGATCTAGCAAAGCTCAAAGCATGAGATTTATTGGCAGTAACAAGTCATAGCATGATTGTGATTTTCTAGGAAGATCAAATGACCGATATATTTAATTTGCCATAGGTGGATAGTCAAGTCTGTTAACTCAGGGTTATGCATTCTCTTTTCTTGTAAGTAGCATAATCACTATGTATAAATGCATATTATATATCCCATATTTTTAACTCTTTTATATTGTTTTGGATTAAGCAAAGACTTAATGACTTCTTATTGACATACTATTGTATGAGGCCCCAATCAAAAAATGTCTTTGAATTCCAGTTTATAGTTTAAGGGGAAAATGGGATAAATGTGATCAAGTGTTATAAGACGGGTAAAAACAGGGTTATGAGAGCCCAAAGTAGCTAATATATAAATCTGAAACGAAACGGATGACTACAGGATAAAAGAGCCTTGAAATATGGGCAGGTTTTCAACAGGAGAAGAGGGAAGTGGTCAGGTAATGATACTCCAGATGAAGTAAAACATGGTAAGCAAAGGCTCTGAGTTTGAAAACCACAGGGTGTGTTGGAGAGGCCGGTAGTGCAGTTTGGCTGAGATACAGGGCACATGATGAGGAAGCAAAATTGGAAAATAAGACTGAAACCATGAACTAGACTCAGGGAAAGATAATTAATAATTAATGATCGTGATGATGTTGATGAGATAGCAGGCCTTTGCTAACCAATGTCTGCATGACAATCACTATTCCAAGTACTTTACATATACAAGCTCAATTGTTCCTCATAGTAATGGTAAGCAAGTGGTACCATCACATTCCTCATTTTACAGGAGAGGAAATTAAGAATATTTTTAGGCTAAATAACTTGCCTGACAGTTACACAAATAGTAACTGTCAGAGATCAGGGAGACCTAAGGACTTTGGAATCTTACTATTAAGGGAAGGTGTTAGGCTGGACAGCAACATAGTCGTCCCCAGTTAGGAAACCTTATTTCTTCCTCACTTCCTTCCCATCATGAGCCACATGCTCATAATCTTCTCCTTGTCTTCACTAAGTGTTGTACATATTTCTAGAAGCACCGTTGCTCCTTTCCTTAACAATCTTCTGTATCTTTTTATAGGCTATCATTCCTTTCTCATTCCTCAAAACCTCAACCATAATGATATATATCCCTCACCCGTGATCTTGTAGTGTCGTACATCTTGGCACTCGATTGCAAATTGAATTTTATTCTTGATTATTAACTATATTTGTTCTAATCTTGCATCTTGACTCTCAGTCTATATTCCAATATTTTTTAATATGTCTTCTGCTTCTAATATATCTTTCATGCTGTTCAACTTCCAGTAGGGACTCTGGTGGATTAACACTAATGGTTTCTGGGTTAGTTTTAGTCAAGTAGGCCTTGGATGTTGAAATGCTGTTTTTGAATATTTGGAGACATACGACAACTGACTAGTTGAAAACTGAGTTTCTCCCTAATCAGTGCTGCTCACAGTCACTTATTATGAGATCTATACAATATCAAATCAAATAATCCCAATTTGTTATGAAGAGCCAGGTTTTTGGTTCTTTGTATACAAAGGAAAAAAGGAAATATTCAAAGTGAGGGTCTGGGGTCTGGACCATACTAAGTAAATTGTTTAACCTGATCATGATTACTGTGCTGCTTATTTTTTGATTGAACTGATCGGATTATTTTAGCTTACCATCAACATTGCCTTGATGATTAAATTGGATACTCCAATAAAATAATTCATGAAAACATTTATTTCACACCAGTGTGTTATTTTGCATTCTGGAAAGTTTACAACCAAAGTATTTATTTGTCATTATGTAGTAGACGGAGGAATCAGCTGGCTGATATTAAGTGACTTCCATTATTGCATGGCTGTTGGCTCATGTAAGACTAAACTAACATATGATTGTAAAAGTCCTCAAAAGAGCAATCAAGCGTTTTGGCCAAAATCCACTCCTGGATGAGTGGGAATTAATATCAAAGAGTGCACCAACAGACTGTTTTGACTGTCTACAAGATGGTAAACAAACATTTTGGCTAAATTCCGTCTTTTGATTACAACATAATAGAGCAATTTGAAAGAAACATTTGTATGAAGTGCTCTAATGGGAATCATAGAGCAAAATTACAAAAGATAATGAGTGAGCCTTAGACTTTATCTGTGTTGTGCAAAAACAATATTTTGTCAGGAAATAAATATGTGCGTATCATGGCACGCAATTGTTTTTAGCTTTCTGCATTAATAAAGATAACTAAATGACTGCAGAATCTCATTTTCACTTTATGCTGTGAAGACAGTACATTTAGCATTTAACCAGTTTAAATTGATTTATACAGTCAAAGTAAGCATTTCAGGATCAACATGGATCTATGGGTCAGAATTATCTAGTTTATTCATCTCCATTAATCAAATTAGTTAGATAATTACCAAATCTCCATTTTAATCTGTAGATTTGAGATCTGAATTATCTTGATTTGTTTGTGTAGGGTTTTAAAAGTTTAATTTCTGCGCTATTAATGGAACTGAAAATAGTGTTAAATTGTTTTAGAAATAATAGCCTGTTCCATTAGTGTCTTTGTAGCCTGTCATATAAATATGTAAATATATGTGCATATGCATTTAGAAAAATAATTTTTCAAATTTTAATGCACAACTGCATCTTTTGAGACATTACAGTTTGCTATGTAAATATTTGAATTTCCCTTAAAATGTATAATATTTGCTTGATTTTTTTCCAGATTTGATTTGCTGTAACACCGTAGCAACTTCTAAATGATTCTCTTTCTTATTACTTTGTTATTTATGTCAAAATATATGAGTTGTTCTATTGATACTTATCTATATTTGCATATAGAAAGGCCTGGAAAAGTTGTTCTACATGTCTGAATGTATTTTTATAAATTGTTTATATATAACTAAGTGGTTGAGAAAGTACAGTTTACAATAAAAGTGGTCCACAACTTTTTCTAATAATAGTAATAATTTATTGATTATTTACTCTGTGTCGGGCTCAGTGACCTACTTTAAATGCATTAATTCATTTAACTTTATCACAGCCAAATTGAGAAGAAAGTTATTACTATCTCTGATTTTCATCCTAAGAAACTGAGGCACAGATATCAAATAATGTGACAAAGTCACAAAGTTGAGAACTGACGGAGCTAGAGTTTTTATCTAACATGAATCACATACGCTTAATTGTTATCAAGCAGCACCGTAAGGAATTATTATTAAAAATGATATTATTGAAAGGTTAACAGACTAAAGTACTTGAGTATAAAAAATAAAAGACAAAATTCAGTCCTTCTCGAAACATTACAGTTTTCCAAAATTCTTTATGTAAGGAAATATTAGGTTGAGATGAAACTTCAATGGTAAGGTTTAAAACTAAAACACTGACAATATTTAATTCTCTACTAATGAATCAAGTTTGAGCTTCTTTGAAAGGAATAAAATCTCTGGCTCCGAGTTTTGGGGACTTGTTGAACCAGTATCATTAGTTATCTTTCTCTTGGCTATTTGGGGTGTGTATGTATGTGTGTGTCTGTATTTTTTTTTTCTTGTAATGTAAAGGACAGCCCCCTTTTAAATCCAGCAGCATAATTCTCAAGTTGGACTAATTCAGTTACAGGAGCTTGCTACCTTTTAGGTTCCCAGGGGCGAAGTTTGAGTTTCCATCCAGCTTGCATGAGCACAGGAGAATGGATTACTGGGGCCTGCCTTGGTTGAGTAACAGCCACTCAACCAGAGAAGAATTTTTAAAGGGGCCGGGAGGCCTACACCTTGCAGTTTTCTTTTTGGTAGATTGTTTCTTAGCAAAATTAGAGGAAAAAACGTTAGATAAGTTCTTTTGCTTAATATTTTATTCTGATTTGCTAAAACACACACACATACACACACACACACACACACACACAAAAAAAAAAAAAAAGGCAGAAACAGAATCAAAAACTGGTTAAAAATAGCACAAAAGATCCCCCACTTCTCTTTGACCAAAAATACATCTTTTCCTTGCTGTTCACTGGGGTCCTTTTCAATCATCCAGGCATTTTTCTGAATCTCAAGAGTTACAAGAATCTTACTTTATAAATTCTCCCTAGCACTGCTGAATCTGGCCACTTTGGGTGTCTGTCACACACCTTCACAGTTTATGTGGTGGCCTACAACATTAGCTTTTTCAAAGGTAGACATTAGTCTAATGCATTTAAGTAAATTTTGGGGAAAAACCTCTAGAATTGTTATGTTTTAAAGTAGAAGGTTTGGGTTTTAATGTAGAAAACTGTTTAGATAAATGGTAAAATTTAGATGTGGTTTAATGTATTTATAAGTAATATTAATACCGTGTCTGTATAAATTTGAGGACATATTTTTTATGTCCAGCTATCTTTACTATATTTAAATGTTTGAAGAACTTCATTCTTTGTATAAAGTACTGAGCTGATTTGAGGAAGACAAAGTGGCAGAGTAAGGAAGAAAAATCACTATTCTATATGAGTATTAAGAAACAGTATTTTAATCTCAGTCTTACTATTAACTGGGTAAAATCACCTAACATCTCAGAGATTCTATTTCCTCACCTATAAAAAGAAGGTTGTGGCATAAACTATCTCTAACCTCTTAAAATTCTATGTTTAGTAATATTTTACATAGATATTACAATGTATAAGATTCAGTATGTATTAAAGTTGCACATTATATTATGAAAAATTTATCTTTTACACAAAAACCTTGTACCACTTAATATATAGGATATTATGCTTGAATATACATCATGATTTTAATATTTACCTAGTACCTATACAACTATGAATGCTTTAAGCCTGCAGATGTACTTTTCACATTTGAATTGTATTTTTTCAAGGGATTTTGGGGCTTGGTTACAAAAGTAGCAACTTTATATATTCATTTGCTGTGGAAGAAATTTTTAGAATCAGTTACAAACACTCCCAAAACCAAATGCTATATGGCCAGAGCTCTGGTCAAACCTTAGCTGTTCTATTACGAAAAGTGATTCTATAATGTAACAGCAACAAGAAATCATGAGATAAATACAATGTCAATTCATGGCATGCAGGTGTGTCACGGGTATGTAGTTGGTGTTGGGGGGAGATTTAAAAAAAGTGAGGAATGGATTTGTGCCAACAGACTTTACAGTTTTGAAGTAATTAGTAAGCTGTGCAGGTGTCTATTAAAACTAACTGACAATAAATCTTGGTTCTCTTTTGAATATTGCTTCAGTTTCTCAAGTTCTGTGCCTCAAGGGGCAAAAGAAAATGACTCCAAGATTAATTACCACAATGGTTTATTCCCAATAAGAAATTTAACAAAGTGTTCTCTTTTTTTGACTTCATTATTTGTGTTATTATTAATACAACCACTAATAAAGAGTATGGTTTAATCATTCTGGAAGACCACTGGACATGATGATATGTTTCTTGATGAAAGGAAGGTCTGACTTAGATAGATCTTTAAGCAAACAGTTCTTTGGTTTGTTGGAAGTTATTTATCTCACAGAGTTGCCTGATGCAGATTTCTTCTTCTCAACATGTTAGAAATACCAAAGTTGTAACAAGGTGCCCAGGGCTCTATTGTCTACTGGTTCTTAAGTAGAGTAACTAATTGCAGGTAAACTTAACCACAGAGTGACATTTTTCTTAGCTCCTCCATCTGCTCTTTTTTGACACCCCTGCCATTAACTGTCATTTTCCTTTAAATATACGGTGAATCTGAAAGGCCAGCTCTACATCACATCATTTCAGATTAGGGGCAGTTCCTTTGAGTTGAGCACTGTTTAGGTGTCAGAAAGAAGTCCCTGACCTCTCTGGAACCACATTGCCGCAGGGCCTTAATTAGCACTGACTCCAGCCATTACTGAAGAGAGCACAAAGGAGAACACATCATTTTTCTACTGAGGAAGTTAGTGTCTGACCTAATAACTTGTCCAGACTCGCAGGACACTGTAACCATACAATAACAATGGGCATTATTCCACTGCTTCCGCCTCATGTGAACCACAGAATGAGGCATAGAATGAGAAGGAATTATAGTTACCTCCCAAGGAACGTTTTAGTTTCCTCTGCCTTTTATTAGGGGTATAGTAGGGATTGCCTTTAAGGAAAAAAAAAAAAAGGCAATACTGGAGGTGGCATATATAGAGATTTTCTCAAATATATGTATTTCAAATTATTTTAAATCATTCCACGTATGTCTGTATATTTCTTGATTTATCAAATAATTTTTAAAGAGATTTTTCTTACTGTAAGAACAGTTTTTAAAAGGAAACAATTTTGACATTAAAAATCTCTACTTGATTTCAAATTGTAAATAGAATGAAGTTTTCTATGCAAAGTCCTATCTTTTAAAAAGTTGACTTGTTTTCAGAAACATGCCTTGATTTGCTTTTGGCCTTCTGTAAGTCCAACAGATGAATTTGGAGGGGAGTGTATTGGCTACTGTAAAAATGATTTAATTTTACCTACCTTTTCTAAGATCAGAAGCCATAAAACATTTGCCATTTTTGGTGGACTCATTTAAAAGAATAGTCATGTAAAAAGACTATTAAAAAGAGGTTGGCCTGTAATTTCATTTTGTTCCTTTTTCTTTTTCATTCCTTTTCTTTTCTTTCCTTCTGCTTTTTCTTTTTTTTTTTCCTTTCTTTTCTTTTTTTTAAACAATAATCATGGTAGTAATATTAAGATCAGCATTATTGAAGAATCAACTGTACCCTTAAATAAAATCAATAAGTTAGGAGAAAAATAGGGGTGATACTTATGACTTATGAGTCTTAAGATAAGACTATTTTGATTAGGAAAGCTCTTTAAAAGTCACTGTTGAAGTAATTAATGCACTTCACTTAAAATTGATCCTCTTGAATAGGAAAACCTGACCTGATGCCCGCTGGACCTTTCTTTTCTGAGTCATAAACCCAACCAGCATTTTAAGTATTTTATCTTAACAGAACTTTTTCCTCCATTATAGTGATGTCTCTCTTACTTCTATTAAAAGCACATCATTTCAAGGGTTTATGGCTCAGCTATAAATATTTACATGGAAGTGAAGTTGGCATGGAAAGACTCAAATTTAGGCGTCTTCTTTTATTAATTTTAAAAATAATTTTTTGAGTTGGAAATACTTTTGCACCACTGTAGCTGGAAGGTTAGAATTTTCTGCAGTCATATTAAAATTAATGCGTAGATTTTCCATTTTTTAGCTGAAATTATAAAAAGAGTTTTTTGTTGTTGCTATTCATATATCTGACATATGAAAAGAGGTTCACACATACAGGATCCAGGAAAATGTTATTTGGAGAGATCTCTTTCATATATGACCACAGATTTCTTTTATTCAGTGGCAATGTATCCCCCTGTTGTTATAACTTTTGGCCTTCAGAGCACATGAACAGCAATAGAGTCAGAACAACGAACTGTAACTCCTCTATACCCTCTAGATGATAAAACTAAACTGGAAAGTCTTCTATACAGGAGACCGTAAATTGTTCTCTCTTTTTAGGCTCAACACTCCCCATTTTTTTTTTTAAGAATCAAATTTCTGGTTTAACCTAAGTACAAAACCATCCACTTAAAAAAAATAAAATTATATGGGCCGGGCGCGGTGGCTCACGCCTGTAATCCTAGCACTTGGGAGGCCGAGGCAGGTGGATTGTTTGAGCTCAGGAGTTCGAGACCAGCCTGAGCAAGAGCGAGACCCCCGCCTCTACTAAAAATAGAAAGAAATTATCTGGCCAACTAAAAATATATAGAAAAAAATTAGCCGGGCATGGTGGCGCATGCCTGTAGTCCCAGCTACTCGGGAGGCTGAGGCAGTAGGATTGCTTGAGTCCAGGAGTTTGAGGTTGCTGTGAGCTAGGCTGACGCCACGGCACTCACTCTAGCCCGGGCAACAGAGTGAGACTCTGTCTCAAAAAAAAAAAAAGGAAAAAAATTATATGTAAGTTCATAGTTCTGCTTAAAGTTAGGCTTTTAATATTAATATATTTTATTAATATGTGATTATGTAACTAGCAAAAAGTCCTGCCAACCTTCTTTAAATCTAGTTAAAATGGAAAGAGATGGGGAAAGTGGCTTGCCTGTCATTCTTTAGTGGACAAATCAAGCCTCTCTCCAGTTGAAGCCCATCTCAGTGGACGTTTACACAATCAAGTTGTCTCTGGGCCAGCTGTCAGCCTGCTAGCAGAGACTAAAGTACAAAGTAGCAGCTTCCTTCAGAAGAAATCATATAAGTAGTCTCTTCAAGTCCCAGGAAAAATGGAAGACAAGATGCAGCCCCAGCTGTTTCATACCTTCTTTCTCCACTGTAATTATACCTGATAATAGAAGGACAAATGATAAAATAAAAATCAATGAAAATCTGAGTTTAGAAAATAAAGTCTTCATTTCATTTGACAATGTAGGAAAAAAGTAAAATAGTTACCACAGAAAAGAATAGCTACATTAATTTTAAGTTTTTTTGATCTTCATAATAAAAGTGATTCATTTAGGTATTCAGCCAGCACAGGCTGCATTCCTATCTGTAATCCCAGCTACATAGGAGGCTGAGGCAGTAAAATCCAGAGGATCGTTGGAGGCCAGGAGTTTGAGGCTGCGGTGCACCACGATCATGACTGTGAATAGCCACTGCACTCTAGCCTGGACAACATAGCTAGACCCATCTCTATTGAAACAAAAAAAGTGATTCAGGTATTTATATGAAGTACTAGTCTCTGTTGTCCAAGCTCCCCCAGGTTGTTCAATCTTGGCTTGTTTTGTTTAGTTAAAGGCTTATGTTCGATTTTCATGAAATACAAACTAGGGACTATTCTAAGTACCATTGTGAAAACTGTTGAACCAAAAGTTTCATCACAGATATCGTGTTAGGAAAAAAAGGATTCAAAGGAACGGGTTGTGGAAGGCCAAAAGTCCTGGAGAGGTTTGCATGGGAGCAGGAGAAAAATATGAATTTATAGAAAGGATATTTGGACATGATCCTGGAATTGTCAAAGTCTATAAGACTTAATTTTAAAGTTAATGTAGGGCAGGAAAGCACATAAACTGACTTGAGTGGACAGCTTATATTGGGAAATAATGAAAATAACTTTGAAAAATTGGAAATTTATAGAAATTATATCACTTTATGCAGCTTAGGTGAGACAGCCATTATATGCAGGTTATATTTATAGAAATTGTATCATTTTAGAATAGAGAAGATATAGCTGATTACCATATCAATAGATAGATGTAGATATATTGATAGATATGTACTAACACTTAATATGAATTGGAGTTTTGTCATTATAGTATAACTTTAAGAAAGTACATTTTCTAGAAAACTCTCTAGTGTAAGGATAAAATCTGTATTTTTGATCCTTTATTATAGATATAAATTGTCTGTTAGGGATCAAGATCTATCTTTGGGGCTTGCGAACGTATCCCAGGATTTGTCTTGTATTCTTAATTCCCATGATGACCACACTTTCAGCCGGGCTTCGGGTGGTGAAGATGAGCATCAGCATAGTTACACGGATGTACCATAATACTTCCGTGGTGGAGCGTTGCCTGGAGGAACTAGACCAGCTGTAATTGTCTAACCACACTGCCCTGGAGAATTTGAAAGCCAGAACCCTGGGTAGGTCTGAAAACTTAAAAGTGTCCAATTTCTTGTTTGTAACTTTTTAAAAAAAGAGTTATTACCACTCCTCCTGATAATGTTTCCGTAACTGAGGAGAGAAAGGACAGACTGTTTTACCACACCGTGAAGCATGATAAATATAGAGGTTTGGTTTTTTTATTCCATTTTCTGAATTCCCATCCTATCCATCTTTTTCATATGACTCCCTGCAATGTTAGATTCATCGAATGATATCGAACAAAGGCTAACGTTTCCCAAATACAGGTAACGTTTGACTGTGTCTTGATAATATTGGCGGGGGGTGGGGGGGGAGGGAAACTGAGTCTGCTCTGGTTTAAAGTGACTTCATCTAGGACTGTTTCGCAGGCTGGCGACCAGAGCCCACTATGACCGCAGCATCTGTGCCAGTTAGTCAGGCACCATGAGACCAGCCAGGTCAGCTATTTTGTTGTATGTTTGGTCCATCTATGGCTTATGCATATGGCTTATCCTAGGGGCAGTATCAGTGGTTTTACACAGTTTGCTCAGGTTTGGAAATTGAAAACCCACTCTGTTGGGCCCAATACATGAATTTGGAAATGACTTTTTCCAGAGACAGTGTTATGATTTCTTTAGAATATTACTGGTCTTTCTGATAAATAGGTATTTTTAGAAAATCACTGATAAATCTAAAAAGAGATTTCATTTATATAACCATCAGAGCATGTCATAAACAATCCAGAGTCTGGAAATGAAAAATGAACATGAAGCTCCTGTTCTACACTTGGGCCTTTGTACTGGTTTTTCAATAACATTATGGGGATAAAAATGGCAGATGAGCAACTCTCATTGTGTATATCATAATCTCAGTGTTTGTCATTGTCTAGGAATAGTATATTTTCTCAAAACTACAGATTAGTTTTAAGGAACATCTAATTTTAAACAATATTTAGTCAGCCTTTTTACTTACTTTAATCAACTTGTTCTGCTGAACAAGGTATAGAATTGATAGCTGCTATTGATTGGATGTAGCATTACCTAATCTTCACTAAATGTAGGAAGCTTTTCAGATTTAGAAAGGTGGCAGAAAATGTCTAGTAATGATGCTGCTGGGAATTCAAGCTCAATACTGTGGTCAGTGTAAAAGTGATGTAACTATAAGAGGTATTTTATTATAAGCCTGTCGGTTTTACTAAATGTTTGACCTGGTATAATTTGTGGAGTTTTGGTTTGTGTGTGTGCGCATGTGTGTGTGTGTGTATGTGAGATTAGTGTATTTAGCAGATGTTTCCCTATTTTAGTCATTTAAGATGTTATCAGTAATCGTTTCTATTAATAGTAATGTGTTGCCATTTTTTGATGATGCGGAGCTAGTATTGAAACTTTAAGAATTTACAGATAAAAAAAGAATATAGCATCATAGAATAAAAGGAAGATTGCATTAGGAATTCACTACAGAGGGAGGGTACACAAAATCATTACTAAAACAGATATAAACGTGACCTTCAGTGTGGTTCAGTAATTATCCTAGTCCACACTATGGTGTATGTATCATGATTTTCCTTTTTTCTCTTTGTTTTCATTTTTATCTGGGTACTTCACTGGTGAGTAATTGCTAAAGGGAACCCATTATGCAAGGCGAGCATTCAGTTTGCAAGTGAATTTGCTTGTAGCTATTGCCACATTTGAACCTCACTAATGTATGTAAATTAAAAACTCTGGTATTCAGAATTGCTCCTGTTTGAAATAAAAACAGAATCTGATCATTACAATCTGCAAGCCAGGTATTATCACTGGACTAGTGAGCCGCTGATGATAAATTGTACCGAATAGCTTGTGGATAGAATATTTTATCTCAGTTCTCTATCACACAGCACTGCATAAAATAAGAATGATTCATCAAGCATGAGAGCTGCTGGTTTATGAAATTCATTGCTCACGGCAAGTGTATTTTTTAAAATTCAAAAGACAAAGCAACTCACAAGGGTTATTTAGTAATCAGTGTGAATTACTTCTAGGTATAAACCTTAGTGGAAAGGAATTAAAAATATATTTGCTGTACAGGAAGCATTATTGCAAGCAGGGATATAATTTGACGACTTCCCATTTAAGAGCCTTATTTTGACCACATTTGATTTGGATGCCATCTCATTTTTTTAAAATCAAAATTGCATAATCCAGCGTAGTGGAATCATACATTGACTAAGACAGTGTCATACTTAGAGCAGTTGCATCTGCATCATGCTCTCCCTTATATCCTTTCGCCTGCAGAGGATACTTTGTTTATTCAAAAGGACATGTAAAGAGGAGAGGCACGATATAAAGTCATCTTTCTTTCATATTTACAATAAGAATGTTTCATTTCTTCTTGTGTATGGATGTCCCAAGGCAATGTTCCAAATGAAAAGATAATAACTTATGAAGAAGTGTCAAAAACTAATTAAGTTTTGTAACTTGTTTTTCCCTCGCACAGGGTATATTTTTCATCACACTGTCCAGTCACATGCTGAGATCCTTGCTAACATTATCACATGCCAGTCACACCAAGTCTCAGTGGTGCCTCTCCTTCTGTCATTATTTTCAGCATCAATTAATTTTCTTCTGACCTCGCCTTTAGAGAATGTAGCAGAGAATTATCAGTACATGCTTTGCAGTCTATTTTGAAGGCATTAGGCCACTGTGTGCATTCAAAAATGGAGTCAGCCAAACATTATATTTTCTCACCTGCAGGGTTGCCTAGTAACCTGAATTAAGGATTTTCACCAAGCCTTCAAGACAAATAAACACGACTGGAAGGCAGGTTGACCCAGGTGGGAGAGTCAGACCTATTGATGGAGATCAGAATTTTGAATGAGCCAATAGAAAACAAAAATCCTTATTAACATGCATCGTGGAAACAGTTTCCATAACTAAATGAATCTGTTTCACTAGGCTAAGAGAACACTCAAGAATGGGATTCACTCTCACACATTTTTGAGTGTTTGGTAAGCGGCATTTTGACTCTCCCTTTCATCTCACTAACTCTTTCGGGCCTAGAGTGTACCATTTCTATTTCTTTAATGAAGTATTGATTATTTGTGAAAATATTAAAACACCACCTAGAAATGTGTCCTCGTCATGGTGTGAGTATGGGTTCAGGAAACATCTTCCTGCCTTACGCTGTGTGCTGCCTAATTACATATATTGCCTGTATGCCTCCCGCATTCATTCAGCTTTCACTTGATCACTGCAAAGAACTAAATTCCCAGTTTGGTGTGTTGCTTTTGAAAAGAAAGATTAGTGTGTTCTGTAGAGGTGGGGGTTATCCTTTGTAACAGTGTTGCAGTTTGTCCTTGACATGTTGGATTCCTTCGGAAGGAGTGTGCACGTGTGTTTGTGTGTGTGTTGCGGGGAGGGGCCGAGGGGGTGGGGGAAGGGGCAGTTCCTCCTGAAAGGTACAAAGTGAAGGAGTCGCACAATTAGGATGTTGGCACATCCTGACAGTCCTCTGCAAATGATGGTGTCAGGCCACAGAGGGGCTGAGCGTGGCAGAAGTGACATTCACCCCAGCAAGATGGAAATAAACGCCCTGTTTGATAAGAGAAAACAGACAATTTATGTCCACCCTGAAGAGTTACCAGCTAGTGAGCCATTCCTATGGGTCAAGTGCTGCATTTGCATTTTGATGGGATGTTATCAAGTAATTAATGCACCAGTCAGGATTTATTACCTCAGGAGCGAACTGAAAGGTTCATTACAAAATCGGTTTCACTTGAAGATAGGCATTTCCTCAGAGTTAGCTTTTGACATGTTGTTCCTCGCTCTCTCTGCCCGTGGCAGCCATGGTAGAAGGCCAGTGAGGTGAAATTCATTGCTTAATAAGGGCATTCACTTTGGGTATTCTTGTGATAATAAATGTATACATCAAGGCCGCACTGCCTTGTCAGTTTAATTGCTTCTTGTGCTCCTTAACAAGCCAATCTTAATCAGTCTGGACCACGTTATGAATAATTTAAGGATCAGCAGACTTCACGCTTAATAAGATGTACTAGATTATAAAACTTAAGTGCACTGTTTATAGAAAGCATGCAAAACACTTTAAGTTTTTATTAGCAGCAAGGAAAAAACAAGCAGTGAGTTATTCTAACATTTGCAGTTTGCGAGCAACAGCTGTGTTTCTTAATGCTGTAACCCCCTCCACTTTTGTTGAAGGCCACAGTTCGGCCTCTCGGGCCTTCTAAGCCTTGGTGAGACATAATGGGAAATTTGAGCAGGCTATGAGATTAAAGCTCCAAATCGATGGCCAACCAGCAATTGTCATTTTAGAAAACATTCTTTTATCTTTTTAAATGCAAAACAGACCTTATTTTAAAACAGTTTCCTATGGCCAAAATTACCTTTTTGTTGTTGTTGTTGTTGTCGTCGTCGCACACGTGAATTTTTAACTTAATTGACTGGAGAGAATGGACGTGGAGCCTTCTAACTTTTCTTAATAAAAGAAAAATAGAAAGATGTCTCCTTTCTCTCACAGTGCATTTGTCATTCAGAGCTGACTTTAAATAATGCTTATGCAAGATGTAGTTTATTGTTAACATCCAACCAAAAGCTTCAGCCTTAAAAGAGCAAGGCAGGAATGTATAAAATTAGAAGAATGAACAAATCTCCTTAAGGTTATTAAGATTTCTGCATTTAATAAATATTGTTTGATTTAAAAGGACCGTTTAACCTTATTGTTTTAAAAGAACTCTTTGTCCTCCATTTTACCTCCACATTTGTGGGCTATAAGTCGTCCACAGAGTAATGCATCATTCAGTTTATGACATCTAATAAAGGCCTATTGCAAGCATTAGAACCAGGTGCTTCAACCATTTTCCTCTCTGCTCCTAGCCTATTGTTCTCTTCTAACAGAAATAGAAAGAATTCCATTTGGGCCAGCTTCATTTTCATCACTTTTATTTAAATCAAGACACATTCTAATAACCATGTACTTTCATTTGGCGTTGCTGTAAATAATAAAACGTATGTGTGCGTGGGAGCTTGCTCCTATTGATTGAACAAGGACCCACGCGTTTATATGGGTTTGAAAAAAAATAGGGCATTTTTAGTAATTTGCTGAGGTATTAAAAGAAGGTGATTGTTGAAAATGAATTTATGAGTCAAAAATATGCATGGCAGTATATGAAAAACAACTCCAAACCTATTTCTCAACCTAGAGCTGGACCATCATACCCCTTTGTTCTTGTGCAGGTTAATAGAGATTGAGGAGATGGGCAGAGGAAAAGCAGTGCAATTTTCTGCTATTTAAGCTTGGCGAAATGGCACTCTTCAGGAAGCAGGAAAAAGTATGAAAGCGTAATAGGCATTTTAAAAGTAGAAGTCCATATAGCTGCTTGAGGGATTCTCAGATTTAGGCATGCATAGAATCGAGAATGAGATAATCAGCATTGTGAAATTGAAACCTGTCTGCTGCCTGCTGCTGTTCTTCCCTCTTTCAGTGGAGTGATTTGTAACACTCATCTTCTTCAGGCAAGGCAGCCTTCAAGATTATCCAGAACTGTCAATAGTAATTGCCAAAGTATTTTATTACCTACAGAAAATCAAAGGAATTTTATAACCAACAGTTATCAAGTTTCAATACACGGTATAAAGAGAGCAATTTTAGTTGGAATACAATCGTGTTTGGCTTGCTTTAATGTTCTTGAGACAATTCCTGTGCAACCAACTACAACATTCACTGTATTTAAGCTAGAGGCAAGAATACGCATATGTACTTGTAGCAGAAAAAAAATTACATAATGCCTACAAGCTTCTGCAAGCAAGTGGTTTTTAATTGCCATACAAACTCTGCCTTAGCTAATTACTTCTGAAAAAGAAAGAGGGTTTTGTGAAACTCAAGATGACATTTGATGTTCTGCCATTAAAGAAATATGGTTTAACTGGGGCGTTCCCTATATGATATGATACAAAATGTGCTTCTGAGTTAGAAAATATGACTTTACAAACTTTGGAATTAAACCGGATGGTTACAGAGTGCATAATTGTGTATACATAGTGGGCTTTTGCAGTACCTTGAATTCAAGATTATCAGCTTTAGGCTTCAGAATTATTTTTGTACTGTAGGGACAGCCACTTTCAAATAGTTATTTGTTTTTTTGAGAGTCAATATGTTTTTCAAAAGAAATATAAGAACAGGAAAACATTCCCTACAAACCTATTCCTACATTCACCTCAGAATGTAAATGCCCTTATTACATATGAGAAAATAATAAAAAACTCTTTATGTCTAATGGTACTTATTTATATTTGAAGTCTCAATCCACAGAGTAAGGCCAAAGAAGGCTTTTGTATCCTTTAGTGGCTCTAAGACTGAAAAGTGTGATATTTTCTATGATAGCACATTTTTCACTAATTCCTGTCAGCACACTTGTGCTGTCGACCAACAGTAAGCAATAGCATTTAACAGTAAAGATGCAAATTTACTTGAAGATATTTATGAGCAAGAGAAATTCCCCTGTCTAGTACTGAAGCAAAAATGTAGACTTTTCTTTTGGAAGAATGTGAATCAATATTTGTGTGTGTGTGTGTGGTAGGGAAGAGGAGCAAGAGCTCTTTTCATGTTTGAAAATTAGCATTAACATTTTTTAAAGGTAAAATAGCCAGGACTTTAATATTTATCCTTGTAAAGTACATTTTATACAATTATGGTAACTATATTTCTTTGAAAATATTTATTTCCACCGATTATTCCTAATTGGACCCCAAATAGGCCCTTTTCTTTTTGGTAGAATGTGAATCATAGAGAGGTAACTTCCTAAGGGTAGTGGAGAAGAACAGAGTATTGTTATCAAAATGTTCAGTCTTTGTGTCTATCATCAGCTGGATTACTTCTAAAAAAGTATCAAGTAGCTGTAATGATTGTACACTCATTTTTATCCTTTTTAGTTTGGGAAGTATTTGATTTAATATAAGCTACAAATTTCAGAACCCAAAGTCAATATAAAGAGGGAATATAAACAAGAATCCTATAAATACACACTAAATATCACCAGGAATATCTTTGCCCCATTACATTTCATTTAGTTTTAAATTAAAACCTGGTTTGACAATATGCCAGTGAAAAGATAATAAATATATGTCATTTGTATGAAGAAATAAATGATGACATATATTTTATATTTACATTATACTTATGCAAAATTGATGTACACCAGATTTAGAAATAAGTCTGTTGTAACATTGTATCATAATTGAGATTTAGATTTTTTTGTAATGAGTTCAGCAGTTGTTTAAATGTCTGAGAAAATACTCACCTCAGAATGAAATGAGGAATCCGAGATGGTTTCCCTTTGATGCTTCCAAAATATTAGGAAATAGTCAAATACTTTATTCCTGCCACAATAAAACATATTTTATGAAAGGAAGGCTGTAGCTGTGTAAAGTCAGGATGGATTTAACATCAGGTAATTTGTAAAGTTATGAAGCTAATGGAAACAACCTGAGTAAAGCAATCAAGGGTTTTCCACTGTAGAGGTGGGTACAACATAATGTCCAAAATTAAGTTTGTAAGTATCAATCATACTTTTTAGTTTTAATTTAAAAACTGTGTCTATTATGTATATGCAATGTCTATTAAGTGACTTTCAAATTTCTAATAACAGGGGGAATTTGAAGAGCTTCATAGCCATTGAATATTTTTAAAGATAGAAGGCCTAAGCTATTAAGGAATCAAAGCTTTTTTAGTGAATACCATAAATACCAGGAGTGAAATACTTCCATTTAAAACAAATTACCCTTCTTGACTCAATAGACAAATCTATATCCTGAAGAAAAGGGGGAAAATATGACCATTTTCACTGGCTTTTCAAACATGTGCCTTTAAAAAGAATGTGCCTGGCTCTGCAAAAGCCAGTGCAGTTTGTTAACGTGGAAAAGAGAAATTAATTAATTATGTTTGTTGATTTGGGGTTACCTTTAAATATTTATTTATGTAACCAGTCCACTGGAAGGTTTAAAGTCGGATTAGGTGGAGGTGAGAGGTCAGGGGGAAATTCCACAGCTGCATCTGTGGAGAACGATCTGCCTCCTGTAGCACGAGCCCTGGAAAGTGAACTGTTGCTGTGTTGTTCGCTCACTCGGTCAGATCGAAGCGCAGCTCAATAGCATTAAACTAGCCCCCGTTTGAGAGATTTGTCTTACAAAACCCTGAAAACTGCTCTGAACATGCATACATTGATTTTGTTGCTGGAATCTCCTGAGCTTTGATGAAAAGGCAGCCTCCACATGCAGGTGAAAGGGGTTTACCTCTTCAATATTAAAAAGAGAAGATTAAGGATTTCTGTTCTACTAAGGCTGAACTAATCAGTGGCAGACAAGGGTAAGAAAGTAGGCCTCATGCCTAACACTGCCTGATTTTCTTGGGGTTGAACAAGAAGTTAAAAATCCCTCATGTGACCTTCTAGGTGCTGTAGCTTACTGTTATTCCATTTTGCACAGCTAATCGAATGGCATATAGCGCATGACCAAATTTCCCCCCCCCAATGTTTTACAGAAGCTGGTTACTGACTTTAGTAAGGGATGTTCACTTTAGTTATGTGAAAAATGAGGTTGTTATAAAGGATAAAGGAAAAAAGCATCTTAAAGGAAATCAGATCACAATGGACTAACCAATTTAGTATTCACTGAGGATATATAGCCATTTTGCATTTTTGATATTAAGTTTAAATCTATTACATTTACTTCCCTTGAGGTAGGAAATAATGATTTTCATAAATTTCTGTTTTTTTCTCTACAGAATAAGAATTATAATTTGCGCTCAGCAGAAAATATTTGGCATCTGTCCTTGGTGTGAACAACACAGACTGTTTTTTTTTCCTAGCCAAAGATTACATGCAACTTTACTTTTTTTTTATATATATATATAAGCATCAGAGGATTACAGTGTCCTTAGATAGTTTGCACACATCATTTCTCAGCAGGGAATTCCAGAATGAAATGAATGCACCTCTTCTACAAGAAGAACAATTTTACACCCTGTAGCACTAATTCCTGTAATTATTTGTGTCCGTCTTAGCCATGATTTGGGTAAAGTGATATGAAACCTTTATGAAATTATGGTGTAAGTAAGCCTTTAGGGGGAAAAAAGGTTTAAATAAACTAGCCATGCTGTGAGATTTCATATATTGTAAGATATCTGAAAATGTAACAAATTTATCTAGAATCAAGTCTTATCAACCATGTCTTTGATCTATTGTAAGAAAAAATACAATAATGATCCTGAAACAAACACTACAGAGGCAGATCGAGCTAGATAAGAGAATTTCAGAAATTAGATAACCCTCATTTCCCATCCTTTATAGGAATCACTGGGTTTGCCTTTTAGGCATGTGTTGCCTGCACTTTCTCATGACTCACTCAGCATGGTTCATCATCTTCAAGCAGATCTCCTTTTCTATCACTGCTAAATTACAACATCCCACTCAAATAACACGTAGTGTGATCATCCAAAAGACAAGATTCCTAGCTCCAAACCATTTGATGTCTGATGTCATTCAGATGATAACGAGTGAATGCAGAGAAAAGATGAGATGGCCATATGAAATTCTTGAGATCTGACCAGTGAACCGTGGGTGTGGACTCAGTGTTATTTTTACAAAAGTAGTCAACATTCTCCAAAACCTGCTGTGAGAATGGTATGTTCAATTAGTTTGGGTTATAGAGAAAATAAGATAAATGACACAGAAAAAAAATCTCAGCAGTTTTTGTTTTTTTTTTTTTTTAGGAGGTGTAAAGCTGGCTGAGGTGATAATTTATTTTATGGGACAGAGCATATATTTTAGTTAGGGCCGCTGAACAGGTAGTTTTAGTTAGTTGCATACTTTCTTTTTAATAGTATAATTGGGAGTTTGTAGCTTTCAAGAGATTGGAAGAACTAAACTTTTAATTAGTTTTGTTACATGGATTATAGCTTGAATCTTAAAATATTTTTTTTGCCATATAGTAGTTTCCAAGTGCCCCCAGAGTTCTTAAAAAGAACTTAAAAAGAGGTTACATACTAGGGTAAAAGCCCAACCTTTTTTTTTTTTTTGGCCTCCTTGCAAACCAATCCATAAAGATGCCTTTTTCACCTCTTTGATGTGATAAGGAAGTGTTAAATCAAAGTGGAATCCCCTATGGAGGCACCTTGGGACTGAATAGTGCTTAAGCCAATTGTTACTACTCCTGAGTGTTTAGACTGGGAACCACACCTCTCTCTCAGCAGATCACTGAGCCATCCTGTGCCTCCTGCTATCACTTAATTAGTATCATCTTCTGATTTCTAGTTGGAAATAATTGGCATAGCACACTTTTTGGTAAATATAATCATTATATTACAAATTCTGTTGCACCAATATTATGTGATTGAACTATTTTGCACGAAGGGTTTCTTGTATTTGAATATTTGAATCTCTGATTGTTTTTTTCCTTTTACTTCTATCCATTCCAAATTTTTCTTACAAGTTCAGAGCAAATCTAAAACCACAAGTGGCATTAGCATAACCACCAAAGACTTGGTATGCAGAGAAAAGCTAAAGGCTAATCTTTGAAATTACAGAAAATATCTTTTATATCCATAATGGATATCATGAGAGAATGAATATTATCAGTAAGTGTAAAGATGGGGGAACACTCATTCTATGGTATAGAATGAGGTGTTGCCCACTAAAAAGAAGTGTAAAGATGATTAAAAATAGGTTCTGTACAAGTGGAGTTAGATTGGCAGTGATCTCTCTCTCTCTTATCAGGAATTGCATGTCAGTAAATGAGTAGGGGACTTCTGTTTGGGGTAGCTTCTTTTTCATACAGACAGCTCTGCACAGGGAAGAATATGAGGAAGAGACCAACGGACTATAAGAGATGTAGGATGGGCTGGAGGCATTTATCGTCTTAAACCAAAAAACAACACCCATAGTTCTGAATTCCTGAAAAAGAGTAGCACTGTCACACATATTACAGTCAGAGCTGTTGGAGACTCAGCTCTGTTAAGATGCCATTCCCCATGGAGATCATTTGGTTTTGTTTTCCTGATATAATATTAGAAATTGTAGTAGAATATTTACAATCAATGCCCTCTTCTGGATCCAGAGTTCCCTTTCAGTGACAATAAAGGCACAACAAATAGGTGGATAATTATGGTTTTGAGATACATGGATAAATCTTCTTATCTATGCATGTTTTAACTTATTCATTTTATCTAATAGTTTGATTTTCTGTATCAGTTTTGTTCTTCATGAAAACCTTGAAAAAAATTATAAAATGTAATAACTGGTAAATTATCAAAATAATACAGCATAGCCTTGTGTAGTTCCCTTGCAATACTGTTGAATAAATATGGACTTAAACACATATATATAGTATTTCCAATGGGAAATACAATTATTGTCTTTAAAAAATTCCATAAACTGTTGTTTTTAGCTACCATTGATTATAATATAACCAGTATATGCAAGTTAGTGATCTCGTTAATCAATACAATCCAATAAAGCTTTTACTAGTCAATTGTTCAGATATTTCATTTGTTTACATAGTTTAAAATGTGCTATATCTGAACCACTTGCTTTGAAAAATAGCCTCTTAAAAGGCCTATTTTTCTAATAGTCACCCAAATAATCTATCTAAACATTCTTTCTTCCATAATACTAAAAGAAAAAAAGTGTAAGGTTCACTTACCTTTTCCTATATCTTTTAATTCTGTTTAAATTTCTATCCTTTCTTTGTGTTGTTTTGCGCATTCCTACATCTTGCAGTATTGTACACTGCGAAGACCTAGTAAGCGAGTTAAAGGCTGATGACGCTAACGAATCCCAGCCCAAATGACTGAATCGATAGGAAACCAGCCACTGCTGTTTAAGTGTATCGATAAATGTACCTTTATTTTCTCTTGAATGGATAAGTGTCGCAGTTAAGAGTCCTATGGATCTCTTAATTGAAAGTTAATTTTAAATCAATAAAGTGAGTCATTTAAATATTGATTGGCCCTTTCTACACGAATTGTTAGCTGATTTTTTTTTTTGCAACAACTTTGTTTAAATGCAATCAATAGCCCACAATCAGTGTGTTCTATAAAAAATTGACAGATGTTCCCAAAATGCCTGCTAGGCATATTCTTATCTGTTTACATATGCAGCAAAGATATTTCAGTCCTTTTCATACTTATCTAGATGGTTAGAGGTCCAGGAATCACACAGATACACACACACACACACACACACACCCCTTAATTTCCTTAAATATCACATTTTTTTTTCTGTTACATTCAGCTTCTTATCTAGTGCACCTTAATCTTTCATTTACATCTCCAAAGATTTGAAATGAAAAGACCATCTGGATATCATACCCATATCACTTAAACATCTCTGTGATTGCAGTTTGTAAAAGAAAACAGTGTTATACATCCACAAAAATTTAAAGACATTTGGAGATATAGTCTTTGGTACTTTTAAGTCATAATACCTTAGCAATATTGCTTGAATAACAATTGTCTTCTGATGAAATGAAGCATTTTTGCCTGTGTGAATAAAGGCTAATAAGAACTTTTCATTTACAAAGCTCTCCTTAGATATCATCTCTTTAGCATAACAGCAAATAGCCATGCTTTCTTTCCTTCCAATTTGACAAAGAGAGCAGCCAAGTTAAAAGAATACAAATTGCATTACATGAAATTCATCATGATTAACCTAATAAGCGAAGGTACTTGTAGCTTTCAACATATCAGCAAATATGAATGTTCTATTCATGGCTTCCTACGCAACATTCACTATTTCCCTGAGAAATAGTCTAAAAACTGTAGAGCTATCATCAGTAGCCCTTTCCACAGAAGGGTTAATTTTGAACAGGACTTCTAATGACTGTCTAATACATTTATGAGGCCATTAATTGAAGGTGCAAGGCTTTGATTTTTTTCTCCTTCTGAAATATACATGTGTAAAAATAGCATTAATAAATGTTCTTTTGAATTGGAGGTCATCAAATTAGTAACTTAAAAATCAAAATATACAAATAATAGAGTTTTACAATAACTCTATTTGTGTGATTGGTGATGCTAGCTAATAGGAAATAACCCAAAGTTAACTTACAGTGTTATGTTGGCTGATATTTGTGCAAAAAGTAAAAATATAACATGATTATATTTCTGTTCTGAAGGCCTAGTCAAAATTCAAGTCCTGTCATTAAACTTATATCAATAAAAATGATAAATATTGAAAATAGTAATTTTTCATCCTCCCTTCTTTTCTTGAAGATTAAGAAATACCCCCCTAAAGTGTAATGTTTTAGGATTGCCAAGTTAAGAACCTAAGCTGTGATGCTATATATTAATAATTTTAACATTCTGCTCTTTGTATAAACTCTTAACTCTTCTGCAAATCCATTCTTCTTTAATCTTGCATCACTGTCCTCTTAACATCTCAGAGCTCATTCCATTTCATTTTCAGTGTTAGGAAAGCTGTATCAAAAGGGGAGCTTTAAAAGAAATGGTGGGGTATCATTAGTTCATATGCATACGAGTTCAGCAAGTGAAGATGCTGTGTCTGGGATCAGCCTTAAGATGTGACTGATAGATCTTATTTGTCTGATAGAGCTGGCCGGGGAAATAGAGCTACAGCTGGTTACTTCATTAGGTCCTCTCATTGATTGAACCCTGCTGAAGTGATGCAGCAGGCTCCTCAGATAACTGCTGGTAATAGAACAAAATGAATTCTTATCACAGAGATTGGAAAGGCCATTAACCCTGGCCTCCAATGCTTTTCAGAGGTCACAGACAGGAAGCCAAGCGGTGACTGGGAAAACTGTTTTCTGTCTAACTACAGGTCACGTTAGAAGGGTGTGTGTGACTTTTTTACCCTTCGGCTTCTGTATGGATGGATGAAACCGTTCTACTGGCATATGTTAATAATCAGCTGTAAATAAATATTGGAACCAGAAGAAGAAAAATGAGAAAGCACAGGAATTTATTTCAATAAATATTTAATAAAAGAACAATTGTTATGGGGATATTTACTGCCAGTTCTGCTGTAGTTTTAAAACTAATACTTTTTTCGTATAAATTGGAAAGAGAAATACATAGAGGCACTTTAAAAAGGAAATTTAATATGGGTTTATATAAAAATGTTTCCTTCCTTCCTTTCTGTCCTTCAGAGATGGCACTTATAATTGCTCATGGCTGCCTAGCTTCCTCTCCTTGCTAGGAAGCCACCACCAGGCCATCTCTGAATGAGCGTGATGCTCTGCTTGCCTTTCACCTGATGGAAAGGAGTATATATCTAAAGAACAGTCCTATAATTTACATTTAATGCAACCTTCCAATTGACCAAGAGCCCACAACCTAAGCCCTCGTCTCACAGCTGAGGACTTTCCCACATTTGTCAGGTCTCTGTCACTCCAGGATCAGCCAAAAGGACTCATCCATTTAAAGCCCTAGCAACACATGACAGTTTTTCTGCCTTTGTGAGGAGAGGAGTTCCTGGAGCAGCTGCTGGTATTTCTATCCGTTTAGCCTGAGATGGAAAACTTTTATAGGTTAGGAAATCCTAGAGAAGGATGCACCTCATAGGGAGAAATATTAACAGAACCATTTCTTTTCATAACTAATGTGCAATATTTGCCTGTGTATGTGTGCACAAAGATGTAATAAAGACTATTTTTAACAATATGTTGGTGGCTTCTATACTTATGACTGTGATTTAATTTCAGTGTCTGTGGTTATGTGGTATTCTCTGTTGGAGCCAATCTTTCACTAGGAGTTAGTTTATTTAAATGTAATTGGGTCCTGTGGATGGAAAAAAAGCTACCAATTTTATGTCTTTGGAGACCCACCCAGACATTTGGTTTGGCCTTCCCTACATAAATAATAACAAGAAGGTGTATGCTGTCATTGCCCTGCTTGAAACGCCAGAAGTGGTTTGGCAGAAAAGAAACCAAAACAGATTACTCCAGATAAACATACAATCAGATGCTTCTACACATTAGATTATGTATATGTACACAAAGATACAGACTTATAGATTGTATGTTGGAGTTATAGAGTCTAAGAACAGAGAAAATCCAATTAATGTTAAAAACACACATATCTCATTTAAAGTAGCTTAATTTTATGACTTATTTTTAGCATGATCTTATATTAGTATTTAATTGAGCCAATATTAAGAGAACCATGTTTAAAATAGCATTAAGTAAACAACATTTACTTAGGGCATCAACTTCTAAATTAAAAATTAAGTTCTGTTATATGTTGCTTTTTGATATAAAACTTTTCAATTTATTTACCTCGTGAGTTAATAAATATGCTTTAAAAATCTAATTAAGTAAATGCTTTTGCTTATCTCATTTATCAAGAATTTTAAATTCTGTTGCAGATGTTTCAGGGAATGACACAGAGGCCTGGAATTTCAGCTTGTGATACCTGGGGTGAAACTCATGAAACTTTTAGACTTGTAATTAGTTGAGTCGTGCACTCTGAACCTTAGTAGTGGAACTCTGAGTTCAGTACATGTCTAATAAAGAACAGGCATTATTTTTCTTAGCTGGATTTTAGTATAAAAATGTTTGGTAAACTTATGTTTTTAATTCTTCATGCAGTAAGTAGCACTAGGTATTATTATGTCAAATTTAGGAAGCAAAATATGCCTTGGAGAAAAAGTATATTGATATTTTTACTTCTCATCCATGTTAGCTAATAGTCATAAATATTTATTTCATGCATACACTCAAAGATCTATAATATTTTAAGCACTTACCTCCTTCTTTTAACCTGAATGAGTTAAATAAAGGAAAGAGTTATATTTTTAGGTTACATAAAGATTGTAGAGTAAAAAATGAATTAGTGGTACACAGTGATTGTGTTTTTCTAACACATTATGTAATTTACAACTGCAAATATGATGTGTTGTGCTTTTTTAAAAAAATTTTATTTGATGGCATTCAACTAGATTAATTTCCCCAAAAGCCAATTAAGGTTTATTGACATATTTGCAAATGGTAAATACTATTATGAGTGTTTAAGACAATGGTGGCAGTTGTGGGACAAGGATTATGTACTGTCATGATGCTTAAAAGTTTCAATTTTTAAACTGCCTCATGGCCTTTCTCAGGATCTTTGATGCTATTAGTATCATGTAATTTTTATCTAAAAATAAAAATTCTAGAAGTTCATTTCTTGATGATTTTTTAATATGATTTTGGGTTTTGTAAGAAAAGTCTTGACTTCATGGTTCATTGAATGGAGAAAAAGAATTTTGCTTCTTAGCCGTCTCAAGACAATTTGACATTACTACTTTAAGTATCTGTTCTGTTTCTTGATTTCACCAAACTTTTCTAAAGGCACATTTTTTCCTCAGTAAGAATTTTTTGTTGTGTTTTGATTGAAAATATTCACAAGTTTATTGGAAGAAGAAAAAGAACATTAAAAAAGTTAGTGAGCCAAAAATATCATCATCTTTCAGTGTTTTCATATTTCTCCTAGGTATTTCAGTGATAAAATTTGTGGTTGAGATTTTTGGAGAATTAATAAGGATGTCTGGAAATCAACTTTATTTAAAAACCAAGTTGAAAGATTAAAATCTCTTCTTCCTAAGTTTGGTTTTTAAATCAAAATTTTTCCCACTTTTTGTAGAATACATATTAAATTTTATGAAGCTGCTTTGCATACTGGCATTTTTATGCCTTATTGAAAATATTATTTATCTAGAACTCATATTCTCAGAATTATGCCTCAAACTAGCCACAATATAAAAACACTGAGTGTTCTGGTAATCTACATTCTCTAGATGACATTTGTTATTTGTTATGCATTCTGGATTTAATAAACTGTATTCGATGTAAGAGTTTAGTTAAGTGTTTGGAGAGGCCCATTAGAACTTCTAGGCTCCTAGAATAACATTTCTTGGCAATATGTAAGCATATTATTCCAAAACATTTGATTATTTCAATTTAAAAATTAGTTACTTCCTTTTGAACTTTATATTATAGAAAAAATGCAGTCAGGTTTTTGTCTTTCGAAGAGGAATTCTGTTTTGTTTTTACCTTATTTTTTCTCTTCTTACTCAAAACTCACGTAATTTTTATGTTAATGATCAGTAAGATTTCTCTCCATGCCAACATGTCCATTTGGTTTGATACTAACCTTCATCATGCTGTTCTTCTATAATTTGTCTTTGATAATTATTAAAAACAAAAAAGAAACTAAAAAGTTGTGACTGCCCCAATTAGATGATTTAATCCTTGGTTTTCTGTTAAGGGAAAAAGTTTTATATTAATGTGATAAAAGTGAATGAAGAGTACTTGTCCCAGAGTTATGTAACATCCACAAAAGAGCTGACCTAGGCCATTGTGCACCGCTTGTTAACCTGAGATCCATGGGCCTAGCAATTCCATGACACTTTATAATTGCCTGCAAACTTATCTATTTGTGCAGTTTTATAGGAAGAAGGTCTATAGCTTATACTAGATTATTCATATTCCTTAACAAGAAATGCTGTTCTCTAAGAACCGTGAAAGAAAACTAGTAACACATAGTTTGAAATATATTAATAGTTACAAATTACCTTTCTAAAGATAAAGATGCTCTCTTAGGCACTGCTGTGTTTAAGGCCCTCCCTGAAACCCCACTCCACGAATCTGACCATTCTCTCAAGTGGGGAATCGCTGCCTCTCCAGCATCTTGGCTGCACAGACAAACCTCCTTTGCCCTGGTACAAGTTACTAACTTAAGAGCTTCTAGGGACACTCTATTTTTGAAGCAACCATCTTAGGAAACTGGAGTTTTGCTAAATCAAATCGACAGAAGTGGTATCCAGAGTCACCTTTGTGCTTCTGTTCCTTGAGGTTTCAGCTTGAAGCACTCAGTCAATATGAATCTACTTCACTGATTTAGAAAAGCAGGTAATGGAGAAAGTGAGTGGAAGAGGGGTAGGGAATGATGTATCTAGTCCCTTTAGGAGAAAAGAAAGGGGTAAAAGCATTGAGTTAAGCATAGAGTCATGAAATAAAAGTAAATCAGAACGTTTATAAGAGATATGTCTAGCAACAGAGTGAGGGAAGATTATCTCAAGTGTGATTAGCCTGTGGAGGGTTACTCAGAAGACTTGAGATGATGAATATGAACATACTTTGGAAAGTATTAAGGCTTATGCAAATATAAAAAGCCAAAAGGCTAATCGTGTGAAAGGTAACGTGAGAAAGAAAGGTTGTAAATATGAACTCACTGTTTTAGGCTGTTTGGGCTGCTATTACAAAATGCCATAAACTGAGTAGCTTATAAACAACACGAATTTATATCTCATAGTTTTGGATGTTGAGAAGTCCAAAATCAAGGCACCAGCAGATTGCATGTCTGGTGAGGGCCCTACTTCCACATAAATGGCTCTTTCTCACTGTGTCCTCACGTGGTAGAAGGGATTAGCTAGCTCTCTGTGGTTTCTTTTATAACGGCACTAATCCAAAAGGCCCCACCTCTTAATACCATCACTTTGGGAGCTAGGATTTCAGCATATGAATTTGGGAGTGGGGGACATAAGCATATTCAGACCATGGCACTCACAAATAACCTGTTTGAAGTAAAGGTGAATTATTGTCCAATCTTGTGAGTTCTCGTCCTTAACCTTGTAGCAAGGGCTTGTATGTTGAAAAAAATAATTGCAGATGTTCAGATAATGGGAAAGCCAAGAAGATCCTTAAAACTCATCTAGGCCCACCCCCTGGTTTTACAGCTGAGGAAACAGAGGCTCCCTGCAGTTTCATGACTCAGGGCCACATAGCTAATTCGTAGTCCAACACACACTCTGAGTCCCAATTCACTTTATTTTTATCATGTTATATTATTTACATAGGTTGAATGGAAGGTTTTAAAAGGTGATCATTGTCTTTGTCTTATCTTTTGTCCATAAACTGTTAAACTGTTTCTCCCAGACAGAAAAAATTTTTAAGCCTCATGATAGGAAATAAGATGCAGACTGCACTAATTCTTCCTTCTTCCACAAAGTTAATTGCTCTGTGTTTTTTGTTTACTTGTTTGTTTTTGCCTCAAGAATACTTGGCTCCTATTGTCAGCATATCACTTCCCCTCATAGTGACAGGGGTGGTTGGTTTGTCTCCTCCTCCAGATTGAAACTCCTTGAGGGCATGAGAAGGTTGTTTTCATCTTAGTATCTCCGAGCCAAGTGTGGCTCTTGTCACTTTAGGGGCTCTGAGTGAATGTGTGTTAAGTTAAATGTCTTTTATGCTGTGAATTAGGATATCTAAGTCTATCATTATTTCTAGTTCTTAAAACACTTTGTTAGTGTTACACATTTCCAGTGAGATGTAAACAAACAGTTTGAGGAATGGCAAATAAGGGGTTTAGCTTTAGGCAAATTAGGGTAGATTAAGAAACAATAAAAAAAGGTAAAGCTAAAGTTAAATGAAACAGCAGGAGGCCAAACGATACTTTACAGATAGAATATGTGGGTTGTTAGAGCTTAATAGGCAAATGTTTTCATTTTAAGGGTTATAAAATAATTTTTAACTGCAATCCCTGCACTTAAAAGAAAGAAAAGACCCTTTAAGGGCGGGGGGAGAAAAGAGAAATTGAGAAAATACTACTGATATTTGCTCACAAGTCTTTTATTTTTCTTTAAGACTGCTTCAAAGCAGTCTTTTCACACTAAGTCTTCCCATTTATAGAAATGATATTGACCCTTTGAAGATATTTTCTTGTCCAAACTCTCATAGTTCATAAAATTAAAAGTCAAGTTGACAGTCTGTTTTAGCCCTCAGCCCGATCTTCCTTGACCATGGCTCTCAAGGGAAGTGTGGGGAGGTGATTTTATTGCCATTTTGAAATAATTGTATACTCTTATTTCATCCTCTGGAGCTTTTGTTTCAAGCAAGAATGTGCTTGGACTTCAAAGAATTAAATGCATATGCCTTACACATTCACAACGCAGTCACAAGAAGGGACTAGGGAAAGGAAAACAGTACAGGGTAACTCATTGCTACAGTGTGTAAATGTAGCATGTGAGAGAGAAAAGGAGAAAGAATTGCCAATATAGCTTGCATATAACCTTAAAGAATTTTTTTTTTCCTTTTTAGCCTATTCCAATCAGATTTGAAACTCTTACGTTTGAGAAAGAATAGCAAATACTTGCGTCTAATAGCAATGTGGCAAATACTTGATGAATTAACTGAAATCATAATCAGAATGAAGTAGATCCGGTAGTATCTGGGGGATTCTTATCTGCTGCCATCATTGATTATAGAAACCACTTGAGAGGAATTCATTGAGCAACAACCTCGGGTGTAGCATTTGGCCTGGGGTTGTGAGAGACAGAAAAGTGAAAGTTCCCTGCCCTTAAGGAGTTTCAAAGCTGCCTAGAAGCCAGGATCAATGTACTTGTCACAATTAACCAGGTAAATTATGACATCTTGAGGAACTTCAGCTCTCGTACTGTTTTGAGGAGCATTGAAACTGTGGAGTTTGAGAAAAAGTAGTGTCTGATGGAGGAATAAGAACATGAAGAATGAGCAGGATAGGAAAAGGAAATAGAGTTTCTTTCTCTGTGTGTTTATTTGCTTACTTATTTATTTATTTATTTTGGCATCATCTTTAGGATTGAGAGGTGTAATGACATGACTCAGACTTTGGGATGAAAGAAAACTAGTAAGATTATGAGTGAAGCAAGAAACTAAACTAAATAGTCTATTAATGACCATTTAAGAGAA
This sequence comes from Varecia variegata, assembly GCA_028533085.1. Taxonomy (NCBI): domain Eukaryota; kingdom Metazoa; phylum Chordata; class Mammalia; order Primates; family Lemuridae; genus Varecia; species Varecia variegata. The sequence goes on along the minus strand of CM052438.1, from coordinate 68,618,675 downwards.
AGCAACAGAAATTAACTAGATAGTTAAGAACATGGAAGGCTTTGAAAACCAAGCAAAGAAGTTCGGATTTCATGAGGCAGAAAATAAGATACCAAAGCTTTTGCAGGTCAGAATGGCACGCTGAAGAGGTGTTTTAGGAAGTTTGGTCTGGCAGCCATATGCAAGAGGACCTGGGGGCAGAGAGCTCATTCAGGGCCAATCAGCATATTAAGAGGCTAGCACTGAGGTCAGCAAATAGAAAAGCATTAAAAATAAATCCATCCATCTAGCCAACAGAATTCCACTAACAATTGGAAGCTTGGTGACTGTAGGAAACTTCTCAGACTAAGTGGGCAGGGGAAGGAAGGGGTTCTGATAGTGAGGCACTACTTTTTCTCCTTTCAGATATAAAATTTTAAACAACTAGAGGGCAGAGGGGTGGTGGAGAAATAATGTGCTCATAAAGTTTTTTTTTTTTTTTAACTGGCATAAAGGTATTCATTTTTCATAATGTTTTTAATGGCCATTGGTAGTTTTAATAAAACAATATTAGGGGCTCTGGGTAATTTATAACATTTAGAGCTTATATTTATGTTAGCCTATTAATGTCATATATGCTGAATAAATAAATACAGAGGAAATATTTTATGGGATGCAGAACAATGTAAGTCATTTTCATATCTTTCTAAGTAAAAAAAGATTGACTAAACTGAAACATCTACATACTATTCTATTGTACTTCCATCATCGGACTCTCAGAGTGTCTTGCACATAGTAAATATTCAATATATACTCATTAAGTCTGTAAATATAAATAAACCAAAAGTTCCATCCTGAGGTAGAAGACCCTAGATATGGGGTGAAATGGAACATTCATGGTGGGTGACATTTCTGTTGGAGATCAATTAGGAGAAGTTTATATTGTCCCTATTTATAAGACTTTTAGTAAGAGAGGGATGCCTGTATGCATTTGGCAGGAAGAAGGAAGACAGAGTGCCCCAGCATCAACCCATAAATACTGTGCAACCCTTTCACAGGTATGACAGGAAAGATGGGGTAGCAGGGTTGGAACAAATGAAAATTGATTCTCCCATGAGCTATTTGGCCTCATCCTCTTACGTTCTAATTTTGTGAATATAAAGAGATACTTCTCAACAGTTTGTAGTGTGTCTACAAAAAGCACACAAGGCTCTGTGTATTTTCAACCCTTGTGAGCAACTTCTGCAAATTAGAGGTCAGTTTTCTTCACTCCGGAAATAGAGTTCTAGAGTATTCAGGGCACTACAGTATCTGTTGCCACTTGAGGACAGATCAGCCTAAAGATATGTAAAATATATGAGAAAGTTACAAAAATATTGGCCATAAAAAAGATGAAGTTTATTCCCATGTTGCTTATTTTATTTCACCCAACATATTTTTCTTTCCTTTCTATACCCTTAATAATGTCAATGTTAAAAATCCTCAAAAGGGAAGTCTGCATTTGGCTGAAATTATTTGCCACATTAGAGAGGTTTTTATTTATAATTTGTAGAAGTGAAGTAAACAGAGAAATAAATGACTTTTTACTTAATTCATTTTCTTTATCATCAACCTCTTCCCAATCCTCCTAAACACAACTTTTATTTTTTTAAGGTGATCAGATTTCTTTTTTTTTTTTTTTTTTTTTGAGACAGAGTCTCGCTCTGTTGCCCAGGCTAGAGTGAGTGCCGTGGCGTCAGCCTAGCTCACAGCAACCTCAAACTCCTGGGCTTAAGCAATCCTACTGCCTCAGCCTCCCAAGTAGCTGGGACTACAGGCATGCGCCACCATGCCCGGCTAATTTTTTCTCTATATATTTTTAGTTGGCCAGATAATTTCTTTCTATTTTTAGTAGAGACGGGGTCTCGCTCTTGCTCAGGCTGGTCTCGAACTCCTGACCTCGAGCTATTCACCCGCCTCGGCCTCCCAGAGTGCTAGGATTACAGGCGTGAGCCACCGCGCCCGGCCGGATTTCTTGATTTTTATTTATTTTGTACCTTTTTGTATTTTTGAATTCTGGTCATCATTTGTGAATTAATTATTCATACTTATTAAGGTTCATTTCCTCATACTATTTGCTATTATCATGTATTTTAGAATAATGACATATTTGCTCTTTTGCACAATTATTTTTTGTTTGTTTCAATCTTAAGATGTTGATGGCAGTGTGATTTCAACCTATAAGTCACCTTTTACATTAGCTATAATCATGTGATACTTCATCTGGTTAGTCATGACAGTAAATTTAATGGGTATGTGAAGAGTATCAATACACCACACATTTTTGAGACCTTTTAATCATCCTATGCCAAAATCCTAAAATACATGGGCTATAATGCACTATACGTAGTTTAGCTTTTGTGATCAAACTTGAAAAGATTATGGAAAACTACAATGTGATAGTATTGGCATAAAACTTAATTTGAGAGTTTCATAAGGAACTATTTATGTTCTGCAAAGTTTCCATCTTTGTTGATACAATTTCATTGCTTATGTAGCCTCCATGATATCTAGAATGAAAAAGTAGTGGTCTTGGCTCATAGCTAGACAGGATTGCTAGCCCGATCTTTACTCAATAAAAATAATTGCTGTCACTGTGTATCACAAGGAGGGCAGTAGGTACATTTTACATGCTAAAACAAAATGGGCTCGCTTTCTGAACTGCTTTCCTCCTCCCTGTCTTATCATTTGTATGAATTTTAGCATCTCTTTCCTCTGTCCTTCCTACTATCTCAACCCTCCTCCCCAATTATTGTCATGATCTTGACAGTCTTCAACTTCTATGAGCGTGGTTAACCCTAGCCTCAATTCTGGTGACTTTTGTGATCACTTGACTTTCACCCTCACTGTTTTTCTGACATTGACACCCAGGTCCAACCTGTCCCTGCCTCACTCTAATTATTAATTTTCCCCTCCCCACTAGATCATTCCCATCATCGTACCACCCTTCTCTATGTCTCCCTACTTAAGAAACCCTTCCATGATGCTACATCTACCTCCAGATACCACCCTGTTTCTTCGGTCCTTTTTTACAGCAAAGCTCTTCAGAGAATTGTCTACACTTGACATCTCCATTTTCTTCATCTTCCTGTTCTGTTATACCCAGGTTCGAGAGGTGTTTGCCCTCACACCACTCCACAAAAGCAGCTCTGGTCAAAAACCCTAAAGACCTGTTCTTTGGCAAATTTAATGATCCAAAGATTCTTAGTCCTCATCTAACTAGACCAACCAGCAGCTTTTAACACATTGACCCCTCCCTTCTTGTTGAAATGTTTCTTTCACTAAGCTTTCTACACCCCATTCTCTTTCTTTTTTTCCCTACCTTATTCTTGCCCAGTCTTCTTCACTGGTTCCTCCTTATTTTGAGAAGGAATAGTGAGAATCTTTCACCCCTGTGCAGGCAATAAAAAGGGTGAATTACCTACAGGGAATTAAAAAAAAGGTATTAAAACTGACAAAAAGTTGGCCTGCTTTATTATTATTTTTACTGTGTGTTAGCAATTCTAAGTATTGTAGATGATAAAACACCTCTCCCCTGCTGGGTGGACCGCTCGTGATGCCTTCAGCCTTGGTGTGCTTTGTGTAGGAGTGTAGCCCACGCTCATCACGGGCCCTCATTCTCCAGCTAATCATACTGAATCTCATCTTAAGGATTTAAACTACCATTTATATGTTGACCTCTCCTCCCCTCCTCATCCTCTCTTTCTGTCTTTCTGTCTCTCTCTCTACATACACACACACACACACACACACCCTCACACCCTTGCCTACTTGATACCTTTACTTGTATATTTAAATAGGACATATCAAACTAAATATGTTCAGAACTATTGGTTCCAAACCCTCTCTTTCCTTCTAACTTGTTCCACCTGCATTTTTCTTTATCTCAGTAGAAGACATTTCAATTCTTCTTATTTCTTGGGCTCAAAACATTATAATCATCTTTGATTCTTCTCATTCTCTCACTTTCCTCATCAGACCCATGGGCAAGTCCTATCTACTCCTTTGAAATGTGTACCAGTTCCTGTGCTGCCTCTTTGGTCCAAGCCCCCATCATCTCTCACAATATCAAAAGTGACCTCAGTTTATTTGACTTCTTTGTGTAATTTTACACTTGTGCCTCTAACTACTAGAAAAGCCTTTTTTTCCCCCCTTTGGCTACTGTTTTATCAGTCACTCCAGGGTCCTGTGCCTATCTCTTTGTTCTTTGTCTGTATCTTTTATCATCCTTCAATGTCACTTAATTTCTTAATTTTTTTCCCTAGAGTTCTGCCCTCAGCCCTCATTTTCCTTCTCTCCATGTTCTCCCTGAGGATTGTCATTTACTCCCAAGTCATTGGTTAACATGACTTTCAAATACCTTCAACTACGAATTCTCTTCCAAAATCTAGTTCCCAAAACTTAAATATTTGCTAAACATCTCTACTCAAATCCATGTCTAAAATTGAGCTCCTTATCTTTTCTCTCACCTCAATCTTGTACTTTTTAATATTCCTTTTCTTTCCAATGGAGTCACTGTTCTTCCTTTCTCCATAATTTCTTCTAGGCATAATAGATTGAAGTGGGATGGATATCCAGTATATATGTGTGTGTGTGTGTGTGTGTGTGTGTGTATGTTTTTACAGCAAGACTCCTCTTCTACTATTCTGTCCCCCACACAGCACCCTGAAGATGAAATTATGATGATGGCAACCCTGCTTAAAACTCTTACTTTGCCAAGATCCAAGCATGTTTTGCCAATACTTGCATTCAGGCAAAGGAGACAATAAATTGGCTGTGTCTCAGAAACAATTTTTTCTACTGCTAACACAGTCCAAAGAAAGCAATGTGCCAAATTTCATTAATCTGTTTGCTCATTAATGAATGATTTATTAAATAAACATTTCATGGATATGTACAGTATTGTCTTGAAAATTCATAGCAGGTTCCAATAGCACGTTTTTCACTCTTGGCTCTAACCTAGGCTTTCTAATCTTCCTTTTCTGGGGCTATGAATACTTTCACTAACTTTTTCCCCAGGTTTATTTCACTTATGTTTGTATCCATCATTGCCTAAGTCAATTCTCATAAGTGTAATTTGGGGTATATAGCTATATAAATTTGACCTTTTCTAATATGATGAGATGCAGAAAATTCTACACAGTGAAAGGCCAAGGATTATTTACATAGAATTTAGGAATCTTTTCTATATCTTAGGTTAATGGCAAATTTATTTCAGCAATTATAGTGTTGGTAAAAAGAATTTATCTAGTTAACTGAGGATTTTCTTTTATGGCCATGTATAATTCCCAAAATAAATAAACCTGCATATGAGAAGCGTAACTTCCCCCATGTATATATAACTGTAAAGAGTAATTTATTATAGTAGTAGTGGTACATTCCATGTCACCATATTTAAGCATTAAATGTTTAGAAAGTATAGTATGAAGGTTGTGTTTATTTGTTTTGCATGATCACCTGGAGGTGGTGATAACAACAACAAATTGTATTTCATCCTTATGATGACTAGGTATGGTGGCAAGAGAGGAGGTAATTTTATCCCCATTTTACAGATAAGAAAACTGGCTCCAACATATTTGTAGATCGGTTTAACTTTACACAGATTGAAGTCAGGGTTACTCATTGAATTCCTTATTTCATACCTTTCCCATTAACCACTGCCTTTATGAAAGCCCTAAAATATTGTGTTTGGTTCATTATGAATTGCTTTTGAGAAAAAAAAAGTGTTTTGTGTTTTAATGATGTGTTCAGTAAGGCATATGATTTAGGTGACTGCAGTGTCAGGAATAATCTAGAAAACTACTTAAATCCAATATTTGTATGTAGGTGAAGATTTGTAGAGTTTTGCAGACTATGACATTTGCAGACCTGTATGTTCTGAGATTGTAACTTCTTGTCAAGTTTTTCTCTTAGAGGGTGGACGGTGGAGGTTTATAGTACAGGAGGAGAGGACCCCTCTTTTGCAAGAAAAAAACTAGGGCTGACTTGAGTATCGCTATCATTGCTTCAGAGTTTATCTTTCTTCCGTCACTATAATTTTTGTAAAAGGCCAAGGCAGTGCCATTGAACAGTCTTTACAACTCGATGAACATTTTTATTGCAGCATGTGTAAAATTTGCTTAGGGATTTTAAAAATACTTTCAATCTACATTGCTTAAGAAATCAATGTTTAGTTTTGTTAACATTTGCTATTTTCAAAATATCCTCACAAATAATAGTGATCTTTTAAAGGCCTAAAACACTAATTCAACTGATGGACAAAGAATATATTACATATAAATATAATCTATTATAAAAAGCCATAATACTAAATTGATATAGTCCTTTCTTTGATTAGCTTGTGTTCACCAGGGTAGATCAAAACCAGAGAAGAATCATGCCTAAATACAACTACTACTTATGCAGTACTGCACACTTTATATGTATTAACTTTAGTCCTTATCACTGTCCTGAAATCTTGGTATTTTGTTTCCATTTTTACATATAGAATCCTGAATTTCAGGGAGGTTAAATAACTTGGTCAATGGCAAATAGCTAGAAACTGGTGGAGCTAGAATTCAAGCCCAGGTGTATTTGGTATGTAGGTCCATGGATTTTTTCCTCAGCACAAATACATCCATAGCAATGGTCAACATTGTCCTAGTGAAATACTTCTTTGAACGTGCCCTGCTGAGGGCCAGGTTGGTATGAGAGAGTAGGTAATTTCATGTCACTGATGTCTCACCTTTTATTTTTGCTTGCTCAAACTTTTTGAGTAAAGAGAATGAATCTCAGATAGTTATAAAATAAATTGACCATTATTTCAACACAGGGTTTACTTTCTCTGGTTCTCCACAGCAAGAGTGAATGATGGTTTCATGGATAATGGTTCACAGAAGGATTCCCAAGTAACTTATTGACTGTAATTAAAATAAAATCTTGGGAATCAGGAAATTACAAACTACAGAAAGCATTTTTTAGAAGTTGTGAAACTGATCTCTATAGTTGTAGTCATTAAAAAACAGTGCAGTCTTAGAGGGAGGCAGCTATCATTGCAGAAGTCTTTAAGATGAAAGTGTAAGAAAAGTTATAGAAGCTTCCAAGAATCAAATAATATGACTGAGCCAAATAAATGTACTTTCCCTAAGGATAAATGATACCCTTGTGAGGAGTCTTCGAAAGAGAAGGAAATAGTGATAAAGAAGAACTACTGGATAATGATTTTTTTTCCTGTTAAAAAGTAATTTCAAAAGACTTTTGACCTAACATACAGTTATCCAAAAAATTTGGTAACTGTGGAGTAGGAAGTAGAGGCTTTCACGGATTAAAAACTAGCTATGAGACAACATAGATGAACCTTGAGGACATTATGCTAAGTGAAATAAGCCAGTCATGAAAAGACAAATATTGCATGATTCCATTTATATGAGGCAGCTAAAGTAGCCAAATTGATAGATTCAACGAGTGGAATGGTGGTTACCAGAAACTGGACGGAAGGGAAAATGAGGAGTTACTACTCAATAAGCATAAAAGTTCAGTTAAGCAATATGAGTAAGATCCAGAGATCTGATGTACAACATTATGCCTATAGTCAACAATCCTGTACTGCACACAAACATAAAAATTTGTTTTAAGAGTAAATCTCATGTTAAGTCTTCTTACCACGATAGAAAGCAAAGAGTTGAAATAACTGGCCAGTGTTCAGCATGAACAAAGACAATTATTGGTCGGGCCAGGAATCAGTTTTTGGATCAGAGGTCTGTATGTTGATGAACAAACTAGCAAAGCCAGCACAATGTGCAGAGGAATGAAAATTGCTCTAGACAAGGTAAAGAGAGATTGTGATGAATCCCAGAAAGACTTAAATCTAGATAACTGGGCAACTGGTTGAGAGATGGGAACACAATGTTATGCTCAAATTGTGATCACAGAGGTTTGATCTTTTAATTTCAAAATAATCAGAAATTAAACAGAATCTTTTATGGAGACATGTTATTAGGAATTAGTAAATTTAAGAAAAATGTTTTAGTGAGAACATTTAAAAATGTTAAGACATTAAGAAGATGTATGAATAATTTATGAAAACTAATTGATATCAAGAACTTATTAAATTCTATTGAGGCCCCATTACACTGAGGTCGTAGATGATTCAAGAAGCAGAAAGAAGTGATCACACATTCTTGGCCTAGAAGGCCCCAGGAGAGACTACTCCCTTACTGTATAAAAATAACTTCTGGGTAAAATCAGACAGGGCAGGGCAAAGGAGCTTTACTTTTCCAGAAAATAAAAAATTGCAAATCCAGCCCCATTCAGATAATTGACACTGGAGCATCCAATGCTCTTCAATCTATTACTGCCTGGAAGAAATAATTTAAGAGAAAGCACTGCAGGTCAACAAAGATGATGTTGCTTGGTTACCCAAAAACCATTTGGTGGCGTGCTGAGTTGCTTAGCTTTTTAGAAGAGCTCTCTTTGTATCCACATAGGGAAAAGATGGAGAAGACCGCTTCAAACCATTTTTAATTGTAAGCTTGCTTCATCTGAACACTGACTTTACTTTTGCAATGCCCAACAAGTTCAGAGGTCTTTATTGAAATACAAACTACCAAGATAGTAATAAATGTTGAATTTGATGTATTCTTCTAAATATTAATCTTGGTATGACGGATTTGCTTTGAAGAGGTTTGAACTATTTTCTTAGGAGGAAAAAGAATTCCTTTTTCAGGCTTCCTGGCCCAGGAGTCCTGGGGGCTGCCTGGAGGCAGTAAAGTCCAGGGGGGAAGTACAGAGCTTTGGAGTCAGACAGACTCCTCCAAATCCTACCTCTGCTGTTCTGTGCCTTTGGAAAAAAATTAAACTCTCTAAGCTTTGATATCTCATCTCTTCCATAAAAGCAATGATTTTTCTGTTACAGATTACTGTGAGGATTGAGTAAGGAAATGCATGTTACATGCCTAGCACCTAACAAGCTTCCAACAAATGGTAACTTCTTATTTGGAAGTTAAAGAGCTGTGAATATCTTCTCTTGTATTCACAGTCTCTGAAATATCCTTTTACAATGAGTCCCTTAGCTCCGGTAGAGATAAGAGGGGCTCCAAAAGTGAAATGAGGTAGGGGGGGTGCTAGAAGGATTGTGGAGTGAAGGTTGTTTCAAACTTGTGAACTCTGATTTAGAATTTAGTCTTATTCTTCAATTTAAAAAAAAATAGGAATTGGGCTTATCTTCTCAGATGATGGTAAAATGGGATTTGAAATGTTATCTAGCACTACAGAAAATGTTTTTCTTTCTATTTATTATTTTAGACCATTTGATTTAGTATTTATTCTGTTTGGTGGCATATATTTTATGTGCTGAACATTTTGCTAAGAATAGTGACATACTTTATTGTTTAATGAATTAGCAAATTAGTGGGAGGGGATGAGATATGGAAGTTTTGTAGGCAAATACTATCTTAGTACTATACTTGACAGCTTGAACATTCACCTGTTACTTAAAAGATTCCAGTTATCACTAAACTTGTGCTGAACGCTTCCCAAATTTTGCTGATGAGAATTTTTTTTTTTTTTCCCCCGAGACAGAGTCTCACTCTGTTGCCCGGGCTAGAGTGAGTGCCGTGGCGTCAGCCTAGCTCACAGCAACCTCAAACTCCTGGGCTCAAGCGATCCTTCTGCCTCAGCCTCCTGAGTAGCTGGGACTACAGGCATGCACCACCATGCCCGGCTAATTTATTCTATATATATTTTTAGTTGGCCAGATAATTTCTTTCTATTTTTAGTAGAGATGGGGTCTCGCTCTTGCTCAGGTTGATCTCGAACTCCTGACCTCGAATGATCCACCCACCTGGGCCTCCCAGAGTGCTAGGATTACAGATGTGAGCCACCACGCCCGGCCTGATGAGAATTTTTAAAGCACATGGCTGTTGAAGTCATCTAATGAAGATTAGATTTGTTCCCAAATCTTAAACTTAGAATTCTCTGCATACGTATCTAGACTGTTAAAAAAAATTAAAATTCCATATCTTTTTCTGTTTATATTGATCTTAGTTCTTTAAAATTATTATTTCAATAAGCAGTGGGGGTGGGGGCAGGGATTTGCCAGATGGGAACTTGGTGATTTTTCAACTAGCAGTAAACACCTGAAACTTGCTGGAATAAATATCATTCATATAAGGGAAGGGAAAGGGAAAAAGGAGTAATGAGATGGGTAGGCTTGTGGGTGGGTGTGGCAGTGCAAGCTAATGAGAGAGTGTGAGAATTTTCATTCTCGCAATTAAAAGGAATAGAAACCCTAAACATTTTGGCATTAAGCTTTGTCTTTGTAGATGTAACCATTTGGGTTAGACTAAAGAAATAGGTGATTAGCAGTATTCAGGCCAAATGAAAACAATGAACACTATAAATAAGTGCAGAATCCAAAGGAAAGCTACTTTTGGGATTTTAAATATATGGTTCAATATATCATTGTGGTTAAGAGAACTATCCCTGAAATAAAACTGTGTGGGCTCAGATCATAGCTCCATCACTTGCTCCAGGTGTCTAACGCATATAAAGAGCATCATTCAGTACCTGGCACAGAGCAAATGCTCTGTAAAATGTTGTTGATGACGGTGATTGTGATGATCAATACACTATTCCACAGAAAATGCTGTTGATGACTCCTACATTGTGTTAATAAAAATAGAGTAATTTGGTACCATTTTCAAATGTGTGATCATCACCAAATCGACAGGATAGAGTAGAATATTGGATAAACTAAGTCAATGGTATTATTTTTAAAGAGTATTAACATGAGAAAGGTCAGGTGCTAGAGAACTCAAATTAGTAATCTAATTAAGTGACTAGCAAAAGAGACAGATCATGTTAACAAGAGTCAGATCTGTTATTACAGAGCGATTATTAAAGTGATATATTCCAAGATGCTATGTATCATTGCTAGGTTTTAAACATTTCATTTTACCCAGGCGTAAAAGTATAGATTAATCAGTTCATTTGATAAGTTGAAAGCTCCTTTATTAAAATATTTATATCACTTATATAAAGGGATCAACATTGTTGAGGATCTAAAAAGAATTCTGTGGCATACCGAGCTACATTCCTTTATGAAATTATTTGCACAAGTAGCTCTCATTGGAGCAGTCTCCAAGTGCCACATGACCTAATTTGTGAGCTTAAATAACAGTTTCTGATTTTTTTTTGACATTTTATTTCCTTAAATCACTATCAAATGAAATGACTTTAATGTGGCACCAAACTATTATTTGATTATATTTTACATTCAAGGAATGTAAGTATTTTATGAAATAACAGAATTTTCATAAGATTAATGAAGAGTTGTTTTTTCTTCCCACTTAGTGTTTGTCCTTTACTAAGCCTCGGAAAACCTTGATGGGACCCCTTATATTGGGGCATTAAAGCTATTAGTAGATACATAGAAAATTTCACAGACTTTTGTATTAGATAGGCAAGGGTTTCATTCTAGGCTCTGTTGATTTCTAACTTTGTGACCTAGCACAAGTTACTTTCACCTCTTTAAGCTCTAGTCTCCTGATTTGTAAAATAAGAATTAATAATTACCTCATGATTTCATTATGGAGATTACAATTGTTTCTGTCCAAATAGCTTATCACAGTACTTGGCAGAGATACAAATTCAATAATTTGTCATCATATTATTTTTATTTTCATTAATCTTTAAAGAATAGCAAGTATTTGGTCAAATTCAGTTAGGTACTATTGATATCCATTCTAAAAAAATCTATATGATACATTGAAGTGTGTGTGTGTGTGTGTGTGTGAAGTGGTAAGGATTTTTTATAAATTATTTTCTGCTAGAAAAAAGAGAAAGAAATGGTTTTATACATACACACATTTATGTATGTATCGAGGTTTATTATATGTGTTTGGTATAACTGACAGAGCTTTGAACTTAGAGTCCTGAAACTCTGGGAAGTTTTTACAAAATTCTTATTTTGAGACTCATCCATTTCAAGATACAGGGTGTAGATTAGTATTTTGAATAAAAGTGTCTTAGGTGACTTTGATATGTCTTACTCTGTCCTCACTTGAAAATCAGTGAAGATGAAAAGCTACATTTGAGGAAGTCACAATTTATTGGGGAAATATACATGGATCATGTAAAAAATTATCATAATACATCACGGCAAGTGTTAAAATATACATATAAGCTAATTGTTACGGGTGCACAGAGGAGGCTCTGCTTCCTTTTGTTTTTGAGGGAAGAATAGGAGGTTACCAGGAGAAGAACAAAAAGATATTCAAAGTCAAAGGAACCACACTGATCAAGGCCTAAAAATAATGAGGGTTTGCCAATAGAAAGAAGGCAGGCTGCTTAAGTGACCTATTGGATGTAGATCAAGGCTGTGATTTATTTAGAACGTATGAGCTGGATTCATAAGCAAAGATTGAGGATAAATTTTTCATTTCATGACTAATTTAAAATACAGTTAGAAGAAAACATAATGTTTTTGTGGAAGGGAGCACTGCATATTTATTATGATTGTATTATTTTTAAATAGATTACCACTAAAGGCCAAAGGTTCTGTACACAGCAGGAAGAACAATTAGTAAAAGTAGTAATAGTGTCTCGATATGTACTTCTTTTTTCAAAGTCAATCATTTATTTAATTAACTTAGAATTAAACCAGAGATGCTATTGCCTAGAAATAATACATGAACATGATTCTCTTTGGCAGTGTAAGAATTGTGTGACATCTTCTTAAACTTCTTGATAATATCTGCCCTTTCTAACTTTAAAGACTATGTCATGTTTTACCTTTATTTGTATTAAGTATTTTCTATTACAATTATTGATTCTTTATATAATTATATCTTCATTTTACAAATGAAGGAATTGAGGTTTAGGTTAAGAAATTCACATAAGGTCCTGTACCTAGAAAGTGAGAGAGCCATGATTTGTACTCAAGATTCTGTATTCTAAAAAGATAACTCTTGAGGTATTATGAGGGATTAGATTGTAAAGACAAATAATTCAAGGCAGAAAAGCAGATAGGTTGTTGTAGAGGCTATTGAAATTATCAGGAAAGAGAAGAAGACAGAGGAAATAGGGACACGTGATAAAGGACATTGTAACATGGAATCAACAGCATGTGATGACTTAGTGTGGAGAAGGAATGATGTGTCAAAAGTGATTTCTGAGGTCTGGTATTTTTTTTTAATTATTGTTTTAAAATAGATTTCCCTACAATAGGGAACAAAAAGGAAGAATGCAGTTAGGTGAAAATAATGATTTGTGTTTAGGGGTGAGTTTAGCAAACCAGGACTTTGTTGGCACTTCTGCTCTGGAGCTCAAATAAAAGATCAGAATGAAGATGTGGATTTATTGATGACTTGGACTTACTCTTCTGGTGTCCCCCCGAGTGCCTGATGTTTGCTTTGGTCTCTCACATCAGCTATCATACACAGTAATGAGTTTTCCTTTTCTTTTTGGTGCCTTGTCAGAGAAGTAAAAGTATGCTCATAATTTCTGTAACGTGCCATTGTTGCTATAATACATGGTCCTCCAATGTAGTCTTGGCCAAATAGCTAAAAGGTAAAAATCAGAATGAGCCTTTCCTGCTTCCATACTTTATCTGTATTGTTGCATTTGTTCTGTGTTGTTGATTGTCAAGAATTAAATCTAAACCTACCACTCCCTGGATTCATTCTGCCAACCACTGCTCACTAGGCTATAAGGTGTGCTAGAGACTCACGCGGGTTCCACCTGATACTTCTCTTCTGATAGCCAAATTTTGAATTCTTGTGATATCAGCTATGATATCAGAGCTGGATACAGCACACTAATTACCTTTCACTCTGATGTCCTCTGCAGAAACTGCCTCTTTGGGAGCCAGGACCTGTGAAGATGATCTTACAGAGCAGCAGTTGAGAGCACCCTCAGGTAATTGTTTCTATTACTTCTCGAAATCTTGCCTTGTCCTAAATAAGTTGCATTTGTTACTCTCATAATTTATGTAATAAACATTCTCTGTAACTGCCCTAATTAGATCTAGTCAGATCCCTTAAACAAATCAGTGAAAAGCAAAATCAAATATATCCAATATTTGTAAATATGTAAAGTGACTTTATTGTTTAGAGCAGTTGTAGGTTCACAGCAAAACTGAGAGAAAGGTATAGATTTCCCAAGTACCCCCTGTCCCCTGCCTCATTATTACCATCCCCCACCAGAGTGATTCATTTGGTCAATGATGAACCTGTATTCACACAACAGTATCATCCAAAGACCATAGTTTATATTAGGGGTCACTGTTGGTATTATACATTTTATGGGTTTGGACAAAAGTATAATGACACATACCCACCATTACATTAATAATATCATGTAGAATAGTTTCACTGCCCTAAAAATCTTCTGTGCTCTGCCTATTCATTGCTTCCTCCCCTTGGCCCTTGGCAACCACTGATCCTTTACTGTCTTCACAGTTTTGACTTTTCCAGAATGTCATATAGTTGGAATTATACAATATACAGCCTTTTTAGATTGGCTTCTTTCTCTTAGCAATATGCGTTTAAGTTTTCTCCATGTCTTTTCATGGCTTGATAGCTCATTTCTTTTTAGTTCTGAATGATATTCTATTGTCTCATTATATCAATGTTTATTTACCCATTCACATACTGTAGGACATCTTCATTGCTTCCAAGTTTTGGTAAACATGAATAAAACTAATATAAGCATCTGTGTCCAGGTTTTTGTGTGGATATCAGTTTTCAACTCCTTTGGTTAAATACCAAGGAGTGCAATTGCTGGATCATATGGTAAGAGTATGTTTAGTTTTGTAAGAAACCACCAAAGTGTCTTCCAAAGTAGCTATTCTATTTTGCATTCCCACCAGCAATGAATGAGAGTTGCTGTTGCTCCACATCCTTGCCAGCATTTGGTGTTGTCAGTGTTCTGGATTTTGGCCATTCTAATAGGTGTGTAGCTGTGTCTCATTGTTGTTTTTATTTGCATTTCCCTAGTGACATATGATATGAAATATCTTTTCATAATTATCATCCGTATATCTTCTTTGGTGAAGTATCTGCTAAGGTCTTTGGCTTATTTATTGATTGGATGGACTGTTAGCTTATTATTGGTTCATATGAGTTCTTTTTATGTTTTGGATGATGGTCCTTTATCAGATATGTTATTTGCAAATATTTTCTTGTCTTACCATTTTCTGGCAGTATCTTTCACAGAGCAAAACTTTAATTTTAATAAAGTCGAGCTATCAATTCTTTCTTTCATGGATCATGCCTTTGGTGTGGTATCTAAAAAGTCATTATCAAACCCAAGGTCTTCTAGATTTTCTCTTATGTTACCTGCTAGGAGTTTCAGAGTTTTATGTTTTGCATTTAGAGCTGTGATCCATATAATTTGAAAAATAATGTTATTATTATTAACAATTGGAATAATGATAATAGGAATAACAAATGATTATAAAAGTCATTTGCATTCATGATGGTATATTGAAATACTTTTAAAAAAATTTTGCAAGTGAAAACATCCATCCCTCCAATATTAAGTCAGGATGTCACTCTTAAAACATTTCAGCTTCAAAGTTTACTTTCACCTATGCATGTTTCATGCATAATTTTTATTTTGTATGTTATTTTACTCTAGAAAACTAGGATAAAATAGAATAAACCTGGTCTCCTTTGCACATCTCAAACCAATTAAAGATTTCGCTAATGACTTGATTGGAAGAAATATGGCAAAAATCAAGACTTATGACAAAGATATCAAGCTAAAAAGAGACCACTCCCTGTGGTCAATACATTTTTGTATTGTTTTGTAAACAACAACAACAAAATCTACATCTTCGTTTCAATCTTTCCAAGAAGATTTAGATGTAGATATTCCCATGCCTTCCAGATGTTTTCATGTAGATGTTCTATAAGAGAGTCAAATATAAGTTCCAAATTGAACTCTCTTTTCTGCAAAACCATTTCTTCTCTTTTGTCCATCTTGATTGACAACATCACACCATAGACCTAGTTGCCCAAGTAATAAAACTAGAAATCATTCAGTTTTATTCAAAATATTAGTTAGCAACTTCTATGTTCCAAGGACTGCTGGGCATCTGTTACAAATAAGACAGATGAGGTCCCTCATTTTATACAATATTTCTAAACAAATCAATAAACAAGGTGTTTTCAGATTGCAATAAGTGTGATAAGGGAAGTAAAAGAGGTGATATACTAGAGCAGGTGTTCTCAAAGTGTGGTCCATACCCTTTCAAGCAGCATCAGCACAACCCAGGAACTTGTAAGAATCCAAATTCTTGGGCCCCGCCCCAGACCTACTGAATCAGAAACACTGGGCATGGTAGCCAGCAAGCCCCTCCAGGTGGTAGTGATTCTTGCTGAAGTCTATGTGATAGGTGATGAGCTACTTTAGAAGCAGTGGTCAGAGAAGTTTTCTGTGGAGATGACAGGTGAGTTGAGTCCTGAATGATGAAAAGGGGCCAATTATGCATAATCTGGGGAAATGTATTCCCAACAGAGGTGGGAAGAAGTTGATCACATTCTAGGAAAAGAAAGAAGGCTAACATGGACAAAGATTAGTGAGTAAGGAGGAGAGCAGCATAGGATGCAGTCAGAAAAGGAGGTGAGGGCTAAATCATTTCACCTCTAGTAAGGAGTTGATTTGTTATTCTAAGTGAAACAGTAAGCTTTGACAGGGTTTGAGCAAGAGAATGGCTTGATTTTATTTAATTGTGCAGAATACATTATAGGAAAGCAAGAGGAAGTTTTACCTAGTTATGAGAGCATTTCAGGAATATCAGTAAGAGATTAAGGGTACTGGCAGTGGAAATATAAAGCAGTAGATGGATTCAGAATACATTCAATATTTTGGAAGTAGAAATAGTAGGACTTGCTGATGGATAGCTTGCATATGAGCAGGAAATAGAAGAGTCAAGGATGGCTCTTGTTTGTGTTGGGTGGTATAACCATTACCTGAAACGTTGAAGATGAGGGAAAAACAAAGTGAGGTGTTTTGAGGGGGAATCAAGAGCTCCGATTTGGGCATGCTGAGGTTGATATGCCTTTTAGACATCCAAGTGGAGGTACAAAATTTAAATCCATGGGTCTGGATGAAATCATGTAGGTTGATAATGTAGACAGAGAAGAAGACTCAGTACTAATGCTGGAAACACTCCAATATTTAGATGTTTTAATGGAGGAGGACCCAGAAAAGAAGAATAAAAGGGTACTCTCAGAGAGATAGGGTAAAAACCACAATAGTCTGATACAATGAAATCTAAGAGAGATACATTTTTCCAGAAGAAGGAAGTAGGAACATCTGTTGAGAAAAGGCAGTAAGATGTACACAGAGAAGTGACTATTGAACTTCACAGCATGGAAGTCATTGGTGATTTTGAGAAGAGCAATTAGTATGAATAGAAACCATCCTAGAGAGGGCTGAGTAATAAATGTGATTTAGTAAAGAAAGAAAATGCAAAAAATAAAAGCAAAACTCCAAACCAGACTACCAAAACCAAAACAAATACCCCTTTTAAATAGAGGAATGAGATAGCATCTAGACTCTTCCTTTTCTTCCCCCCCGTTTTGCTTCCTAAACTCAATGCACTGTTCCAGCTAACATGTATTGCCTATGTGCTATATTCCAGGCACTGTTCCAGGTGTTTCTAGCACAAAGATAAATAAAATAATCACTATTTTCAGAAAACATTTATCTATTAGGGCAAGTAGGCAATACACAGATAATTTCCACATACAATGGTAAGTTGTTTAACATTGATAGCAGGAAAAAGAAAACATATCCAGAAACACGAATCCTAGTTCAAGGTTCACAGAAGACTTTTTGGAGAAGGAAACAATTACTAGTACTAGTAATACAGCTATCATTTTTTTAATACTTATTTTGTATTAGGCTCTGTGCTGACTGATTTTGATGTTTTATTTCATTATAAACCTTTAATGTAGGTATTACTAACTCCATTTTTACAGATGTTGAAACTAGTATTTCCCAAGTTGGGCTTGAAGGAAAAGTAGGAATTATATAGTGAAGCAAAGTTGTTCTACATAAGATAAGGAAAGTAATAGTGTGTATATGGAAGGAGAGGGCATTATAAACACTTGGGTGTTTCTTGAACAGTGGCCACAAAACATGACCTGGACCAGGAACATGAGCATTACCTGGGAACTTGTTGGAGATGCAAATTCTCAGGCCTCACTCTAGACCTATGAAATTAGAACCTGTAGAGATAGAATCCAGCAGTCTGTGTTTTAACAAGTTTTCCAGGTGATTCTGACAACCTAAAGTTTGAAAAGACTATTTTTGAACATTAAGTGCTAGGCAGGAAGTAAAGAAGGATGAGACTGGAGTGGTAGAAAGGGACCAGGTATCTTGGAGGTTTGCTTGCTGTGTACAGAAGATTGAAGTTTTTCTTCGTAAGTGAAGGGAGTCACTGAAAGATTTTAAGTAGGGAAGTCAGATTTAAGTAGATCATATGGCAGATAGATTTGAGTGGGGAGTGACTGGACAAGGAGAGCATGGAGAAGTTCAGGAAAGAATTCATATAAGCTCAGTGACTTCAATAGAGATGCTCAATCTATAAAACTAAAGATGTTTGTGTTACTATACTCTCTTTCCTCTTTACATGATCACTCCATGAGTTTAAAAAGTATGCATTGCTTACTTAGAAGGCTTAGAATAGAGGGTTCTCAAACCCAATTGTATATTAAAACAGTGGGAATCGAGCACAATTGGCAGTTACTTAGATCAGAGGGATACCACTGAAGTATTGATTGATTGTAGATTTGCTTAGAAATTCTATTATTTTTGTAGTGCAAATAAATAATGGTTTTCCAATCATGTGTTATTCAAATGAAAATATTCTAAGCTTGACATTCAAAAAGTTTTCTTTTAAATATAGTTGATGTGTATATATAGAATAACTTATAAGATTGTCATTTTAGGCATGTTAAAAATGCTGGGGAAAGTTAATTGTACCATATTTTTGTATTATGGTACAAGTAAAGTTTTGTATTATGGTAAAGTATTTTGTCTTCTTTCTACTGTTTTGAAACATCAAAAAATAAAAATGTATTATCATTTGTCTGAAAATTGGGAAGTTCTAATGGACCCTAATGCACATTTTAAGCTTAAGTATATATGTATCATAAAAATTAATATACAAATTGATACTGTGTTTTCTATATTTCAAAAGAATAATTTAAAATGCATGTGGTATATACATATGCTATATACATATATGTGTATACATAGGCTGAGTACAACAGTATTGTGAAATGCTTTAATATTTTCACTTTTATTACATATAATATATTAGTGAAGAGACTTATTGATGAACATGAAAACCACTTTAATATCTTTGTTTTGGAATTTTATATATTTCCCTCAGTTCTAAAGTTCTCCTTAATGTATTTAATGTTATATATATATATTTAATGTTATATATATATTTTTTCCTGTAAACCATCTTATATTTTATGGTATTTTACAATTGGGGAAATATGGTACTTGAAAATTAGAATGTAGCCACTCCCTCCTGTAACCCCAAAACCTAACCTACAGTTTTTCTAGAGAAAGTGCTTTCTCACATTCATGCTCTCAACTCTAAAGTCTATTTATATAATGAACGTGAAATTTATTTCTAAAACTCTCTTTGAGAATAAAAGTGACCTTTTATTCTGACTTATATGAAACTTTATGGTGTGTGTAAGTTACCTTTTGATTATTTTTTTACATGATTAAAAATTTGCAAAGTCCTTATGGCTCCAAAGAGCCTACCTGTAATAAACAGCTTTCGCCTTCTAAACCACAAAACAGGTCTGAATTGCTTGAGCATTAGAGCTAATTGCTTGCCTACTTCAAAGGAAGAACTCAAAAAGAGAGAGGGGGAAAAACAGTCGCAGAAGCAGGGCATTGCAGGCAAATCCACCTCTAAAGGTTATGAGTTGCGGCTTGGAGGAGCCCGGCAAAGTTATGGCCTCAGAACTGCTGTTTGCGATTAAGTTGATGGCGAGAGTCTATCCCACAATCTTTCCCTGCTGCTGACACAGAGTCTTTGTTCACATTCAGATTTCTCAAACTGTTGCCAGGGTCAGGCTGAGGTCAGACACCACAGTGATGTATAGAAGAACATGTCTGGGAATTTCTCTCACACTTAAAACACATACCAGAAAATGAAGAAGAGGACCCTGCAAAATCTGTCTGATGAGACCCAGATTATACTGTAGCCTTTATTTTAGTGCCTTCATAATTTTCTTTTTCTTCTCCTGACACACACTGTTTTATTAATGTGAGTTGCGATAGCCCTTACAATTTTATGTCCCCTCAAGATAAGGACACTCAGTAGCACTCTGACACTTCATTTTCCAGCCCTGGGGGGAAAGGTCCAGTAAATCTACTCAAAGAAGTCTTGCATCCCTTCCCCAGGATGAGTTGAAAAGTAATTGCCATGGGCTGGCGTAGGTCGCGGGCTTGACACTGGATGTCATGTCACGTGTGTGGACTTGGGAGGGACACAGCCCGATCCAGTCATGATGTCAGCCTTCCAGCCTCCCAAAGCCAGCTTGACCACCACGGCACCCACCAGCCTGGCCCATCACTGATGAGTGAAAGCAGGCTAGAACCACAAGTGTTGATTCTCTCTCTTTTTAAAGTAAAATTTCCACGTGTAGTTGCCTGAAAGGAAAGCTTCCCCCGAACTCTCAGATGACTGACCACCTAAACAAGGGCCTCCTATCTGCTTTTGTGCAAAGGCAGAGTGTAGAAATGGAATAAAATGGATTTATATGGTGCCTTCGAGGACTCACAGATGAAGCACACTCTTATTTTGAATGTATAAATGTCCTTGTTTTCCCTTTAGCTTTTTGGAATTTCCTGTTGAGCCCAGAACTGTCCCCCTCTGTTGTCTTCCTGCTCGTACAGTTGGAGAGCGTGGCTGGCAAGTGAGGCACTAAATAGAATATTTTTTTTGTGTGCTCAGCTGCTACATATGACAGTGGATATTTCATTCTGCTGTCAGAACGTTATTAATAAAACATGGGGTGTGGAGAGGGCCACGATTTCCCCTTTCAATCACTATAGCATTTGCAATGAAAATTTTATTCAGTGTGTAATTTTCAGTTAATGCTTGACACTTAAAATGTCCATAGCAGCGTTTTGTACGGTTATTGAAGGGTTAATTGTATCATGTTCTCTGCATAAAAGCTCTGCTTATCAAAAGCAAATAGAAGAGTGTATGCAAATGTGTGTTGATGACCTTTTGCCTTTCCAGGGTTAATTTATATGGTCATTAAAGATTTTATGAAATTGAGCAGCCTGGTGCTTCAAATCCCATTTTACCTTCTTCTCCTAATTTATGTAATTCCTACCTGAACAGGGGAGTATGATTTTTATTTTTTGTGCTGCAATGAAAACAGCATGCCATGCTGTGGGGAGTTGCGAGCCTGGTTATCTGGCATTACTCAGATTGCTAAAAATTCATTAAAATGTGACATCAACACAGTGAGAGACAAATGATCGCAGGATGAAAGAGAACAGTGGGCCTTTCACGGATTAGTGTTACACAGCCCCAGCATAGAGGCTAACTGCATAAACAGATTAATCCAGCAGCAGTGGCATAGCTAAGATTTACAGAATAATTAAATAGGGTTGAGTTACTATAAGGATTTCCATGTAATCTAGCCGGTGTGAACCCGTGAATGAGGTGTGGGGTGATGGGGTTGTCATAGAAGAAATATACCTTGTTATGTCCTATGCCCTGTATAGCTCCCCCTACAGAAAAAAAAAAAATCCCCAACATAACCAAAGTTACTCTAACAAAATTCCAAAGTTACTCTAACAAAGAATTCCTCTGGGATCTGGAATCTAAAGGCAGGAGTAACACCTGTCTTATATTTAACCCGTTGTTATCACATTATTTCACTAAGAATTTTTTCTAAGAATCTCATTTATTCTGACACTTACCCAAGTCCACTGAACAGTGGGTTCCTGTCGTTACAAGGTTCTACCATTGAAATCACAGAATTGCCTTAAACCCAATTTTTAAAGCCTTTATCAGCTTACACTGTGCCAAAAATGATCTATTTTAATTTAGTACAGACACAGGCTCTCAGTGGATACAAAAGAAATTGCTTTAGATAACAATTTGTATCGCTACAGTCGGCATGCTCTAAGGTAGACTTTTGCATGAACTTACATTCTCTTGTGGGTATGCATATCTGCAGACGTTCATAAATAAAAAAGTTTCAAGTGGTCACTTAGTTTATTTCAATGTGCACTTTTTTTGGGGGGGGTGGGTTCAATTCTATTGACTGGTCTGCTTTCTTAACAGAAGAACAAAGTGAGGAGGCAGAAGGAGCTACTAAGCCTACAGCAGTGGCTGAGGATGATGAGAAAGACACAAGTGAGAGAGACAATAGTGAGGGCAAAATCGCTAATAAAGACTCTGGTAAGACGCTAGAATCTTTCACCTTTCATTTCCCTACACCCATTCCCTGCAATCAACCCTTCCTTCAACCCCCCCGGCCCCCTGCAAAGCTTATTAAAAGCTTTTATTCATTTTAAACTGTCTGAACATTCTCACTACTATTCATTGCATGTGCATTTTGCATGTGATTTCTATCAGTAGCCTCCCATTGACCTATTTTTAATCATAACCATCTGACAGAATAGATGTGGATAAGTTGAAGAATATTACAGGACGACCAGTGAGATTATTTTTTAATCAAATCAGTTTGTGTGCTTGTAATTTTTTAAGCGTCTTTCATTAATCTTAGCTATACTTGTGATTCCTCTGATGGCATATTAATTTTTCATAAGCACAGGATTAGATATCACTCGAATTTTGTCATTCAGTCACATGCATTCCCTCCCCCCCAAACCACGTAACCCTAAAAATAAATGCTGTTTTTTCTTGCTTTTTTTTTTTTTTTTTTTTACAACTTACACTCAGGAATTTGCCCTTTTTCAGGGCATCTATTTGAGGCATTTCAAACAAAATCCAGTGAAAAAGTTTACAGATGATTCAGCCTAAGAAAGAGGAAATATCATTGAAAAGGGATTAGGTGCTGGGTAATTTTGATCTTCTAGAATAGACAAATCCCAGTAATGAAAGCTACTGTCTTTGAAAACAAACCTTCGTGTCATGACATTTACTTGTGCACAAACAAACCCTAGGCCAGCATCTGGTGTGGATACCTAAGGCTTTTTCTGTGTTTGATTTGGCAAATATATGACTTCATCCATGCTTTGTATGTATGAGATGGAAATCTATGGTCGCAATGAATATTACATTGGCTACTTTTGCTGCACGCTATACCTAGTTTTATTATGTTGGACTCATTGAAGCAGAAGAAGTGCTGAAACGGGTTCAAGCCTATTAGTTTCAGGTAGTCATCTATCTTTTCCTTGAATTCCAGTGACAGCCGCATATAAAGAAGCTTGTATTCACTATGAAGACATTGGGTTGTGCAAAAAATATCATTTTTACATGCAAGTTTATTTAAACCTGAATCATCCCATATTTGTAAATCAGTCTTTGCATATCTAAGTTTTGCATTCCCTTCACAAATTATCTGAAGGTCCTCTCTGCTCTTCTCCCCAAATTGTTCAATGATAAATTTCTTTCAGGAGTCCAGTGAGAAAAGTGCCATTGAAATTTGCTTCTGGGATATAGTGTCTAACATATGATTCTAATTTGATTTTAACAAAGAGGAGCTAAGGTTGGTATTGAGCCTAAAGCAATGTAAAAAGATGTCATAGCTGTATATTAGTAAACTGGCTCCTGGGGTAACTGACAAGGAATTTGAAGTACCTAGTGATCAGTTAAGGTGAAGGGTAGTACCATCTAAACTTTATTTGGAAAAGACTGGAAACAGCAAAGTGGTCAGTTTATTCACTCTTTATGATGGACCTCATCAAGACTAGCTGCTTGACTGGTTCAGCGAGGGCAGGATTCTGTCTGTATTCAGTGGCATCTTTCACACAAATTGCAGAGTATATCCTTCTCATTCTTCAGATGAATGAATAACACACGAATATTAAGTTAGTGTTCACTGAGTGTCCATGTAATACTTAGGTATATGACATTATGCTAGGTTTTCAATATCTAATATTTAGTACTTTGTAAAGGATGGATTCTGGGAATCCCTTGAAAATGGATCTAATCTTAGCACTGAGGAAAGAGTCTTGCTTGGAACATACCACAGATGCAGGGGCTCTATCTCCACTAGCAGCACCATTTACTGCTCTGCATAAGTAATGGACTCAATCACTCCCTAATGGCCTGATGAGTTATTGTCCTTCCTTTGGCGCCTAATTGTACTAGCCAGACAAGACTGGGTGTACGAGAGGATACAGACCATTGTATAATGGTAGTTATTTAAAACAAATTTTATCCCTGTAGAAATGCCTCCCCAGGAGTATCTATAGGGATGAAAATGGGGTTTAAGCAAGAACGAACTGAAAGCAATCGCTGAGATGCAAATATTTAGCTTTGAAACCTCCCAGCCTTCAAGACAGTTTTTGTGATTGACGACAAACATGAACTTTGAACAAAGTTTTCTGCTTTCTAAATTGAATCTTATTTGGTTAAAAATATTATTACTTGAATATTTTTCTTTGTAAATATTTCTAATGATTAACCACTTATATATATATATATACATAAAATATATAGTTTTTTCCTTAACATCAGTCATAAATGTAAAAAAGAATGCTAGCAAACTTGCAAATGAATTACTATCTTAATATGTTAGGTGGGAAAATAGTTTGACCCCACTTTAGCATTTTTTAGACATGAAAGAATTAGCGCATGTTAGGAAGACTATGTTTGTGTAAGCTGTTGTGCTATGTTGCTGACTTTAATCGGTAGGACTAGAGCTTTCAAAATGAGACTTGGCAATGTGCTTGTTATATTTGTTGAATATTCATTCATAATAGAAAAGCCTTCTAATGCCTCATTTATATTGTCATTTAAATCTAGTGCCACTTTAGATTAATTATAATCCAAATTATAGCTCTGTGCGGTACAAGAATTAATATAGAGTTTATCCAGATTAATACATTTGCATTGAAAATGTAATATGTCTCTGCCATGGCTAAGGGGACCACTTTTTAATAAGGGAGTAAACATGAGCAAAGATGGAAATTAACCTTCATTATTGCAATTAAAATTATCCTTTCATTCTAGTCTCATTAAAAAGAATACTGTACCAGTAATTATAATTTAGAATTACTTGGAGTTTAATAGCATCTTCTGTTATGTTCAAGGTTTATAGTATTCAAACTTTACCAAATACACTGACTCATAAATAATAGCTCAGTATTTTGTTTTATTGTTTTTTCAAGATTTGCTTTGAGTACATGTGTGTTATTGGATTTTTCTCACTTGTTATGAGTATAAACCATTTTACAACCTTCTGTATTTGAGGGATTGAAAATTATTAAGTAGGCGGCATCTGCATTGAAATGAATTATGCCATTTTTATATTAGCAATCTCATGCAAGTTAAATAATCCCATAACTGACAGATAATCATTGACTCATCTATTTGGCAGTGCTTATTTGTAATTAGACTTCATTTTTTAGTTAAAATACATTAAAATGGCATTGTTCTTTGAGAATATTGTGGTGTCCTTAATAAAACAAAATGAATTATAATCCTATTTCAAAATTTTTTCTGGTCTAAGGTAACAAACAGGGTTGATTTCAAATAAAGTTGCAGACATAAACTATGAGCAATCACAAAACTTAATCAAAACCTTCCTAAAATTAATTGGCCCTTATTTTATAGAAGACATTTCCAGGATAACACAATTCAGAAAAAAGACCCCAAAGGTGATTTCCTATAATTTACCATTGATGCTGTAAGATTAACCCTGAGATAGTACCTTTTTGAATATAAAAGGCATAACGCATAGAATGTAAGTTCCATCATCTTTACAAATAATTCTGATGACCACCGTCATCTTCAATAGTCTGTTTTTGTCATATGTTACCACATCTCAGCATTCTCTGCTTCCTCTTACTATCAGTGACATGCATTTCTAGGGTGCCTGGCTAAAGCTAGGTAGCCTACCCTTTATTTATAACTTCTTTTTAATTTAAAATAAAATGGACTTTAAGAGATTCTTGCTTATATTAAGATTATGTTTTAATTAACTAAATTAGCTCAAAAATGTTGAAGTTGACACACATATACGGGATTGAATACTATAGCCAACACTTATTACAATGGCGATGTGATTAGTGATCCTAAAAGTTAGCTCTTAGTTTCTTGTTGTAACACAGAACATAACTAAATTCAAAAGCAATGATATTTTTGACGAATATTAATAAGCACAAAACAAAAATAATATATTCTTAATGGTACTAAGTATGCCAAATATGCATACCAATGTATAGGTTTAGTAAAATGTTTTAAACCTTGAAACCAATACTTATTTTGATCTTTTATATCAATATTAGAATAAAATACATTTTATACATGCTTATGAAAATAAGTCCATAGCTATACATTTAATAGATTTAGAAGTTTCTGGAAGGTTTATTCTATTTCTGATGGTCAGACGGGCTTGCAAGCAACAGTCATGGAAATTCTCTTTAATTTGTGTGTGACAGTCTTTGATAGCATAGGGAAATGGATCAACTTATTATTTGATCATGTTCAATTCTACCATGTATACAAAAGAATGATAAGGAGATACAACATAGTATTATTCTCTTAAGGAACTATATTCTTACTTATTAATGGGTGAACTTTTAAAGAAAAATCTCACAGGAGAAGGCAATCGATAGACATTTACTGATTTTATATAACAATCATTTTATACAAGTTAGTCTGACACTTTAAGCAACATATTTTATTTTCAAATACTACATATATTATTTTCTTAAATGTTTGTTTTTAACACTTTTAAAATAATAGCACAAAGTATACTCTGCTTTGAGAAAAAAAATATATTTTTTTGATTCCATAATTAATTATAAGATAAACATTCTTGTTCTGACATATCTTTGGATATCAAATACTTGGATAATTTTTAAATCAGTGTAATGAAACTTTTCGGCCTATCTTAAGTTTATTCAAGTACAAATCTGATAAATTAGATTTTTCAAATACCTAAGAAGAATCTAAATTTTTCTGAAGTGGATGTATATAGAGGACAAATGTACCAATTCAAATAAAGTCTAGTGTATATAAATCTAGAAATTAGTATCAGTGTAATCTGTTGAAAATTTTGCACTAATTCTGTATCTACCTACCACAAACCCCAAGGGAATATATAATAATTATTACCATTATGTCATTTAAATTCTATTTTAATTTTGGTCTCTATGAAATCACTCTTTTAATTTTTTTTTCTAAATTCAAAATTTCTGAAATTATTTATATGGTGTAAAATATGAATCTCTATCCAGGGTATAAATAGAATGTATTTTTTTTTTGTTTATTTTTACTTTGTCTCCATAACATCCTTGACCATACTTCTAAATTAAAAATGGGTTATTTTTCAATAAGGTGCAATTTGTTCATTTATATGAAACGTATGTGGATTGAAAAAAAATCAAGATAAATCTTCATGCACAGCATACAATCAGATTACACCTGGACTATATATTTACGTGGGATCTGATAGCAATCAATGGTTTAGCTTCATTGCATTTCAAGATGTATTTGCACCCAGTTGTCCAGTGATAGTGTCCTCACCCTGGAAATAATTTAGTTGCAAATTGACTGGAAGATGGTGAAAATTGAAAGTTAAAATTAGAAATACTCATAATAAACAGCAGAAAAAAGGTCAGATGATGCCGCGCTATGATGAGATTGGAATGGCTGGTAAATGAGGTTTTGTGTTTGTCGTGAGATGTATGTGACATGCCTACCCAATGTCGCTGTAATATCCAGCCTCACGGAGGAGATTATCGGGCAAATTGATGGTGGAAAGAATTTTCTGTTAGATTGGGAAATTAGAATTGCACTCTTTTCTTTGATGTGTATGAGGCTCCTACACATTACATTGCTCATCTAGGCAAAATTTTAAATTGTCTTTAACACCAGATATTTGGATTAACCTCATAAAACAATTGTCTTCTTGAGATTTGTACTGTCATGTTGTGTATACAGCCAACTGCTGAAACAGCTACAGCAAAGAGTGCATCACTAATAGCAGCAGCAGATATATTGTGTATGATTAATTTTGTAATTTTTTCAATTTTTAAATCCATTCCTGATATAAAAATATTATTTGAGTTTCTGAATTATAACCAGTCAGCTTTTCTCAGAATTTTCATATCTTTTCAGTGCCTAAGAATTTTAGAAAAGAGATAGGTAATTCAACATTAGTAAAAATAATGATTTTTTAAATTAGTGTTTGTGAATGGGAGTAGATTTGCTTTAACGTGATAAAGGCATTCTGAGACACCAGAGAGCACATGTTATTGATGAATCTTTCAAGGCCACCTAAGGTTATCTAAACACAAGACAGGAGTACATTTTAAAATATATTTATGAAGTCCACTTAGTTGGTGGACAAAAAGAAGTGTGCTTTTTGCCTTTTGAGATTAGCATCATTTACAAGTGCTTGTCTGGTTCTTTCTATGATTCAGTGGCTTTAGTGTCATAACTTTTTGAAAAAAATAATTTTTCTAATTTTGACATTATAAATGTTTTTAAATTGAGCTTTTCTATTTTGGGGGGAATCAGGGATAATCACACCAGAGAAGGAGCTAAAAGTCAGTGTGGCAGGGGGGACCCAGCCACTCCTGCTGGCAAAAGAAGAGGATGTTGCAACAAAAAGGTCAAAACCTACAGAAGACAATAAGTTCTGTCATGAACAGGTAAATGTTTTTTTTTTCCCCTTCGTTGCATAAATCTTTTTTTAAAAAAATTGCTCCTGATAGTTTTAAAGCCCCAAATGATTCCATGCCATTGAATGCATGTAGATATTACAATTGGCAATATAATTAACTCTTGGTATTACTTCTAATGTTCAGAAGTCATAAAAATGTATTAACTATGTTGAAATAGCTAGAAGAGAAGATTTGGGATGCTCCCAACACAGGAAATGATAAATGTTTGAGGTGATGGATACCCCAGTTACTCAGATTTGATCACTACACATTGTATGCATATATCAAAATATCACATGTACCCCATAAATATGTACAACTATTATGTATCAGTAAAAATACATTAATAGTGGCCATGTTTATTCAATGTTTTCCAGTTCTATCAGTGTCCTTATTGTAACTACAATAGTAGGGACCAAAGTCGTATCCAGATGCATGTCCTGTCACAGCACTCGGTGCAGCCCGTCATCTGCTGTCCTCTGTGCCAGGACGTCCTCAGCAACAAAATGCACCTCCAGCTGCATCTGACGCATTTGCACAGTGTGTCTCCGGATTGTGTGGAGAAGCTGCTTTTGACAGTAAGGATACCAAATTTTGATGCACATGTGACAGAATCTGTGTAAGGGCATCAGTACAAAATCTGTAAATATTGGTTGATAGAAATTTATTTCTTCTGAGCTACTTAAGGCTCTTTTATGGGCTGTGTTATAGTTATCATAGGCAAGGCCCATTTGTGGTCTCTTTTGCTTGGCAAAAAAATACGATACAGTTCTTAGCAGAGTTAGTAACATATTTTTCAGTCTTCTTATATCTATAATGTTAATCAAAAGACTCATGTAAGCACCTTGAGTTTCAAACTTTCTTGGTTATCATCATCAAAAATTAAACCTACAAAAACCTTCAAACCATAATAAAAAAGAAAAGGAAAGATAAGAAGATTATGACATTGCCACAGCATTGATCTAAAATTTGAAGGGGTAGCATTAGTCTGTGACATCCACAAAATGTCCTGCTTTGGTTAAAAAAATATAAGTGGGATATGCCCCTGGCAAATGGGAGATGCGATGAAGTTTGTGATTTCTGGGGTACATTTAACACGAACCCTTTTGGTTTGCAAAGGTGCCTGTCCCTGATGTGATGATGCCAAACAGTATGCTCCTGCCAGCAGCCGCCTCCGAGAAATCAGAGCGGGACACTCCTGCAGCCATAACAGCTGAGGGGTCTGGGAAATATTCAGGTATGCCAGCTTGTAATTGAGATCTGTGGAAAACATGCTCAGGAGCTTGTATTTGTGATGGTACTTGAAGATTATTACTATCGAAGATTTTTTTTTTTCAAGCACAGAGAGAAAAAACTGTATGACATTCCCAAGAGCCATATTTTCCAAAGCATATTTAGTATCTGGTTTTCTGTAACTGATCTTGGGGATCCAAGTATCAGAAGCCCAAAAATATTCTATGTGCTCTAATTCCTGAACATCAAGGTTATGGCACTTGGTAGCATAGTGATTGCAGCACTGCCTCATACTGTAATGATCTTTGACTTGTTTTCTTTCCTATCCTGAGATTCCTTGAGGTCAGAGGTGATTTCTTATTTACCTTTATATGCCCAATACCAAGTTCAGTGCTTGCCACATAGTAGTTGCTCAATAAACATTTCTTCAAAAAAATCAGTTAAGCAGAAATTTAATAGAGGCTCCTATTTACAATATTTGTGAAGCAGTAGATTTTCTCACTATAAAATATCTGTTTGTATTTTTTCCTAACAGGTGAAAGTCCTATGGATGACAAAAGTATGGCAGGTCTTGAGGATTCAAAGCCTAGTGTGGAAATAAAGAATGAGGAGCAGAAACCAACTAAAGAACCTTCGGAAGTGTCGGAATGGAATAAAAGCAGCAAGGATGTGA
Source organism: Varecia variegata (assembly GCA_028533085.1). Taxonomy (NCBI): domain Eukaryota; kingdom Metazoa; phylum Chordata; class Mammalia; order Primates; family Lemuridae; genus Varecia; species Varecia variegata. The sequence goes on along the minus strand of CM052438.1, from coordinate 68,587,924 downwards.
AAATTCCCGACACACTGCAAGATCAATTAAGTGAACAGCAAAAAAGGCAACCGCTCTCTGTTTCTGACCGCCATGTCTATAAGTATCGCTGCAACCACTGTAGCTTGGCTTTTAAAACTATGCAGAAGCTTCAGATACATTCCCAGTATCATGCAATTCGGGCTGCAACAATGTGTAACCTCTGCCAGCGTAGTTTCCGTACATTCCAGGCTTTAAAAAAACACCTGGAAGCAGGTCACCCCGAACTAAGTGAAGTTGAACTTCAACAGTTGTATGCCTCCTTGCCCATGAACGGAGAGCTGTGGGCAGAGAGTGAAACTATGGCCCAGGACGACCATGGCCTGGAGCAGGAAATAGAGAGAGAGTACGAGGTGGACCATGAAGGGAAGGCAAGTCCTGTAGGAAGTGATAGTAGCTCTATTCCAGATGACATGGGCTCTGAACCAAAGCGGACCTTACCTTTTAGAAAAGGGCCCAATTTTACAATGGAAAAATTCCTGGATCCATCTCGTCCATATAAATGTACAGTGTGTAAAGAGTCGTTCACCCAAAAGAACATTCTCTTGGTCCATTATAATTCGGTTTCTCACCTGCATAAATTGAAAAAGGTTTTGCAGGAAGCCTCCAGTCCTGTCCCGCAAGAAACCAACAGCAACACAGATAACAAACCCTACAAGTGCAGCATCTGCAATGTTGCGTACAGCCAAAGCTCGACGTTGGAAATCCACATGAGGTCTGTGCTCCACCAGACAAAGGCCAGGGCTGCAAAGCTGGAGCCCAGTGGTCACATGGCTGGTGGGCACAGCATCGCAGCAAATGTTAATAGCCCCGGCCAAGGGATGTTAGATTCCATGAGTTTAGCAGCAGTAAACAGCAAAGATACCCATTTAGATGCCAAAGAATTAAATAAAAAGCAAACTCCTGAATTAATCTCTGCTCAACCTACACATCACCCACCACAGTCACCAGCACAAATTCAGATGCAACTCCAGCACGAGTTACAACAGCAAGCTGCATTCTTTCAGCCTCAGTTTCTAAACCCAGCCTTTTTGCCTCATTTTCCTATGACCCCAGAAGCACTGCTGCAGTTTCAGCAGCCTCAGTTTCTCTTTCCGTTCTACATACCCGGGACGGAGTTTAGCTTGGGGCCAGACTTGGGCTTGCCAGGCTCTGCCACATTTGGTATGCCTGGCATGACAGGAATGGCTGGCTCCTTGCTCGAAGACCTGAAGCAGCAGATTCAAACCCAACATCACGTTGGCCAAACTCAGCTCCAGATTCTACAGCAACAAGCACAACAGTACCAAGCCACACAGCCCCAGCTGCAGCCTCAAAAACAACAGCCGCAGCCACAGCCGCAGCCGCAGCCGCAGCAGCAGCAGCAGGCAAGCAAATTGTTGAAACAAGAGCAAAGTAATATAGCTAGCACAGACTGCCAAATCATGAAGGACGTGCCGTCTTATAAGGAGGCAGAGGAGATTGCTGAAAAGCCAGAAAAACCAAAGCAAGAATTTATAAGTGAAGGGGAAGGACTCAAAGAGGGCAAAGACACAAAGAAGCAAAAATCCTTGGAACCCTCCGTCCTGCCACCCCGAATAGCTTCAGGGGCCAGAGGAAATGCAGCCAAAGCTTTATTGGAAAACTTTGGTTTTGAACTGGTCATTCAGTATAATGAGAACAGGCAGAAGGTGCAGAAGAAGGGCAAAAGCGGTGAAGGCGAAAACACTGACAAACTGGAATGTGGAACGTGTGGTAAATTGTTTTCCAATGTGCTTATTTTAAAGAGTCACCAAGAACATGTACATGGGCAATTTTTTCCATATGGAGCGCTAGAAAAATTTGCTCGTCAGTACAGGGAGGCCTATGACAAGCTTTATCCGATTTCTCCATCTTCACCAGAAACGCCGCCCCCACCTCCTCCCCCTCCTCCCCTGCCTCCGGCTCCTCCGCAGCCTTCTTCTATGTGTCCTGTAAAGATCCCAAACACGGTTTCTACTCCTCTGCAAGCTCCACCACCCACTCCGCCGCCACCACCGCCACCACCTCCTCCCCCGCCTCCTCCCCCGCCACCCCCACCTTCTGCTCCCCCACAGGTCCAGCTGCCGGTCTCTCTGGACCTGCCACTCTTTCCCTCCATCATGATGCAGCCTGTGCAACACCCTGCACTTCCGCCTCAGCTTGCCCTGCAGCTGCCGCAAATGGACGCTCTCTCTGCAGACCTCACCCAGCTCTGCCAGCAGCAGCTCGGATTGGATCCCAACTTCTTAAGGCATTCTCAGTTCAAACGCCCACGGACAAGAATTACAGATGATCAACTAAAAATCCTGAGGGCTTACTTTGACATCAATAACTCTCCAAGTGAAGAACAGATCCAAGAAATGGCAGAGAAATCTGGCCTCTCTCAAAAAGTTATCAAACACTGGTTTCGAAATACGCTTTTTAAGGAACGGCAGAGAAATAAGGATTCTCCGTACAACTTCAGTAATCCTCCTATAACTGTTTTGGAAGATATCAGAATTGATCCACAGCCCACTTCTTTAGAACATTACAAATCTGATGCGTCATTCAGTAAAAGGTCTTCTAGAACGAGGTTTACTGACTACCAGCTTAGGGTTCTACAAGACTTTTTTGACACAAACGCTTACCCAAAAGATGATGAAATAGAACAACTCTCCACTGTTCTCAATCTCCCTACCCGGGTTATTGTCGTGTGGTTCCAGAATGCTCGCCAGAAAGCACGAAAGAGTTATGAAAACCAAGCAGAAACTAAAGACAATGAAAAACGAGAACTCACAAATGAACGTTATATTCGTACAAGCAACATGCAGTACCAGTGTAAAAAGTGCAATGTGGTTTTCCCCAGGATCTTTGACTTGATTACACATCAGAAAAAGCAGTGTTACAAGGATGAAGATGATGATGCCCAAGATGAAAGCCAAACGGAAGACTCCATGGATGCCACCGACCAAGTGGTGTACAAGCACTGCACAGTGTCCGGCCAAACCGATGCAGCCAAAACCACTGCTGCCCCTCCAGCAAGTTCTGGCTCTGGGACTAGCACCCCACTGATTCCGTCACCCAAACCAGAACCTGAGAAGACTTCTCCAAAACCTGAATATCCCACGGAAAAGCCAAAGCAGAGTGACCCCTGTCCCCCTTCTCAAGGCACCAAAACAGCCCTGCCATTAGCATCGACTTCCTTAGACGCAGCGCAGGCGTCTGCAGCCCAGCCTCAGCCACAGCCACCAAAACCACCCCAACTTATCGGAAGACCTCCCTCGGCCTCTCAAACCCCGGTCCCTTCCAGTCCACTGCAGATTTCCATGACTTCTCTCCAGAACAGTCTACCTCCACAGTTACTACAATACCAATGTGATCAGTGTACAGTTGCCTTCCCAACTTTGGAACTCTGGCAGGAGCACCAGCACATGCACTTCCTCGCTGCTCAAAACCAATTCCTCCACTCTCCCTTCTTGGAAAGGCCCATGGATATGCCCTACATGATATTCGACCCCAACAATCCGCTGATGACCGGACAGCTGCTGAGCAGTTCTCTCACACAAATGCCACCTCAGACCAGTTCCTCCCACCCCACAGCCCCCGCAACAGTTGCTGCTTCCCTTAAAAGGAAACTGGACGATAAAGAAGATAACAACTGCAGTGAAAAGGAGGGAGGGAATAGCGGTGAAGACCAACACCGTGATAAACGCTTGAGAACCACCATCACCCCGGAACAACTGGAAATACTCTATGAGAAGTACTTGTTGGACTCCAATCCTACCAGGAAAATGCTTGATCATATTGCACGAGAAGTGGGGCTGAAAAAACGAGTCGTGCAAGTCTGGTTCCAGAATACTCGAGCACGGGAAAGGAAAGGCCAGTTCCGGGCAGTGGGTCCCGCACAGTCTCACAAACGGTGTCCCTTCTGCCGGGCCCTGTTTAAAGCGAAGTCCGCCTTGGAAAGCCACATTCGCTCTCGGCACTGGAATGAGGGAAAGCAGGCAGGTTACAGCTTGCCACCAAGCCCTCTAATCGCAGCGGAAGATGGGGGAGAGAGCCCGCAGAAATACATTTACTTTGATTATCCGTCTTTGCCATTAACTAAAATTGATTTGTCAAGTGAGAATGAATTGGCTTCTACCGTGTCAACACCTGTTAGTAAAACGGCAGAGCTGTCACCGAAGAACCTTTTAAGCCCTTCTTCTTTCAAAGCAGAATGTTCTGAGGATGTGGAGAATTTAAATGCCCCTCCCGCTGAGGCTGGGTACGATCAAAACAAAACTGATTTTGATGAGACTTCGTCAATCAATACCGCAATCAGTGACGCCACCACCGGGGACGAGGGAAACGCCGAGATGGAAAGCACCGCGGGAGGTTCCGGAGACGTGAAACCCACTCTGTCTCCGAAAGAGCCGAAAACTCTCGACGCTTTGCCCAAAACAGCCACCACACCTACCACGGAGGTCTGCGATGACAAATTTCTCTTTTCCCTCACGAGTCCATCGATCCACTTCAGTGACAAAGACGGTGACCACGACCAAAGCTTTTACATCACGGACGACCCTGACGACAATGCTGACCGCAGCGAGACGTCCAGCATCGCCGACCCGAGCTCGCCAAATCCATTTGGATCCAACAATCCTTTTAAATCCAAAAGTAACGATCGCCCGGGTCACAAGCGTTTTCGGACCCAGATGAGCAACCTTCAGCTCAAGGTCCTCAAGGCTTGCTTTAGTGACTACCGAACGCCCACCATGCAAGAATGTGAAATGCTAGGGAACGAGATTGGTCTGCCCAAACGCGTGGTCCAGGTGTGGTTCCAAAATGCAAGGGCAAAGGAGAAGAAATTTAAAATTAACATAGGGAAGCCTTTTATGATCAATCAAAGTGGAACGGAAGGCAACAAACCAGAGTGTACCCTCTGTGGGGTAAAGTACTCTGCCCGCTTGTCCATCAGAGATCACATTTTCTCCAAACAGCACATTTCAAAAGTGAGGGAGACTGTTGGCAGTCAGCTTGATCGGGAGAAAGATTACTTAGCTCCGACCACCGTTCGACAGCTGATGGCACAGCAAGAACTTGACCGCATAAAGAAAGCTTCAGACGTGCTGGGCTTAACGGTACAGCAGCCAGGCATGATGGACAGCAGCTCCCTCCACGGCATCAGCCTGCCAGCAGCCTACCCAGGTCTCCCTGGCCTTCCTCCAGTCCTTCTCCCTGGAATGAACGGTCCATCCTCCTTGCCCGGATTTCCACAAAATTCAAACAGTAAGTCACTTAAAGGAGAATCAGTCTAGTGAATTAACATTAGGTAGCCAATCACACGTAACCAAGAACAGAGTGCATTTTGATTTCATTAAGTGAAACCAATAAATATTTGAGGTATATATTTTATTGGCTATAGCCAATAACTAGGAATCAACCTGGAGCATACACAGAAAAATAAAGACTAGATAAATCCTTAGCAGATTCTCAGAAATATATTAATATTAATTATTTGTATCATTACATCTAAAAATATTTTATATACTAATTTCAATACTGATTCCAATTGTGCATTCCAGCACAAACATGTGGCATAGTATTTAGTATACATATTAAGAAAGTGAAACATTAAATAATACATTTGTTGGTATCTTAATTTATGTTCTTTCCAAGGGGCAGGGTTTTTTGTTTATTTTTTTCTGTTAGTTTATTTTTCCCCCCATAAGTGCCACGAAGTTCAAAAGTTAAAAGTCCCCTAGCCACAGGAATTCACTCACATTGTGCCTAGCAGATAATAAAGCTTATGTTTAAAGTTCAACAACTAAAAAGATGACTTTTGTGATAATTTTTAATTTAACATTGCTATAAAATTTGATTTTTGTAGCATCCGTTGCTACTTGTTATCTAAATAAATTCAACAACCTTAGAAATACATTAATATTACCCCACCCCTCTATACTCCTACACTCATCCCCAGCTAAGGTTGATAATTAAGGCATAACAAAATTGTAAACCTGTTTGAAGCAACCCCAGATGCTGAATTCAATTCTATGTTCATCAAAAGAAATGTAATTTGTTGCAGGTTAGATTTTGTGAATCAGTACAGGTATTCAATTATATTAGATTGAATAAATTGAATATAGTATGCTAGGCAATCATGTAGCCAAAAATATAGCAGAAGTTATCTATCACTCAAAATAGAAAAACATGGTTCTCTTATTTCTTCTTATAAGTTTTATTTTTCAAATTATCAGTGATTTTTTTCTTTTGGAGAGGAAATTTTGACATGCTAAAGAGATTTATCTAGAATTCACTAATTACATATATCTACAAAGCTTACAAAAACATAAGAAAAGCTTTATTAATTTTTTTCAAATTGAATTTTTTCATAAATTTTAAACTTTTCAATTCCATCTTTTCATTACAAAAAATAAAATTGCCATGATGACCTTAAGAAGTTATTCATATTTTAACTTTAAGCTTGGAGGTGTGAAAACAATGATATCCAATGGCCTCTTGGCCACTATTAGCTTATCTGGTTCCCTGTTCCGAATGACTTGGTTTTTGAGAGACGTGGAATGGAGCTATACGTATAAATACTGTTACCAAGAATATGTCTGCAATGTCCCTTCCTTTAACTCTCATACCAACTCCCCTCTCTCCCAGAATTACTTTGTACTTAATTTTCTGGACAATCGTGGGGTCTTAAATATTAATAATAGAGCACTTAAATAATTAATAATTAAGTATTTTGGTTGTACATTTTATTAAGTCAAATATAAGTGTTTTAAGAATAGTGCAGTGACAAATTCTTTTGCATATGGTGTTAGTCTTATTTTCTAGTCCTACTTTATATACCACTGTGATTAATTGATACATAGAAAAGTGTCTTATGTGGAAGAACTTCTATGATCAGTTATATAAAATAGAGAGGTTTTGATATTTTATATGGGTCTTGGTCCCTCTGCCAACTGCCCGTCTGGTTTGTCACTCTGATACTGGCACCCAAAGGGCCTGTATGACAGTGAGAAAGGAGGAGAATGAAGATGTTTGTGAAATATTTAAACAAACTAATCTTTTCCTTTATTCTACTCACCATAAATATAATTTATATCTTCCCCCTCAAATATGGCCCTGTTTATAACTATTAGCACTGCCAGGAAGATACTGAAGGCAGGCCCTCCACAGCTTTAAATGCACCAGGTAGTGAGGGGCTCAGAGCTGTTGTACTGTACCCATTGCTTTATTAAATCATGGACCAAAACAGACTGAGGAGTGTTGAAAAGAGTGAAGCCCCATGAACGTTGCTAGCTACTGGAATTTGCAATTTCTCTCAACAGTCCTTTGTTTGTGAGAGATTTTAAACATTAACACAGCAGAGTTGCCAGTGGGGCCCTATCTAGGAGCCTAAGTTCCCACACTCCAGTCCATGTCTTTTTTTAGGTTAACACATTGACTGCCATGTGAGTTGTATTTTTTTAGGTTAATTTACCTGTGATGGGACATGCTCATGGAGTAGAGCTGGGACTCTCCATCTTTCCATCATCATATTCCTGCTGTCTTCTCTCTCATCAAACAATTGTCTTCTTTGGTATATGGGTGAGATAGACATACCAGTTAGGTGAAATCCAAGGAGAAAATTACAAGTAAAATGTTTCTATATTTCTTACAAACCCTGGGCTTTTGCTACAATTTGTTATCAATATGAACATACCTTAAGAATATCACAAATTCATCTTGGACCCTTTTTAATATGATTTAGTTATGGAAAAGGCTTCAGCTTAAAGTCATCCCATCTCTTTGAAGATAGGTTTCAAGATTTTGATTTGCTGGGAATCTCTGAAAAATGGCTCTGGTGAATATAAGATGGGCTCTAAAGTAATAAGTCTGTCCAAAGACTACACCCCAAAATTAGCTTAATTGTAATGGACATGTTCAGTTTTAATATTTATAAACCTCTAAATTTCTTGATGTAAACATACATTTTATTTTACTTTGGGGGCAGAGAATTGCTCTTTTGGTTGAACAGCACCTTTAATGCTCATAAAACTTTCTTACCTTACTTCCAAGAAGTCTTCAAATTATTTAATCATTCATGATAACTAAGAAGGCCCTTTCAAGAATAATATTCAAAGTATTACAGGGGTACAGATGTTTTTGGTTACAAAGGATCAATTTGTAATGCTTGAATCAGGGTTATAAGTGTGCCTGTCACCCAGATAGTATACACTGTACCCATTAGGTAGTTTTTTGCCCATCCCGTCCTCCCCCCTATTTCCTGATTAATTTCCACTGAGTTTTACTTCCCTCTATTCACATGTGTACTCATCAGTTAGTTCCAGTTTAACAGTGAGTACTTGAGGTGTTTGCTTTTCCACTCTTGAGATACTTCACTTAGGATAATGATCTCCAGTTCCATCGAAATTGTTGCAAAAGGACTTAATTCATCCTTCTTCATGGTTGAGTAGTATTCCATGGTATACATATACCACATTGTGTTAATCTACTCATGAATTGATGGACACTTGGGTTGATTCCACATCTTTGGAATTGTGAATTGTTCTGCAATAAACATTTGAGTGCAGGTGTCTTTTTATAAAATGACTTCTTTTCCTTTGGATAAATACCCAGTAGTGGGGTTGCTGCACTGAATAGTAGGTCTACTTTCAGTTCTTTGAGGAATCTCCCTACTGTTTTCCGTAGAGGCTGTACTAATGTGCAGTCCCACCAACAGTGTATAAGTGTTCCTTTCTCTCTGCATCCACGCCAACATCTATTGTTTTTGGACTTTTTAATAAAAGCCATTCTAACTGGGCTAAGGTGATATCTCATTGTGGTTCTAACTTGCACGTCCCTGATGATTAGTGATGTTGAGCATTTTTTCATATGTTTATTGGCCATTTGTCTATCTTCATTTGAAAAGCTTCTGTTCATGTTTTTTGTCCACTTTTTAATGGGGTTGTTTGATTTTTTTTTTCCGGCTTACTTGCTTGAGTTCTTTGTACTGAGTTCTTAGTCCTTTATTGGATGTGTAGCTTGTGAATATTTTCTCCTATTTTGTAGGTTGTCTATTTGTTCTGTTGATTATTTCCTTGGCTGTGCAGAAGCTTTTTTAATTTAATCAAATCCCATTTATTTATTTTTGTTGTTGCTGTGATTGGCATTGGGGTCTTCTTCAAAAATTCTGTACCCATATAATACTTTGAAATAAAAAAAAAAGGAATGGAAAAACGAACATCACATGTACTCTCTATTAAATTGGAACTAACCGATGAGCACACATGTGCACAGAGGGAAGCAGAATTCAGCGGAAATCAACCAGGAGGGAAGAGAGAAGGGGGAGGGGCAAAAACATATCCAACATGTACTGTGAACACTATTTGAGTGAGGGGCACACCTTTAGCCGGGACTCAAGTGTTACAAAAGTAATCCATGTAACCTAAAACATTTGTACCCTCTTAATATTTTGAAATAAAAACAATTATTTTGCCAAAAAAACACAAAAAACAAACAAACAAACAAAAAACATAAAACAAACTGTAACTCAGCTACTGCGGGCACATTTTCTCAGAACCTCTTAAAAACATGTGGTCCAGACTGCCAGTCACACATACTTGGCTCAGAATAAACCTCTTTAAATTATAACAAAAAAAGTAATATTCATCATTTGTACCTGCTTCCGAAACAGTAGCCCAGACCTATGTTCAGTATCACTACTTATTATTGCTCATTTTTTAATAAACTGAGTTATTTTCTGCTTAATTTTTTTTTTTGCATTTCAGTTTTTCTATCATGATCATATGTAAAAAGGGAGAATGGCCATAGAATATCACTGTATACCTATATACCTAGAAAAAATTATAAAACTTTAAAATTTATATTTTATCCTTTAGGATGTTAGCTTCCTTTGGGATTTTTGCTCAAAGTGAATAAAAAAAAATTACTTGATTTTTCTATTTTTAACTTATTTATTTTATCATTTTAAGCAGTGTCTGATTTTAAATGTTCCATTAGTGTTTGGAAATACTGCCTAAGCTGATTTCCTTAAATGGAACTTTAGGACATGCCTTTGCATTTTTCTCATACTTCATTGTAATTTACTAGCACAGTTGGGGTAAATCCAGATAAGAGTAAGTCTTTAATAATTTTACCACAATTGTCTTTGGCCCCACATATGTAATTATTTTTATTTTCAACCTCAAATATAAACTTCTTCTCTGAGAGACCTAGGTCAAAGAAACTTGGAGAAAAGACACTACAAAGAAGTGCATTGTGAGGCAGGCATTTCCTTCTGAAAGCATTACTTTCAAGAGTAGGTAGCTATTTCAGAAAAACAAAACTGAACAAAATGATGGTAGTATGAGATTATTTATAGAAAATTTTTTTATCCCTAAGTGAAATCTCTAAGAACTGGAGTAGGAGGTGGGAAATGGGAAAGGATGTATTTTTAGCATTACAGCTTTATAAAAGACATAAAATTCGGTAAGTATTTAGTTTTAAATTACCACCATATATTCTGTATTATGATTATTATTCAGTTTTTCTCATTTATTTCTGGTTTTCTGGGTTTTGTTTTTTTTTTTTTCTGCAAATTTTTACAGGCTTCTTTCTTTTACTGGTAAGCCCAATGCACATAAGTTTCTTATTTGTAAGCTGTATCTCTTTTCTTAAAAATGTTATATAGCTGATAATTTAACTCAGGTTTTTCCTCAAGATGTTGAATTCCTAAAAATCCCTGATGACCTTCGACTATATTATTTAGGATTCCTACGAAAGTCTTCTGAAAATTTCCATTGCTTCCTAGTATGACCTCTAGATAGGAACATGTAGACCTCCTCTGATGGGAAAGCTTGAGTCCACAATTATTGATCCCTTGTGCTTTCTTACTATTATACAATTGGTAGGTTTTTTTTTAATGCCTCTTAGTTTCTTAAAATTTCTCTTATCTTAAATTCTCATGTCAGAGAGACAGGTGATTCAGTAATTTCCTCAGATTTAGGGAGGAAAATGCACTAGGTGAAAGGGGATGCAATTATTTAGTATGAAGTTGTACTGTTACTAGGCCTAGAACAAAGGTTGCTTTTGTGAGTAGGCAAAGAAGCTGGCTACCAATGTAGTGTCATTTTAACAGTGCAATCACTGAGACCTGAAATTTTATCATTAGATATTCATTCCTTTGACTTAACATATTATCCTCTGTTAAATGGAAAATAGCATAGACTATCATGAATGCAGAATATCGTAGCAGGAAGGAACCTCAAAAATTATCTAATGTAGTACATATTGAGCCTTTTTAGTAATTTCAGTGTATTTATTTCTTTGGTTCTTTCTTGCAAATAAAATTTTATAAAGAGGCAAATGGAAAGAAGATGATGCCAGACATAGTAGCGCAGGAATAAAGGTGAGGGAGTTGTGCATGTGGGCCCCCAAAGGCAACTTCACAGTTTTCCTTAGGGCTAGGACTAAGTCTTGTGAATCTAAGTCTATTACTAAATTGGATTAAAGATCAGGGCATTTACTCATTCATTCCTACCATACTCCTGCAAAGCTTAAGCCATTTGCATTTAAAATTATTTTAAATGTGTGAGCCAATCTTGAGTAAAATGTAGGTACTTGCTATCATTTTTTTTCCTGGAAATACAATGCTATTTTCTTTCTTTTTTCTTTTTTTTTGCATTTTGAATATTTGATTATTTAACCTGTGAAATTGATTCAGTTAAACCAGAAGATAAATTTGAGTAGCAGCTAATAAAGTTTAGTCTCCAACCCATCTATCCTTGAGGCATAGATTTCTCTCTGTCAAGTACCTAACACCTCTAGGACTCAATTTTCTTATTTAAAAATGAAATTTTTAGCATCTTCCCACCCTGCCCCACCACCATTGAGGGTGTTGGGAGACTGTTCCCTAACATGATGGAAACTCCTCAGAGACAGTTGCTGTTACTATAGAAATTATTCCAAAGCCATTCAGAGGAGAGTTGGGTGTGGTAAGGTTAAAAAGAGGTGCAGCCAGTCATAAGCTGGGCTAATTGAGAGTAATATGATAATGATAAGGGTCAAGGAGAGA
>CM052438.1:68508578-68568578 GCA_028533085.1 Varecia variegata | reverse complement strand
AAGCAGAACATTAAACTGAATGCTGGGCACTTTTGAGTAGGAAGGTCTGTGTGACCGCAGAGGTTGCACACTCTCAAAGTTGGCCTTACAGTCAATTTTGGATTCCTCCCGTTCCTGTGGTTATGTCTAAATTCTGGGGAACTTAGGTAGTACACCTGGTGGGGAGGAGGCACCAAATCCTTGGTGTCCCCCTTCCATGCTATGGTCTGAGAAAACCAGTATTTTTGGTCCTTCCTCATTGGTCCAAGCAGGTTGCCTCGTTCTTGGCCATGGGCCCTTCCACTTTCTGCCATTATTGCTCCAGGGAACAAAGGAAGAGCTTTGAACTTTCAAGTGTCTAGGTAGGGGTTTCATTCCCCCCCGCAACAGAACTCAACTTGGGGGAGCACAGGGCCCTATTTGTGTGGACCTACAAAAACTATGTACTTCCTTTCTCTCTACCTGCTCCCCACTCTCTAGCCTAGAGCATTCTTCCCACTTCCCAGCTCCTGGAGTTTTGTATCTTACTGAGTTTTTTCTATTCCCTGAGTCCTTTACATTTGCCCTCAAGGCCCAAGCTATAGAACTACAAAAGCCAGGAAGAAGTCTCCTTCTCTCTCTTCTTTCTGCTTTTGACATCCCCTGAAATAAAGACTATCCAACAATAAAATTGTCCCAGTAGAGAAGAAATTAATGAAGTTGGGAGTGGGGGGGTGGATGGGAGATGAGAGTGAAATACTGGGAAGAACAAAATTGGTTGATATTTTAAACACATTATCCAGCTATATATGATATTCCCAGGGTTGTTGAGAAATTTGTACAGGAACCTTGAGTAGGTGTTGAACTCACCACCTCCAGAGATACCCTATTCCATTTTTAGAAACTTTTACCTTTTTTTTTTCCTTTTTTTTTTTTTAATTTTTTTTTTTTTTTAATTTCAGTTTACTATGGGGGTACAAAAGTTCTGGTTAGATATATTGCCCATGTCCCTCCCATTCCCCCAAGTCTGAGCATCAAGTACCCTAATTATCCCCTTTAGTGTTGGTAAAACTTAAAAGTGCACTCAGACACAGCGACCACTGCGTACCAGACACAGTTCTAAGTGTTTTACTTTAACCGATTAACTCATGGTAGCTAAATTAATCTTTTTAAGAAGCCTAACAAGCAGGCAGGATCACCATTTCCACGGTACGAATAAGGAGGGTGAGCGACAGAGATGCTAAGGACTTGCTCAGGGTCACATAGTGAGGGAGTCACATATCCTGGATTTGGACTCCGGCAGGGAGATTCCAGAGCCCTCCTCTTAACCACTATTCCCTCTCACTTCCCCAAGCAGAGAATGAAAGTCGTTGCTATAACTCTCACCTACAGGCACTAGGATAATGTGGGATGATATGGAACAAATTTTATCATTTCTACCAAACGGCGGGAAGGCTTCCAAACTTGAGTCACGCATCCAGTTATCACGGCCGCTTTCACCCTCTCTCTGCTTCCCCTCTGAACCTCTCTCCTCACCCTAAACATTAACACACAGATCTGGGATTCTCTCTCTCTGCCCCACTCCGTGCTTTCTCTATTTTTTTTTTTTTTAAGCATAAAACAAGTTTCTGTACCCTTTACACAATAATTTAGTGTATTTTTCAAATGCATTAATATTATCTATATATAAAACTAATATATATTAATTGCTATAAAGCCAATTGATACTGGTTATTAATGTAATAGTCCACCACTATTTAGAATAGCAATAATCAAAGCTAACACACAGTGCTTATTGTATATACCCATTATTGTAAGACTTTATGTATATTAACCCATTTACATGAAACAATTCATGGTACTTATTACAAGGGCTTTCCGTGATCTCGTGGGAGAGCTGTACTGTGATTTGACATGAAGGACAGTCACATCCATGGAGCCTCTGTCCTCAGGCTCTTCAGGAGCCTGTGCCTCCTTGGTGGTTATAACTTTCCTTCTTACCAGAAGACGGGAACTGGGTCACACAATCTCCTGATGTTCTTTCCAACATTAATATTCATAATGGAAATTTTGCTTTATGTTTAGCCTTTTAAATGACAATTTATACAATGCATAGCTAAGAAACTAATTATGCAAAAAATGTCTATTCAATTATTTTAACATTCAGTTTCTAAACCGGGGCTGGGTTGCGGGCTGGGAAAGGGAACACAGGCAGCAAATGTCAGAGAGCCACATGTGGGAAGAAACTAAAAATGCACTTGTGCTGGGCTGGCACCCCTCCGAAAATGGCCCCAGGAGAAAAGAGCCCTGGGGCAGGAAAGCTCCCCTGGCCCCAGGATTGCCCTGGCGGGTAGAGCAACTTAATGGAGCATGTGTTAATACATCAAGGGAGCAGGGACTTGACTTCCTAATCTGCACTTTGCACTCAGCTGCAGGCACACCGCGGGCATCTCCTCATGAGGTAAACATGAAAATGAATTGCTCCCTGCCACGGTGACGTTGAGGCTTGCTGTGTAGAGCTGTGTGTTGTGGACGGGAGGAGTTAAAGGTCTCTCCTTTTAGGGGTGGTAGAGAAAATCTGCATTTGTGTTCTGAGAACACATTGTGAACACGATCTGTAAGAAATGTCCTGTTTTGAGAAGTTACTACAGGTACACCAAAGTTCCTCCTTAAGAAATAGATACTCAGAAATCTGTTAAGGATATAATGATGGGGTGTTTCATTCATTCATTGATTTAAAAATATGCACTAGGATCATAACAATAATAAGAATTTGGGCACTTTTTTAGTTTGGAGAATAAGTAAAATGGCCACTCCAGGGTGACAGGGATGAAATAACATGCCCGATGTCACTTAGTCAAAGCTAAACTGTGCTTTAACACTCAAAACTCTGCTCAAGTAGCAGCAGTTTGATAAAGAAATATGTCATCACCATCCCTTGCCTGGTTCTTTTTGTTCTGTCTTTCTCTGACCCCTAATTTCTTTCTATTCTTTCACCTAAATCATCACAACTCTTTTTAAAACAGGTCCATATCCTGACTCCATAGCCTCACTCAAGCTGGTTCTGAGCACCTGTCTGGGAAGGCTGACTGCTGTAACAACCACAAACTTTCAGTGGGTTGCATGGAAATAAAAGTGTCCTCCTCACTCATGCAGTAGTGCTACACAAGGGCTCTCGGTCGAGTGGTTCTTCCCGGCAACTATTTTCCCAGTGATGACTCGAAGACGCCTTTCATCTTAGGGCTCCATTATCTACTAGGATCAGAAAGTCCTTTTCTTTCAGCTGCCAGGAGAGGACAAAAGAGAAGGGAAGACGGACCTAGAAGTGGTATTCAGCACTTCCACCCACATTCTGTGGGTCAAAATTTAGAAAGGTAGCACATCACCAGTTTAATTTTCTGCACAAGAAGAAGAGGAAAGAGTTTGGTTCTAAAGTCTGCTCACATCTGCCTTCTAGTCATCAAATACCCGTTTCATTTTTTCTCTCACACACGGAAAATACTAATCCCCTCCTGATGGGAGGTAGCATGAAGTCACATCCAGTTCCTGCTTTCAGCTCAAAGTCCAGGGTTTCTGAGGGAGGATTCCTCCGTGTTGGGTTCCGATGTGGATCCCTGTGATCCACTGACACATGTAGTAAAAAGAGCAATTATCTATACCACCGCCACTGTACCAAACACGCAAAGGAGAAGCATGGAGAGGATAGCCACAACAGCCCATGTGGAAAGGGGAAGAATGGAAAATGCAGCAGTTGCTGGTCTGTGTAGCAATTCTGAAATGCTGGTGGATATACATTACGAAGAGATTTATCCTAGGATAGGATTTATTGAAGAGGGTATGCCTTCAATAGATTCTCATCCTGCTCCCTGAAAGAAACTCCCTTGTTCATTGTTTTCTGTGACCTCCGACTCTACCCTCAAGGTGGCTTGAGGCCATTTTGTGTGGCCACATCTGAAGAGGATGTTGGGGGGTGTGTTCTCCTTGGGGGATGCACAGCTTTATCAGCCTGTTTCCTTGACAGTTTTCTGATCTGTTTGCTTCTGGTCTGTTCATTGTATCCAGTCACACCCACGGTTTTTTCCTAGGTATAATTTTCAAGCATGCTTTATTTTTCTTCTTCCTAGCCCTGTCTCTGTTTCTCCTCTTCCTCCACCCCTTCTTTCCCTCTGTCTCTGTGTCACTCTCTTTCTGAACTTAATGGTGGCTACCTTGAAGAAATCTGAAAGAAAAGACTTATATAGAAATTAATTAATCTGTTATTTGCCACACTATGGTTATTAATAGACCTTTGTTTCTCAAAACTACTGTCTTATACCTTACAGTCTGAGGTCTAGAAACAGGTTTTCCAACCCTATAAAGCCCCAAATTTTGGAACTCTTTCTCCTCCCTTTCATTGTTGCTTGCAAACTGACCAATTCCTTTCTGAGCTCAACTCTTCCTTGCAATATGTTGCTGAAGGCAATCAATGAGCCAATACATTCTAACACTTCTCAACCACTTTGCCTAGAAACATAAGCTCATTAGGGAGGTCTGCCTTCTAAATTATGGCAGGCACAGTTCACCAAATATTTTGCCATTGCGTAACAGAGTATCAGCTTCTCAGTTTCTGACATCTCATTCCTTGTTGCCCACTGTCTGACCACTAAGCAAATGTCACATATTTTAGGCTATTATGGTAGCACCCAATTTCAAGATACCCATTAGTCAAAAAGGTATCCATTTACCCATTACCCAGATTAGTCAAAAAAGACTGACTACTGTTATCAATGACTGAAAAATTCCAATGGCAGATCGCCATCAAGATTTGTTTTTAATTTAGGCGACAGCCTCAGCATCAATAATCCTAATCAAGCGACTCTCCTGGGGTCCTCCTCAAAGAGATAAATCCAGTATTTAGAATATTTCCTCCTCGTGAATCTGCCACCCCCTGGGGATGTAGAACACTTTGTTTCCAGTTTTGTGAATGGGTGTTTTAGGGACAGACATGGTTTCGAGGGGCAAGTTCTGGAAGTGTATCACATCATTTCTGCTTCTATCTCATGAGCCAGAACTGATTTCAATTACCCCACTTAACTGATAAATATAGTCAAGCTGGATCCCCAGGAAGAAAAGGAAACCTAGTGCACCAATTATTCGTTTACTGCGTCTCACCTCCAAATTGATACTTCAGTGTCTGCTCTGCAATATTGGACGAGACTCTCAACATTTCTCCTGCACAGTGAGCTCCATGTGAGGCTTTGTCTCTAGGTGTTGCTGGAATAACGCCGCAGTTGGAAGGGGGATTCTCTTCCTTGTGCTTGTGTGTGGTGACATCCAGAACTGCTGTGTCCCCCTTGCATTCGTAGAGTGTACAGGCCCTTAACAACCTTGCAGCCCAAGCACAGGACTGGTGACTGCTCCCAGCATCCTCCCGGTGTGGATACCACACAGTTTAGGCTTCACACTGGCAGCAACACCTGACTCTTTCTGAGCACCCGGCCACAAGCCTCAGCTCACCTGCACCCTGGAGTGGTGTTTCCTGTTTGCCCATGACTGTGGACCAGCTCCAACTGGGGCAAACCCGCAAACTTCTTCACCATCCAGTTGGCTGACACCACACTTCTCCAGTGAGTTCTGAGACCCAGGCTTGGGGATCCAAGTTTGTCCTTTCCTGGACACTCTCCCTCAGCCCTAGGATGCCCTTTAGATAGAGTTTTCTTTATATCTTTACAGTCACTTCTCTACGATAGTGTAAGAATTCTTTATAATAAACTTTCCCTATTGAAATTACTGTACGGTTTTTGCCTTCTGGTTGGACCCAGCCTGTTACATCGGGTTGAGTGAGTACGTAGCAGTTTCTGTCCGAGCCTGAGTCACACACATGAGCTCCAGACTGTTTTTGTCAAGTTCTATAGCACAAGGCATATTTCATGGAGAAGAGAACTGAAACCCGGGTCTTCTGATGCTAAATCACTATAAGTTATAAAAAAAATCATATAGGACAAGGAAAATATACTTTTCAGCAGAAAAATTCAAGTACAACAATATTATTTCTAAAAGATAATGGTTCCTTGCCAACAGTATTTAGGATGATAGAACAATTTATGCAACATTAAACAGAAAATAAATCATTATCATATTTAAAAGATTGAAAACACATTACCTTGACACTGCCAGATTTAGCAGACCTAAAATTAAATAAATGTTTTGTTCTTATCCATTTCTCTCTGTGTGTAATGTTTTTTATTGCGATATATTCAGATACCATAAAAT
The DNA here is from genome assembly GCA_028533085.1 of Varecia variegata. Lineage (NCBI taxonomy): Eukaryota > Metazoa > Chordata > Mammalia > Primates > Lemuridae > Varecia > Varecia variegata. The sequence goes on along the minus strand of CM052438.1, from coordinate 68,562,368 downwards.
TGATTATTTTAAAGTGTGCAGTTTATTGGTTTTTGGTATATTCACAAGTGTGTTAATATCACCACTCTCTAATTCTAGAACATTTTCATCACCCCCCCCAAAAAAAACTCTGTACCTATTAGCAATCACTCCCTATTCTCCCCTCACCCCAATCCTTGGCTTGGTGACCACTGTGTACTTTCTGTATGTGTGGATTTACTTATTCTGGAAATTCCATACGAATGGAATCATCTCATATATGGCCTTTTGTGTCTGGTTTCTTTCATTTAGCCTAATACCTTCAAGGTTCAACCATGATGTAGCATGTTGCATGTAATTTTTAATGCTTGATATTTATAATCATTGTATATATATATATATATATATATATATATGGACACACACGCAAGCACACACACACATACACACACATGTTCTTCTCTGTTACCTATAAAACCTATGTTAATAATACCAGGACAGCCATCTAGTTTTTATTTGAAAGGGTATAATTATGAGGGAGAAAGTAAAAATCTAATGTTTTCATGAAATTCTGAATGTGAGCAGAAAAGAAAGTGAAAAATACCTCCAATCCTGCCTTTTAAATTTTCTCTCATAGTATATTGCTACCAATAATCAACACTTACATAACACTTCAGAATTTCAACACATTTCTATATTGAATGCCAAAGGTAACACCTACTGCAGGAATTATATGCTGTGCTTTACTTCTAGGAAACTGTAGGAATAGTATAAATAGCACTACTATTTTTTTTAGTTGTTATTATCACACATCCTAAATATAAGTTAATAAAACCTCTAGTGTTTCTGTAAAAATGCTTCTGTGAATAGCAATTGGCAAAACCTGACATAGGAGTTTGCTTCTTGTTTTTTTTCAGAAAAAAATATTGAAGTTGAGTTAATCAGGAGCATTCTCTACAAGAGTAGCATGATCTAATTTAACCTAAAGTTTTCTGTAACCTAAGAAGGGAGATGAGATGTGACATATAATGCCATCATCATAATCATATCTATATTTAATGTTTTTTCCCCAACCCTATCTTCTGAGGTGCCAAAAGCTATTCCTCAGCAGTAATAAAATTCTAGTCTATGTTTAGTGAGTATTTTTGTAATGATCCTCTGAGATATGAGGTAGAAATATTATTACAGCTGGAGAAAGAGATGATGGTAAGTTAAGTGACTTGTCCAAGGAGACACAATAAATCAGATGGAGGCCTTGAGAATAAACTTTGACTTCCCTTTAAGACTTTTCTCTGTGATACCATGTGGCCCTTTTGAGCCACTGGAAGTCTCCTCATTAACCCTGCAGTTAATCTTCATGTTTTATAAGACCTTTTCCAGATTCATAAATATAACCTTTTAAAATACAATTTCTCAGGCAATGTAAATTAAAGAAATCCACTCTTAATAAAGACCAGAAAAAATCTACTCTATCCACAATATATAGGAAACCCAGTAACTTAGAGTAATGACTTCCATCTGCCCCTAGTAACTGATACGAGGTTATCACATGGCCTTGCTTATTACCCTTATTATTGGGGACTGATGCATAAATATGTTGGGACTACTGGCTATAGTTTTGCAATAATGGGAGCAATATGTAGAATATCATATGAACTCTAAAGATTTCTTAGTGAAAGAAAGATGATTCCTCTTTCCAATGTTAAAAGTGGCTTTTCCAAAAATTACATTTGCCATGTTCTATGTAGTAAGTTGAACGTCTATTAACTAGGTTCAGACAGAGCATCACAAGATGTTTCACATTACAAGATATCTGCTCCCCAGATACTATCAGATTTACTGGGTGATTCTTTTATTGGTCCTATTGTGCTTTTCCGTATCTCAGAAGAAAAACTCCATCGCACAAGCCTGATCCATGGGATTTCTGTTATCCTTCCTGACTTGGATTGCCCATCTGTGTTGTATATAACAAAGGAACATATCAATGTTCCTTAAGTACATTGGCCATTCCCTTTCAAGATAGTTCTTTACTGTCTCCCATCTTAGCACCTATGTTATAGAGGCCTGCTTTTTTCTTTCGGATTGGAGTCCCTTTTTTTAGGCCCTGAGTCCAGAGAAGTAGCCAAAATTTAGTTTGTTTTATAACGCTACCTGCAAAAACATTCCTGACAATGAAAAATACCTTTTGCATTATTAAAATAGAATAATTAATACCTCGGTATGAAACAAATATATTTAAAAAACTTTTCTGGGAAATCCTGATAGCTCTGTCCAAGAATTATAGGTAAGTACTTGTTCCACATATGACTGAAAGAGTTTACAGAAGTGGCCCCTTCGAAGAATATAAGAAGGTTTTGTCCTTAGTATAAATTCTAGCTTTAGACGTCAAAAAATAAAAAGCAAAGGGATCAATTATCAGGATGCCCTATTACATTTATGTGTGTGTGTGTGTGTGTGTGTGTGTGTGTGTGTGTGTATGTCTATTACATGGAACAAGCTATCCCATTGTATCAGTTAGAGAAACAGAAACAATAGATCACATATATGTATATATAATTTAAAAAAATCTGTAAAATATACCTTGTTTTAGAAGAATTGGGTTATATAATTATAAGGACTGGCAAGCCTGAAATCTATAGAGTAGGAAGGCTAGAACTCAGACAGGAGTTAATGCTTCAGTCTTGAGGCAGAATTTCTTCTCTGGAAAACTCGTTTTCCCTTCTAAGGCCTTTAGCTGATTGGATGAGGCCCCGCCCAGATTAGTGAGGGTAAACTTCTTTACCTAAAGTCAACAGATTGTGAATGTTAATCACACTATGAAATCCCTTCACAGCAACACTTAGGGTTTGAATAAATCCCTGAGTACTAGAGCCTAGACAAGTGGACACATAAAATTAACCATCATAGTCCACCCTTTGTCAACATAGCACCTGTAACATCTCATTAAACCACACTTAATCTCCAAATAAAGACAATAACAAGGTCATACATCTACTAACATGAAAAAACTATCCTGCATGTAACCAAAACACACTAACCCTTTTTCAAGAAGAGGATAGAAAGTCCTTGGATGATGTTTAGTCTCCTTCTTGATATCCTGTAACTTTAAAACTGTGACATAGAGTTAACTATCACGAGAGTATCATGTCATATGATAATGGAATAAGAGAGAAGAAAACAAAGATATTTGATACACACACACAAATAAATTCATAACAAAATAAGGAATAAATACTCATAACAGTTACAGTGGTCAACTCTGCAACAGATTGCGTAGTCATTTTTTGTATTTATAAACTGCCTTCTTCTACTTCCTATTCCATATTTCCTTTGCCCTTAGCCAGCATCTCAGCTGGCCATGATTCTTCACCTGGTGGGGTGAGCTAAACCTTCATTTTGAAGGGGTGTAAGCCATTAGTAGTCCTGCCTAAATTGGGTTGTTGTAGTTTTCTATCGACTTTAATCATATAGCATGGTAGTGTTAAAATATGCCCTGAGGGATCCTCCATATTCCAGATTTACCATTCCTTACCCCCATTAGGTAGTAGCAGTCCAATTCCCCTTGGTAGCCAGGATCAATCACTCCAGCCAGTAACTTCCTCCTTTGCCTGTTGATTGAAAAGCATGAGAAGTCCAAGGTGGCCAGGTGGCAGTCTGAACTTTCAGTTCAGTATAATCATTGCTGTGTCTTCCAGTAGAAACATTCTAAGGTTTCCAGACCAGCTGCTATAGACTGTTTGCGTTCCCCAAATTCATACGTTGAAACCTAATCCTCAATGTGAGAATATTTGGAAGAGGGGCCTGTGGGAGGTGATCAGGTCATGAGAGTCATGATTTTGATTAGTCTTATTATAAAAGAAACCTCAGAGACCTTCCTTACTCCTTTTTGTATGTGAGAACACAGTGAGAAAAAGTCACTTATGAAGCAAAAAACAGGCCCTCACCAGACACCAGATATGTCTACACCTCAATCTTGGACCTCCAGAACTGTGAGAAATAAATTTCTATTGTTTATGAGCCAATTTATAGTATTGTGTTATAGCAGTCCTAAAAGACTAAGATACAAGCAGAGCATAAGGTCGTGAAGACAGGAAGCAAAAATTTTGCTGATGAATCACTAGAGGTAAGAGTGGTGCCACCTCCATTTCTACCCCTTGTCTACTGGCCAGTGGATCCTGGCTATGGGAGAAATAGCAGCATATATCAGACCTTGATTTAGAGCATTTACAGCTTCCTGGGAACATGGCTTTCATCCTGCAAGGTGTTACTATCTAGCTTGTGCTGTAATGTGGTCTTTAAAAGGTAATTCCAACATTATTTCAAGTCAGCTCCTTCCAAATGATGGGCTACATGATAAGACCAGTGAATTCCATGACCATGAGGCCATTGCCCCATTTCATCTGCTTTGCAGTGAGTTCCTTGATCAGAAGTAATGCTGTATAAAATACCATGATGGTGGATAAGGTATTCTATAAGTCTATGGATGGTAGTCTTGGCAGAAGATATGTATGTAGGGAAAGCAAACTCATATTCAGAGAAAGTGGCTATTCCAGAAAATTAACATGTGTACGTTATACACACATTCATCCTCCATGCTAGGGATAATAAGTTGACCTACACAGTGAAATCATGTCATCCAGAGAGGGTAAATGGAGAGCTATTGCTACGTGATGGGTAGCATGGACTATGGAAACTTTGAATGAACAGATTCTCTTTGATGTATGGTAGGAACATATTTCTGTAACTTATCCTGTTGGGAAAAAGTGTATTACAGAAGAAATATTGTTTTGTATCTGGAAACTATATTCTGTTACCTTAAAATTAACTGCAGAGTCAAATAGAAATTTTCCAGTGCCTAAGAAAGACCAAACTCAGAAAAATATCTTAAAGGAAATAAGGGTTTATGCCCAGGCCTATCTCTTATTTCAGTGTATGCTTGGACAAATTGTTTTTATTGAAATGTTTATGTAACATTTCAATCCTCATTTGAAAATAAGGATAATAGCTCTTTTGTGTGTTTTACCCCCTCTTAGTGAGGATTAAATGGGAAAATATATTTAGAGTACTTAGCTCAGCGCATAGAACATAGTTAAGAACTGCTTAACAAATTATAACTAAAAAGATAAACACTCATCTTATTTCACAACAATCCTGTGAAGTAGTTTTTAACTAGTTCTGTTTTATGGATGAGGAAACCGAGGCTAAAACAGATAAAATACTTTGCTGAAGGTCAGAAAAACTGACCCAAAGAGATGAACCATAATTCACATTTGGGTTTTCTTCCTCACGAATAATGTTTACTGTGGGTTGATTGTGTGTGTACGTGTGTCTGTTATTTCAAAATAAACGTGGGCTTATTGTAGAAAATTTTGAAAACACAGAAACAAATAAAGGGGAAAATTCATTACTACCTTTTACCATTATATATTTTATGTATAAATTCACATAAGTATAGATAATATTAATAATGATAATAATAACTAGCCTTTATTGAGTCCTTTCATGAACCAGGGGTTTTTGTAAGTACTTCGCGTGGATTAAACTACTTGGCCCTGACAAGTGTTGTAGAGGATAAACACTGTTCTCATGTCCATTTCCCGATAAGGAACTGAAGGCAGGAGAGGTTAGCCAGCCTCCCCAGAGTAACCAGCTTCAATGGTGGAGGCCACTCTCATCCGGGCTGGCTGACAATAGAATCTGTATCCTCAATAACCCTGATAAAGACATATTTGATTACATTGGAATCATACTGCACACATTTTCTAATGAGACTTTCCCTCAGACATATGTTATTATATTTTCATGTTATTAAATATATTGTTATATACTGATGTTTATTGACAACAAAGTATTACAACTTAAAAAGCATACCATTATTTATTTGGCTACTTTCATATTGTTGGATACTTAAGTTGGTGCTGTTGCTGTCTGTGATAGTTACTTTTATGCATCAGTTTGACTGGGCTAAGGGATACTCAGATAGTTGGTAAAACATTACTTTGGGGTATATCCATGAGGGTGTTTCCAGAAGGGATTGGTATATAAATCAGTAGACCGAGTCAAGAATATTTCCCTCTCTAATGTGGATGGCATCATCCAATCCACCGAGGGCCTAAATGGAACAAAAAGGTGGAGGAAAGGCAAATTTGCTCTCTCTTCTTCCGCTGGTGCATCCATCTTCTCCTGCTCTTAGACATCAGCACTCCTGGGTCTCAGGCCTTCAGTCTTGGACTGGGACTTACATCATTGGTTCTCAGGCTTTTGGACTTGGCCAGGAACTATACCGCCAGCATTCCTAGGCCTCCGGCTTGCAGAAGGCAGGCCATGGGACTTCTCAGCCTCCATAACTAAGTGAACCTCATAATAAATCTCTTTCTATATATCTATATACATCCTATTGGTTCAGGACATCCTATTAGTCAGGAGAACCCTAATACAGACTAATTGTACAGTGTACAGACTAATACACTGTACCACATATTAAGTAATTTGTATTTATTATTAATCTCACATATGCCCTTTTTACCCCTCATGCTACAATCCTGTATCCAGAAGGAGCAAAGGCACAGCCAACTCCCCAATACAGTCTATCACACAACTCAACTCAGGGCTCCTTCCAAAGCTCTCTGCTTCTTCATTGTTAGAGATTTATAGTCAAGAACTTTTATCAGACATTGCAATGTAATTAGAGATCTGTTTGATAATTTTGCTTTGTGAAAAATATTGTTATCACAACTAATGTCTACAGAAATCAAGAATTCCCTCAAATTTCTTAATTTTTAAGTTGCAAAATAAAGCATCTGTCATCTGTTGACTAGGGCAAATAACGCCAAGTGTAAAAATTTTTAAAAATTAAATTTTTCATTTTTCTCCTACATAAACATACGTGCGTGCATACCTACCCATTTGTTCCAATACCTTTTTTTCCTTCCAATGCAAAAATCAATGCAAAAATGAGAGACCATACTTCAACCTCAAATAACAATTCACAAACTACATGATCCTTTTAAGAAGAATAAAGGGGAAAATATCGAGGAAAAGAAAGATTCCTTTAGGTGTTTTTTGTTTGTTTGTTATGTTGTTTGTTTTTTACAATTAACACAATAATATATGGACTCAGGGGACATCTTAGTCTGGGAAAGAGTATCGGACTAAAATTTGGCTCCCTGGGGAGGTTTCTTTCTTGCTCTTGACTTTGTACACTCAAAGTACTTTCAGAACTTGGAGAAGAATCTCAGGACATGGCACCATCTAGGTGCCAAAATATATTTATTTTTACGGCCAGTGCCCAAGCACTTTATGCAGGAATACTCAGACCCCAAGTTCCCTCCATTCGTGGTAGTCTCTGAGGCCAGACATTGAGGAGTTAAAGGAGGCCAGGGGTGCAGGGACAGCTGGAGATAATTACTTACAATCAAAGCACAAGCAGAAAATCAGCAGGAACAGCAGGGTGAGGTGTTCTGCCTGGCTGGATTATAGGAGTCATCTGGACAGAGGCAACTGGGCTTAAATACTAGTAAGGGAATTTTGCACTGTTTGATCTTATTTTAAGACCTAAGAAAGAGTTTGTGATTGGTTTGAACCTGGTTTAAAAAGCCCAAAGGTAGACATTCCTGCCATAAATGGCTTGAACTCTCTTGTCCTCTAAGTGGGGCTGTATGAAGGATGTGTTAAGGCCAAGGGGGCTTTGTGTCTTAAACACAAGATCAAGTTTTACTTCGAAAATTCTGACGGATAATGTTGTACTCCTGTTTTCCAACATGAGCAATTAGTCTAAAATCCTGTACATCTGACTTTGTTTTTTGTATTCTTTTTCCTAAGATCTCTACATGAGACATTCTGACTTTCAACTTCTTTCATCAATTCACTTTTTCTACAGTCCTAAATTATATTTCAGCAACTGCCATTTTCCTTCATCGGTCCAAGATTCATGAGGCAAATAAATATTTCTTCAGTGAGAGAGTGTATTGTAGCTGGCACTATTTTAAGGAGATAGCAGATCTCTGAAGTCTTTAAATTGGATTTTCTTCTCAGATACATATTTTTTTCCATTTCATATCATGTATAAAATGGATTCACTGCATTATATTCAGCACCTAAACCTTAACTCTTGGAGAAACCTTTCCTTGATGAACTCCAATCCAAAGCTACGATCACTCTTCTTTTTGATTTATCTATAGTGTTAAGAAATAAGCTCTAAACTTTACAACATTGGGCACTTTATCAGGTAACCACAGAATTAAGCATACCAAGCAACTTGAAAGAAAGGATGCTTGCTTCAAAGCTGATGGCATTAGATGTTACAAGATAAAATGGAAAAACACCTCATGTACAAACGCCTGGAGCAGGACTTACACAGACAGCATAAATGACAGCCTTTTCATTTATGAGAAGGAATTTGTGGGGGGCAAAGCTTCACGGTGGAAGTCAGAAACTTTTATACACAAAAGCACTGTCAGAACCTAAGCTGTGTCTCCCTTCCTTAGAAGCTGCCAGTGGTTCCCTGTTGCGTACAGGATGAAGTCCAAATCCGTTAGAATTCACAGCAACCCTTCATGTAAGTTTCAGATCAGCCTCTGCTTCCCTTTCCATCTTTGCCCATATGCCCATGCTCCATCTATCCCTTAAAAATGCCATTTGTGTTCTTAGCTTTGAACATTCGATCCTATTACATCTTCAGATTCAAATATCATACCCTAATTGTACAACCTGGAAATTTTCTACGTGAGTATAAAGGCTGGCCTCAGAAATCACCACCCCCCGACCAAGGCCACACTCTTAACAAACAAAGAAACAGCTTTGCCCTTTCCACCTCCTCTTAACAGACCCATGCCTTATTCTCACTTGTCCTGAAGAATTAATAGACCTTTTATTTGTGTATATATACAATAATATAATTATCCATAATTATTAATATATTCATTCTCTCTATAATTCATTTGTTCAATAATTCAGGCATTAATTCATTCGTGCATTTGTTTAAAAAGTGCTTATTGAGTATTTTCTGCATAACGATGGCCAGTCACTGCTTTAAATTCTGGGAATTAAGCAGCGAACCAGACAGACTGACGATCTCAGAGCGAACGATCTAGCCATTACCTTAAACTTCTTCATATAACATTATGATGAGCCACTTGCCTGTCTGCTATCCTTGGAGAAGGAACAACTTATTAATAATCTTTGAATCTACAAGGTTTAGTAGTGTGGTTAATATTTATGAACATAATAATACATTGATGCTCGCTAAGTTCCAAGTAAAGCTTTCATGCTTTACGTGAAATTTTTCATGGAATCTCACAACAGCCTGGTAAGGTGGTTACTCATTGTTCTCAAAGAAGGCAAGAAACCTGCCTAAGGTTACACAGTTATTAATCAGCAGAGTTAGAAATTGAATGCAGTATGTCTGACTCCCAGAGTATAAGCCAATGAATAAATGAATGAATGAATGAATGAAATGTTGCAGAAAGAGGTTAGTTTTTTGACTAGTGCTCCAAGCAAGGGAGACAAGTAATTGCTGGCCTAAGGAAGAACAATATAAGAAGCAAAAGACTCCATCCTTACTATGAAGGAGGAAGCCAGCGGCTTCATGTGCTTGAAGAGTTTGAAGCTTATGCTAAAAATGTGTCTCATCTATTTCACCACCAAAGAGGGATCTCTTTAGACAAGTTAAAAATGGTTAATTAATTCACTTTTTGAGCTCTTTATTAAAGTTATTTTGGATTGCCTTAAAAAGGGAACAAATCTAGCCAAATTTAATAAACAATTCCTTGTTCTTCTCACCCTGGAGCGTGTTCTCTAGCGTGGCCCCTGTGAGAAGCTGCTTCATTTCACATTAGTGCCTGCAATCCTGAGCATCTGCCCTTGTGGCTTTTGCTTGAGGATTCAGACTTGAACTCCCTCCTTGGTCTCTTGGCAAGGCTGTCTCATGATTCTCTGAGAGCGACTGTCGTGGCCTTTGACATTTCCTTCTCTGCCCCACACCCCAGAACAAATTTCATTACACATAGCAGAATTTTTACATTAGACTAATACTCTCTAAAGTTGGTAAAATCTTTTCAGCCTTTCCCCTTTAATGCTTTTAGAGACATCTAGAAACTGTTTATTTATATGATAAGATTTTAAAATGTAAATAGTGAAGAAGAGGAAATGTACTCAACACGCAGGTTGGTAGAGTTGTTATGACTGAGCATCAAAGTCGGGTCTGTGTTTCCTGATAAGTTTCATAATTCTCACTAGAGAAGGGAAGTCTTTTACTATGTATCATTCCTTTTGAAGTCCCAATTCTTTTTTGGATATACATATTAACAATATTGAGATATTCTACATTAATAATAATATTAAAAACGAATTTTCCCTATTTTGCTTATAGAAGTGGCCACAGAAAAAGTTCTCGTCACTTCCTTGAATAATTGATTATTGACAGAATATAGAATCTGTTTACATCAGTTGATATTTTTATCTTTGCCTTTAACTTCCCTATACTATTTGTTGGATATAGTCATCTTCAAAATTTTTTATGAAAAATAATTTTCACAGGTTGGGGGGTGAAGGAGTAACCTTTTTTGACCTTGACTTTGTGTTTCTCTGTGGCAAGGCATCGTTAGTGTAGCATTCCAGACCTCTCTCCACCCCCTCATTTACTCTCTCTAAAGGATGAAGGAACTTCTCTGGCTGGTGGATCTGGAACAACTAGACATGCCTAGCCCTGTCCTTCCTTTTTTCCTTCTCTTTAGGATGTGCCTGTCTGAAGATAGCAAGCGCTTTGGTCTGTGTGAGTGTGAATGCCTCATTATGGAGTTTGAAGTTCACAATCTGTCCGACCAGGCACATTGACTCTGGATTCAGAAGTTGGAAGAGTGGTGTCATGTTCTGGGCCCATATCCAAACCTTAGCATTAGTTTGGAACAACTAAGAGACCATGCTTTGTAAGGAAAAAAAGTTTCTCAAAATCTAGTCTTAGAAAAAGTTCTAAACAAAATGCGAATAGTTCTAACATTAAATCCTAGCTCTAAAATTCAGTGACGTTAGGTTTCTCACACTATCAACTCTCTATTCTGCTGTAACTTTGTATTCACTTGTATTGAGATATCTAATATTACCTTATCTAAAAAACAGGAAAGTCGACAGTACAATTGTATGAGGCCCCTCGAGTTCTTTGGTGTTATATAACTAACTTCTAGGTGAAATTACTATTAAGTATTCCAGATCCAAAGTAAGTGACTACTTGGTCTGGACATAAAATTTGTTCTACTTACACCTGAATTCTGGGAATAAAGAGTTTTACATCTGATTTTGTTTTTCTCTAATCTGGCAATGCAAGGAATGATTAAATCAAGGGTTTGCATGGGACAGAGAAGGGTAATGATTTGTGATATCTTTCCAGAAGAACATTCTTTCTTCTCCTCCTTTTCCCGAGAGAAATAAATTGTCAGACTTAAAAAAAATGGGAGCCTAATAAAATTCTTCCTGCATTTCATCTGTTGCTGCTTCTGGTGAAATGCACACACACACACACACACACAAATTTACCAAAGGCAAAGACTTCTGCAGATTACTCTTAGAGTTCCTGTCTCACCCAAAACCTATATTTGAAAATTCTTCTGGAAAGATTATCAGAGGCAGCAAAGGATGTGGAGACATCACTATGTGGAAGTAATGGGGCATAAAACCAAATATTTATTCTACCCACTGAGCACCAGCTATAACTATAGTTTAGGAAAGAACTCCTCTGTACCTACCTCTAATGGTGAATGTACGTTCCAGATTTATCACATATGTCTGGTTTAAAGATTAGTTCCCAGTAGGAGATTCCTTAAACTGAAGAGCTTTTTGAGTCAGATTTATTTGATCCTCATTTCATCTTTACTTAAGTATGGTTAGAAAGTATGGTAATATATTTTAAATAGAGGATTCATTCATTTTAATGAGAGAAAATGCCTACGGTGGCCTTGTGATATTAGAAAGCTATTTATTTACAGCTATATAGTCTTTCTCTTTGAGAAAAGAATATTTTACCATAAGGCTTAATCAGTTCACATAAAGAATCTATTTGTTGCAATGTCACTGCCATAGTAGGTATTAATTGTTTTTAATAAAGGAGCTCTGTTGACTTCATTTCCATTTTTAATTTAATTTAATTAAAAATTTTTAAATTGATGCATACTAGAAGTACATAGTTTTAGAAGTGCATAGTTATTACATGTGACAATTTGATACATTCACATAATTTATAAAGATTAAGTCAGTGTACTTGAGATATCCATCACCTTAAATGTTTGTCTTTTTTATGCTTAAAAAATTCAAATTATTCTGTTCTAGCTATTTTGAAATGTACAATACATTATTGTAAACTATAGTCACCCTACTGATCTATCAAACACTGGGTCTTATTTCTTCTATCAAACAAACCTTTGTACACATCAATCAACTTCTCTTCACTCCCCTCCCTTCCTGTTTCCATCCTCTGGTAACCACCAATCTGTTATCTATCTTCATAAGATCTACTTTTTTAGCTCCCACACATGAGTGAGAGCATGTGATATTTGTCTTTCTGTGCTTGGCTTATTCCACTTAACATAATGACATCCACTTCCATCAATGTTGCTGCAAATGACAGGATTTCGTTCTTTTTTATGGCTGAATAGTATTCCATTGAGTGTATATACCACATTTTCTTCTTCCATTCATGCATTGATAAGCACCTAGGTTGATTCCATACTTTAGCTATTGCAAATAGTGCTGCAATAAACATGGAAGTGTAGGTACCTCTTCAATACATTGATTTCCTTTCTTTGGGATATATACCCAGTAATGGAATTGCTGGATCATACAGTACTTCTATTTTTAGTTTTGAGGAACCTCTGTATTGTTCTCCATAGTGGTTGCATTAATTTATATTCCCATCAACAATGTACGAGTACTCTCCCCTTTCTCCAAATCCTTGCCAGCATCTGTTATTGCTTCTCTTTTTGATAAAAGCTGTTTTAACTCAGGTGAGATAATATCTCATTGTGGTTTTAGTTCAAGTGGTTACTTCCTTACACCGGACTTTCCATCCATCTAATTCTTTCAGTTTTATTGCTAGATGATACAGTTAAGACATGTCTCTCTACTTTTGTATGTTATTAATCTCGCTGCTTCTTAAGGGTTGGCAATATATTGTATCTTTTAAAAATTTAATTTTCTAAACTCATTTCCTTTTATCTAGTGAAATAACAAGCAACTGGTTAAAAGTTACAAAATATAAAATTATTTCATCTTTAAAATTACATCATCCAAATACATTTAGAATATATAAAAATTAAGTGGTATAAAACATGAATAAAATTTATGCACTTTCACATGGCTTCATTCATTAAGAAACATATATAATATACATGCATTATATAGGTGCAAAAAATTAGAAGATAGACAATGATAATAAAATTATTGCCTAGTAGTAATGTATGATTTTTTAAAAAAAATAATATTCTATTTTTATTATTTAAAATTTATAGAAGAAAAATTTATTTTGCAATCAAAAAATGGCATTTTTGAAAGTCTGAACTAAAGAAACACTTTTTGGGGGACTAAAAAAGCAGTTTTCTGTCCCTGCTCTTACAAATTATATAGATTTTGTCTCATTATCTCTGCTTCACTCATGTAGCCACATAAAAAAACGTTAAGATAACCCTCAAAAATTATCTAAATATTTAAAGTTTTTACTTATATGCATACTACACATTGCTTTTTCCATCAATGGTTACTTAAGGTACTTTGCAATAAAAATAATAAAGTAGTAAAATAAAAATTGAATTGGAAAAGAGGACACCAGTCTACTAACCCTAAAAGCCAAAATAATTGCTGTATTTCTACCTAAAATTTGTCTCTACTGTTTTCTTCTCTTTATTTACAAAAAGGAACGGATCCTTAGGGGAAACAATTTTTCTAGCACTATATATTGAAAAAAATATCTCAGATAGAAATCTAAGATTCAGTTCAATGTTCACTGTAAAATTTAATGTTATCACTAATATGTACAATTTGCTGTTGCATTTGCAAAAATTTACCTTCCTTGAAAGAAAAGGGCATAATATTAAAATGAATCTTAATTAAAGCAAGATTTTGGTGGCTAAACTGATGGGGTGCCATATATAATTTTCTAGTTTTCTAACTTGGTCCAGTGATGACATTTGGAGTGGATGAAAAGCATATTACTTATAAAAGCTTTTCAAATATCATTTCTCTAAATCCAGCTTTTGATTGTAACTTTATGGCTGTAAGGCTAATATTCTATATTTGTTTACTAAGGACAAATTGATTGATAAGCTTTAGAAACAATGAAAAATGGCAGGAATATATGATAGAACATTCTCAATTTCCTTATTTACAAATGAGGAAAGTGAAGTATAATTGTATATCATAAGAAACAACATCCCATCCATCCATCCATTCATCCATTTATTCTTTCTTTCTTTTCTTTTCTTTTCTTTCTTTTTTTTTTTTTTTTTTTTTTGAGACAGAATCTTGCTCTGTCACCTGGGCTAGAGTGCCGTGGCATCAGCATAGCTCACAGCAACCTCAAACTCCTGGGCTCCAGCGATCCTCCTGCTTCAACCTCCTGAGTTGCTGGGACCACGGGCATGTGCCACCATACCCAGCTAATTTTCTTCTATTTTTAGTACAGACGGGGTCTTACTCTTACTGAGGCTGGTCTTGAACTCCTGAGCTCAAACTATCCTCCCGACTTGGCCTCCCAGAGTGCTAGGATTTCAGGCATGAGCCACCGTGCCCTGCCCCATTTATTCTTTCATTAGCCAAATGTATCAGTTAGGATGCATAGTAATCTATGTGTATACTCATAAAAACCCAGGAAATATAATAGAGATGAAGGAAAAAGACAGGTTTGAAATGTATTAGAGGCATAATTGGCAAGATATAAAAACTGATTTAATTGTGGGACATTAAGAAGGAGGATCAAAAATATTCCAGATTTCTACTTTGGGTGACTGGTACTATCAATTTAGATATGGCTTATTGGAAAAATAGTCTATTTGAAGAGGAAGATGAAGAAGTGTATTCTGGACTTGTTAAGGACGAATTGCCAGTGGGAATTCCAGGTGGAGTCAACTAGCAGAAATCTAAATCCAGGTCCAAGCTTGAGATGTTTTGGGAATTATGAAAGTTTGGATGAAAGATGAAACCACAAGAATAGAGGGCTCATGAGCTGTGAAAATGAGATGAGCAGAGGGCTCCCAACTCAACCTTGGGGAACACCAAGGGTAGAAAGAAGAAAGGATCCCATGAAGATGGAAAAGAAGACACTGCCAAGTGTACAATGAGGATAACAAGCATAAGGGAGGCAGAAGTTTCAGAGAGAGAGTGATCAATCCTCTTAAGTGATACAAAGAAATCCAGAAGGACGAGGACTGAAAAACGATCATTGAATTTGGTGATGAGAAGTGCCTAATGATAATTTTACCAGTAAAGATATTGGAAAGAGATATTGCAAATGAACTGGGAATTGCTGCACAGTGAATAAAGTAAAAACAGGGTTGAAGTTTCTTCTTTAAGAAGTTTAGGGGCTCACTCAGGACCCCCACCAAAGTTCAAGATGGGGGGCACAAGTCAAAATTTAGGCCAGGTCATTTGTGCAGCTGTTTGATGGCAGAGCAGAAACCAGATATCTCTGTCCTAAGCCCAGACCTAAGTCTTTTAGATAGTTACACTCACCAAAGTACCTTAAAAATAAGTGCAATCTTTTACCACATTTTCCAGTGTTCATGACAATCTAGACATGTTGCTAAGGGGAATTTTCCAAGCATATATTAAAATACACATACAATAAGGTTGAAGAGCTAAAACATTTAGGTGATTTACTTTAATGGGAGCTGAACAGAACACAACAAACTAAAACAAATGATACCCTACTAAATCCAAATGCATTTTCAACTTAATGGAACCAAGTAGTCTTAGGAAGTAAAATCGAATGGACATGTTTTTAAACAGCACCCTACAGCAACATAATTCTGTCCTGTGATCTTTTGCAGTAATCAAGGTGCTTAGCTTATATTTAAGCCCTAGATTAAGGAAACAAAACACTTAGAGGTACAATGTTTTCAGTGCTTCTTGGGGGCCACAGAATTCTTCTCATCATAATGGTACTAAGTAAAAGAAGAATTCTGGTTCTCATAGCATGTTCCAGGGACATAGAAAAACTGTATGTGTCTAGCTTCACGGGGAGTGGAGGATATAAAGCTGGCCATGAAGGCCGGAACCAGATAATGAAGGGCTTTATATATCATGCTAAGGAGTCTGGACTTTATCTTGTGGGTTAGCAGAGAGCTATTAAAGACTTTTAAGTAAGGGATTATCATGATCAGATTTCTACTTTCTGGCAGCTACAGTGTGGAGGAGAACTGCAGGAGGACAAAGACTGGAGGCAAAGAGACCAGTTAGTAAGTCCTACTTATCCTCATTCTTTCCCTCTGACTCAAGACTTCCAGATACCAATGCTTCACACCCATTCTTGCTATGACCTTTCTTCCTAGGGACATCCTTTACTGGTCTGGGTTTCCATTCCTTCACATACTGACCACACATGCTCACATGTACCCATGTATTCACATGTGTGTACACACACACACACACACACAAACACGCAGAGCATGGTATTCATGCTGATTCTTCCTGGGCAAGATCAAGTCTTCCTGTACAAAGGAAGTCACCCAGAAGTCATGTCAAGGAGCAAAGTAAATGTTACATGAATAAAGGATCCCTTGGCTGTCAGGAAGACATGGAAGGTCCATGGGGTTTGGTCAGGGGTAGGGATGGGGCCATGTGGATGAATGAAAATGATAGTCAAGCTGCTTACATGAATTTAATGTAAAATGTTTCTATCTTCTATATCTTTACAGTGTATTTCTCATGGAATGCATGGAAAGGTACGCAGAATTCTAAAAGGCAATTAAGAAAAGGGGATTGAATAAGAGAGGGAATTACAAATATATGTACACACAGTGGACCTTGTACAAGAAGGCTCAAACGAAGAATCTTGTGCACTGATTGCCATAAATTAGCTACAGAAAAGAGAACTAAATAAAATGGAAACTCCCTTCCCCTAGAAAAACAAAATAGTAAATTTAAATGCAATAAAATATTTGCAAATGATGATTCCAAAGCAAGTAAGTTTAAGGGAAGGAGTGATAGAAATGATCTATATATCTGATCTAATGATGCGAGTGTCTCTAGGTTAATAACTGCAGGAGGACAACTAAATTACAGACAGTCCTTGTTAATAGCTGTAAGTCTTGGAAGGTAGGGAATAATGTAGCCTAAGTGGATTGCTAAAAGAGATTATACTTAATGGAAACTTTAACTAATACCCATGTGGTCTTTAATGTTGGAAGCATTGTGTCTGGAACATTCCTTTTTTATCCCTTGGAAAACAAAGTAGTAGCTGTGGCTTTTTTCCTCATGTTATAATACGGGAGAGAGTGGAGATGATCTAACCTAAATAATGAGGTGGAAAATAAGCAGGGCTACTTTTATGTATTGAATCACTAAGATATTCTTGAATGTGAATTTGAAATATGACTGTTCATCACAATGGTGCAACTCTTATTTTACAGGGAAACTGTTTGCATATGCGCAAGCCACTTGGATATTTGTGAGCATAATGAGGCTGCACTGAAAGCAATTGGTATCTACAGCTTCCTTTGCACTCCTGGGAGGAATGCACAGGATCTATTTCTTATCCTGGTGAGGTCTGTGAGGTCATGAGTGGGTTGGTTGTATTGGGGACGCATGAAATCACAAAAGAGAATATCCAACATTGAAGCTACTGGTGGGCATCGATGTCAGCGAGCTGATGGAGACAAGATAGCAAGAACAAACCAGATTGTGAGTAGTGCTGGGATTTAAAGGTACCTCTTTCACTGTTCAAACATTGAAAGCTGGATCAGCTGCGGTTCATGGTGTCAGAGCCTGATAACACCCCTGTTCACATAAGGTAGAGCGCTAATCCTAATAGGGGTTGCTTCCAGATAGTTTATAAACTCCATACTGCTTCCACCCTCTAACCTCAATAGCTGCGAGATGATGGGGATAAGCTGTTAGGTTTTAGAGTGTCAGTTCTTTGGGCCTGAAACATTTCTTCCTTCCTTCCTTTCCTTGTAAGGCCAGGACACTTAGTCTTCCAAGTGTCTGTACTAATTAAATGCAGGTCTAGTATGCCAAAAATGTTTTGAATGTAAAAGATTAACAAGAGAGCAAACTTTTGTGAAAGGAGGGAATTGAGACAGGAGAGGTCCCTCCTAGTTGGCATGGTTTTAAGGCGGAGGTAATCTTGAGGTCTTAGGAACATGAGCAGTGCAGGTTTTTTTTAAAGAGACACTTGGCTCCAATGGGAGAGAATGAACAAAATATTTCAGGGACGAAGGCAGCAACCACCCAGGAAGGCTCACCATGATCCTGGGTGACAGATGAGCTGTAAGTGGACTGTCTGAGTAAACGAGGGCAATACTAAGGCCAGCCTACATTTGCCTCTTCTGCATGTTTCCTCTTGTTTTATTTTAAAGCTCACTATAAGGGGAACCCACTGACCATTTTGACCTTTCCTTCCAGGTTTGGCATTTGGAGGAATAAATCAGGATTAGTGCTGCCATTAAGCTTCAGATGTGGTATCTTTAAGACAAAAGTAAGACCATTACTGGCAGTTTTAGCACTTGGACAAGAACTGCATTGCTAATTTGGAACAGTAAGAATTAATCAGTAGGAGAAACTTGATGTTCCTGTGGACAACACCAAGCTCCTCAAATATTTTGAGTATTACTTGTTCAATCAGCTGGGCAGTGGGAGGTGAGGAAGGAGACGAAGATTTGTGTCTTGGTAACCTGCCAGCACTCAGATGTCGGCTAACCTTTTGAGAAGCAGAAAGTTTTTTTTTTTTTTTTTAATAAAAACATTTTAACAGTGGTCAGACTGATGAACATATTTGGAGACACTGAAATGATGTAATAATGGCAACAATGTTATTTTTACAGCATTAGGAGAAAGGAGGACAACTACCAGCTGCCAAACCCATTGGTCACATTGATCCCTAATAAATCCTGGGTGAGCCTGTCCAATATTAGTCATAGGATTTAAGCCTGTGAATCTGTTAGGACTTAAGATACATTACTTTCAGTTGGGAGGGTAAGAGAAAATCTTCTGGCATCTGGTTAAAGGAAGGGTAATTTAGTATACTTTCTTAATGTTTTGAAAAGCTGTACTGAGGCAATATTCATTTTTTTTGGATGAATGTCTTATATTCCCAAAAGAAAATGGCAACTTCTCATCAAGGAAATATGGGAGAGGTACACTTAAAGGAAGACAAAACTTTTTAAAGTCCTTCAGGTTTTTTAAAACATAACAAACAATGTGATATCATTTTCACATACATTGAATTCACATTTACTGACAAAGGCATCATACTTCCAACAAGGGTACTTGTCTTTTTCTAATATATTTTAAGCAATCACTCCTCACAACTCTAGTAGCAGGAGGTTCTATTAATATCCCTATTTTACGGTTGAGAAAGCTGCCATTTACTATTATTCAACAACTTAATATGGTTAGAAAGTTCATACAGCTGGTGAATTGCACAACTGGAATTCTGTATCAGATCTGCAACACTTTTAGAGCCCGAGATCCTGAACGTGAGGCTGAGCTATGGAGAATTACACCTCTTTGGAGGAAGCAGACTTGGCTATCTGGAACATAGGATTGAAGTGGAACAGATCTGGGTTCTTCTACTTGCAGTTATGTGAATTGAGTGGGCTTTAAGCCTCATCTGTGAAATGAAGATAATAGCTGTTTCATAGAGCTTTTTGTCAGGATTAAATTATATAACATACACACAATGTCCAGTGCACCTAAGTGCTTAGTACAGAATAATTGTTTTTATTGAAGAACAACTATTGGAATATGCTTATTTGTCTCACTTAGTCTTTGACCAGAGATTTCCAAATGTGGGCCTTACTTAAGGCCCACTAGTCATCATTTCTGGGATGGAAACTGTCATTTCTCATCCCTTGTGATTTTTAGGATGAAGCTAGTTTGCAACATAATGCCTTTGAGCTTTTGGTTTCTTTTCTCAACCTCAAACTAACCGATTATATAAGTCAGCGGTCCCCAACCTCTTCGGCACCAGGGACCAGTTTCACGGAAGACAATTTTTCCATGGAATGGGGTGGGGGGGATGGTTTCAGGATGATTCAAGGACATTACATTTATTTTGCAGTCAAACCTCTCTGCTAATGAGAATCTGTATTTGCAGCTGCTCCCCAGCACTAGCATCGCCGCCTCAGCTCCACCTCAGATCATCAGGCATTAGATTCTCATAAGGAATGAACAACCTAGATCCCTCACATGCGCAGTTTACAGTAGGGCTTGTGCTCCTTTGAGAATCTAATGCTGCCTCTGATCTGTCAGGAGGCGGAGCTTATGCAGTGATGGGGAGCAGCTGTAAATACAGATGAAGTTTCGCTGGCTCACCTGTCACTCACCTCCTGCTGTGTGGCCCAGTTCCTAACAGGCCACAGACCAGT
Source organism: Varecia variegata (assembly GCA_028533085.1). Lineage (NCBI taxonomy): Eukaryota > Metazoa > Chordata > Mammalia > Primates > Lemuridae > Varecia > Varecia variegata. Next base: position 68,541,843 of record CM052438.1, on the reverse strand, counting down.
GGTACCAGTCTGCGGTCTGGGGGTTGGGGACCGCAGATATAAGTAGTTTGTTAAAGGCCACTCCATGCCACTGCTCTCTATGTCAGCCTGAAAATTGCAAACCGTTTTTTTTTTTTTTTTTTTTTTTGAGACAGAGTCTCGCTCTGTGGCCCGGGCTAGAGTGCAGTGGCATCAGCCTAGCTCACAGCAACCTCAAACTCCTGGGCTCAAGCGATCCTACTGCCTCAGCCTCCTGAGTAGCAGGGACTACAGGCATGTGCCACCATACCAGGCTAATTTTTTTTATATATTTTTAGCTGTCCAGATCATTTCTTTCTATTTTTTGTAGAGAGGGCATCTTGCTCTTGCTCAGGCTGGTCTTGAACTCCTGACCTCGAGCTATCCTCCCGCCTCGGCCTCCCAGAGTGCTAGCATTATAGGCGTGAGCCACTGCACCCGGCCCACAAACCGTTCTTTATTTTCTTCTCGATCTATAAAGATAACTGATGCTGTACTTGTATGTCAAATAAACTTCAGCTTTCGTTCTCTTTGGCACTGAATTATAATTGGTTCAAAGCACACATCTAGGGGAAAGAATGTCTGAGTCCTTCCCAATGAAATTGTTTTTCTTAACAGGTGATATGCTAAGACCCAGAAAGTAAAACTCCTACAGATCCCCCCACTTCCCAATTATCTGATAATCTTTTAAAAGTCAATTCAGAATATACCAATTCCAGAAATTGTCATTGACTAATTGCAGTTGATTTCGATCAATTCCAAATTACTTCCAGAATTTCAGTTGTGAGTCTATAAAAATACTTGGCTCTTGGTTACGTGATAAAACTTCTTAATAATTGTAGTTTAATATCTTTCTTCAACCAGACTATGTGTTCCTTAAAGGTGGGAACCTTGTCTCCCACACATTAAAAGTGGATGAAAGATGCAAAAGAAATACAAGACATGGTCCTTGCCCTCAAGGAGCATGCATGCCAGTTGAATAGAGATGCTGATCTATAACTCTTAAGCAATGTTTGCCATGTAATAAGATGCAAATAATAGTGCTCTGAATATTCCATGAACCCAGCGGGCAAATGACATACTAAATTCAGGATTATCATCAGCTTCCTAAGGAGCTTCACATACGAAGTTCACATAATGTTTGCTCTCTTGGAGAGCAAAGCAAATTGCTAAAAATGTTTGGAGAAAATCAGAATGACATTTTCCTTTATATAACATCTCTGTTTAGAAGTTGTTTTCAAAGTCTGTTACATGAACATATGATGCTTGATCTAGCATTTTTCAACTATGGGTTGTGATTTATTACTAGGTCAGGAAATTTATTTAGGGAGCAAGACCATTATTTTTATAATATGAAATAGAATAGAAAATATCAGAGACAGTACACTTAATAAAAAGTGATTTTATGAAAATTGTTATTTTCTGTACGTGTACTAGCTCATAATGTAGAATGTATTTCTTACTATGACTTACAGTCAAAAAGAGTTTGAGGAACAATGCATCTCGTCAACACTCCAAAAACAGCAGATAGTTTCAGTAAGACGATAGAAAAGCTCAGTGCTTGCAACATGTTTTCCCTTTGAAGAGAATGACCTCACCTTGTGTTAACACTTCAAAACTAATCATGGAGGAAAATATATCACTAATGTTATTGACAAAATTGTATTGAAAATCTAGCCTAGACCAGATGGCCACTGTGGGCTGCCTAATACATCACACCAGAAGTATCAGGGGTACATTTCACCCAGTTGCATGCAGAACTAAATCATTACAGATCTTATCTGGGTCAGCACTACTCCAATAGTCTTATCACACGACAGATCCTGTGGACCAGGGGATCCGAAAGAAGAAGAACTCAGAAGCATTCTTTTGCCCAAACTCATCAGTAAGGTATTTCATACTTCCTCTCCAAATGGGGAGGAAGTGAGAGCATAAGTGAGAGGAGTCTAAATGACTGATCTGGATGAGTGAGGGCAGATGTGGAATAGAGGCCCAGAGTGTTATTCTAGCAGAAGTCCCTTGTGGTAGCACAAAGCCATGGGAAAATAAATCCTGTGAATTCACCTATGCATAGTCTCTTCTTTCAGAAAGTAGCATTTGAACAATCACAACCTTCCCCAATTTACCTTCCCTAGTTTGAGAGCTATATTGTCAGGTTAGGCATGGCAAATCCATTGGGAGAAGTAAACAATAGCTTATTAAGATAGCCCTACCCCCGCCGCATATGAACTACTTTTTCTTTCTATATACTCCTGAGACCTCTGTGGGCAATTAAACATTAGTACCCAGAAGAAATTCCTTTTCCACACATGCCCAGACTCCCCCATACAAGCACGCCCACAAAGAGTAATACAATGACGTGTGCAGGCTGGATGTACCAACAGTAGGTTTTTCATGATGCCCTACTTGGGAAGACCTACTTGTATTACTCACTGTAGGTACTTTTTTATATAGTCTCTGCTCTGTGGTTTAAAGATATTGTTGAAAATGTCAAGAAAACCTGCAGATACCCCTATGGTTAACAGTGATAAGAAAAAGAGGGGGCTGGGCATGGTGGCTCATGCCTGTAATCCTAGAACTCTAGGAGGCTGAGGCAGGAGAAGCGCTTGAAGTCAGGGGTTTGAGATCAGCCTGAACAAGAGTAAGACGCCCGTCTCTACTCAAATAGAGAGAAATTAGTTGGACAACTAAAAGTATATAGAAAAAATTAGCCAGGCATGGTGGTGCATGGTGTAGTCCCAGCTACTTGGGAGGCTGAGGCAGGAGGACTGCTTGAGCCCAGGAGTTTGAGGTTGCTGTGAGCTAGGCTTATGCCACTGTACTCTAGCCCAGGCAACAGAGTGAGACTCTGCCTCAAAAAAAAAAAAAAAAAAAAAAAGAAAGAAAGAAAGAAAAGAAAAGAAAAAGAGGGAGCATTTATGTTTATCTATAGCATAGAAAATAAAGCTATTGGAGAAACTGGACAGCAATGCAAGTGTGAAATGTCTTATAGAAGAGCATGGTGTTGGAATGACACCATATATGGCCTAAAGAAACAGAAGGATAAACTTCTGAAGTTCTATGCTGAAAGTGATGAGCAGAAGTTAGTGAAAAATAGAATAATGCTGCATAAAGCTAAAAATAAAGTCTATTATAGATCATATTGAAAGAGTGGATCTGTCAGCATAGCAGTGAACATATGCCACATAATGGTAGGCTGATCATGAAACAAGAAAAAAAAATCTATCACAATGAACAGAAAAGTGAAGAGAACTTTGAATATTCAGCAGCCTTGTGGCAGAAATTTAAGAAAAGACATGAGATTAAATTTTTGATGATTTGTTATGATAAAGCATCTGCTGATCATGAAGCAAGAGAAATTTATTGACGAGTTTGCCAGGGTCATCGCTGATAAAAATCTGATGCCAGAACAAGTCTCTAATGCTCATGAAACATCACTGTTTTGGTGTTATTTCCTCAGAAAGACACTGAGTACAGCTGATGAGAAAATTCCCTATAGTAATTAAAGATGCCAAGGACAGAATAACTGTGCTGGGATGTGCTAATGCAGCAGGCATACACAAGTATGAACTTGCCGTGTGTGATAGGCAAAAGCCTGCATCCTTTTTAAGAAATGAATTTCTTACCAGTCCATTATTATGCTAACAAAAAGTCATGATTACCAGAGACATCTTTTATTTATTTTTTATTTTTTATTATTATGGGTACACAATAGTTGTATATTTTTATAGGATACATGTGATGTTTTGATACAGGCATACAATGTGAATCAAATCAGGATAATTGGGATATCCATCATCTCAGGCATTTAACATTTCTTTGTGTTAGGAACATTCCAATTTCACTGTTTTAGGTATTTTAAAGTATACTCTAACTTATTGTTAATTATAGTCACTTTGTTGTGCTATCAAATATTGTTCATTCTATATAAATATCTAACTAGATTTTTCCACCCATTAATCATCTTCACTTTATCTCCTGCCCTGCTACCCTTCTTAGACTCTGATAACCACCATTCTACACTTTGCTTCCTTAAGACCAATTGTTTTTAATAGTTAGCTTCCACATATGAATGAGAATGTATAAGCTTTGTCTTTCTGTGCTTGGATTATTTCCTTGAAAATAATGTTCTCCAGTTCCATCCATGTTATTGCAAATGACAGGATTTGATTCTTTTTGTGGCTATATACTATTCCATTTTGTATATGTACCACCATTTCTTTATTCATTCATCCATTGGTAGACACTTAGGTTGGTTACATATCTTGGCCATTGTGATAATAAACATGGGAATGCAGATATCTTGTCAATATACTGAATTTCCATCCTTCAGATAAATAATCAGTAGTGGGATTACTGAGTCCTATGTTAGCTCTATATCCAGTTTTTTGAGGAACCTCCATACTGTTTCTCATAGTGGTTGCACTAATTTACATTCTCACCAACAGGGTTCCACTTTCTCCACATCCTCACCAGCATTCATTATTGCCTTTTTGATAAAAGCCATTTTAACTGGGGTGAGATGATATCTCATTATAATTTTGATTTGCATTTCTCTGATGATTAATGATGCTGAGAATTTTTTCATATACCTATTGGTCATTTGTATGTCTTCTTTTGAGAAATGTCTATTCAGATTCTTTGCTCATTTCTTAATTGGATTCTTTGATGTTTTCCTATCAAGTTGTTGGAGCTCTTTATATATTCTAGTTATTAATCCCTTGTCAGACAGGCAGTTGGCTTTTAGTCTTTGTTATTCTTTGACATGTTTTCTGCTCATCTTCCAGCTGAAATTGTCATCAAAAATAATGTTTATGCCATGCACTTTCCCCCAAATGCAAATTCATTAATTCAGCTATGTGACCACGGTATCCTCAGATTAATGAACAGTAAATATAAAAACACTTTCCTGAACAGTATGCTAGCATTGGTGAACAGCGATGTGGATGTGGAAGGTTTTCAAAAGGTGTTTGACATGAAGAATGCCATATATGCTGCTGCCAATATGTGGAACACAGTGACTAAAGACACAATTATGCATGCCTGGCACAAACTCTGCGCTGCAGCTATGTTCAATGATGATAATGAACAAGGTAATGACTTTGAAGGATTTGTTTATCAAGTGAGGAAAAACTGACCTCTTCATATATGCAAAAAAATACATCTTCAGAGTCTGTCAGTAGGCTGGAAGAAATGGATATCAAATACTTTTTTAACATTAATAACAATGCTCTAGTTGCTCATTCATTGACTAATGATGAAATACGCAAAATGATTCTGAATCAAAGTGTTTGTGATAATAGTGACAATGAAGATGCCATTGTTAAGACTGCAGAAAATGTGCCTATAGATGACATGGTAAAATGTGTAATAGGCTTACGTAAAGACTAGAGCAGTGTGCATTTATAACAAAACAAGAAATCACACCAGTTTATAAAATCAAACAAATGCTCCTAAGACAAAAATCATTGTTAATGAGGCAGTTAACTCTGGTGGAAATGTTTAAAAAATCACCCAGCATAATGCTTCTTCCTCCCTAGAGGACCAATTGCCTGGTCTCTCAACTACTTCTAATGTTTCTTCTCACCTAAAAAAAATGAAATATAGTGTACAATAACCTTTTCATCAAAACACAACACATAGGTGGAGATGGAAAGCCTGCCATTGTTTGTTGCTGCTGTTGTTTAACAGCTGATACAGTCATTCTGGTGATGCTACTGTGCTGCTCAGTTACCCTGAACACATTATTTTTACACGGTATTAACGGTATGCCATATTTTTTTACTGTTAAGTACTTAGTTGTGAATAAGCATAAGAAAATGATTGCTTATTGGTAGCATATAAATTCAGGGTCAGGAATAATGGAGATGACAAACAATTACAGATAGTTCACATGGGTGGCTGAGATAGTGACACCTTTGCTCTTGGATGGTTCAGTGTACACAAACTTTGTTTCATGCACAAAATTGTTTTAAAATATTGTATAAAATTACTTTCAGGTTATTTGTATAATGTGTATGTGAAACATAAATGAATTTCATGTCTAGAGTTAGGTCCCATTCCCAAGTTATCCCATTATGTATCTATGCAAATATTCCAGAATCTGAAGAAATCTGAAATCCAAAACATTTCTGCTCTCAAGCATTTCAGACAAGGTATACTCAAGCTATATATAAAAATGCCTCAAATTTAGCCATAATATTCATCAATTTCTGGGAATAAATGATCAAAAATTAAATTTATGGCCTTTTCTAGATAAATGAAAGACCAAAATTTTGCAGTGAGTGAAAAAAAAAAACAACAACCTGTAATTCAGCCTTCTTAAATTCAAGAGAAATTTTTTAAATCCCCAAAATTATCCCTCTCACCAAATTTTCTTATTCTGTTCATTCTTAGCCAAAGGCAAGTCATTCTGAAACCTGAGTAGAGTTGGAGGTTTCTTTGCTATTTGCAACCTTGGCTATCTTCCATGGAAATAAATTCCCTTTAGGATTCAGAATTTGAATTCTTTTGACACCAATGTTGTCAATAAGGGTTTGATCAGAAAACAAAAGGCACTCCAGGTTAGTTTGATTAAACAGATATTTATTACATAAAGTAAGAAGTTTATACAATCATCTGAGGAGCTGCCAGAGCTAAGATCAGAACACCTCTTTCAGGAAATGTCAAAGTTAGCACTCACAAGGAAGTCACAACTAATGATCCCAGCCTTAGCCAGGTAGGCAATTCTCACAAATAAATCCTAGAAGCCATGGGAAGCCACCCCTGTTGTTTTGAGCTTCCTGTTTCCAGTGGCTTCTCTTCCACTTTCCACTCCATGTAAATGTCTTTCACTGGCCAAAGCTAAGAGTTTAAAGATTATTCTGGCACTAGTCCTATAGCCATGAAAGTTTGAAACACAAGCAAATTTCCAGGCCTTGGAGGTAGTTATCTAAGTAAAATATTTTTCCTAGAAACCAGTATTTGATAGAAATCTAGATCCTTGTGACAACCACCAGAAGAATCTCAGTAATATTCAGTGATTTAGTAGCCAATAAGTCTAATACAATTATATGAAATGCATGGCTTGTGAATCTGAAGTCAATTGGGAGAACTCTCACTGAGACCTATTATAAATGCAGATGTTTACCATGTTGAGGGCAAGATGTACCTATACATATTCTCAGAGAGTAGCATTTGTGACATCACTGGCTTCTTGGGGAATTTAGAAATTTCCCAAGCTTCTCTGGATCACCTTTCTTTCCCATTCATTATATTTAAAATCTCATCTTGTGTTACCTTTTGACCTCTTTGCTTCTGACACTCCAGCACTGAATCCACCGTGGTCTCTATCTAATGGCATAATCCCTATTCTATTTTTATGAACTGGCATTTCTTGTTGCTTCTGATGATAGAACTAAAGCCCATGAATTCTGCCTTCTAGGTTTCATTTGTTTTATCTCATTGAGAACGTTTGCTTTGTTTTACCCTAGCAGATTGCTGAACAAAACTGCTGTTGGAATTTGGGACTCTGTGCCCCTCAAGGCCTAGTCAGACCCAGTATTTTGCCATGTGCTGTTCCCCAGAGCCTGGATTTTCCTCAGCTCTTTGTGTCTTCAGGTCTTGAATAAATCAGAAACTTTATTGTCAGCAAAAATATTTTCTTCTGCCGTAACTTTTTCTGGAGTACTGGAACATGTCTGTTCTGTTCTCTTTATGCCCAAATTCATTTGAGGGAGTCTCAGCTGTGTTTTTACAATGAAAAACACTTAAACTTGTCCCTTTCTTTTTATACCACCTGAAATGCTTACTCTGTTATCTGGGGCTTCCACTTTTCTTTTCAGACATTTATTTTTTCTAACAGATTCCTCTAGATTTAGCCTGCCTGCTCCACCACCACCAGCCTGCCTGTCCTATAAGAAGCATGAATTTAATGAGCTATGAGTTTGCAAAAAAAGCGTATGTACACTCTTCAAACAAATGTGTCTACTCTCTCTGCCCCATCATGTGTGGGGCAATCCCACCAGGAAGCATTTTCTCATCAGATGACCATCTAACCCAGCACTAAACTTCAACATGAGACAGTGAATCATAGTGCTCAAGAGCCCAGATTCCGGAGCTAGATCACATGCATATGAATTCCAGCTACTTTATTTGCTAGCTATACATACCCTTGGGCAAATTACTTAAATTACTGTGCCTCAATTTCCTTATCTGTAGAATGGGAATATTAATAGTCCCTCCCTTCTGAGATTATTATAAATATTAAACCAGCTCATATGTTAAATTATGAGATTAATATATAATATGTATCAATAGGTATTATGTCCTATCTGCCTATAGCCCTGCATTTCTCAAGCATTTGATCTCAGGAAAGATTGTACCACCTATAATCACTTTTAGACCTTCAAATGTACCTACTAATGCCTTAAACATGGTACTTCTGATGTATGTCCCACTTTTATACAACTGCTCATTGACAGTTGACTCAAGCCTTAAGGGGGTGATTAGCTGTAGTTTTAAGGGTATGTCTCTCTTTAGTTTTCTGGATCCAGAACTCCCTCTGGGAGAATCATTCCAGTGAGCTTCTAGAGATCTCTCTGCTTTTCCTCTGGTAGTTTTCTTTGAACCCAATCACGCTTTCTGATCAAGTAACAATCAAAATACTCTTTTCTAATCCTGTCTGTAAGGGCAGCTAAAGTTGGGTTCATGACCTTTCTCCTTTCTTATTTGCCCAGCCTATCCTCCAAGGCTTCGTTTTCCTGCTCATACTGGATTACTCTCTACTATGAGAGCTTAACCTAAGAAAATCTTTCTCTTCCCCTCTTTAACCAAACTTCCTTTATTTTTCTTTCACTCTGCCAAGGATCATGTTCTGATAGTTTTAAAAACCAATCTAGTCCCTCCTTGTTACCTGAACAAACTTGGTTCCTGAGGACAGAGTATTACTGGCACAAACCTTTATATTTACCTTCTTAGTTTTGGGGTTTGAATAAATTTCATTGGTTCCTTTTCAACCTCAAGCGAAGATTGTCTATTCCTTATTTAATAAGAACTCCTCTGTCATGGGCTGTTTGTTGATGAAGTCACTACCCTTCTAACTCTAAATCCAGAGTCACCTGAAGACAAAGTGTGGGGACAGAGTTCTCTTGAGACAAACCACATGAATACAGGGAGTGAGTCCCTCCATAGTTCACCCCCTGGCATTAAATACAGTTCTGGAAAAAGACTGATTCAGATCTCTGCCTATGTCTGCCATGAAGCTCTGTTGCGTGAATAGGACTTGACTGCTTTTGAAGTTTAAAGTCTTAGCTTAAAAGCCTTGATGGAAAAACAAACAAACGATGGAAGCTAAAATCATTCCATACATCTAGTGCCTAAAACGCCTGCACAGTGATATCTGACAAAAGGACTCTCTTTTTCCATGCTCTTCTAATCCTTTTCTGGGCCTCAACTGCAATGTTTGGCCAAACTGCCTGTGTGCAATTCATGGGCAGCAACAATGATGTGCACATGCAGGCCTGGACAGCCAGGTTACTTGGGTCTGTCCCAGCTAATAAACAGCCACACAACTAGAATAACAGCCAGACAGATGCCGCCTCAAAATACCAGCATTCAATTCCAGAAGTTCTAGATCTACAAAGTACTAAATGGCTTAGTCTCCTAGCTGCACCATCACAAGCAAAGATCACCACACATTGTGTTAGTCCCTAAACATTTGTCCTTGTGTCCATCTTTCAAGGTTACCAGACTGTGCATCACACTTTTCTTCTCTTGAAACACTCAATAAATAAATAACACTGCCACAGGAAGCAGACAAGGATCAAAATATTAGCTCTCTTATTGAAAAGCTAAGTTGGAGGATATGGCTTAGGTTTGCGTTTTTCCAATTCTTCATTCCAGATTTATACTTAGCCACATGGTCACAATGAGCTGGGTCACCACAGGACACCTCTGTAGGATCCTCCTCACCCAAGAAGCTTGGCACAGCAGAGCAGAACGTAGACTTTCCATGGGCCGGTGGCTTGACAAAGAGCACCTGGAATTATCTTGTGTGCTTTCCCAACTTGCCAGGCAGAAAATCCCACGAGAAGTCAGTGTGCGAGAGCGTGAGCAAAGGCCACAAGCACCAGACTATTAGAAGTTCCCTCAGGGGAACATGAGGCCTGGCCAACCCTTTAGCCTCGGCTTTTAAAGAATTGTTTTAATATGAAAACATTGAGAGGCTGGGTAGGGAATTATTCAACAAATCCTAAGGACTTTGCTAATATTCTGCCCCAGTTATTAAATGTAAATAATGTGGATAAAGACTAGTTAACCATTCGTTCAACATTGTAATGTTTGTAGTATGGACAATAAATCACATTGACCACCTAGAGCTGATGTTGATTTTTCTTCTTGCCCATCTGTAAAACTTATCTTGCTTTATAAACTGGAGGTTTTTAAATTCCACATAGAAAATAGATCCATAGAATTTAAGAAAATAGTTTTCTAGTATATTTTAGTAAGAATTTAATTCACATGAAATATTTTTGAATTTTCTTGAAAGTTTGAAAACTACAAGATATTGTACGGAAATGTGATATGTTCTCTAGAAGTTTAGAGTTTGGTACAGTGGCTTCCTTTTAATAAGTCAGATCTTCTTTCTAGAGAAAACTATATGGGAAGATACAAATTTATAAAAAGCAACTTGGGAGTGTCTGCTGGGCTTCTAAAGTTTTTACTGGCCTGGTAGGAGGCTGAACGCCTACAAGGTGTTAGATGTTAGGTTAATAGGATATGCTTTTTCTTCATTTTTAGAACACAAATGGAAACCATGGCTATTTTGAAATAATTAAGAACCATTGATAATCAATAATAATCAACAATACCCAACTTAATTACTATTTTCATTTTTGTATTTTCCCATCTAGTATTTTCCCTGTTATGCTCTTTCTCAAGCAGACAAATTAGGCTTTTGTACTTCTTCTGTAATTGTACTTATTTATCAGCTGATATCTAATAGCATAGTTTTAAAATCTGTAACTATTAGAGTTGCACACAAGAAGATTTCAAAATATTTTCTACTTACATGTAACTGGTGAAATCACTTATATATGATGGGTGTTTCCCTTTTTCACCAAGAAACTTCTCTTCATTTAGGCTGTCGTGAATTTCTTGGGCTCCTTTGGGACCTTGGATGATAGTTGTGATTAATGTCCAGTTAAAGCCCTTCTCACACCATCTCTTTCATCTTCTTCATGGGAGAGTGTTTTAAAAGGTACATAAACATCCCCATCAAGTAGGAATAGTTCCCTATAATACCATTATCTGGCATTGAGCTTTATAATTTAAAAACTCACGTTAAAACATCGTGTTTTGTACCATACAATTATTCTTCAATGAACAATTTAAAGTAACTTTGACCCAAAGATTTCCTTTAGTGAAATACTGGGAAAATAAAATGGTTGCAAAATCTTTTAGTCACCTTTGTATGCTCAAACCAGATTACCTTTTCCTGCGTCCTTTAATATAAGACAAGTCACAAACAAGGTGATTTTGTTAAAATAGACTGGGATCTGCTCAAAGGCACACATAAGTTCAAAATGAAAATACCTAAAATTAAATCTTCTGGGTTTTCTGTTGCTGTCAAAGTAATCTCAGAGGTATCTGTAAGCCAAATAATAGCAAGGCAGAAAGAGAGACAGAGAGAGAGAGAGAGAGAGAGGGAGGGAGGGAAAATAACCAAACCAGTTTTCTACTTTTAAGAGGTTAGCAAGTTAGAGATGTTACTCCTTGGAGACCCCAGGAAGCCCTCTTTTTGCTAGATTGAGAGTGTTTACACTACAGTTTCTACGTAAATTCTACCTCTCATATCTAAGCAGTTCCTGAATCACTCTCATCTCTGTGTGAAGTGGTTGAGTGATGCTGCTACATACGCTGTTCTACCTGACCCACGGATGGAGTAAATTATCATCATGGTCCTGTTAGCAGGCCCAGGACAAGATAGTACTATGACAGGTATAATATAGGAAAGATGCAGACCCAGGTGTAAATAATTAAAGTTGTAATTCAAGTTCAGCTTACCAGTGACATCATTTATCAAAGTCACTAGAGCCCCTTAATGAAATTACAGCTTTATATGTAGAGTTTAGACATACACTATTCATTGCAATACACAAAGAATATTCCTATTACCAATAGGTACCAGATACATTAACAGAAAGGAGAAGATCTTGATTGCAATAACTGAGCCTCTCTTCTCTTTTCTCCTGTCACCAAACTTAACTTATGTATTGCCTTTTCTTTCTGGATACAATGAATATCATCTTAGTTTTAATGTCATTGTCCTGCTTTTGGAGGTCAGTTCAGAGAACAAAAAGCAAGGTTAAGAAGGTGAAGAGGACAACTGTTGGGCAAGTATGAGTCAGTGAATAGAAAAATAAAAACTGACATCAGTCTCCTAATATGTGTCAGGAGCTATTTTTTATTTGCATCAGTATTTCTATGAAGGTTTACATATTACTGGGATAGAAATGTATACATGTATACATTATACTGTACCCCATAAATATGTACAATTATTATGTGTCAGTTAAAAATAAAATAAAACTTTAAAAATGTCTGAGGAGAATTTGGCTTTCTGTTAACCTATTTTTTTAAATAAGTGAATGATAAGAATGTAATAAAAACTATGCCAGAATATAGATATTTCAAAATGGTTTTGATATTATATACTGTAAGATAAAAGAAAAGAAAATAACTGAGATTTGAAAACAAATTCTTCCAATCAGAGGAAATGGGCAGAGCCTATGATTGCCATTTTTTACCAAGGTATATAAATCTTCTGAGATGCCCATCCATAGGTTTTTTCCTCAGCAAAAAATCCATCTTGGAAAAATACAAAAGTCATCCACACTTTTTTAATCTATTTCACTCTCTCCTCATTTATTTCTCTGCCTCTTAAGTTCCAATAAGAGATTATCTGAGGCACATACAGGGATAAACAGTATGTTTATGTAGATTTAAAAGGATAGCATTAAGTTATGATACCATATATACTGCTGTCTCCACCTTTTTGGAGGACAATTTAATAGCAAAAGATTGAAAAGTATGTATATCCTTTGCTTTTCAAAAATTCTACTTCTAGAGATCCGCCCCAAAGCCATAATTTAAAAGACACTGAGATGCACAAAATAATGGTCATTGCAACATTCTTTATAAAAAAAAAAATTGGCAGCAATGTAAATGGCTGACAATAAGAAAGTGTTTCTTTAGGTCAAGACAAATTCATCAATAAAATATTTTGCAGTCCTAAATGGTTGTACCATGATGTAGAAAAATGTCTAATGTCATAAGAAAATCTTTATAATACACTAAGTGAGGAAAACCAGGTTAAAGACAGTTTGGATGGTATGATCTCAATTTTTTAAGAGAAACTGTATCTTAACATTTAATTTTTATGTTTAGGGATTGAGTGATTAAATAACAACAATTATAGTTTATTGAAAAATATTCTTTGTGCCAGGTACTCTTCTAAGTGCTTCCTTCACATGCACTATTTAATATAATTTTCACAACAGCCAGGAAGATACACATTATTGTTCCCACTTAGAAGATAAGGAAATTGAGGTATATAGAAATTAAGAGGCTTAGGACGGGCGCGGTGGCTCACGCCTGTAATCCTAGCACTCTGGGAGGCCGAGGCGGGTGGATCGCTCGAGGTCAGGAGTTCGAGACCATCCTGAGCAAGAGTGAGACCCCCATCTCTACTAAAAATAGAAAGAAATTATCTGGCCAACTAAAATATATATATATACAAAAAATTAGCCGGGCATGGTGGCGCATGCCTGTAGTCCCAGCTACTCGGGAGGCTGAGGCAGGAGGATCGCTTAAGCCCAGGAGTTTGAGGTTGCTGTGAGCTAGGCTGATGCCACGGCACTCACTCTAGCCTGGGCAACAAAGCGAGACTCTGTCTCAAAAAAAAGAAATTAAGAGGCTTGGTGACACTGAAAATGGCAGACAGGGGGTTGAACCCTGGCAATCTACACAGACAATTTATTTTTAATTAGTACACTGCAATAATATCCCAATTTTTATTCATTTATATTTTATTCCTTTGTTCAAATTTTCTAAACTAAATATGCATTATATTTGTAACCAAAATGTGTATCAATCTTATCTTTAAATCGTTATTAGGTATTGTAAGGGAAAAGAACAAAGCTTCTAAGTAGTGTAGAATAATATTTCTATTTCAAGAAATAGATGTTCTGAAACTAAATGGATGGATTAGCATTTCCTTAGGCTTTTTTTTGGATACAATAAAACCATGTAACTGATGAAATCACAAATGAAAACATTTCTACATTACTAATCACTTTTTTATTTTTTATAAATTGATTAACCTACCCAAGAAACATAATATTTCCATAACATGACTGCGTTTGTGCTTGGTTCCAATCTTTCCCCTTCATTTCTCCTTTCTAAAGAATCCTAAGCACTTCATGTAGACATTTGACAACTTGTTCTCCTTATAAATAAGGAGAGAACAAATTGCAGAAAATGATGCCATTGTGGAATTGAGCCTATCATACTTCTTTCAAAAAGAGTTGGTCACAATTTGCTTCCATGAAGCAATCTGTCCCTTGTTACCGATTTATATTGCTCCGTGGGACTGTGTTAGAAAAACATTATTATTATTAGCAGTAGTAATACTTGGCAGACATTCAGCACATTTCATCAAAGACTCCAAGAGCTTAGCCATCAATCAAACTCGCCTTGGTGTGCTCTTGGGAGGAGGTGGTATTATTTCTGTTTGGAACAGAGGTTAAGTGACTTGCCCAAGGCCTTGAAGCTGGTGAGATTCAGAGCTGGGAATTAAACTCTGGAGACTTGACACCCAGCATCCCACTCTTCTTCCTGGAGCACATTCCCTCTGCCTGTCTGAAAGATGTAGGGATAAATAAAGCATGTGATAGAAAAATGTCCTGCTCCCCAGCGTGTATTCTTGTGTTCAAGCTCTTCTGGCATTAAATTGAAAAAGCACAAGTAGTTTCATTCAGAACTTAAGCTGGTAGCTTTCAGTGTTGGCATTCATACCATTCATTCCTTCACCAAATATGCATTTGGGTATTTAGTGCTACCATGTGTTAGGTATTATAGTAGGAACCCAATTCAGTTGTTGGGAGCAAGGCACAGCCATGGCCCACAGGGAGTTTATAGTCTAGTGGGAAAGAAAGAAATACAAACAGACCATTGTAATACTGAGGGATGTTGCTAAGTGTTTATTACTGTGCCATGGTCCATATTTGAAATCCTAAATTCTTCCCTTTTAGCCATACATTATAGATTATAATGAGTCAACACTTTGTATCACATCCATCTAAAGCAGATTTTGTCCTTTCAAGTGAAGTATAAATAGGTGATAATTGCTCTATATTATTTTTTAAAAATTCAGTAGAGGATAGTAAGAAATTTGAGAATTAGAATGTAACTCCTGAAGGGCAAAATTATATTTTGTTATTTACTTTTGCTGTAATAAAATATAATTATGAGATTTGAAAATCTGTTGTTAGAATTTAAGTTCAATACTTCCTTTCAGAAGAAGCAGTAGGATGTAGTATTCTGGACTGCTAACCCACACGTTTTTACTGTGACCTCCTATGTGCCACGTTCAGGCACTGAGCTATGTGCAGTGGCACACACAAGGGACCAAGAATCAGGCCCTGTCTCTCAGATACTTACATTTATCAAGGGATGAGTTTACAGCCTAGGTGAAAAATTTTTCCAAGAAATTCAATGTTTCAGAATGTGTCACTTAAGTCCTACATTATCTCTGAAGACACATAATTGGACTAAGAATTTGGAGATTCCATGTCACTATCTTTAGCAACCATTTTGTTCCTAATACTTATAACCAACAGAATGTTTGAATAGTAGGGAGCTGTACACAGAAGCAGAAACTCCTGAGTTAATATTTTGTATCTATGACAGTGTTCCATGTAATCTCTCTAAGCCCTATTTCTTACATGGTAGAATAAATACCGTAAAAAAAAAAAAAAAAAAAAAAAAAAAAAAAAAAAAAACCTGTTCAATCTATCTCAGAGGTTTTAAGGATCAAATGAGATCTTACAGGTAAACTGTAAAGTATTATGTAAATGGTAAGTAGCTATTATCTTGATTGAAGGAATAAAATTCTTGGAATATATACAGTTCCTTTTGGGAGGATATTTCTTGTTTGATATGTCTTCTAATGATGTACTTCTTACCCGTTTACCCATCTCTGAACAGATAGAGGCAGCAGCACATTATAAACTTAATATTTTTCCTTAAAGTGTTTTATGTTAAAAACCAGGCCACAAACAACTTGTCTAAGTGCAAAAGCTACATATACACTGATTTGCAGCAGGCACAAATATTAGTCATAATAAAACATACATTTATGATAAAGATTAAAAATAGATAACATCCTTAATCTGAAAAAGGACCCCTACAAAAAATATACACCTAACATATTTAATGCTTTCTCCCTAAAATTAGAAAAGAGAAAAGGATACTCTTCTCATTATTTTGATTAGACATTTAGTAGAATACTGGCCAATGCAATGAAACAAGAAAAAAAGTGTATATGGACTAAAAAGGATAAAATTAACTTTTAATTTCCAGATAATCTAATCTCTATGTAGAAAATCCTAAGGTATCTACACATACACATACACAAACACACACACATAGACACAGCTACTAGCATTAATCAGATATAAAGCTGATGCATAAAAATCAATAATTTCCGTACATTAGCAACAATTAGAAAATAAAATTTAAAAATAATGCCACTTACAAGAGAAAGAAAACCAACACAGGAATAAATCTAAGACATTGACATTAAAAACTATAAGACATTACTGAGAAAAATGCAGTAGGATCTACAAAAATGGAAAGATAAATTATGTTTACAGAGTAGAAGATTTAATCATATTAAGATGCCCATTATACCCAAAATAGATCAATAAATCCAAAATAATTGCTATCAAAATCACAGCAGACCTTTTCGTAGAAATTAAGAAACTTGTATAAAAGTAATGTAGAAGTACAAAGGACCTAGCACAGTTAAACAATTTTCACAAAAAAGAATAAACTTAGATGATATGTTTCTTGATTTCAAGGCTTACTTATAGATGCAATAATCAAGACAGTGTGATATTTACACAGATAACCACATAAAACAATGAAAAAAAAAGAGTCTTGAAAAAGACCTTACACATTTATGCTCAATTAATTCTGACAAAGGTGTCCACTTCAAAGGGGAAAGTATAGACTTTTCAAAATATGGCGTTGGAATAATTGGTTATCCATATGGAAAAAATGAACTTTGACCTTTGTCTCATATCTTATGCCAAAATTAATTAGAAATGGCTCATACCTAAATGTCAAAGCTAAAACTATGCAACTTATAGAAAGAAACATAGGAGAAAATCTTTGTAACTTTGTTATTGGCCAAGATTTCTTATGAACTAACCATAGAATAAAAGGGAAAAATGATATATTGGACTTCATGAAAATAAAACCTCTGTTCTTCAAAAGACATTGAGACAATGAAAAGACAATAAGTAAGCTAGAAGAAAATAGTTGTTACACACGCCT
The DNA here is from genome assembly GCA_028533085.1 of Varecia variegata. Lineage (NCBI taxonomy): Eukaryota > Metazoa > Chordata > Mammalia > Primates > Lemuridae > Varecia > Varecia variegata. Next base: position 68,524,245 of record CM052438.1, on the reverse strand, counting down.
GATAAAGAACTTGTATCATGACTATATAAAGAATGCTTACAAGTCAAAAAAAGAAGAAAATAAGAAGAAAATAATCCAACACAAACAGGCAAAAGATTTTTATAGATACATCACAAAGAAAGGTATTCAAATAGACAATAAGCACATAAAAATATTCTCAACATTATTAGGTATAAGGGAATGTAAATTAAAACCACAAGATACTACTTCATACCTACCAGGATGGCTGAGAATGTGGAGCACGTGAAACACTTACACTCTGGTGTTAGAAGAGTATAACTATTAATACTTGAGAAAGCGATAGCTTTTTGTAAAGTGAATCATATGCTTCCCATAAGACATAGTGATTTTGTTCCTAGGTGTTAACACAAAGAAAAGAAAGCATGTTCAAAAAATCTTATACTCTAATATGTTTATAGAAGGTTTATATATAATAGCCAAAACATGGAAACAAACCAACTTCATCAACATACAAAAATGTATGAACTGTTTTTATTCATGCAGTGAAATACTACTCAGCAATGAAAAGGAACCAATTCATCTAACGACATGATTAAATTTTTAAAGCATTACATCAAGTGAAGAAAGCCAGACAAAAAAGACTTCATAGTGTATTATTCCAATTATGCGAAATGCTAGAAAAGGCAAAATGAATTTATGATAGAAGTCAGATCAGCAGTTACCTAGAATGAGGGCTAAGATTTACTTCAAAAGAGCATGAAGAAACTTTGTGAATTGTTCTATACCTTCACTGGGGGTGGTGTAAATATTCTGCATCTTCATTGGGAATGATAGATTCATGAGTGTATACATTTGTCAAAATTCATCAAACTGTACACTTAAAATGTTTATTTTACATGCATTGTATTTTATCTGAATTTTTATCTTAAATTAAATTTTAAAATCTCAATCACAAATTTAATCATTCACAAAATATAAGTTCTTTGAATTAGTAACTGAATCTGATATCTAATATTAAAACAGTGCTATGATACTTTCTGCCATAGCATGAATTCAGATTTAATGCAATTCGTGTCCTCTGCTCCTTTCCTCAAAGAGAAAAGGAGCATGAACTAAAGCTTCATATTCTCTTTGGTGGATGGGTTTGAGAGATAGGAAAAAACTATCTCATGATGACATAGAGGACTTTTCAGTTCAATGTAGTTGTTTACACTATAATTTTCACCACCTTTATTTTTGTACTTTATTTTTCAACATAACAGATGAACCCAAAACTATTGTTATTAACTTTGGTTTAATGCAGACCCTTCTTTTACATAATTGCATCTAATGTACCCCACTAATTGTTTTATTAAAGGATTTTATTATACTCTCTTTATCACTGTGAAATAAAATGAATCTTAATCAATTTAGGATTTTCTTTCTCTGGTGCTGTGCCTAGATTATGGGAAGCTTATTTATATATTGCCAAAGCATTGGGAAAGGACAACTACTGGCATCTGATGAGATGTCCTCATTCCTGCTGCTTTCAATTGTTCTTGCTCTCACAGATCACTGCTGTATTGTCCTTTATTTCTGACTGTACTACATCATTAGCTATGACTCTCAGCTGTTAGCCATAATTTTTCCCCTGGCATAGGAAATTTATCAGGGCTATCTATAGACTTTACCATCTCCAAGATATTCTTTGGCCGTGGGGGAATTAGTCTACTGCTTTTACATAATGCTAAAGGTCTGGTGAATTATGTGAAGCTATTTCCAGTCCATATGCCCAGACCTATGTTGCAAATCAAATACTTGCATTGACTAGGTAAACAGACAACTGAGGTAGGTGGGGAGAGGGGGCTGTGATGACCTGGAGAGGAACTTGTTCTGTGGAAAGACGGAGGCCATTATTAAGCTCTAGCAGATTGTTCTATGTGCAAATACGGACCAATGTTAACAGATCTTCTGGGTTTTCAAGAAGTTATAAATATGGTTTTATGTGAAATTTCCAAACATCAGGCCATATCTAGCATGTGGGTGGCTTTATTAGTTTCATATTGCTGGTTTAACAAATTATTACAAATGCCAGCTTAAAACAACACAACTTTATTATTTTATAGTTTAGTAGGTCAGACATCTGACATGGATCTCCCTGGGCTAAAATCAATGTGTTGAGACGCTGTGTTCCTTTTTGAAGATTCTTGGGGGAGGATTCTGTTTCCTGGCCTTTTCCAACTTTGAGAGGCTATCCACATTCCTTGGCTCATGGCCCCCTTCCTTCATCTCAAAGCCAGCAATGTCACATCACTCTGCGCCTTCATCTGTTGTCACATCTCTCTCTGACCACAGCTGGTAAGGGCTATCCATTTTTAAGGACTCATGTAACTAGATTGGATCCATGTGGATAATCCAGGATAATCTACTCATCTCAAGGCCCTTAACATTAATCACTTTTGCAATTCCCTTTCATCATGTAAGGAAACATACTCATAGGCTCCAGGGATTAGGATTGTGGGCATCTTTGGGGAACCATTATTCTGCTTTCCACAGCTACCAATTGTGACCTAGATCTTCTATGAAATCATCTCTATTCTGAGATTCTTTCTACTCCCTAAAAAAGGGTTTTGGGCCTTTTCTGTTCTCCCAGGCTTACCAAGATGCTGTCATCCCTGCCCAAGAGAAGGTTTGTGGGGGTTGGTGGGTTAAGAAGGCTCAGGATTCTCCCAGCCCTTCTCAGGGAACTGCTGGTACTCAAGGGAGCTCCTGGCTTTCTTGCTAGCTCCGGAACCAGGAGAAGATCTGGTCTCAGGGAGCAGAGGAAAAATCTTGCTTTGGCTTCATCTGAGTGATCTAAATCCTTAGTAACCTCAGGGCTAGGCTTTTGAAACTCATAAGTTTATTTTTTGCCTGGAGCTATGAGTCTATAGGGCAGCATGGTTTGGCTCCTCTACTGGGAGGAAGGTCATTAGGTAACAGGAAATACTGAAGGATGGATTAGTTAAAATACAATTTGATTATTTTTTAAATAATTTTATTTTGCCTTTTTTTTCTTTAAGTGAGAGATTTGTGTAGTCTGTACTCAATAATAAGTAGAAAACACTTAACTATGGAATATGAAATAAAGAACAATTGGCAAATACTGCATGTGCCTTAAAGTGTGCTCTTTTTCTTTTAATTATAAAAGCTGTGATTTACATCCAACTTTCTGTTCATTCTTGAACAAAATGGTTAATGATCATAAGTCAAGAATAATGTGAAATTTATTCCCCATAACTTTTGCTATTATGCTGTGTAAAGTCTTACATATAGATTAATAAGTTCATCACCTTAACTTCTTCTTAAAACATAATAATTTTAAATAAATTAATCCTATTATTTTCTTATTTACTTTTAAATTTTGAGGATGCATTTGTAATACTTTCTAGTTTCCAATTTTCTGAAAGTCAATATTACTACTAACTACTGCTTTTTAGGATGGTTAGTGGTTAGAAAAGAATGCTGGTTATTTTATTTCAAACGCAGTTACTAATAAGTATATGAAAAAGCATTCAGCCTCACTAATAAATGAAGAATGCAAATTAGAATGAGACATATCATTTTTTGCTTGTTTGATAAAGACTTCAAAAGGCAATAAAATCACAATTGCTAATATTGTATAAAATAAATTAGGAAATTACTTATTTTGTATGTCATTATGACAATAATTATTATAAAAAAATTTTAAATGTATGTATTGTTTAGAGTTTCAAGGAGACCTCAAAATGCCTAACAGCTCAAACAAAGTGGATGGTTATTTCTTGGGCATTTGTGTTGGATCAGTGAACATGTGAGTAGACCCCTTCTCTACACAGCTAGTCTGGGACCCAGGCTAACAGAAGCACTGCCATCTTTAAATACAGTCATATGCCACCTAATGACATTTTGGTCTTTTCAGACCACAGTGGAATACAAGTAGACATCAATAACAAGAGGAACTTTGGAAACTATACAAATACATGGAAATTAAACAACATGCTTCTGAACAACCATTGAGTCAATGAGGAAATTAAGAAACAAATTTAAAAATTTTTTGAAACAAATGAAGATGGAAACACAACCAACCAAAAACCTGTGATACACAGTGAAAACAATGCCAAGTGGGAAGTTTATAGCAATAAACACTTACGTCAAAAAAGTGGAAAGATTTCAAATAAACAACTTAATAATGCACCTGAAGGAACAAGAAAAGCAAGAATAAACCAAACTCAAACTTAGTAGAAAGAAAGAAATAATAAAGATCACAACAGAAATAAAAATAAATGAAATAGAGATGAAAAGTTGGTTTTTTGAAAAGATAAGCTACTAGCTAGACTAGCCAAGAAAAATGGAATGAAGACCCAAATCAATAAAATCAGAAACAAAAAGGAGACATTGCAACTGATACAACAAGAATACAGAGAATAATTAGAGACTATTATGATCTACTGTACTCTAACAAACTGGGAAACCTAGAGAAAATGGATAAATTCCTGGACACATAGAATTAGCCAAGATTAAACCAGAAAGAGATAGAAAACCTGAATAGACAAATAAAGAGTGCTAAGAATGAAGCAGTAATAAAAAGTCTCCCAAAAAAGAAAAGTCTAAACCAGATGATCTTACTACTGAATTCTGCCAAAATTACACAGAAGAACTAACACTAATTCTCAAACTATTCCAAAATATGGAAGAAGAAGGGATTCTTCCTAACTCATTCCATAAGGTCAGCATTACTCTAATAACAAAACCAGACAGGACACAACAAAACCCAGAAAACTATAGACTAATATGCCTGATGAACATAGATGTAAAAAATTTTCAGGCAAACTAAATCCAACAACACATCAAAAAGACAATATACCATAATCAAGCGGTATTTATTCCATGGATGTAAACATACATTTAATATGCATATCAATAAATATGGTACATCACATCAACACAATGAAGGGCCAATACCATACAATCATCTCAATAGTTACAGAAAACGTATTTGATAAAATTCAACATCTTCATGATAAAAATTCCCCAAAAATTAGATATAGAAGGAACATAACTCAACATAATAGAGGCTATATAAGACAAACCCACAAGTAACATTATGCTGAATGAAGAAAAACTAAAGTCTTTTCTCTAAAAACTGGAACAAGAAAAGGATGCCCACTTTCACCACTTTCATTCAACATAATACTGAAAGCTCTGGCCAGAGCAATTAGGGAAGAGAAAGAAATAAAAGGTATCCAAGCTGGAAAAGAGGAAGTCAAATTGTCCTTCTTTGCAGATGACATGATTTTATATATAGAAAATCTAAAGATTCTATCAGAAAACTTTTAAAACTGAAAATGACTTCAGTAATTTTGCAGGATACAAAATTAACATACAAAAATCAATAGCATGTGCATACGTTAATAACAATCTAGCTGAAAAAGTAATTAAGAAAGCAATTCCATCTACAACAGCTACAAAAAAAAAAAAAAAAAAAAAACCTAGAAATAAATTTAACCTAGGAGCTGAAAGATTTCTACAGGGAAAACTACAAAACACTGATGAAAGAAATGGAAGAGGACACAAACACATGGAAAGACATCCCATGCTAATGGATTGGAAGATTAATATTTTTAAAATAACAATATTACCCAAGACAATCTACAGATTCAATGCAATTCCTTTGAAAAAAAAACAATGACATTCTTCTTAGAAATAGAAAAAACAATTTTAAAATTTATATGGAACCACAAAAGACCCCAAATAGCTAAAGCAATACTAAGCAAAAAGAACAAAGCTGGAGGCATCATACTACCTGCCTTCACAATATACTACAAAGCTATAGTAACCAAAACAACATGTTACTGGTATAAAAAGACATATAGATTGATGGAACAGAATAGAGAATCCAGAAATATATATATATATACATATATATATGTGTATATATATGTGTGTGTGTATATATATATATATATGTATATACATATTTACAGCCAACTAATTTTCAGCAAAGGCACCAAGAATATACATTGGGGAAAAACAGTCTCTTCAATAAATAATGTTGGGAAAACCAGATATCCATGTGCAGAAGAATGAAACTGGACTCTTATCACTCACCATATTCACAAGTCCACTCAAAATGGATTAAAGACTTAAATGTAAGACCCAAAACTATAAAACTACTAGAAGAAATCATAGGGGAAACACTTCAGGACATTTGTCTAAGCAAAGATTTTATGGCTAAGGCTTCAAAAGCACAAGCGAGAAAAAGAAAAATATACAAATGGGACTATATTAAACAAAAAGCTTCTGCACATGAAAAGAAACAATCAACAGGGTGAAGAGACAGCCTGTAGAATAGAAGAAAATGTTTTCAAACTATTCATCTGACAAGGGACTAATAACAGGAATATATAAGTAACTCAAATCAACAACAACAAAAAAGCATATAATCCAATTAAAAGTTAACAAAGGATCTGAATAGACACTTCTCAAAAGAAGACATTCAAATGGCCAATAGGTATATGAAAAAGTGCTCAACATCACTAATCACCAGGGAAATGCAAATAACATCCACAATGAGATAGCGTCTTATCCCAGTTAGAATAGCTCCTATGAAAAAGACAAAAACCAAAAAATGCTACTCAAGATGTAGAGAAAAGAGAACTGTTGGTGGGAATGTAAATTAGTACAGACATTATGGAAAACAATGGAAGTTTCTCAAAAAACCAAAAATAGAACTACTGTATGACCGAGCAATTCCACTGCTAGGTATATGTCCAAAAGAAGGGAATTCAGTATATCAAAAAGATATCTGCACTTTCATGTTTATCACAGCACTATTCATAATAGCCAAGATATGAAATCAACCTAAGTGTCCAACAATAGATGAATGGATAAAGAAAATGTGGTATATATATACTCAATGGGATACTATTCATCCATAAAAAAGAAGGAAATGCTGTCATTTGTAGCAAGATGGATGGAACTGAAGATGATTATATTAAGTGAAATAATCCAGACAAAAAATTCTCACATGCTAGAACTGAAAATGTTGATCTCGTGGTGGTAAAGAATAGAATAATGGTTACCAGAGACTGGGAAGAGTAGCAGAAAAGGAAGAATAGAGGTTGGTTAATGGGTACAAGGATATAGTTATATAAAAGGAATAACTTCTAATGTTCAATAGAAAAGTAGGGTGACTATATTGAAATAGTTTACTGTATATTTCAAAATAGCCAGAAGAGAAAATTTGAAATGTTCTCAACCCAGAGAAATGATAAATGTTTGAGGTGATGGATATCTCAGTTACCCTGATTAGATCATTACACATTGTATGCATGTATCAAAATATCACATGTACCCCATAAATATCTAAAATTATGTATCTTTCAATAACAATGTTTTAAAAATTAAAAGTGACAAAAGTTATCTCTCTATATAGCTTATTTTCATCATTATTTGGATTCTTTTGTAGAGACTACACAGATCACTTAAACTGAGAATTGTATACATAGCTGGATACCTATTCCAAGTCTCTTTGAATGTAGCTATGTAGGTAAATTTAAATAACATAAACCTAGGATTGCAATGGGCCCAATAGCTTAAATAGCTATTAAGAATCTATTAACAGCCCTCAACAAACTAGGCATAGAAGTAATATATCTCAGAATTATAAAAGCCATATATGACAAACTCACAGCCAGCATCATACTGAATGGGGAAAAGTTGAAAGCATTCCCCCTCAGAACTGGAACAAGACAAGGTTGCCCACTATCACCACTTCTATTCAACATAGTGCTGAAAGTCCTAGGCAGAGCAATCAGGCAAGAGAAGACTATTTATTAAGGGTATCCAAATCAGGAAAGAAGAGGTCAAACTATCACTCTTCACTGGTGATATGATCTTGTATCTAGAAAACCCCAAAGATTCCACTAAGAGTCTCCTGGAATTGATAAATAAATTCAGCAAAAGCTCAGGATACAAAAATCAATGTACATAAATTAGTAACATTTCTATGTACTAATAACGGTCAAGTTGAGAGTCAAATCAAAGACTCAATACCATTCTCAATAGCTACAAAGAAAATAAAATATGTAGGAATATACTTAACTGAAACAAGGAGGTGAAATATCTCTACAAGAACTACAAAACTCTGAGGAAAGAAATCACAAAGCATGCAAACAAATGGAAAAACGTATCATGCTCATGAACAGGCAGAATCAACATTGTTAAAATGTTCATACTATCCAAAGTGATTTACAAACTCAATGCAATCCCCATCAAGTTACCAAAATCATACTTTACAAATCTAGAAAAAATATTAATAATTCTATGCTTTGTTTGGAACCAGAAAAGAGCCCAAATAGCCAAAGCAATGTTAAGCAAAAACAAAAAACAAACAAACAAAAAAATCTGGAGGGATCACATTACCAGACTTCAAACTATACTACAAGTCTATAGCAACCAAAACAACATAGTACTGGTACAAAAATAGAGACATAGACCAATGGAACAGAACATAGAACCCAGATATAAAACCATCTACCAACAACCAACTGAGCTTTGACAAAGCATACAATATACACCGAGGAAAATTAGCTCTATTCAATACATGGTGCTGGGAAAATTGGATAGCCACATGTAGAAGAGTGAAATAAGACCCCTACCTCTCACCACTCACACAAAATTAATTCAAGATGGATAAAAGACTTACATGTAAGTCAGGAAACCATAAGAATTTTAGAGGAAAATGTAGGAAAAACTCTTCTAGATATTGGCCTAGACAAGGAATTTATGACTAAGACCACAATGGCAATGATGGCAACAACAAAAATAAATAAATGAGATTTGATTAAACTAAAAAGTTTCTGTATAGCTAAGGAAACAATCAACAGAACAAATATACAACCTACAGAATGGGAGAAAATATTCACAAGCTACACATCTAATAAAGGGTTAATAACCAGAATTTACAAAGAAGCAAATCAGCAAGAAAAAAAAGAAACAACCTTATTAAAAAGTAGGCAAAAAATATGAACAGAAGCTTCTCAAAAGAAGAAAGGCAAATAGTCAATAAACATAAGAAAAAATGCTTAACATTACTAATTGTTAGGAGAAATGCAAATTAAAACCATAATGAGATATCACCTTACAGTCAGAATGGCTTTTATTAAAAAGTCCAAAAACGATAGATGCTGGCATGGATGCAGAGACAAAGGGACACCGTTGGTGGGACTGCAAATTAGTACATCCTCTATGGAAAACAGTATGGAAATTCCTCAAAGAACTAAAAGTGGTCCAATCCAGCAATCCCCCTATTGGATATTTACCCAAAGGAAAAAAAGACTTTTCATCAGAAAGACACCCACACTCAAGTGTTTATTGCAGCACAATTCACAATTGCAAATATGTGGAATCAGCCCAAGTATCTATCAGCTCATGATTGGATTAATAAAATGTGGTATATGTATATCATGGAGTACTACTCAGCCATAAAGAAGATGAATTAATACCTTTTGCAACAATCTGGATGGAATTGGAGACTATTCTCCTAAGTGAGTATCTCAAGAATGGAAAAACAAACACCATATGTACTCCCTATTAAATTGGAACGAAGCACACATGTGCACAGAAGGAAGGAAAACTCAGTGAAAATCAACCAGGTAGAGCGGGGAGGAGTGCCTTTCCCTTGGTATAAAGAAACCTACCTAATGGGTACTATGAACACTATTTGGGTGACAGGCATACCTCCAGCTGGGACTCAAGCATCACAAAAGTTATCCATGTAACTTAAAACATTTGTACCCACTCAATATTTTGAAATAAAAAAATGAAGGATAAAATAAGCACCCTAAAAATGAATCTATTAATATTAAGGCATTATCCTATCTATAAAGAATAATTTTCTGCTTGGTTATAAATATCAGCAAAATGGGGCTTTGGGGAAATGGTCTTCTATGGAGCTTTCAGGTTGCACCCTGCATAAGAGCTCTGAGCTAAGGGGCTGAGTCAGGGCTAAAATCCATATTTTGTTTGCTTTGCCAAGATGCACCCTTGTTTGCGGCTGCATCTATCTAGGCCCTTGAAGAAGGAGAACTATTCTTCATTAGCACTTAAAGGCTCTGTTTGATATCTCTGCTGTCCTAGGTGTTGTGTCTAAAGCTGTAATACACCTTATTAAGCTTCTTTTGCAGTTAAAAAGATTTGTCAGCACAGTATTAAGGATTAGGATTAAAACGGACCACTTATTGGTTTAGCCTGGATGTTCATTCATTCACTCACCCATCCATCAATCCATTCATTTGACACATATGCACTGGTTTTCTCTTATACGCCAGGCTTTATACTAAACTTCTCAGATGCAAAAGTGAACATGAGAGACCCTGCCTTCAAGGAGTTTAAAATCAGCTTGTGGCATCATTTGAAAAATTACAATTCAACAGTTAATAGAAGTATGAACAAGACACATTTGTGAAAAGTAGTAATGATCTCGGCTGGCTCCGCAGAATAATGTCTCTGGACCCTTCTCAGCCCTCAACTCCTAACATCACCTCTGTTTTATACGGCTTGCAACTCAGCTAATCAGCTTTCATGTGAGTCCTTAGCTCAGCCAGGCACTGGGTAAGCTCTAAAGCTACACTGTCAAAATAGAGGACAAGAGGATGTGGTGCAGAGTATCATTAGTGTCCTGATGATATTCTAATATTTTCACTAAGAAATAATAAATATTTTTAATAGAAATCCAGAAATTCCTTGGGCCTGGCCTGATTTTCACAGGAGCTATCTAAAGAAAGTTGGTAAAGGTATATTACAGAGTCAGTGGGAGAAAGTGGATTGATCTTCTTTGGAAAGAAGAATTGAAATTAAAAACTGTGAGCTAACATGTCATGTATTTCTGGGGCATTTTTTAAATAGGTGTACATGAGTCTATAAAATTAAATTTAAGTCTTTTAAAAGTGAATTCCAAAAAATGATATTCTTTTTTGGGCAAAATAGAGAGTATCCTCTTTTTTCTTTGTTCTCCCTTAGAGAAGAGTATAACAAGTAAAATAGAATGTCAAAATATTCTAGTTAAAATGCACAACATCAGAGATTCAGCTCCATTGCTATTATGTTAGAGCAGTGTGGTAGCTAAGAACAATGGAATGGGAATGAACACTTCCAGGCCCAGTCTGCTTAATTTGAGCAGAGCACTTTTAGCACTAATTTACCTGATTGACAGCAATGTTAGCAGTGGGAAGGAGTATATGGGGATCATTAATGATAAGCAGTGGAAACTTTGAGTTATTTTTTTATGCCTTTTAAACTAATATGGTATAAGGGCCTTTTTACTAAGACAAGATTCATAGTACTTAAAATGGAAATCTGACATGCACAATGTGTGCCTGTGTGAAGAGGCAGCTTTACAAATTTTCTGAAGCTAGATGGGTGGTAGTTCATCAACTGGAAACATGACAAAGCTGAGAGGTCATCATGAGGGATTTTAGCTCCTCCCTTAATCTGTGATTGGTTACTTAGCCAAAGTTCTCCTTAATGTTGGTGGTGCTAAGTCTGTATTAAACACTGCACTCAATCTGATGCTTGGTAAATGAGAAAGTTGTGAGAAACTAGACAGAAATGATGCACTTAAGTTCTAGGAGATTACATTAATGTTACCATAAACAGGAAATCAAATTGTCATTGTCTCAGAGGAGAAGAGAGAAAAAAAAACTATTTATACCAGACACATCATAAAATTAAGATACTTCACATAAAATATGAATTACTTGCATCCCGAGAGAAAATCATTAAATATAAGCATATACAAAGACAATTTTGACTGTAACAGAAATGAAATAAACTCAGAATCTGATCAGGCCATTACACAAAGACATAATCGCTAACTAGACCCCCTTTACTAGAGAGGCAGCCTATTTCTTAGAGAGCAAGGACTGCAGAAAATTTGGTGATGAAGGGAAAGAATGAGGCAGTGAAAGAGAAGGTTTCAGTAATACCTTTGCCAAGTACCGCTTCCCATCCCCTAAGCCCAATTCTGATTACTTTTGCCATTTTAGAAGGCTCAAAGCCTGAGAATCTGATGCAGAAATAGACTAAAAAATTGAACTTCATGTAAACTATTTATAGGTTTGCTAGCCCAGAGAAATAGGATGAGAAACAAACAGCAGCAGCAGCAAATTCAAAATTGGCTATAAATCTCAAATAGGAAGTATAAGACTCACATTGGGCATGGTATATCAGGATCAGCTTTAGAACTAAGAGATATTTATACATACATAAAAAGAGAACGTCTTTCATTAGTTCTCTCAGCTTGTTGAAGAAAAATTGTAGCAGAGAATTGATACCCATAGGAAAAACCTATTACTGGGGCAAAGCATTGTTTGTATTTCCTGCTTTATTACTATAAGTGATTAAACTATTAGCATCTTTGCTAAAGTAAAGAAGGTTATGTTCCTAACATATGAATGGGGCCAGAGCTTAAAGGATTCAAATATTGACTTTTTTTTGTAGCCTCAGGCAGGTCCTTTAGCCTTTGTCACTTAATTCAATCTTTCTACATAGCTCAGTGAAAAGCTATAGAGCCTCCCTCAACAGAATTGCTAGTAGCCTAGGGATACTCATGCCGTCTTCAGGGTTCATCTGATACCAGGGGACAAAGCAAGTGACTGTACACTGGCAAGAGATCAGGCAATGCTTTCGATGATGCTAGTCTTAACCCTGAGGGCATTATCTTATTGGCCCTGGGCATTTTACACTCCATGTTCTTGAATGCTAACAGAGGCAATGTTTAAAATGGTATAGCAGTTCCCTAATGAGTTATAATCAAATACTGGAAGCTCTTCCTACATGTAAATATGTCCTGAGATTCAGTTGAGCTTGTTAAAATTTACTAACTCATTGTAATACATTCTGAGAACAAATGATGGTGGGCATTGTGCTTCATAAGGTGATAAAATTTTTAAAAAGAAAATACATAGTCCAGTCTTCAAAGATGTAACCATTTAATGGAGGAAGCAAATGTATAAACAAACATTACCATGTAATGTGATTGGAGCCATAAGGGGTCATATGAAGTTCTTTCAGGGTAGCAAGGAAAGGAGTAACATACTATCTTAGGAAGTTGGGCAAAGTTGCACAGAAGTATCCAGTATGGATATTTGAACTGGGTTTTGAAGAATGAAAGTAGAGGTCACTATATGAGAGTTATGTGAGAGATTTCCTTATAGAAGGTTAAAGATAGAGCAAAGGCCCAGAGGAATGGAAAATGTGTGTTCAGAATAGAGATGTTAAATGTATGTAATGGGGACTGATAAAAGATTAGTTTGGAAAGGTAGGTTGGGTTCTGAGTTGAAAAGGGTTTTGGATGCAATTCTAATGCAAGGTCTCAATGGATTAGTTCATCATGGAATCATTTCAGTGGCTTGCCTTCCCAAGACTTCACTTCTGCATTTATATTATTTCTTTAAATAGTAATTTTTTACCTTTCCTTTTTTATTTCAATAGATTCAAGGGCTACAAGTAGAGTTTTGTTTTAATAAATGGATATATTTTATAGTGGTGAAATCTGGGCTCTTAGTGTGTGCCCATCACTTGAATAGTGTACATTGCACCCAATAGGTAATTTTTCAGCCCTCACCCCCAACATTCTCTCCTTTTGAGTCTCTAATGTCTATTATTCCACTCTGTATGATTGTGCATACCCATAGCTTAGTTTCTACTTATGAGGGAGAACATGTGGTATTTGGTTTTACATTTCTGAGATACTTCACTTAGGATAATGGCCTCAAGCTCCACCCAAGTTGCTGCAAAAGACATTATTTCATTTTTTCTTATGACTGAGTAGTATTCTCTGCAATATATGCATCACATTTTCTTTAGATTGATAGCCACTTAGGTTGATTCCTTATCTTTGCAATTGTGAATTGTGTGGCAGTAAACATATGAGTGCAAGTATCTTTTTGATAGAATGACTTCTTTTCCTTTGGGTAGATGTCCCACAGTGGGATTGCTGGATCAAATGGTAGGTGTTTTAGTTCTTTGAGGAATCTCCATACTGTTTTTCATACAGGTTGTCCTAATTTACATTCCCACCAACAGTGTATAATATGCAAGCCCTTTATACTGCATCCATGCCAACATCTGTTGTTTTTTGACTTTTTAATAATGGCCATTCTGACTTTGGCGAGGTGGCATCTCATTGTGGTTTTAATTTGCATTTCTCTGATGATTAGTGATGCTGAGAATTTTTTCATATGTTTGTTGGACATTTTTATACCTTCTATTGAAAAATATCTGTTAATGTCATTTGTCCACTTTTTAATGTTATTTTTTCTTATTGAATTGTTTGAATTCCTTATAGATTCAGGATGTTTGTCTTTTGTTGGATACATAGTTTGCAAGTATTTTCTCCAATTCTGTAGGCTGTCTATTTATTCTGTTGTTTATTTTTCTGTGCAGAAGATTTTTAGTTTAATTAAGTCCCATTTGTCTATTTTTGTTTCTGTTGCATTTGCTTTTGGGGTCTTAGTCAATTCATTCTTTGCGTAGGCCAATGTCCAGAAGAGTTTTTCTTAGTTTTTCTTCTGGAATGTTTATGGTTTCAGGTCTAAATTTAAGACTTTAATCTACCTTAATTTTTTTTTAAATATGGCGAGATATAGGGATAAAGTTTCAGTCTTCTGCATATGGCTATCCAGTCTTCCCAACAACATTTATTAAATAGTGTGTCCTTTCGACAGTGTATGCTTTTGTCTGCTTCAGTGAAGATCAGTTGGTTGTAAGTAGATGGTTTTATTTTTGTATTCTCTATTCTGTTCCATTGATTTAGTTGTCTATTTTTATACCAGTGCCATGCTGCTTTAGTTATTATAGCCTTATAGCATAGTTTAAAGTCAGGTAATGTGATGCCTCCAGTTTTGTTCTTTTTGCTTAGGATTACTTTTGCTATTTGAACTCTTTTGGGGGTCCATGTTAGTTTTAGAAATGTTTTTCTAATTCTGTGAAAAAATGACATTAATATTTTGATGGTAATTTTGTTGAATCTGTAGATTGCTTTGGACAGGACAGTAATTTGTGTCCACATTTTAGCTATTAAACCTGCTATGTATGTTCATGTATACATCCTTTATGGAAATACACTTCCATTTTTCTTAGGCAAATACCTTGGAGTGAAATGGCTGTACCATATGGTAAGTATAAGACTAACTTTTTAAGAACTTACTGAACTGTTTTTGACCAGGAGAGAATGAGAGTTCCAGCTGCTCCACATCCCTGTCAGCACTTGTTATGATGAGTCATTTTAATTTTAGGCATGCTAATATATGTAGTAGTAGTTCATTGAAATTTTTTCTTTTATTTCAGCTTATGATGGGGGTACAAAAGTTCTGGTTAAATATATTGCCCATGCCCCTCCCATCCCCCCGAGTCTGAGCTTCAAGCGTGTCCATCCCCCAGACAGTGCATATCACACTCATCATGTAGGTATACACACATCCCCTCCCCCACCCCCATCCCCCCAAATCAGAACTTCAAGCGTGTCCATTCCCCAGACAGTGTGCATCGCACTCATTATGTAGATATACACCCATCCCCTCCCTCCTCCCCCCACCTCTGTCCAATACACAATTGGTGTTATTCCCAAATGTGCACTTAGGTGATGATCAGGGAAACCAATTTTCTGGTGAGTACATGTGGTGCTTATTTTTCCATTCTTGGG
>CM052438.1:68460529-68508078 GCA_028533085.1 Varecia variegata | reverse complement strand
CACCTATTTACATGCTCTGCGATTTCCTTCCTCAGTGTTTCATAGTTCTCCCTATAGAGGTCCTTTACCTCCTTAGTTAAATTTATTCCTAGGTATTTTATTTTCTTTGTTGCTATTTTGAAGAGTATTGAGTCCTTAATTTGGTTCTCCATTTGACTGTTATTGGCATATATGAATGCCTCTGATTTGTGTGTATTGATTTTGTATCCCGAGACTTTACTGAATTCATTGATCAATTCCAGGAGTCGCTTGGTTGAATCCTTGGGGTTTTCCGGATATAAAATCATATCATCAGCAAAGAGTGATAGTTTGATCTCTTCTTTCCCTATTTGGACTCCCTTGATTCTGCTCTTTTGCCTGATAGCTCTCGCAAGGACTTCCAATACTATGTTGAAAAGTAATGAAGACAGTGGGCACCCTTGTCTGGTTCCAGTTCGAAGTGGGAATGCTTTCAATTTTTCCCCATTCAGTATGATGTTGGCTGTGGGTTTGTCATATATGGCTGTTATTATTTTAAAGTATGTCCTTTCTATACTCATTTTCATTAGAGTTTTATCATTAAGAGATGTTGAGTTATATCAAATGCTTTTTTGTCATCTATTAAAATAATTGTAAGGTTTTTGTTCTTGGTTCTGTTAATGTGATGTATCATATTAATTGGTTTGTGTATGTTGGACCATACTTGCATTCCTGTGATGAATCCTACTTGATAATGGTGAATAATCTTTTTAATATATTGCTGAATTCAGTTTGCTAGTAGTTTTTTTTTTTGAGGATTTTTTGTATCTAGATTCATCAGTGATATTGGCCTGTGGTTTTCTTTTTTTGTTGTGTCCTTATCTGGTTTTGTGTCCTCATCAGTGTAATGTTCACCTAACAGAATGAGTTTGAAAGTATTAACTCCTCTTCAATTTTTTAAAGAGTTGAGTGAGATTGGTATTAGTTCTTCTTTAAATGTTTGGTAGAATTCTGTAGTGAATCCATTAGGTCCTGGGCTTCTCTTTGATAGAAGACTTTTTGTTATGGCTTCCATCTTATTACTCATTGGTTTGTTGAGGTTTTCTATTTCTTCATGGTTCAATCTTGGTGGTTGTATGTGACCAGGAATTTATCCATTTCTTCTAGGTTTTCCAATTTGTTATTGTATACTTCTTCATAATGGCCTCTAATGATGCTTTGTGTTTCTGAGGTCTCAGTTGTTATGTCTCCTTTTTCATTTCTGATATTATTTATTTGGGTCTTCTCTCTTTTTTCTTTGTTAGTCTAGCTAAAGGTCTATCAATTTTGTTTATCTTATTGAAAAACCAACATTTCATTTTGTTGATAATCTGTATGTGTTTTTAGTCTCAATTCATTTGTCTGCTCTGATCTTTATTATTTCCTTCCTTCTACTAATTTTGAGTTTGAGTTGTTCTTGCTTTTTTAATTCCTTGTGGTGACTCATTAGGTTGCTTATTTGCATTCTTCTTTTTTGATATAGGTATTTATTGCTATATACTTTCTTCTTAGTACTGCTTTTGCCATGTCCTATAGATTTTGGACTGTTGTGTCTCCATTTTCATTTGTTTCAAGAAATTTTAAAATTTTGTTCTTAATTCCTTCATTGCTCCACAGGCAGTCAATTCTAAGGCACATTCTACATAACTTCTCAGAAGGTTCCAGGAGGGTTAAGTCTGCAGTGGTGATGACCTGAATGTATGTTTGTTTTGACTTTTTTTCCTTCCCTGTTACACTCTTCTTAGTCCTCCATTCTTATTCCCTGGGATCATATGCCAAAAGAAACTACCCTCACCATAGCCTTTGTTTGAGACTCTGTGTTCCTGGAGGGGTGGGGTGCTGAGGACAACACAAGCTAAAAATAATCATCAATGACATGTGTTCCAAAGGTCATTTCTCTTTCCTCATTATATTCCACCTGTCAGAAACATTGGACTAGAGTTGACTTCTCTCTCTTTTGTGACAAAGGTTACTCTCTTGGTTTCCGTGTTGCACATTCACATGTTTTTTTCTTACTACCTCAGTGGTTTCTCCTTAGTCTATGTCATTGGTGTTACATTTTATGTTCCACCTGTAAATGTTGGAAGTGTTTCAAGATTCAATCCTTGAACCTTTTTCAGTTCACATTCTTTCCCTACAATATCTTATCTAGTACCTTCGCTATCATCAAAATGCTAATAAATACCAAATTTGTATCTTCATGATCCCTTCACTGACCTCCAGACTGCAATACATCTGCTACTATATACTTGACACCTCCCCTTGAATGTCTAATGGGCTTCTCAAAATTATCTATGCAAAACTGATTCCTAAATCTGTTTCTGATCCAGCCTTCTCAATCATCCATATTGTCCAAGACTGAGTCACTCTTTTTCATTTATATTCTAAGTACATTTCATAAACAAGTCCCATCAGCTCTACCTTCAAAATATATCACCTCTTCAGTCACTTCTATCCACCATCACTGCCATCCATTCATCCATTTCACATTTATCCATATTTACTGCCTAATCTAGGTCATTATTATCTTTCTCCTGAACCATAATAATAACCTCCTAACTGGTCTTACAGCTTCTATTTTTGCTCCTTAGAATTCAATCTCTGCACAGTAGAGAGAATTATCTCTTAAATTCATTAATCAGAAACATGTCATTCCCTGGCTTAAAACCCTCCAAAAAGCTTTCTGCTGCACTTAGAATAAATCTAATGAGTTAGCATAACCTTCAAGACCCTACAATTAGCCGGGCATGGTGGCGCATGCCTGTAGTCCCAGCTACTCGGGAGGCTGAGGCAGTAGGATCACTTAAGCCCAGGAGTTTGAGGTTGCTGTGAGCAAGGCTGACGCCACGGCACTCACTCTAGCCTGGGCAACAAAGAGAGACTCTGTCTCAAAAAAAAAAAAAAAAGACCCTACATGAACTGGCTGCTGCCTGCCCATCTGACCTCATCATCTACTATGCTCCACCTCTCCCAGTATGCTACAGTTACGCTGGCCTTTTGTCTAATCTATGAATTTATCAAGCATATTCCTGCCTCAGGGAATTCTTACATTCTGTTTCCTCTTCCTGGAACAAGCTGCCACCATATGTTCATAGAGCTAGATCCTTGTTGTCATTTGTTTCAACTTAAATGTCACCTCCTTAGAGAGGTCTTTAAGTCTATCCTGTATACTGTTTCTCATGCCCACTAAATCTACATCATATTTTTAAACTTTTGTATACTTATCACTATCCACAGTGGCTATGTTCATTTATTTGTTTAATTGTTTATCATCTCTTTCTCCCTTGGGAATGCAAGCTTTATCGGAGCACTTAACATTCTTTACACTGCAATACCTCCAGTGCCCAGCAGTCTTCCTGATACTAGATGGAGTTTAGCAAACATATATTGAATGAATGAGTAAAAGATTCCATTCACTTCAAAGCAAAGTTCTGTTTTAAAAACAAAAAAACAAACAAACAAACAAAAACAAACTTTAAAACTATGGATCCTACTCTGCCTTGCTGTTAAAATATTTATTCTTTGTAATTTGTCAGTTTTACCTAATCTTGCCTTCAGTTTTCACTTAGTAATTTCCTCAGCAATTTCTAAATCATGGGAATATATTGTGGTAATTTAAAGGAATGTATGCACATAGCTATTTCTTATTTGCTACTGTTATTCATAGATATGGTTCTGCTGATTCATTATTTGTAAGATACAAACAGAAATAGTATTATGTAGTCAGAAAAACATCAAATTGAAGTTGAAAGGACAACCTTCTACTATCAGTTCACTCATTTGTAGTAGTTATAAAATCAATTTGTTTTGCCTCCATGTTGATTCAAGTCCCAAAAGGAATACAAAAGATGTCCCTGGTGTCAGAGAGGTGGCAACACTGTGAGCAAGCTGACTGTAGATCAGAGTTTTGTGTGTGCTCCCCATGGACTAAGAAAGGGCCTACTGGAAGAAAACAGGCACAAGAACTGTTTTAAAAGATGCCCAGGAGAGGTTCCTGACAGACGTGAGGTATTCACAGCAGCTAGAAACCTGTGGCATGCCATGGATGATTATAGAAGCTGGAGAGTGCATCTAGCTGTAGGATGATGTCAAAGGAGTTGCTGTGAGACATTCTGCATGGAAATGATCCTAGGAATCCATGAAAGAAACAGTCAGGTTTAAATGCCTACAGTTAACATTATACTTAATGCTAGAGATGGAGTACTTTTCCCCAAGATTGAGAACAAGACAGAGATGTGCACTATCACCATTTCTATTCAACTTTGTATCAAAAGCCCTACTCAGTGTAAAGAGGCAAGGAAAATAAATAAAGGGCACTTTTAATGACCCAAACCAGTAAGCAACCCTTATTAATGTATCATGAAATTTAGCACTTTCATACGTTGAAATACTAAACAATAAAAACAAAAACTATGGGTGTATGCAACAACCTGAATGAAATTCAAAAGCATTGTGCCAAATGAAGGGAGCCAGACACTAAAGGCTGTGTATTTATATGATTTCATTCATATGACATTCAGTGAAACGTAAAACTATACGGAGAATAATCAGATCAGTTGCAGATGGAGAGATTTGACTAGCAAGAGGCAAAAGGGAACTTTCTGGAGTGATAGAAAAATTCTATGCCTTGATCATGCGGGTAGTTACATGACTGCATAGTATATGGTTGTCAAGAGTCATACTTTCCACTTAAAGGGGTAAGTTTTCTGCAAGAAACTCAATAAATTTGACTTTAAAATTTAATTATTATGAACAGTTAAAATGTAGACATAAAAGAAGAAAAAAAAGAAAAGATAAAAAAATTTTAAAAGTATAGGGAAAAAAGAAAAAGAAAGGAAAATTTTTTTTAAAAAGTTAATTATGCCATGTGCTATAATGAAGATATGTAGAATAGGTAAAAAGAACACAGACAAGGGAAATATAGCCTACAATAGAATGCGGAATGATTTGAAATAAATATAAGGTCTATATTTATCATTCCACAATAACTCTGAGCTTCAAGTGGTCAAACAATAAAATACCTGAGCTGCTGAGGCTGAAAGGGATGTTGGATGATGTTATACAAATGTATAATTGCACCATGTTCCTGACCATTTGAATATATGCTTCCTGAGAGCAGAAATTTGGTCTCATTTATTATGTTATCTCCTGTGCTTAGCATAATGTTTGGAAATTCATAGGTACACCACGAATCCTTCTTGATTTACAGGTTTACCATCCAGTGGGAAATCAGTTTTAAGCTTCTAGAGTCTAATCAGAAGGTTACTCTTCTCAAAAGTAAAAGTATAGTTTAAAACACCTAGCCTGTTTCCACATCAAGGACAGACCACAGAGAAAATGGCCACTAATTAAAGGGTGTTTGGATTGGAAAATGGAGGTAAATCTCAAACAAACTGAAAGAGTTATTGGTAATAATTAGTGGCAAGAATTTTGCAGAGGGAATTCCAAAAAATGCATGTCCTTAGTGATTCCAGTAATTAAAAGTAACCTACAGACTGCAAACGGAACCTTAGAAAATCTGGAGATGCTAATAACTCTGTACTATGACTCTTCAGAATCCTGTGGAACAAGAACAGTGTGAGATACAGTCTCATCCAAATTTGAAGACAAAAAAAGTAAAGGGATGTAGACTGTCCCAGAGGAAACCTTTCTCTTTTTTAAACTTATCTGGATAAGGGGTTTTACTTACTGAGGAAGAATATGACATTATATTAGAACTATATTTTATGCCATTATAGTTTATTGGTACATAATTAGGCCTCCTTAATCTTATATTAAATTCAACTAACTCTTTTGTTCTTTCTATAAAGTCTAAATGACAAGAACCCCAAGTTCAGGTATCAATCAAGCAAAATATAGGGTCTGTAATCCTCCTACCTGACATTGAACCAGGAAGACTACACAGAATGAGAAAAATAGGAAGGTAGTGCCTCTTTGGGGCTATTGTAATTAGATTTATTTCAAACTGGGAGGATGTATACCTCTGGGATTCTAATCAGGATTCAGGGATCTAGGTTGGACTGTATAATCAACCATTTTCTTGCAATATTCTTAACTTCCTTGCCAAATATTTCTTCTTATGTAGATGTAACTCAAATCTAGGTTAACATTACGCTTATATTCTAAAAGCAATCCCAAAGAAATATTATTTATCCTCTCACTTTTTCCCACCCTTCCACAGATTCTTAAAGTTCAAGTACATCAAAATGTTTACTGTACTTCAATTATATTCACCCCCACATACAGATCTGCATACTTCCTCCTGGAAGTCTGCTGATCTTTCAAGTCTGGCTGAGTGCTCATCAGGTGTGTTCTTCCTAATAGGGTGCTTATCACATTGTGTAAGTGCATATTTTTCTTCTGCCTCTAACTAGACTGTAAGGTTCTACGGTCAGGGTCCAAGTCTGTATTATTCATCTTCAAAACCCAGAACTGAATACCATGCCTTGTTCTTATTAAATACTCTGTAAATATACACTGAAAAAAGTGAATACTCGCTTTAATTTTATTCATATTATTAATAATTTTCTTTAGGGCTATGAAAACAGAATCTTAGCAGAACTAAACAACTTGTAACCTGCTTGAGAGTTTTCTTAATCAGCACCTACTAGGGTCTGAACTTATTTTTATTTTTGTGCCAGTTAAGTACAAAGTTAAGCAAGGAATAAAGCCAGACAGAGAATACAATACATTCTTGTAGATTTCTTTTAACCTCCCACTAGGAAACTAATAAGATGGAGACAAGGGGCAGTGGTAGAAAAGGAAAGAATAAGATATCCTCTGAATAATGGCACTACTTAAATATTTCCTTAATAAATGCCACAGCATTTGGGAATTCATTAAAGGGAAGAACACTTTTTTCTATATGTTAACTGCAGTTTCAGCAATAGGAAAGATGATTAAGAGATTCTTTGAATGAAGCTCAACTTTCTCAGCGGCAGCCTAATAGCTATGATTTTTCTAAAAAGGACTTTCCTAATAACCTATAAGCTTCCCTAATCCCTGATTCAGGAGCTGTTTTCTCTCAGCCAATGAAAATAGAATAGTTCTAGAACCAAGCCTTAAAGTTCTTAAAATTTAGAATTTCCTCTTAAGAGAAGACAAGTTGGCTAATAAGTATCTTCCTTTGCTGAATATTTTCTTCCTGTTCCCTATTTCTTGCCTATACAGGGCTCCAATTCAAGCTAGAAATTTCTGGCAATGTGCATGCATAATGGTTACCTTAAGATTGTGATGCATTTTAGAGAAGTTAGATTATTTCGTTTAAAAAAATGTATTTATAACTAGTATTTGAAGAAATAACAGATTTCAGATAAATAGAGTAAATTTTAAAGGTAAATACATAATACTTGAAAAAATATAGACCCCAGACTTATGGTTCTTCTCAATATTGGGTAAATATGAATATATTGGGTTACAACGATTCTATAGAATGCCCACCATATGGAGAATGAAGCACAGAGAGGTTAAATTATTGCCTGGATACAAGTGGTGATGCATTCTGTTATTAATTCACACTTATCACAGATAATTCATCTTAAAATAAAATTTTAAAATGCTTACATACTAATTTAATAAAAGCAAAGTGAAGGATAAAACTGATGTAATTATGAAAATGATCCAAGCTTTTATAGAATTTCTACCTAGAACATCTAGACTATTGGGCAAAAGTAATTGCCCTTGGGTTACCTGATAATTTCCTGAGGTCTTAACTTTTGTGTAAATTACATACATCCATTCCTGATACTATCAATACGAATGCACGATGGATACTAGAAATTTACCTAACAGCATCAAGAACTCATACACTATAACATAGTAAGCTAAGGAATTTTTATACACACACATACACACATATATATTCCAAGTGAACTTAATTTCCTTCTATTAAAGGATGGAAAATATTGCTAATTCACAGTTATCATAATTAGGGGAAGATCTTTATGATAAAAGAAGAGCCTCATCAAAGAACAATGTGTTAGTCCATTTTGTGCTGCTATAAAGGAATACATGTGATGGGACAATTTATAAAAATAAAAGAGGTTTATTTGGCTCACAGTTCTGCAGACTATGTAGGGAGGACACCAACATCTGCTTCTGGTGAGGATTTCAGGGAACTTACTGTCAGGGCAGAAGACAAAGGGGAAGCAGGCGTGTCACATGGTGAGAGAAGGTGCAAGTGAGGGAGGAGGTGGTACCAGGATCCTTTAAACAACCGGCTGTCACATGAACTAATAAAGCAAGAACTGGCTTATTACTGCAAGGAGGGAACCAAACCATTCTTGAGGGATCTGCCTCCCAAGACCCAAACACCTCCCACTAGGTCCCACCTCCAATACTGGCCATCAAATTCCAACATGAGATTTGGGGGGGCTAAACATCCAAACCATAACAAACAAGAAATTGTTTTAAATTCTCTATATTCTCTCAAACCAAAGTTTTACATCAATTGTACATGAAAATCAAATCTTAAGTTTGGCACAAGTACCAAAAGATATTTGAACACCTTGGGTGACTTTTAATTTTTGAAAATAGGTATTTGTTTGTTATATGAATGTGCTATTAAAAAAGCCTTATTCAACAAAGTTTGATTGCGTACTATGTACCAGGCCTTAAACTATGTGCCATGTTGCCATATATACAAAAAAAACACCAGTAACCATAGAATTACGGGGAAAAACAAGAAAATTTATGCAGCACAATGCTTCCTTTATTCATCTAGGGTGCTACTTTTCAACTTTGACTGCTCATGCGAGTTATCTGGGAGGTACTAAAAGTTTGATGCCCAGACCTCCCTAGTTAAATAAGGATCTCTAGAGGTAGGACCCAGCTGGTTTTTCAGTTTCCTAGGTGATTGCAATATGGAACACACCTACCTAGGAAAAATTAGGGATAATGAGATGAAAATTCCACTAATTCAACAAGTGGAATCAAGTGGAAGGAGTCATTAAATAATCTTTTCCTCTAGAAATAGACATTCAATATGCATTCTCTAAAACGTAGTCAGGGCCGGGTGTGGTGGCTCATGCCTATAATCCTAGCACTCTGGGAGGCCGAGGCCGGAGGATCGTTTGAGCTCAGGAGTTCGAGACCAGCCTGAGCAAGAGCGAGACCCCATCTCTACTAAAAATAGAAAGAAATTATATGGACAACTAAAAACATGTAGAAAAAATTAGCCAGGCATGGTGGCACATGCCTGTAATCCCAGCTACTCGGGAGGCTGAGGCAGGAGGATTGCTTGAGCCCAGGAGTTTGAGGTTGCTGTGAGCTAGGCTGACGCCACGGCACTCACTCTAGCCCAGGCAACAGAGTGAGACTCTGTCTCAAAAAAAAAAAAAGTAGTCAGTTCTTGAAAATTCCTTGTATGACCTTGAGCCTTAGCTGGGGCAGCTATAAAACACTGTGCTGGAATTCGGGGAGCAGAGTCTCTATGAAGGGCACCTGAGGCTCATCCTCCCAGACAATTCTGCCCTTGTAGACCTCTGGACCAGTAATGGGCAACAGCAGCATTGGAGATCTCTGGAATGCCTTCAAGGTCTTTCTTCCATTTTCTTGAGGAATAGCACCTGCCTCCCTTCCATTGTGCTAATCCTTTGGCAAACCCTGTTTTCTTTCTTGATCACACTTTTTCACTCCTTATGTGGCCAGGCGGAAAATTTTCCAAATTTTTCCTCTTTGCTTCTCTTTTGATTGTAAATTCTGTCTTTGAGGCATTTTTTCCCCCTCTTGTAGCTTAATATAAACAATTAAAAGTAGCCATGCAGCAGCCTGAATGCTTTGCTGCTTGGAAA
The DNA here is from genome assembly GCA_028533085.1 of Varecia variegata. Classification (NCBI taxonomy): domain Eukaryota; kingdom Metazoa; phylum Chordata; class Mammalia; order Primates; family Lemuridae; genus Varecia; species Varecia variegata. Next base: position 68,498,290 of record CM052438.1, on the reverse strand, counting down.
TTTCTTCTGCCACATACCCTAGTTCAACAATTTCAAGTGTGGCTTTCAACAAAGTCTCCAGGCATTGACACAGTTCAACCAAGTTTTTTGCCAGTTTATAACAAAGATAATCTCTATTCCAGGTTCCTTAGTTCCACATGTCACCCTGTCAGAATGGCCTTCACAGTCCATATTTCTGTGAGCATTCTGCCCATTACCACTTAACCAATCCCTAAGGAGTTCCAAACTTTCCATGGTCTTCTTGTCTTCTATGCCCTCACCAGAATCTAGGCTATTCCTAGCCTGCTCCTCCAAATTATTCCAGCCATTGCCCATTACCCAGTTCAAAAACCACTTCCACATTTTCAGGTATTTATTGCCAGCAACACCCCATTCTTGGTACCATTTTTCTGTCTAAGTCCGTTTTCTGTTCATTATGACAGAATACCTGAGACTGGATAATTTATAAAGAAATGAAATTTATGTCTTATAGTTATGGAGGCTGAGAAGTCCAAGGATGAGGGACCATATGTAGTGAGAACCTTCTTGCTGATGGGGACTCTGCCAAGTCCTGAGGCAGCAGAGGCCATCACATGGTGAGGGAACTGAGCATACTAGCTTAGGTCTCTCCTCCTCTTCATATAAAAACACCAATCCCACCCTAGTGATAACCCATAAATCCATTAACCCATTAATACATGAATCTATGAATGGATTAATCCATTTGTTAATATTAGGACAGAGCCCTCATGACCTGATCACTTCTTGTAGGCCTCACTTCTCAATATTTCCACATTAGGGGTTAAGTTTCAACATGAGTTTCAGAAGTGACATTCAAACCATAGCATGTCCACTATTTTTTCTTCTAGTAGTTTCATAGTTCTGGGTCTTACATTTAGATCTTTAATATATTTTGATTTTAAAATAGTATAAGGTGAAAGAAGGAGTCTAGTTTCATTCTGCTGCATATAGTTATCCAGTTTTCCCAGAACTATTTATCAAAGTGAGTGCCCTTTCCTCAATGTATGTTCTTAGTGTCTTTATCAAAGATTGGCTGGCTGTAGATACATGAATTCAATTCTGGGCTCTCTATTCCATTGGTCTATGTGTCTGTTCTTGTGCCAGTACCATGCTGTTTTGGTACTATAGTCTTGTAGTAAAGCTTGAAGTTTGGTAGACTGATGCCTCCAAATTTGTTCTTTTTGCATAATATTGCTTTGGCTACACAATGTCATCTCTTTCATTATAGCAATAATGTGTTTTTCAAGATTCTCCATAAATAAAGCATGAACTTAACAACAAAATTTAATGTATTAATTATCTATAGAGTTCCAGGCCATTGAATGAGAGATCTTCATGTATCATCTCTCCAATTTTTAAATTTTATATATTTGTAAACTGAGATTTGGAAAATTTAATGAATACCTAACATGGCAATTCTGTAATTAAATCAACCAAAAAAAAATTCTCTTTCTCCATGACTTTTAACAGTTGAACTATAATGTGTCTCAAAGAGGATGTTTTTTGGGTTGAATCTACTTTGGGATTTTTGAAATTCCTGGATCTGGATGTTTGTATCACTCTCAAGACTTAGGAAGCTTTCAGCTATTATTGCTTTAAATAGGTTTTCTATACCTTTTCCCATCTTTTTCTCCTTCAGAAATTTGTACAATATGAATATTTGTTTGTTTAATGATACCCTGATAGTCCCAGCAGATTTATCATTATTATTATTACTATTATTATAATTATTATTTGTCTGATTTATTTCAAAAGAGCTGTCCTCAAATTCATAACTTCTGTCTTCTGCTTGATTTAGTCTGTTGTTGAAACTCTCCATTGTATTTTTATTTCATTGATTGAATTCTTCAGCTTCAAGATTTGTTTGGTTCTTTTTTTAATATCTGTCTCTTTGCTAATTTCTCATTTTAATCATTAATTATTTTCTTGATTTTGTTAAATTACCTATCTGCATTCTCTTTTCTCTCACTGAGTTTCCTTAGAATCATAATTTTGAATTCCTTTCAGACATTTTATAGATTTTTTCCCATTGGGCTATTTTACTGGAGAATTATTGTTTTCTTTTGGAGGTATCGTATTTCCTTGTTTTTTTATGTTTCTTGTGTTCCTATGTTGTTGTCAGTGGATCTAGTGGAATAATCACCACTTTATAAAGTAGCTTTTTTCCTGCAGATGTGTCCTATAGTGTTGGTTGGGTAGGGTGCTATGGCTTTGGTTCTGAGTGGGGATGTAGTATAGTCTTTGTGTGACTTATTTGGCTATAATCAATGTCAGCAGTGTCTATAGTTGCCTCTGTTACCTAGAAATATGGATGATTTGGAGTCAGTAGTGTGGCTGTATTGGGAGCAGGCTGGTTTTTGAGCCCTTGGTGGCACACACCTGACACAGCAGCTCTGTCAGCTGCAATAGTGGCACTGCCAGCTGTGATGGGGCTCGACAGGTTGGTCCTCAGTTTCTGGGGGTCATATATGGGACATGGTGGCTCCACAGCTGGAGGAGGTGGATTAGCTGGCAGTGGTTAGTATTGTTTCAGATGGTCTTCAGCTCCTGGGGGCGGGGCTGTGAGTCCCAGAGTCCCATGAAGACTCTGCTACTAGAGAAGGTGGGGTCACTGGCCACTGTGGGTGCCAGACTTTTGTCTTATTCTAAACTGTAAATGGCATCACTGTAAATTCTAACCTTAAGCTTAATGACAGACATTAAGATGCCATAAATATTTATGTCAAGTAACTACAACATAAGGGAATATTAAATTCATCAATTACCTTTAAATCATCATCAAAATAATCTTTGATTTTATTCCTGTGACCTATTAGGAGAATTAATTCCAGTTGACCCTTGATCAACACAATTTTGAACTGCATGGGTCCACTTATATGTGGATATTTTCCAGTAAGTATATTAAAAAATTTACTGGAGATTTACATCAATTTGAAACAACTCACAGATGAACCACATAGCCTAGAAATATCAAAAAAAAAATTAAGGAAACAACAGGTATATCATGAATGCATTAATGTATGTTGATATGCATCTATTTTATCATTTACTACCATAAATATATACAAATCTATTATGAAAAGTTAAAATTTATCAAAATTTACATACTCAAACACAGACTGTACATACATGGTGCCATTCACAGTCAAGAGAAATGTAAACAAGCATAAAGATGCAGTATTAAATCACAATGGCATAGAATTAAGTGTAGTATATATCATACTACTGTAATAATTTCACAGACACTTCCTATTACTGTTATGGTGAACTCAAATGTTGAAAGCATCTGCTTAAAACACTGTCTCTAATCATCTTCAAATGAGAAATTTGTCCAGCAAATTGCTTATCATAGTCAAAAGGAATCTCTTGTGGTTCTCATGTATTTTTCATTGTGTTGAGTGCAATACGGTAAACCTTGAATATCACCATGGGGCCCATATCAAGCGCTACTAGCTATGTTTGAAGTGTTCCCAAGGAGCAAAGTCATGCCATCATAAGAAAAGTTGAATTGTTTCATATGTACCATAGATTAAGGTCTTCAGCTCAGTTGCCCACCATTTCAAGATAAATGAATCCAGCATAAGGACCATTGTAAAAAGGGAAATAAATTTCATAAAGTCATCACTGTAGCTCCACCTGCAGGCACAAAAACTTTCCAATTTTTGTGACATTCTTTTTAATCTCATACTGAAAATGCAGCTTTTATGTGGGTGCAGGATTGCTATAAGAAAGGCATACCTATAGACTTTAATATGATTTGAGAAAAAGTGAAATCATTATGTAACAACTTTGAAGCAAAGGGAAGGTATAGGATCTAAAACTAGATAATTTGATGCCAGCAAAGGATGGTTTGGTAATTTTAGAAAGAGGTTTGGGTTAAAAAATGTCAAGATAACAGGAGAGGCAGCTTCTTCCAACCAAGAGACAGCAGCTGAGTTCTCAGATATCATTAAGAAAATCATTGAGGAGAAAAGATATTTGCCTGAACAGGTTCTTAATGTAGATGAAAGTACTCTATTCTAGGGGAAAAAAGGCCCAAAGGGACATTTTAATAATAAGGAAGACAAGTGAGCACCAGGATTTAAGGCGTGAAGAGATAGGCAAATCCTACTGTTTTGTGTATATGCAATTGGGTTTATGATCAGGGACTTGCCTTATCTATAAATCTGCTAACCCCCCAAGCCTGGAAGAAAAAAGATAAACACCAGCTGCCAGTCTTTAGGTTGTACAACAAGAAGGCCTGGACAATGAGAACACTTTTTTTAAATTGGTTTCATTGATGTTTTGTCCCTTAATTCAGGAATTATCTTGTCAGTAAGAGACTATCTTTTAAAGTTCTTTTGGTATTAGACAATGCCCCTGGCCACCCAGAACCCATGGGTTCAGTACCAAAGGCATCAAGTGATCTTCTTACTCCCAAACACATCTCTAATTCAGACTCAAGCTCAGGGTGTCACAAGGATCTTTAAGGCCTGATACACGTGAAACTCTATGGAAAAGATTGTCAACACTATGGAAGAGAACCTCGATAGAACATTATGAAATTCTAGAAGGATTATACCATTGACAATGCCATTATTGTTACAGAAAGAGCAAAGAAAGCCATCAAGCCCCAAACAAAAAATTCCTGCTGGAAAAAACTGTGTCCAGATGTTGTTCATGACTTCACAGGATTACAACAGAGTCAATCAAGGAAATCATAAAAGAAATTGTGGATATGGTAAAAAAAAAAAAAAAAAGGTGGGAGAGGAAGAGTTTCAAGATATGGATTTTGGAGAAACTTAACAGCTGAAAGACACCACACCAGAGGAATTAATAGAAGATGACTTGACCGAGCTGAGTGCTTCTGAACCCGTGCCAGACAATGAGAAAGAAAATGTAGAAGCAGCAGGGCCAGAAAACAAATTGGCATTAGACGATCTGGCAGAATGGTTCTGATTATTGAATTCTGCTTTTGGCTTCTTTAATGACATGGATTCTTCTATGATATGGGTCCTGAAACTAAAGCAAATGGTGAAAGAATAGGTGTCATATAGAAATATTTTTAGAGAAATGAAAAAGCAAAAAGTTAAACAGAAATCACAATGCATTTCCACAACGTTACATTGAGCATGCCTGTCTCTCCTGCCGCCTCTTCCACCTCTTCCACCTTCTCTGCCTCTGCCATCCCTGAGATCTTCTTTGTTCTCCGCCTCAGCCTACTCAACCTGATGAAGATGAGAATGTAATGAAGACCTTTATGATGATCCACTTCTACTTAATGAAGAGAAATACATTTTATCTTCCTTATGATTTTCTTAGTAGCCTTTTCCTTTCTCTAACTTACTTTGTTGTAAGAATACAGTACGTAATACATATAACCTACAAAATATGTGTCAATCAACTGTTTGTGTTATTGGTAAGGCTTCTTGTCAACTGTAGACCATTAATAGTTAAGTTTTTGAGTAGTCAAATGTTATATGCAGATTTTCGTCTGTGCCAAGGATCAAACGGTGCTTCTGACCCCTGCACTGTTCAAGGGTCAACTGTATATTGACTCCTAACATTAAATCATAGTTATACTCTCTTTTTCAAATAGTGCTGAGTTTATTTGCTATTATTTTGTTTTAGGATTTGCATCTTTTTCAGAAAAGGAATGGTTCTATATTTTGTCCGTATCTTATGCCAGCTTTTGTTAACAGGGTAATTTTTTTTTATTATTTATAGTAATTGGAAATTTCTCCTTTTTTCCTCTATCTTATGAAATAAAGTTTAAAAAATAGGATTTACCTCTTTCTTGGAAGTTTTAATAATTTAACTATAAAACAGAGTATATCATGTCCCTTCTGGAGATAATTATTTCACAGGATTTTAAATTTCATGTTTATTGATCTAGTCAGATTTTCTCTTTTTGAGTCAGTTTTGGAAATTTAAATTCTCTATGAATTTCATACATTTTATTATATTATATGTTATATTTAATATATTTTATTATATTATGTTATATAATTATTATATAATTTTACATAAAACATTTTCATATACTTTAAAAAATCTTCCCTATAACTTTTGTTATATCTTTTCTCATAATGTTTTGTATCTGTTCCATTTTAACCTCATTCTGTTTGTGTGTGTGTGTGTGTTTGTGTGTGTGTCTTATTCTCTCATTGATGGACCTTTACAGATTTTTCTTTGACTTAAAAAAAAACAAACAAGCTTTTGGATTCATTTATTAATTTTATTATTTTTTTGTTTTCTGTTTTATTTCTTATCTGTAAGAGTATGTTCCCCTCCAAATAAGTTCTATGTGACCTAGGATTTGTAGCATAATCTATTAGTTGTCTAACTAAGATTCAGGCTCAACTTTTAAACTAAATAACAGAATTCTATTAATAATATTAATCTGGGCTACAATATGTCTTTTTTGAAAACTGCATTTTCCAGTCTTTATCAAAGTTAGTTGTGAACATGTCATTAAATCCTGACCAATGAAATGTTAGTGGAAGGTATGGGTGGGACTTTCAGATAGCATTTAAGAGAGTTAACTTTGCTTTCCTTAACTTCCTTCTGCTGGAATGTGGATGTGATGGCCAGATACCTGGCAGCCATCTCGTGACTTTGAGAATATCACTGTCCAAAGGATTGTATAGCAAAGGAATAAGAGAAGGAACTTGGGCCTCTAGTATCTTATGAGACCCCCAAACTAGCCTTGGGATGCTTACTTCTGGATTTTTTTTCCATATAAGAGAGAAATATACTTGCCACCATAATTCTGTTCTCACCATAATCTATTCTCAACCTAAGAGCCGTAATTACCTTTTTAAAGCAAAAATAAAATTACAATCATTCTTTGTCATAATCATTATTTGTCTGGACTCCTACATTGTGAGTATTGATATTGAATTTTTTGGTTCTCTTGTTGCCTTTGTTATAGTATCCTTTGTAATGTCTTAATTTTTAGACTTTTGTTGTCATTTGGTTTTAGGTATGATTTATAAATTGTTTATCATAAAATTTAACTGTTTAAATTGACTGTTTAATAGTGGCCACTTTTATTTAATACTTAACTATGTGTACGCTGCCAATCGTTTTTATAATTTTTTGCTTTACCTTGAAATAGTCATAGATTTTTGTCATAAGTTATCAGGTATGCTCTTATCACCATTTTACAGATAAGAGAATTGAGGCTATAAGAGATAAAGCATCTGGTAAAAGGCACGGAAAAGATTTGAATTGAAATATCTCCAAGTCCCAAGATTTGCTCTGCCTTCTTAGAGAGTCCGTGACTTGTACACATATATTGTAGAGAGTACTGTTTCATTAGCATTTATGATTATCTTATATGTATCTTTTGCTTTACTCAAGTTTTCCTTTAGTCTCTGTAATTCATCTACTGAGGGGCTGGATTAATCGATATAGTCAGAGATCTTCTGGACAGGCAGGCCTGGCCCATTCTAGACTGGAGAGCTTGGAATAATCATCTTGTTGTGCTAATGTTTTCTGTTTCATGCAGGAAAAATTGATGGGTCATTTAAGTCTTATGAAGTAGAATATAAGCAAAACATGAGTGGAATTTTTACTTATTGAGCCAGTAATTTAAGGTCAATATTCATTAACAATTAAATTCATTAACAATTAATTAAAATATCTGCCTTTTTTTACTTCCAGATGTGTATCACAGATAACAAAACTAATGTAGTTTATTGATTTTTTTCCCCCTTTTATTTAGAACTTCTGGTAATTAAATGATATCCTCATACTCACTTGGTGAGTCCCTAGCCAAAACATTAAAATGTATGTGCCGTGAATTCCCTGACCCTACATGTAGCAACCAGAAAATACAAGAGGAGTACATAAAGGAGATAAAGAACAGATAGAACAGATTCTGCAGATTGAACTTTTAAAATCCTATTGTTTTTGCAAATAGGCACTTACTCACTAGACACAGATGATTATCCATTTCTGCCAGGGGTGTAGTAATAAACACTGACTTCATTTGTCAGTGATCTGCTGTGGGACAGAGAACTGTTAACCTTGAAAGAGAATACACACAATTTACATTCTTACATAAATCTGATTAAGCATTATCAGAGAGAAGAAAAGTTTCAGCCCAACTCAGAAAACAAACATCATGGTACTCTCGATCTTTGGCATAAACAAAATAATTCGCCAAGTGTTACTCAAGTCATTCTGCTTTTGTGATTTCAAATAGGCACCTCCTTTTGCATATCATTTTGCTATTGGAAGAGGGGTCAGAAAAAATAATAAATAGCAAAAATAGGGAAAACACATATTAAGATCAGTCAGTGCTTGAAAGTTGTGAAAAGAGATTAGATGGCAGGATAATATTTTAAGCAGACATTGTTAATTTCAAATAATATTTCCCTAAATTCAGCTTGACATGTACATAGGGACTCCATAACTAGAAAATTACTATTTACCTGAAAATATGACATAATGGAAGGTGTACAAACTAAACTATTTGAGCTTATAACCATTTTGCTATTGGAAACATTTTAAATGATCACTGTTCAAAATTATTTTGGAATGGAATTGACCTAGGCTGAGCTTATGATTTCTGGAAAATTAATTTTGCTAGATTTTCTTTATATTTTTAGTTTATAGTAGTTTCAAATTTTGGTGACAGGCACATTAAAAATTCACACAAAAATAGCAGAAGATGGCTTTTTGTTCATAAACAAAACAAAGAGAAAGATATTACTATGACCTTATCTTTATTCTCTTATGAATAGAATGAAAAGTATCTTTTCTTTTGGAAGTAATTATCCTAAACCATAGCCTAAGACGTTTTGGGTTAATTTTAAAAACACTAAATGAATACAAACAACTGCAGATTGAACAGGCAATGTTTTTCCATAGGAAGAAAATAATGACTGTCGAAGAGTCACCAACATTCAATTCAAGCATCATACACATAAATACATTATCCCCAGACACTGCAGGCCTATAAATACAAGTAAGAGATGTGCTCTATCTTCAAGGAACGTGTAGTGGGGGAGACATACAGATTATAAATAAATATAAATAAAAGCAGCAAAAAATTTCAGATTTCTTTTCAGGTGCATCCTCCTCTGGGCCAGTCCTTTCCCCCCCACACAAACTCACACCTTTAAGATTTTTATATATTGATATTTCTCAAGGGTGGGTCCTTGGTTCTTATCTCCTCTAATACTATATATTTTCTAAGCAAACTTTTGTCCAAAAAAATCTCAAATTTACATTAAATATAGGCTTGTCCTTTGATCATGAGTGTACCATAAGCACAACTTTCCCCAAACTGAAAGGATCTTCCTTCCTAGACCTGATCTTCTGGTACTCCCCATCTTGATGGGCGGCAACACTACTCATTATGCACAATCCTAAACACTGACATCTCTCTCACCATCCGCATCAAGTCGTCACCAAGTCTAGTTGATTATGAAGTATTTCTCAAATCTGTCCACCTCTCTTTATCACCGCTGACAACACCAGAACCCAAGCCACCAATTCTCACTTAAACCACTACAGAAGTCTTGTAACTGGCTGATCAGCATCCACCTTTGCTGCTGTTAGATCATTTCCCATGTTACAACCTGAAAGGTCTCTTCAAAACTGTCACCTCCCTGCTTAAAACTCATCAGAGCTTTTCCATTTCTCTTAGAATAACGGTGGAACACGGACACTCCCTCTCACATCATCCAGCCTCCGTTTTCTGCGCTCCAGTCTCTCTGGCTTTCAGTCCCTTGAGCCATGGTCCCTCCCATCACAAGGCTTTTGCATTCTCAGCCTTGTTTATCTAAAAGGGTCCTTTTATCCTCTTCATCTAATTAATGTCTACTGTTCCTTCATATATGTTTACTTGTCAATTCCTCAGAAAAATCCATCCCAACTACCCAAAACAAACGAGTTATATGTTCTCACAAAACAGTGTTCCTTTCTTGGAGAGCCCTTTTCTTAGTTCATCTCGGATTATCCTTATATATTGGGGTCATAATTTGATTAATATCTGTGTGCCTCACTAGTCTGAACTCCAAGAGAGCAGAAGCTCTCACAGGACATGGTGGAGTGCCTGGTTCATAGTAGGTTCTCAATAAACATTTGCTGAATGAGTGAGTGGACGGAGGGATGATGGAGGGAACTATGGATGAGTGCGTAGGGGAGAAATCAAGATAAATTAAAAGTAGAGGTCAGTGTGCAGGTTGATGGGTTTAAAAAAATTAAAAGTAGAGGGACAATTGATATAATTCTAAAGATAGGATCAGGATAGGTTTCTTGAAGGTGATTTTTTTTTTGAGCTGAACCTAATAGACTTAGAAATGGGAAAACTTTTCTATTAATAGGTTAAGGGGAGAACCTTTTTAAAAAGTAAGAAAATGTAAAAGTTTTTAGATGTTGTTGACATGATAAATTAGCCAGTATGGCCAGAGTATGAATCTGTGAAGCATTATATGACATACTAAGAATTTTATTAGATAGGCAGCAAGAAACCAAGGAAGATTTAGAAGAGGGATGTGTCGTTATCTGTCTTGTGGAAAAATAAGTTGAATTCGAAGGGTGGGCCAGAGAGGAAAGAGTTTGGACAAAGAAAGGGTAGGTGAGAGGCTACTCTACGAAAGGGGATAAATGTCTGAGGTACAGCAGTAGAAGAAGAGTTGGAAAGGAGAAAAGGGGGTAAATACATTTCCAAGAATGAAGCAATAGTCCCAGGTGATCATTTGAATGAGGCGGGGTTGGAGCGGGGGAAGGTGATGAGATTGAAGGTGATTGATTTCTATGTCCTGTGTGACTAGGTAGGTGGGATATATATAAAACCTCCTCTTCCTATGGAGGGATAGGATTAAAAACAATAATTCTGGTGAAATAAGTTCAGGTTGGAAAAAAAATGAAAATTGGATAAACCAGTATAACATTCTTATGGAGATCACTGGCAGGTAGTAATTGTGGTCCTGCCCTTAGATGCTGGTAAAGGAGCCCTTCCCCTAGGACCTACAATTTAGAGGGCTCTACTCTAGCTCTGGTCTGGATATGTTTTCCCCTGGACTGAGGAATCCACAGGTCCAAGGGGGATTGTGCTGGAGTCCACTACCCACTAGTACATCAGTTCTGGGTTACTGGGATCTTGCATCCCAGTCCAAATGGTACCGAGTCCATTTCCAGGACCGAGGCAGGCCTCTTCATTGGGTCCATCATCTGATGTGTCTCCCTTAGGCCCAAGAGATGCTCAAACAACAGCTGTTTGCAAAGGTATGGATGCAGCCTGCACTTGAGGCACAGGAGTCCACATGCCTGCACCTGTCCACATGGGCCCCACATAGTGTTGGACAGAGGAAAGAGGAGAAGGAGAAAGCAGAGGGAACAAGCCAGGGATGGCTATCTCCTTTTGTTGTTTTTGTTTGTTTCGTTTTTGTTTTTGTTTTTGTGAGACAGGGTCTCGCTCTGTTGCCCAGGCTAGAATGCAGTGGAGTCATTATAGCCCACTACAGCCTTAAACTTTTGGGCTCAAGAGATCCTCCCACCTCAGCCACCTGAGTAGCTGGGACTACAGGTGTACACTACCACACCCAGATAAGCTTTTAAAATTTTTTTGTAGAGACAGGGTCTTGCTATGTTTCCCAGGCCGTTGTCAAACTCCTAACCTCAAGCGATCCTCCCACCTTGGGCTCCCAAAGTGCTAGGGTTACAGGCATGAGCCACCATTCAGATGAGCAGTCAGAAAGGTAGAACACTGCCAAGGAAGCCAAAGGAGATAGTTTCAAAAATAGCAAGATTATTAATAGTATCTTTTCATAGAAAGGTCAAGCTTGATGAGAATTGAGAATTGACCAATAGATTCTAAATGACCTTTTAAATAATTATTGCAATGATATTTTATGGGAAGTCATAAGATCTTAAGGGATTAAAAAGGAAATGAGTAGAGAAAGTGGAGTTCGTAAGTATGGAGTATTTTCCTGAAAAATTTGGTAGTAAAGGGAATAGAAGACACTGATGAAAAAGTTTTTAGCAGGTTGGAAATAATCAGATTTGCCAATGCTGTTAATGACATGGAAGATTCAGGTGAGGGTGTGTTAATTGATGGAGTCAGTATCAAGACATGTGGAAAGTAGCAGTGTCCATAAAATAAGTTAAAAAGGGTGACAGAGTTAGCCTGAAAGGAGAGGCTACCATTACAAGTAAATTTGGAAGAGGAATAGTGGTATAAATAGAGAGAATTTGCACTTGGTGATCTTTATTTTTTTCTGCTATGTATAGAACAGTTGTTAGTGGGGATATGTGGGTCATTTATGAAAAATAGAAAAATTTTGAAATAATCACTGTAAGAAATAAAGAATAGTAAGTTAACTAATTAAATAAATTCGTGAGAAAAAGCTAATACATGTAGCGGTCATCAGATAAATCTGGTTTGGTCATGTGTCTCCTTCTTGACAGCCTCATTCAGAAAGTCAACGAATTAAAAAAGAGAAAATGGATTTTAAGGTTTGCTCAAATTTATTTATTTAATCATCTAATGTTTATTGTTTTACCTAATTAGGTGACTTAGACAATCATAGAACCCATATTGTGGGAACTAATTACACAGTGGAATCAACACAAAGTCAAGTCATCAAGAAAACTTTGAGTACCTGTGAATGAATTATTGAACATTTACACAGGGGGGATTGACTGTGTAGTAAGGAGGGTGAAGCCAGATTGTAAACTCAGGGAGATCAGGTCAGGAACAACTGGAATGTTTCTCTATAAACTCTGCATTGACTAACACTCTATCTAGAGGGTAAGTTTTAAATAAATACTTGATCAATGAATTATGGAATGAAGTTGGTCTTATATGAATGAATGAGTCTGGTATAAATGAATGATTAGCCTAGACGGAAGTTGGACTTGGATGTCTGGATCAAAGAGTATATTTAGTGGTAGTGTAGGACTGACGGTGGAAAGCTCAAGAGCCAGGGTCAGAGAGGAAGAATTTAGAATTTAACATTCAAAGAATTCCAAAAATATAAGTGCCAAGGTATGGCTCAGTGAAAATTGAATGGGGGTAAAATTTGTCGGAGGTTCAGGAACTGTGATATCTGCGTACTGGGAGAGTGGTCTCCCGGAATGATGAAGGGCAGGTCTAGAGGAAACCTGGTGCATATTTCAACAACCAAAAACGTTAAGGAGGATATCCTGAAGTTAAGCAAAATCACGATGGTACCAATAGGAATAGGGTCTATAGGTAAAAAGGAGGGAAGAAAAATTGAATAAAGATGGGAAAGTAAAGATTAGGAGGTGGCAGCAAGAGAGGGATGGAGGTAGATCTTGTCTGTATCTTCTGGTTCTGAGATGTAAATTTGGGGCAGTGATCCACCTCAATTTGAGAGTTACTGGGAAAGCTAGATCATCTGAAGGAACGCAGATTCCCAATATGGTGGAGGAGGAGCTGTAGTAGGTAGAATAACGACTCCCCAAATATGTCCAAGCATTAATCCCCAGAACCTGTAAATATGTTACTTTACAAGGCAAAAGGGACTTGGCAGATTCGATTACATTTAAGGATTTTAGGGTAGGGAAATTATCCTGAATTATCTCGGTGGACCCAATCTAATCACATCGAAGCCTTAAAAGCTGAGAACATTTTCTAGCTGTGGTCAGAGAGGGCAATGTGAGAAGGATCTAATAGCCCATTACTAATTCTGGGACATAGAGGCCATGTGCGAGGACTGGAGAGAAGCTTCTAGGAGCTAAAGGACCCCAGCTGACAGCAAGAAAACAGCTCTCAGTCCTGCAACTGCATAAAACTGAATCCTGCCCAGAGCTGAATGAGGACACAGCTTCTCACTAAAGTCTCCCAATAGGAACACAGCCTGCTCACACTTTGATTTTAACCTGGTGAGACCCATACCCGACTGCTGCTCTAACAACTATAAGATAATAGATTTATGTGGTTTTAAGCCACTAAGTTTGTGGTAATTAATTACAGCAGCAAGAAAAAACTAATACAGGGGCCACTGTGGGAATAAATTGAGACATTAATTTGCTGACAAAAGACTGGAGATTTTAGGAAAAACATTGAAAATATTTAAGGGCATATTGATAGAGGCTTCTCAAATTTCTGAAAAGGCATTGATAATTTATTTTTTTAAATGCCATACTTCTTTCATAAAATTACATGGAGGTACAAGATTCCACATTATATGTATTAAAATAGAAATTATGTAATATGAAAAATATGAAATGTCGGTGAGACAATTAGTCCTTAAAAAAGTTTTACAAACTAAAATTAAGACTGTATTTTTATATTAAAAAACACCACAAACCCATTGCTTTTGGTAAATAAGAAAAACTTTTTTAAAATAACAAAATGGAATTCATTTCCATTGTCATAGGAGATTGACCAAAAAAAAAAAAAAAAAACGAAGATTAATTTCTTGGCTTCTAGGCTACTATTTAAATCTAGAAATATTCTAGAAATGACTTAATGTTAGCCCCAGAAAGCGTCCAGCTCATATGGCAGTCTTGAAAACTGCTCAAAAGAAAGAAAGAAAGAGGAAAAAAAAAATGAGAACAAAAACAGACAATAAAGAAATCTCAGCTTCTCTGCACCTTTTGTGATTTCATAGCAAAGATGAGTTCCAATCCATCTCGTTTTCATTCTAGTCCTACATGCCCCACTGGTCTGGGAAAATTGTTCCTGACAGAGGGATGAAAACAAATGGGAACTTGCCTGCAATTTGCTGATGTGCAGGAGAGCTCTTTCCCAGAATTTCCTTTTGGCAAAAGCAGACCTTTCAATTTACATAAAAGTGACTGTGTTTTTCCTTTTACACTACCCTTTTGATTTACATTTTTCTTTATTGACTCACTTCTTCCTGGCGTGTTAGAAATCACTCCTCAAATTCTAGAATGACTGAGAGTCCTTTTGGCTCTTCTTCAGGCCGTGCATCTTCACAACCACACTCTTTCTAATCAAAGACTGTTCCACTGTTATGACTGGCCCAAAGAATGGGGATCCTGCTGGGGTGGTCTCTGTGGATCTCTTCTCTCTGCATATGGGGGAAGTAGAAACTTATTCATAGCACAAGCCCCTGTATGGCATTTTAGTGCCTAAAATATTTTTAAAATAGTAGTATTTTTGTTAAGAACATCAAATGTATTAAAAATGGAGGATTCTAGATAGGAAAATGTCAATGTTTAAGAATAATGAATGAGGATGATTTGGGGAAGACTTAAACAAAATAAATTCAGTAAGCTTTTGTATATTTAAATGGACAGAGGAATGCAGAAGACAATAAATAAGGACCATAGATTTTGGAACTAGGTATGTTTTGGAACACAAGTTATGTAACATATTAGTTCTGTGACCTTGGACTTAAACTTTCTGTGACTCGGGTTTATTGTTACTATTGTCTCCATCTGTAAAATGGGGATGGCTACACCTATATTACAAGGCATTTGTAAGGATTAAAACACAATAATTCCTGACACATTTGAACAACTGTTTGTAATCCTGCATGCTTGTTGAGGGCGGAAACTGTGTCTTCTCATTTTGTTTTTCCCCGTGCTAAACACAGCAGCTATGTATAGACATGCAAAACATATACACTGAATGACTGAACAAGAGCAGTGGTGCAAAAATCTAGAATATCTGATAATTGGAATAGTTGTATTCCTAGTAAGGCAGGTTTACATGTGGTTTTGCATGGAATGAGATTTACATGATTCATGATTAGCCAATATTTGGAATTAGATTGCATTCCTTGGGAACACACAGGTTGAACAGAAAGCCACAATGTCAGTCTCTTTACACTTACTCTTTTTTTTTTTTTTTCCTTAACACTAGAATCAATGGATCCAGGCTGACATCTATGTAACATTATACTATAATAAGAGCTTATCTTAACATTAAATGCTCTTTTTTTGGTATATCCAAATAGAGTGTGTGTATCTGGTAGGCAGTTAGGCCTATTTTGGAATTTTGATTTTTTTCCTCCATAAAACTGGTGATCTCAGAGTATGAAATAAAAACCTAAAATCCAGAATTGGAATGGTGGCTTCAATTTACACTGTCTAGCTCCCGTGGTTTTTATAACAGGTTTTAACTTATTTCAAACCTTGCAGTGGAAATATCTTTGAGCTAAACCTTGGAGATTTTTTAATAAATGAAGATAGTAACTCAAAGAATAAGACAGACAACATTACTAGTGATTAGGAAAAAACTTGTTTTGAAAATAACATGGGTTATTACTGGTATTATTTTTAATGTACTTGTTACAACCAATCTGGCTTGCTGTGGGTTGCATTTAACCAAAAATCACTCATAAATATTTCAAGGCCATGTACTTTGAGGATAGTCAATCAAATTGAAATGAAACACTTATTTTAAAATGGCATATTTAAACCTTCTGCTACAAGGGCTTCTTTTAAACTTAGAATGGCATCATACTTTAGTGGAGCAATTGCAGCAGAGGATGAATATGAATCACTTAATTTCATTAATATATTTATATTGCTGCTCATTGTCTGAATCATCAAAATATGCATGGCTTTTAAGGAGTCTAATGTTTTGCTCTTCTTTTGTTTGCAATAGTTTAAGAAATTCATATTTATGTCACTTATGCGGGCTTACTATGAGTGGGAAAGGTAATTAAAGACGAGAAGCAAACATTTCCACCCCCATTAGCATAAACTCAGTGGATTTAAGCAATTTAACGAAGAATTTAGCTTGTGATTTTGTAGCAATAGATATGGTGAAGAAGAGAATCAGATTATATATTTTAAAATAACAGAACAAACATGTTTTTATTTAATTAAATTGATTCATTAGGTATGTTATCATGACTAGCACACTAAAGAAAGTAATTATTAAATAATTAAATATGGAAGAACACACTATTACAATATTGCATTGTTTTAATCAAAGTATCTGCTCCAATGATGTAGATGACAACTTGTTAAGGACCAGGGACAAGGAAAGCCAAAGGAACTTAGGGGACAGAAATGGTGGAAAGCATAGAAGTATTAATAGGAAAGGCCTAGAAATGATTCAGTGGTTAAGGCAGAGCTAGAGTTCTGAAACCAGTCCAAAAGGTGGACAGGACAGGGGTAAAGGGAAGAAAGAAGGTTTAACATAATATTAAAAGAAAATGTGCCTTGAAGTTCAAGATACATTGGTTCAAATCTCAGTCCCACTGATTACTTACAGTATGACACTGGAGACTTATCAATACCGTTTTCTCATTTGCAAAATGTCAGTAATAATGTTTGTCTCTTTTGGTTAGTATAAATATTAAGATAGACAACATGCATGAAACACCTAACACAATACTTAATAAACGACACTTTTTAGTGACCTTGATACAGCATCCGCATTTATTTCATGTGTAGTCACTATTAGGCATTATCTTTGGACTGGTCCCTGCTCTCCAGGAACTTACACTTTAATAAATCAGAGAATATGTACACATGTAATGACAATATAATGTGGTGTATGCAGGGAAAGATGAGAGTAGTGAACTCAGCTTGGATAGGCAAGAGGAACTTGCACAGGGAAGGGGACATTTAATACTTATATATTCCATTATTGATTATCCAAGGTAGGCATCTGTCTTAGTCTGCTCAGGAAGCCATAATAAAATATTAATACCACAAACTGAGTGGTGTAAATAACAGAAATTTATTTTCTCACAGTTCTGGAGGCTGGGAGTGTGAGATCAGGATGGTCAGCATGGTTAGGTCCTAGTGAATGGTGTTTTTCTGGCTTGCAGATGGCTACCTTCTCCCTGTGTCCTCACATGGTCTTTTCTCCATGAGTGGAGCACAGAGAGCGAAAGAGATATCTCTTACTCTTAATAAGGCCACCAATCCTATCAGACTGGGACCTCTCCCTTATGACCACAGTTAACCTTAATTACCTCCTGAAATCTCCATCTCCAAATAAAATCGCATTGGGAGTTCAGGCTTCAACATATGAATTAGGGGGTGGACACAATTCAGTCCATAGCAATATCTATTCAGAGCCAGGAACCAAGGCTTTAAGACTGAAGGACAACGGCTGCAGAATCCATATAGAGAGTCTATGCAAAAGGAAACAGAAGCTCAAATAAATAGCCCACCAGCAATTCTTCACTGAAACTGAAACTCTTCACAATAAGGTAACATTTTTTTTTTTCTCAGAATGGGAAATTTTGCATATTTCCAATATTTTTAGGGCAAAAGACAGTCTCTGTGTTTGGCTATCTGGGGTCTTGTGATCAGTGGGAGCACATGGCTAGAGAAATGATGATATACAAAGGGATGGTAGAGAAACAGGAAGAACTGCTGTTCCATCTATCTTGGATTCTTCCAGTGGGGCCTGATAACACTAGCAGGTGTCAGTTTAATTGACTTGATAGGAAAACCCAAATACATAAAAATAAACTTGAGTTTTCGCACCAATGATGACAGAAAGTAGCTCCTTGTCAGAAAATGAAAATACAATTTCTACTTACCATTCCAGGAAAGGTAAGTTATTTGTTAAAATATCTAAATTACCACTTCTACAGAAGCTCGTAACATTGAACTCAATGAAGAGTGGGTATAAATACAATTCTGTGGCCTAAATTCCAAGTGCACTTCCTGTTCTGTGCGTAGAAGAGGACTGCACTGTGCAGCCTTGCTTATGGTTAGATGCGGTCCCTGCAGCCAAGTCCTGGCCTATGGGATACAGGCAGAAGTGATACAAGCCAGTTCCAGGCCTGACTCTTAAATCCACCTTGAGTGACCCTCAAGCTCTCTTCACTGCTGCTGGTAGCACCCTGACCCGCAGACCACATGTTCCAGACTGTGAAGTTGTAAAATAGAGAAGGCTCATCTAACCTGCATTGGCTTTGCACAAGTGAGAAGGAAATTTTTATTGTGTTAAAGATATTTAGATATCAAGTATAGGTGAGCTTATCCTGACTGATACATTATCCTTTCCATGTGTGAGGAAATTTATTTTCTTTTTGCTTAATTCTATTTTATTTCAGTTTTCAAAATAACTGGTCTCAACCTACTAAAGTAATTTAATGAACCCTAGTGGGTCATGATCTGTAGTTTGAAAAACACGCTTCAAAGAATGTTAGAGTTCAGATAAGGCAATGGGATGCTTGCCATTAAAACAGATGGGTTAAATAAGATCCCAAAGACTTTGGGGCTATGGTTTACATTAATCACAATTAGATGGTTCCATTTTCTCCTTAGGTAGCTAAAATATGACCCCAGTCACCTCACTGATTGGTGACAATGGAAACCTACTCTAGAGATTTGTCTCTTTAAAGGAGGCAAATATTATTTTAACAATATAAATATTAATGGTTCACTCTCTAGAAAGGACAAAGAAAATGAGATAACAATTTAAAAATAATCCTGTTTCTTTTCTTCTTGATCCGTGATGTTACAGACTGCCTTATCCTTTTCATTTTCATGCACTGTTTTCTTCAGTCCAGGTTTTCAACCTTTAACTTCATAGCTATGGCTTCCAGGAGCAGTCTGGCTGTGGTGCATCTCCAGGAACTGTTATCTGTCCAGCTGCTCTTCCTCCTTGAGGTTTGAAATCTTCTGAGATAAACTCAAAGTCAGTTAGGTATTGACCTTTCAATTAACTCAAATACTTGAGCTCTCTCTAAGAGAGGTTGTTTTGATTATTTGTTTATTTTTAAGTACTATGTTGCTCAAGCAAGAGAGTACTGAGCCTAAAGAGAGACAGCAGATCTTTATCTCTTCTGAAAAATGTAGGAAGTCTGGATACCCTGGTGTATCTTAGGTTTAGATCTATCTCAGCCCACCCTTCCATCTCTGGGCTTCAAATTATTTTAAACCATTAGGAGACTTTTTATCTACCTTGTCTCTACTTGAACTGTCAGAAAGGCATGATGACAAGGAACCAAGAAAGCTTTTTGCAGATAAGAAATTGTATTTAAAATTATTTTCATTAAAACATTTTGATATTTGAATATAACATAGCAGGAGCAAATTTAAAACAGATTCAGACCTAGCTTCTTCACAGGTCAAAATCCTTTGTTACTTAGTATGGGAGAAAAATGATTAGTAAATGTTTCAGTAAATGTGCTCATGTTCTTCTATGAAGATTCCATATTCTGTGGACTTGCAGAGCAAGAATGGAAAAGTCCCTACAGTAAGACAAGTATATAAAACTCACTAAGTGCTAGATAATAACCAAAGTATACAAATAATATTAATACTATATTCAAATATGCTTTTGCCATTTGCAACAAGGCAGAGTCTTCTAAGAGTAGAAGTGATACATTATGTCACACCTTTAAGAATAGGAACCCAGTGAGAAATCCCATCACAGTAAAATTTAAAGTGCCATTTTTAGTGGGCGTACTCTATTCACAATAAATTCATCCTAACTACTAGTTCTTACCTTGATTATGAAAAGTGATTATTATTTAAGGCCACTGACAGTTGACATGAACTAGGAACAAAGATAATAGGTGGCTGTATCGCGACAGCTGCGGATGTTTGTGAAGAAGTAGAAAGCATCAGTTATAAAGAAGTAGGAAACAACTGAGGCACAAAACCATGGAAGTTTACGGTGTTTCCATTTGGAGAGCAAATGGAGGAAAGAACTAAAGGTTCTAGAATGCCACGCCAAATGAATTGGGCATTTTTCTTCTTACTTAAATGGGAAACCATCAAAGAGGCTTTAATGCAGTGCAGAGGCCTGATTAATTTGAAATTTAAATAGCAAGCATCATTATCAGAGGTGGATTTGTTGTCTGGACTGGAAGCAAGGAAGTCGGAGATCCTAGCAATCCAAATGAGGGCAGGGAAGTATTATAGAAATGAATAGCAGTGGGTAGAAAGGATATGTAAGACAATGCAAATGCAGAATTACAGGGCTCAGAACCAACTGAATGCAAAAGTGAGAGAGGGAGAAGGGGAAGTCAAGAAAAAATTACATCTTTTCTTTCACTGTGACTAAATAGGTGGTGATACAACTAAAAGAACAGAGTAAAGAAGTGGGTTTGGAAATAATGATAATCAGTTAAGATGTGAACCTGTTGGGTTAAATTTTCAAGTAAGATAGATCCAATCCATAATGGTCTTTGGAAATCAGGCCAAAAAGTTCAGCTTTGAAAAAGTAGTTAGACAAGAGCTATGGAAGAGTAAAATCATGGAATAATAAAAGACAAGAGCTATGGGAAAGTAAAATCATGGAATAATAAAAATGGCACTAAAGTATAATTTATCGTACATTATAAGTTTTAAGAAAAACTAGATTAAGAAAAACCCATTTTTGAGAAGCTAGTGATGTCGGCATGGTGATAGCAATAGAAAAAATTAGGAAGAGACCAGAGAAGGGAGATTTGAAATCAAATCATGAAAGGTCCGCTGACCTATATGACAACTTTCCCTTAATAAGAAGGAAGTGCCTTCTCAGGATAAACTAAATCCCACAGGTGGAAAGCACGGCAAGTGGACCTAATGGGGGTACTTTTGTGAAAATTATAAAAAGACACTTTCTCCTATGAAAGGGCTCCTGTGAGCCTTCATCTGCCCCCACCAAAAAGCAGCCTTTTTTAACTCCGTTACCAAAAAAAAAAAAAAAAAATTATAAAAAGGCACCTGCATGTTGGGGGTCAATACTTAGCACATGGAGTACGGCCTGAATTTCAGCTCCCATTCAGCTCTTTGACCTTGCTGCTATTTGCAGCATGGGTGTGTGTTTGTTAGTGTTGGAAGTGTTGACTAGACATGAGTAAAGGAAGACAGCCACGCTTTGTTTTACTTCAAGTATATAAAGGACATTTTTGTAAAAGGAAGATTAGACTTTTCCTAATGGCTGTACAGGACAGAATTTTGAAATGGCAGGTAAATTCTTTAAGTAAATAAAACTGTTCAAAAGCATGACTGATTCTCTTGGGAAACTCTCAATTCGGTTAATAGAAGTAATAAAATGGAGTCTGGATACCTAATTGATAAAGATTTTATAGAAGAATTCTTCAAAACACTTCTTCCAAGCCTGTGATTTTTATATTTGCCAAATAAGTGTTATGGCCAGTAAATCCAGGATTACAAGATTACAAATAAGAGCTGACTGTGGAATGCAAGAGGCCGAACTTGACTTGGTTCTTGTGAAAGGAATATTCCCTCAAATACAAAGATTTAGGAAAAAAAATAGAAGACTCCCAAAACACTTAATTTTTAATATTTGCACATGTGTATAACATTTGCCCCAGCTGACTATGATTTTACTATAAGTACCAGATTAGCATTAGCCTAAAAATTCTGTTTGAATTGATGGATCACCCTCGTCTGAAGAGCTGTGGATAAAATCCTGGTTGGTCTTTGGCTAGATTATGTGCTTGCATTCCTCAGATTTTCTAATGCAGATGATCAGATAGCTAACGTCGTTCTGTGTTTCTGCATTCAATTGCTTTGCTTTGACGTGCTTAACTAGGATATCATTTTTGTTTCAAAACAGAGGTCTTCAGTATGACTGACCTTTTAAATAAGTGTCCATATATAAAATAGCTACATTTAACTGAAGTAAGAAAGTAAGAATAACAAACATCAATATTTTGTTTTCACTTAATGTTAAGTTGGCTAATTTAAGGAAAATAAACTTTTTTTTAGCAAAAAAAAGTTTATAGAAATTTTTTTTTTCAAATACTTTAACAATGGAGAATGCTGAAAGAAAATGGAAAAAAAGAAAAGAGCCCTCTAAGAAGGACAAGGATGGACCTGAGCCAGCAGGTTAGTTACACAGCTAATGTTGCTGCTGTCTTTTCGAAGGACACATAGAAAGTCAGGGAGATAAAGATCCTGTTTTCTGGTTGAGGAGGTTGCTGAGCATCTCAGAACACATTCTACCTTCCAACTGACAGCCCTTACCGACGATTAGAAACTGATTCTAACCCATCTGAGTATCTAAGAGTTAATGTTTTTAGCAAAGTAGAACATTGGGGTCTTGCAATTATGTATATAAACACCTATTTCTGAGGATAATTTCATCAGAACTCTAAGAAAGAGAGGAAAATACACATTGGAAAGATCAGTGGTACAGTGAACCAAAGAACTCAGTAAAACTCAAATACATCACCATTTTTTAAAAAAAGATTCTCATTTAATTTATGGGAAACCAATTCATCAATATTCATTTATAGAATGCCTACCATGTGACAGGCACTTAAGATAAAAACAGTAGCTGCAGCAATAACAACAAAATAATACCTTTTCTTCATCAGTTGTTGTTGGCTTGATCTAACAGGCTAACTAAAACAATATTTCAAATCAAGTAGCACTTATTAAGTGACTAGAGATGTACACCTTTATGGTACACTATTTTCAGATTTAGGATATTACCATTGCTACTTAATTGAAAGTATTATATGTCAGCATGCAGAATAAAACTCTAAATGATATTTGCTCAGTCTTATGTGGTAACCTTTCATAGTTTATTGCCATTTGACATGAGTACAGTATAAAATCAGGTTTAATGTTATAAGAGATTATTGTAATAGTTACCTATTGCTGTGCAACAAATTACCACTTGAGGATGG
The DNA here is from genome assembly GCA_028533085.1 of Varecia variegata. Lineage (NCBI taxonomy): Eukaryota > Metazoa > Chordata > Mammalia > Primates > Lemuridae > Varecia > Varecia variegata. Next base: position 68,474,786 of record CM052438.1, on the reverse strand, counting down.
GGTCTTGCTTGCCAGTTCCCAGAGCTGTTGGAAGTATCAAAATGGTGCTGGACTCTTTAAGTACTTATTGTATCAGAAGCTTTGCTACCTTCTACTTAAAGATGAGAAGAAAGTCTTTCTGTCCACTCTGGTCAGGTTTTGTCCCTTGGGCCCCAGAGCAACATTTCATATGCCTGTGTCCAACAGGGATTATCCTCAGAACATCTTTTGTTTTTTAGTATGTGTGTCACACTGTCACTAACCTTTCTTTTCTTCTTACCTTTTTAGTTGGCATGTGCTAATTGTACATATCTATGGGATATAGAGTGTTTTGTACATGTATACAATGTGTAACGCTCAAATCAGGGTAATTAGCATATCCACCACCTCAAACATTTATTTTTCTGAGTTGTGAACATTCAAAATCTTCTCCTCTAGCTTTTTAAAAATATACGATAAATTACTGCTAACCATATTAGTGTTATAGAATGCTAGAACTTATTCCTCCCATCCAGCTATAATTTTGTATCCATTAACCAACTTCTCCCTATCTTCCCTTCCTCTTTACTCTTCTCAGTCTCAAATACCCACAATTCTACTCTTTACTTCCATGAGCTATTTTTTTTTTTTTTAGTTCTCACATATGAATGAGAATACGCAGTATTTACCTTTCTGTGCTGGACTTATTTCATGTAGCATAATGTCCTCCATGTTGCTTCAAATTTCAAGATTTCATTCTTTTTTTATAGTGGAATAGTATTACATTGTGTATATATACCACATTTTCTTTATACATTCAGCTGTTGATGGACATTTAGGTCGGTTCCCTATCTTGCCGATTGCAAATAGAGCTGCAATAAACATAGGAGTGCTGGTACCTCTTTGACATACTGATTTCCTTTCCTTTGGATAAATACCCAGTGGTAGAAATGCTGGATCTTACAGTGGTTCTAATTTTAGTTTTTTGAGGAATCTCTATACTGTTTCCCATAATGGCTGTGCTAATTTACATGCCCATCAACAGTGTACAAGAGACTACATCTCTTTTATTTTGTGCTGGCAGCCCTCTATCACAGGTTCATTTGATGGTTCATTTTCTGTGTCAAGGTGGTGGGTCCACAGGGTGCCCAGGTATTTGATCAAGCATTATCCTAGGTATTTATGTAAGGGTGTTTTGAATGAAATTAACATTTAAATTCATGGACTGGATTAAAGCAGATTTCCTCCACAATGTGGGTAGGCCTCATCCAATCAGTTGAAGGCCTGAAGAGAACAAAAAGAATGGCCTTCACCTAATAAAAGGGAATTTTCCAGCTGGCCAGCCTTTAGACAGCACTGGCTCTCCTAAGTCACCAGCCTGCTAGCCTACTCTGCAGGTTTTGGACTTTTCAGTCCCCGTAGTTGTATGAGCCAATTCTTTATAATAAATCTTTTTCAATATATATTTACGTGTGTGTGTAAGTATATTATATATACACATCCTATTGGTTCTGTTTCTCTGGAGAACCCTGAATACTATACAGGGGTGTACTTATTCCATAAGGGTAGGCAGGGCATATGGCAGGACACTATGCCATCCTCTCTCTCTTCCTTATCTTGGCCCCAGGGAATAAATCCTCTCCCTTCACTTTCAATCTAAATCAAAACACCTCAAGCAATTTAACACACTTTCCTAAAGTTTATTCCATAAATTCCTGTAAAATATACATATGTAAATCCTAGGAGTACACATCTTGTGATATACATATTTTACATAAATCATTGTCCCCATTTCTGACTCCTTTTCCATGATAGATTCTGAGAAGTGGAAATCTTGGGTCAAAAGCTGAGTTATTTAAAGTTCTTCATTCATATTGGCAAACTGCTTTAAGGATATCACTACTGGGCTTTCATCAACAATCAATATTCATATCTGTACAGTGCATTGTTACTCTAATTAGCATTTCTTTGCTGGCCAAGTGGAACACATTTTTATAAGTTTATTAGTCATTTTAACTTCCATTTTGTCTTTTCATGTCTTTGTACTCATTTTTATGGAGGGGTGGTAGGGTTTAAAAACATTAACTCTTATTTTTTATATAATTTTAAAATATTTTTCTTATTTTGTGGCTTGCCTTTACATGTTTTAATTATTTTTTTAATAAAATAATGATATATTTATTACAGAAACTTTGAAGAATAAAGCACATCACACTTAAGGAAATAAAAATTACCCAAATCTCCCAAAGATGGCTATTGTCTACATTTTGCTACAAATTCCACCACTCTTTTGTTATAGATTTATATAAACATAAAAATATTTTTGTTTAGAAAAATAGAATGATATTGCACATTCTATTTATAACCAATTTTTACTTTTTACTGAGTGAGAGATAATGAAAATACTACCATGTTATTAAATATTCTTTTACACCATGATTTACTTAACCTATCTCCTATCGGATATTTTTGGCTGTTGACAATTTTTACCACAGTAAATGAAGATGAGCATCCTGGTAAATAAATGCAATTACAATTTCATGTGAAAAAGGAGGCATATTTTAAAGCTTCTGATACATATAACCAATGCGGTCTCCAAAACAATTTACTCCCCTAGTTTCAGAAGATGCTCAGGCTAGGTGGGTGGTGGCTTATACCTATAATCCTAGCACTCTGGGAGGCCGAGGTGGGAGGATCACTTGAGTCCAGGAGTTGGAGACCAGCCTGAGCAAGAGTGAGACCCTGACTCTACTAAAAATAGAAAAATCAGCTGGGTGTGATGGCATGCGCCTGTAGTCCCAGCTACTCAGGAAGCTGAGGCAGGAGGATTGCTTGAGCCCAGGAGTTTGAGGTTGCTGTGAGCTGGGCTGATGCCATGCCACTCACTCTAGCCCAGGTGACAGAGCAAGACTCTGTCAAAAAAAAAAAAAAAAAAAAAAAAAGCTCATTTCTCTATACTTTCAACAATACCTGGTATTATTAAAAACCATACCACCAGAAAATAACTTTACCAACATGTAGGTTAGAATGAACATCTCTTATGTTGTACCTTTCCCCTGACATTCATTCTTCTAAGTCATTCAACTAATAATTACTGAGTACCACTATGGACCAGGTACAATGTTGAGTTCCCAGAAAACAGTAATAATTCTTCCCCTTTTTGAATCATTATCTCCATTTCCTGGGTCAAAGACATTCTTGACATGGGCTTTTCCTCTCAAGTATCCAAGTATCTCAAGAATACATTGTATTTCTCCTTTTTCTCAACTATAATATAGCTACTGAGGACACATTAACCAGTTTTCTGCTCTAATATCACTGCTACTCTAAAGGGTAGTTCTATGTGAGTAACCTTTTTTTCTGACACATTTGTGATTTTTGTTGAGATCAGTGTAATGCTGAGGGTATGGATGAACAATGAGCCTGTGGGAGAAATTGGTAAGATAAAATTGAAGAGTAGTTTGGTATTGTAGAAAGAGGATGGATTTTGAGTCTAAAGACCTTAGTTCTCACCCTTGCTGTGTTACCTTGGGCAAATTACTTAGTTGCCTCTTTTGTAAAGTGTGGTTTATAACACATTTCACAGAATAAAAAGTTCTAACAGTATCAGCCCCTGGGTAGAGCTAAAGATTTTTGGCTCATTTCAGCCAAAATCTGTTTGCTACTTTGTCTATTCCCCTTTCAACAGCATTTTCTCTAGTTTTGTTACCCTGTCTTTTGAGGCACCCTTAGGCTTTCCTACTGCCCTGGAAAATCTCAATTCAGGATTACCAACCTGTGCTTTCTTCTCTACATGCTACTTTATGTTATGAACCTTTCTTCACCCTGCCTTTGCACAGTCTTCCTCTGACTGGACTGTTTTCCATAGTGATAACTAGTTTTCAGGCAAACTGTGAGCTCCATAAAAACATGTCCTGTATTTAATGTCTTTGCATCCTTGGTGCATACCTAGCACTATGTCTGGCACACTGTAGGTCCTTGGTACATGACGATTCATCTGAACTTCGATGTTAGGAGCTCATGTGTTAAATCTCAAGAGCTTTTTCTTTCTCATTTTTATGTCCTTTTTAAATTTCTCCACCTGAACATATCCTACACACCTTAAGACTGAATTCAAATGTCACTGCTCCTGGGAGGCCTCTACAGGTCCCTGATGGAATAAATCACTCATTTCTCAATATTCTGCAAGCACTTTGTCTATTTACTCTTATCGTTCGTCGTCTTCTTTGGTAGACTCTGATCTCTTATGTGTCTTTGGATTCCTAACACCCAACATACTGAAGAAAAGTGTTCAATAATCATTTGTCTGAATTGAATGAGGAGGGAGGCTAAGCTTAATTGTTCACATGACGTTAAATTTCAGTTTGTATAAAGGAGAAGCCAGTTTAAAATGAACTTAGAGGACAATAAGTAAAAAGAAGCAATGTATAACAATTGGGGAGTGAGGGGGATGAAGAAATAGAATAGATTTTGATTGGTGGTTCCATAGTTTATAGATGTATAGAAGCCACCGTTCCCCCTTCCCTGGCTGCCTCTAATCTCTGCCTGGTGCCAACAGGAAACCCACTAGAGGTGGCAGCACACTGCATGGAATGTATCGTATCACAGATAATGCTCAGCCCTTATGGATATACTACTTTCTATTGATGATGGAATTCCAGGGGCCACAGCAGACTCATAGGCAGATATTTATACCTCTGAAACACACTTGTAGACCTCTGTATAAGAATGGCCCTGCTGAGACAAATCCATGGGCATTACTTATGTAACTCATTAAAGGAAATATGTGGGTAACCAGAGCTTCAATGGAATGCAGAGGAGTAAATAAGGACCAGCTTTAGAACTAAATTGGTTATCTTGAAAATCTGTCACTTCACCTTGGAATACCTCATAACTTTGCATTATTGGTAAATTTAATTATCATGCTTGCTTTTGTTTCAACTTCTCAATCCAAGGATTGAGGTGTTTTTAAAGACAATGGACTTTAATTTCCGAAGGCTTTTAGTAGATGTTTAATCTTTTCCTTGTCGGTATTTCTGAGAAATTCTTAATTATCATACATGGCCTTAGACCATCACTGAGTCTGCAAGCTCCCTCCCTTCCCCTCCCCAGTTTATGTTCATCATATTTTATACCTGATTACTCCTTTTCCATTTCTCAACTTTGAAACACTGAACAAAACCAAACTCAAGTATTGGTGAAGGTAATCTACCTAAGAATAACTCTCAGGAGTTCCATTATTAATGGAAAGACCACGCTTTCTAAGTTTCCCCCTGCCTTCTGCCTGGCTCCCACTCTGGGGTTGAAAAGAATGGAAATAAACATTATTGAAGAAAATAATTTGGGAAATTATTGGGAATAGATTTGGGAAAAAAATGTTTCTCTTAATATTTCTGCTTTACCCCTGTGGAATGAATGTTATTGTTTTCAAACATCAAGGAATCTGTTGTTTTTGAATTTTCTACCAGTTATCCATCTATGTGTGGAATAAACATATGCAAGAAAGAAGACTGATTTCTTAATTTTTTAAAAAATAAAACTGAGAGGACAGCAAATGATATTCAATCCTATTAAAGAGACTAAGTACAGACCTTTAAAAAAGTCCTTACATTCCTTGCATTGGGATTGAGTAGTATGGCTCTACAATTCAGGGGTACTGGAAATTACAGAACATCTGCAATGAAATTGGTTTTCTGTGGAAAACTGATGAATCACTTACTGCCAATGACTAGAAGGAAAAGCACTTGTTTATGCCCTTATGTAATGAATTTTTATGAGGTGAAGTTTGCTGTTTATAAAAAATACACTTTACGCTGCTGTAGATGTAAAATAATAGAATTCAGAATCCAGAGCAATGCATTACTGCAAAGACAGTCACCAGCAGAACATTATCTGCTTACAAAACACCAAAACAGGGCTATTACTTTTATAATGGAATTAAAAAAAAAATCTCATCTAGCCAGTTGGATTCTAGAAGAAAAAGTATTTAAAGAGATATAGCTGAAATTGACAGTTCCAAAATTGCATGTATTTTCAAAGAAAAGTTATTAATTCTCTTATTGTGCTCCTGAATTCCAACTATGTTTTTCCTCAAAGCAAGAATACCACAGAAGATTTTAAATTAAAAATGGCACTCCTATGATACACTGCAAACTCGAGGTGCTGGCCTCTCTATACCATTACAGACATACATATACAAATCTCCCTACAATAATACACAATATCTGCGAGGGGCTTGATGATCAAACTCCAAACTCTCTTGCTTTCTTCAAACATTTACAGAACATCTGTATTGTGCCGGTCTGTTTTGGCTGTAGCCTCTGTCCTCACTGAACTCACAATCTTATTTAGCTGGTTGAGATGGTCATCCAGTCAAAACTGGGGAATATTCTGCTAGGTCCAAGAACAGGCACTAAGAAATAATGCTTGCTATATTGAATGGGGCTCTTTGTTCTCAAAGAATTTATTTGCCCTTTACATTTGGTCTGAAGCTAAGTATTTTTAAAGCAATTAATTATAATTTCCATTAGTGGAAAACAACTATAGTATTTTATAATTTTTGTTGACTAAAAAGGCACTCTTACCAATTGATGTGTAATTTAGAAGAATAGAGGCTATCAGGAGATGGTATTCCCTGAGTACATCGTGAGATGTTTACCAGAGAACCATCCTGGACACCTCAAAGAACAGTAAAACCTCCAGCTCCACTAATTCAGAATTGTGACTATTTAGATAAAGTCTCAGCTTAAATTCAAGTTTGCATTACCTCTTATTGGCAACCAAACCATAACAATAGCTCAAAAATATCAGCATTTTTGTGTCCACATCTGAAAGGAATACAAAATCCTAGGTCAGACTCTGGTGTCTTGATTCTTAGTTGAGGAAATATAGTCATTTCACAGGCTTAGGCAGTTGATAATATTTAATATTTATGTCAATTGCTCTGATGTGGTACATTCTAGATATTTTAAAGTAACTAAGCTACATTTATTTATATTTATTTATAAATATTGTACAAATACTTTTACCCTTTTTCACCTGCAGACTTCTAAGTGATTTAAAAAATGCACATACTGAAGATATTTAATGGGTAATTTAAGATGCATGAAATAATTCAGACTTTTTCAACAGCTGTGGTTGGCTATAAAGGTAGGCTTTATTTTAATGCAAAATAGGTACTCTAGCAATTTAGAATCTTATACCCTAAATTCTCTCACATAGTCAAAAGACTTGTTTACTAGTTCAGATGTTTTACCTTTGGATTGAACTGAAACAAAATTGGCCATGAGATTTTAAAAAAATAACTTATTTTGGTCTAATTAAAAAGTATTATATGCTCATTGTAGACAATTTGGGACACATGGAAAAATATAAAGAAGAAAATCAAAATTGAATTACTGAGAGGCATTTATTGTAAGACATATGTGTCTGTTTATCTCATCGTTGAGATCATATTGTACTTAATTTAGCATCCTAATTCTTTCATTTTAATATACTGTGAACACTTTCCCATGTAATTAAAATTATTCATAAATATTTCTGCATAAAGTTCTTTTCCGTGACATATTCACATAACATTGTCTTAGTCAATTAAATAGCTATAGTATTTTATTTATTTCCATATTGTTGAGCATTTATGTTGTTTCACACCTTTATTATAAATAGTGCTACACTAAATATCTTTTCAATAAATCTATACCCAGAATTATCATTCCCTTAAGATAGATTCTTGAGTTCAATGGATATTACAAAAAACATCTACATCCACCTGATTTTGAGTATCAGTATTACCTAATTTGGAATATCAGTATTACCTAACTAAACAGATTTATGTTTTATTGGTTTTGGGGTTTGGCAAAAGCATGAGTTAAACTTGTTAATGAGAGTAAGTTATTCTACTGCTAATGAGAAGGAAAATGACCTACAAAATACCAGACGTTTGGATCTTCTGGCCTCAGAAGTGACTTGGTTTAACCTTATTTGACTTGGTATAGTTGCTAGAATAACAACTCAATTCAGGATTCAGTGAAGGTCATTATACGCTTTCTTTGTTTTTGACATTTTAAAACTATAAGCTTTTTTCTTTTTTTTAAATAGAGAAAATAAGAGACTGCCTGAAAAAATATGAAGGAATATTCTGTCTTGTTTCACGATTTACATACTATTTGCAGGAAAAATAAGACATAAAAGCAAAATACTTGCTAACTTACTTGTGGTGATGAATATAAGTATACACTATATACTATTAGTTGCAGAGAACCATGGATCATCAGGTCTATAGACTATCTGGCCAATTGGTTTGGCTAAAAAGTATATTCAGAATTTCTCTGTTGCTGAAAATACCTTTTCTTAATACAGTAACACTTCGCTTATTGAGTGCTGTTAGGAAAAATAGCTTTTTGTTAAAAGCAAATGTTTCAAGTAAGTCAAGATTTTGCCTTTACATGTCAACATATTTTGAAGGCTTTCTCAAATATAGCAATACTAATTTCCCTTCCTTCTTAACCAAATTATACAGAATATGAGGGAGATTTTATTGATGATCCAAGGTCATTTTTAAACCACAATTGCTATTCACAGTCCTGAGAGCCTATGTGTTCCTACTCTAAACGTTACCAGATTAGTCTTTTTTTTTAAGTTTTTTTCTTTGACACTAAGCTGTCCATTACTGCTTGTTGTAAACAAGTCTACTTTTACGAGTTTTCTTTCTTCCTTTTTATGTGTTATTTTTAATCTGTTGGTAAAAGTTTATTAGAATCCCATTTAAAATAGAGCAGCCTCTAACTGAGGACTTGAGGAACTGTCCCATGAATAGAGCTTTGGTGTATGGAACCAATGAAAATCTATAGTTTTCTTGAGGCTTTGTTTACTTCCAGGTTCCTGACCATTTTGGATCGTGATACTGTTAATGTACTACAAACATAATGGAAATAACAATCATGGATCGATTATACTGTTTGTAATAGCCTTTGATCTGGTTTTCTTACTTTTACTCATACTTCTCCACAAATTATCCAAAGTGATACCTTAAAAATGTTAATTTTAGCATATAACTTCTCTGCTTAAAATCTTCCTGTGGCCTCCCCATACTTGGAATAAATCCAGATATTTTTCCCCCTTGGCCTGCATGGCCTTACGTGACCTGGCCCTGGACCCCTCACCTCACCCACCTCATTTCTCACCTCTCTTTCTCTTGCTCACTGGGATTTCTTGCTGTTCCTCAATCAGGTAAGGCTCTCATCTCAGAGGTTGGACACCTGCCATTTCATTATCCTGGCACCCTTTCTCTGCTTGGAATTCTCCTTCATTTCCTTCAGGCCTCTTTTCAAATTTCACCTACTCAGAGAGGCCTTCTTAAGCATGTGATTCAATACAGTATCCCTTGTGACTCTCCATTTCTTTAACCTGCTTTATTTTCTTCAGAGTACTTCTAACATCTGAAATTATTTTATACATGTGTTTATTATCTATCATCCCTCCAAGAATGTAAACTCCGAGAAAGCAGAAGTTTTGCTTTATTCATGAATACATTTCCCGGGTATAGAAGAATGTCTGTAAAGGCTCAACAAATAGTTTTTGAGAGAAAGTTACTTAAGTTCCACTACAATCCTAAAAGGAAGACATTATTGAATGCCATTTTATAGGTGAACAAATTGAATCTTAAAGAAGTTAAATAAATTTACCCCAAACCCAAAGTTGATAATTATTGAAAAGCAGGGGAGTTGGAAGGAAAAGAGTAGGACACGTCTGTCTTGTGTTAGCTCTGATTAATATTTGCGTAATTTAGATAAGATCACTGAAGGTACTTGGGTATTTTAAATACACAATTAGCAAAACTGATTTGAGAACAAATTGCAGGAGAGAGAAAAGAAAAATGTTACTGTAAAAGATTTTATTTTCATATGGAAGAACATTTGTAAACTGATAGGTACTTGAGGCTCAAGTGGAAACATATCATGTAGCTAAATATGACTCAATTTTCCCAAACCTTCAGCCCTGAGACTGCTGGGGAGTAGAAACAGTTGCATCAGTGTCAGAGCAATTCTTCTGGCAGTGCCCAGGGAGGCAGGGACTGAATGGGCAGGGACTATCACAGCAACTTGGCCAAGAGGCCTAGTATCTGCAGTGAGGCAGAGTTCTTTAAGAGACATTTTGGTGTATAAGTCAGTCATAAATCCATTGATTATAAATTGAACACTGCCTGCTGTTAGTGCGGTTTCAAGTATACTGTAAGCGAGAAAAACAAAAAATGGGAAACTATAAAGAAAAAAATTGAAAGACAGTATTAGATGAGGTAACCGCTATGATATGACACCCAGTCCCTCCTTTAAGGACAGACTTGTTGCCCAGCTGTGGACAGTGTGATCAGCAGACTGCCTCCAGCTGTTAGCTCCTTCAGGGTCTGCTTTCGCTGCAAGGAGCTGCCACACTTGAGGTCACACCCTTCCCAGAGCAGCCCACATCCAGGGACTGAGAAATGTGTAGGTAAAAAAGGTCTATTTACTTCGGCTGAATCTAGGACGTTCAGACAGACAGTACTAGCTCCAGAGCTCCCTCTGGGTTGTCCAAGTTTTATCAGGGCAGCACTACAGTACTACCGTTTCGTTTCTTCTCCTGCTTCTCTGCCCTTTCCTTTCACAGGTGTGGATCCCTAGATATATCTTGCACTTCAAATCCCTTTCAACATCTGCACATCATCGTGCAGAGCCCAATCTGTGACATTAAATTTATTCATTCAGCTAACAAAATGTCTCTATTGCTACACTAGAACTATTATAAAAGGATCTGGTTATCCAGTGATAACAGTCACAGTCCCTGAACCCATAGGGGTTATCACCTAGGGAGGGTAGCAGATATTATAAATTCACTGTCTAGGGGATGGACACGTTTGAAGCTCTGACTCAGGGGGGCAGGGGGGCAAGGGCAATATACGTAACCTAAACTTTTGTACCCCCACAATAGGCTGAAATAAGAATAAATAAAAATAAAATAAATAAATAAACAAATAAATAAAAAGTGTAAAAAAAAAAAATCAGAGGATGTTCATACTTTGAGATAGGAGTCTGCCAACCTCCTCTTTGCTGGTGAATTAATAAACTCTTTGCTTCTCCTCCAAAAAAAATGAAAAAAAGTACATATTAATACTGGTGTCATTAGGGTTTATGAAAAAAACTGAACCCTCCTAATACTGACAACTCTATTAGCTAGCATATATGTAAAGTACCGTTTTCATGTTAAGATTATGACAATATGGGCACCTACTTATGAGTTTACTCTGCTATCAAAATAACAATATAACAAAATTGTTAGTATAACAAAATCTTGTTGACCTTATTTACTTAATCCTTTCAAATCTGCAACCTAAAACCACCATTCAGTTACTTATTAAAGTCCTTATCAAACTAGATCACTGGTACAATGAAAGACTGAATGTAGGCTTTCGGTATAAAGAAGGGAAATGCAGACTCTCACTAATAGGGATCTGTTTTTACCTGCCCAGAATCTACCCTTCTTACAAGAGCACCACTGTTTCCTGTGGTGAACAGCCTCCCCTAGGGTCTCCTTTAGGTTCGTGTGGTATGCATGACTATCACTCCCATTTGAGTAATTGACAGCAGTATTTTCCATACCCTAGCCATTGTGACTGTTTTGGGAATGTGCATATAATGCAAGGCAGACCAATAACAGTGAGCTCCTGCACTATTAGCAAGAGGATCTCATGCCAGTGGGATCAGAAAACTGGCAGAATATAAGCTTCCAGCTTCTGGTGGCCATCATTCTGCTTCAGAATGAAGCCAACTCAGAATAATATTGATAACAGTAATGGAAAGCACTACTACTATATCCTACTTCCTATGTGTCCGGTACTGTATTAATATCTTTATATATATTAAATATATAAGCTTTACAACGTTTACATGTACAGAGATTTAGCACATTGTCCCAGTTTACACACAAATGAGTGCACAGTGGTATTTGAATGCCAGTGGAGGCCATGTCCTACACGCCACGAATAGTGCTCATCACAAAAATGGGAGCCGAGGGAGAGAGCCTGTTTCAAAGCAAACCATTTGAACACTTACATCCAGAATATGCCTACAGTACCCACTTGGACTCTGCATTTAATTAAGTCAATAAATTATTTTTCCTTTTGCAAAATCAGTCTGAATTGGGTTTATATCATGGGAACCGAAAGAGTCCTGATTATACTCTAAATTCATCACTGCATTATTTATAATAAAAAGAATCTAAATGCCCTATTACTATAGAAAGTTAAATAAATGATAGGAATATCTCATACAGCCATTAAAAATATTTTTGAAGAATATTTATACACATGATAAACTGCTATTTTTTAAAAATAACAAAACTGCATATTCATTATACCAATGTTAATAAGAAATGTACAACAAAATACTGAAATGAAATATACCAGAATATTGTGATCTCTGTTAAAAACAATTATGAGAAACTATTTTTGAAGTTAAGTTTTTTACAATAACGTAGAATTTTTGAAGTTTTCTAAAACAACGTTTCAAAATTAGAGGAGAAAAAAAGGGCAAACTTTTAAAGATGTGGAATTCTTTTAACTCTCAAATTACAAAATTCCTTGGGTATATTATTCTAAATTGAACCTAAATTAAACTTATAGTCCATTCAATCACAGAATGTAAACTCCTGAAGGTAACTTTCTTTTTCTTGTTTTATTCATTGTTCTATCCCTAGTGGTTACATTAGTACCTTAAGTGCTTATTGAATGAGAGGTGAACAGAAAAATGAACTGGCAATGTATTTCTGCCATATTAAATAATTTTATTTTCCTAGCAAGATGTTTACTACATAAGAACTAGGTTTTTCAAAACATTCTAGTTAAGACTTGAGACAAATCAATGCTCAAGCTAATTCTATACCAGTTTAAGAGTTTTTAAAAAATAATATATTGTTATTGTAATTTTACCTACGTAATAATCAGTTGAAAGTAAATAGCCTTGATTATCCTACAGCTAACTTTAACTCCATGTGAATTATTTCTAACTTTTTTATATCAAAGTCCAATATATTTTATTTTGTACTTTGGTTTATTGTCAAAGCACAAAAATTGAGAATTGGTATAAAAATAAATGCTATTATTTTGGTGAAGTAACGTAAATAGTCCAAATATTTTTCATATTACTGTTATGTAGCAAAAGGTTCATTTGTAAGCTTTTAAATGAAAAATGCAAAGAAAAGGAGTGAACTATACAGAATTATCTTGATATGTATTGCTATATTATTACTATGTTACACACCTCAATGTTTCATAAAACTACCAATATATTTGCTGAGAATGTAAGTTCTGAATCAAAGGCTAGAGAAAGAGACCTGTATACAGTGTTTTTCATATTGTCCTTAGTTGTCCCAGGCCTCACTTCTGAACTGCCTTAAGCAATTTTTATGTTCTGCACATAAGCAGCCAGCTGTGAAGGGGTCTGACAACTGAGGACTGAACCCCTTAAAAATCAGCATAAGAGAAAAGCATAAAATCACAACTGAGGCATCAGATCTTAAGGTTTAAAACAGTGTTGTCAGATTATGACATTATGTCATCTCTGAAAATAAATACACACTCATCCCATAGTCTCCTAAATCTTTATCTTTAGAGTCCGACCTTTTTCTAGGAAGTAGCAAAATGAAGGAGCATTCTTAGTCATCTGACAAAAGGTGTCCATTATTCTTGACATTAAAAATTTAATGCTATGATTTAAAAAACATAATACATTAACGTTTACATAATATGTTTACAATTATGTGGTTTCCAGTGATTAGAATTTAGTCATGCCTGGAAAGGAACAGAAGACAGTGGCTGAGAAGCACATGCCTTATAAAGGATACCTAAATGGTACACTTAGGATGACCAATATTAATGACTTAAACATAACATATTTTCCCTTAGAGAAAACAATTTTAGTTTCTAAAGAGCATTCACTTCTGACATTTCAATCCCTGATTTCAGTGGCTGCAGACTGTGTACCTCTGTGCCACACTTAGGACAAGAGAAGTACATGTCAAATAAGAAACTACTCTTCACACAGTAATAACAGAAGATATGCTGACATCCGATGGTGTGAGGCATGGTGGGCCACTCTCCACATAGAGAACATTCTTTGCCACTGGTGGCTAATGTCTCATCACTGTTAGGAGCACCAGTGAGAGGGATACACCATGAAGATAACTTGGCTTTCAACTTCTGGATATTGATAAGTGGTAAGAGAAAAATCAGAAACTCAGCAAAACCATGCCAGAGAAGTTCCCTATTCAT
>CM052438.1:68440390-68454322 GCA_028533085.1 Varecia variegata | reverse complement strand
TGCTTAAGCCCAGGAGTTTGAGGTTGCTGTGAGCTAGGCTGACGCCACGGCACTCACTGTAGCCTGGGCAACAAAGCGAGATTCTGTCTCAAAAAAAAAATTCAGTAAATCATCCTGTAAACGTATGTGCTGACATCTAGGCTTTGTTGCTCCCTTTATAAAGCAAAAGCAGAGTATATTTAGCACAATTCTTAAGGGCTCTAGGATGTTTTGAATGGTAAATGACCATTGGCTTCAACCTAAAGACACCAGCTGTATTAGCTCCTAACAAGAGAGTCAGCTTGTTCCTTGAAACTTTGAACCCAGGCATTTACTTCTCTTTCACTATGAAAGTCCTAGATGGCATCTTTTTTCCAATAGAAGGCTCTTTTGTCTACACTGACAAACAAACTGTTATTTAGTTCATCAATTCTCTTAGGTAGAGCTTTTAAATAACCCACTGCAGCTTCTACATCAGCACTTACTGTTTCACCTTGCACTTCTACATTACAGAGATGGCTTCTTTCCTTAAACCTTACAAAGCAACCTCTGCTAGCTTCAAACATTTCTTCTGGAGTTTCTTCGCCTCTCTCTGCCTTCACGGAATTGAAGAGTATTAAGGGCTTGCTCTGGATTAGGCCTTGGCTTAAGGGAATCCTGTGGCTAGTAGGTTGATCTTCTATCCAGACTACTAAAACTTTCTCCACATGAGCAACAGGCTGTTTCGCTTTCTTATCATTCATGTGTTCACTGGAGTAACACTTAATTTTCTTCAAGAACTTTTCTTTTGCATTCACAATCTGGCTCTCGGTTTGGCACAAGAGGTCTAGCTTTTGGCCTATCTTGGCTTTGAACATACCTTCCTAAGCTTAATCATTTCCAGATTCTGATTTAAAGTGAGAGATGTGTGACTCTTCCTTTCACTTGAATACTTTCAGAGGCCACTGTAGAGTTATTAATTGGCTTAATTTCAATATTGTTGTTTCTCAGGAATACGGAGGCCCAAGCAGAGGAAGAGAGACAAGAGAATGGCCGGTTGGTGGAGCGGTCAGAATACACGCAATATGTACTGATTAAGTTTGCTGTCTTATATGGGTGCAGTTTTTGGCACTCCAAAACAATTGCAATACTAACATGAAAGATCACTACACACAGATTATCATTAAAAATATAATAATAATAAAAAAAGTTTAAAATACTGCAAGAATTACCAAAATGTCACACAGAGACATGAAGTGAGCACATGCTCTTGGAAAAATTGTACTGATAAAACTGTTTGACTCACAGTTGAAATAAACCTTCAATTTGTTAAAAACAAACAAACAAAAACTGTATTTGTGAAGCCCAATAAAGGGAAGCACAATAAAATGCGGTGTGTACCTATACTTATCAGGTTGCTGGGCCTAATCTCCAGAATCTGATTCAGTAGGTATGGAGTGGGACCCAAAAACATACATTTCTAACAAACTCCCTAATGACGCTGAAAACCACTAGGTTACTCTATTGCAAAGCAAAAGTCATCATTTACTTTTGCATATCACCCATACAGCTTAATGCTACATGCCAGCCCTGCAAGTCATTTCTGGTTAGTTCTCATCCCTATATCTATAGAGGCCATTACAAGTCTTTCACTGACTCGAGGTTTCTCTTTCATTTATTAAGTAGTCTTTGTGAAATCTGAGACCATTCATTCCACAAATTCTATGAGTATCAGTATATTCTAGCCATACTAGGTGCTTGACATGCAGAGAAGGCATGTCCTGGCTCTCAGTTAAGAATTCCAACCAAAGTCTAGAAAAAGAGGCAGGCAAATAAACAGACAACCAGGACAATAACAAGGGTGTATAGATAGTATTGAAAGTTCTCAAATGCAACACATAAAATTTTAAAACTATCTCAACAGAAAAGAATTTCAAATTCTCACACACAAAAATCAATGAATAAGATTTTTTCTGCAACTAACAGATTTTTTCTAATTAACCATTTATGTAATTAAAAAAAACCCTAAAACATTAAACCTCAAATCTACCCCAAATCTGCAAAATTATTTTCCCACACTTACCAAATCACCTTTTTCTTACTTCATTATTACCCCTGGGATAAAGTACAAAGTTCTTAGACCTAATCTAGCCCAAGCCTGTCTCCATCTCTGCAACTGTATAACCCACTATTCCCTAATGAAGTCTTTAATTACAGACCATCTTTCAGTCCTGCCTCTGTGCCTTTTCTCATGTACCTAAAACACTTACCTTGCTTACCAGCTATTTCCACTGCCCTAAGCTATCTGCCTTCACATTCCAACTCTACTTCAACATTCTCTCTGAAAACTTAACTATTCCCAGTTCCCACTGAGTAATACCATTTTTAACCCTAACAGTTAATTGTCTGTGCCACTCGAGCCCTCAACCATGTGTGCTATAATTCCAGTCACGTAAGTACATGTTCTTTTCCTAACTTGAATATAAGCCAGTAAAGGGAAAAGGGAAAGTGCTTACACTTACTTCTCAAAGACCTGCCACATACAAAGTGACTTTGATACCTAACTTAGTTTTCCTCAGGCAAAGTTCTACCATCTCCGGATGTCTGGGAATATGGTATATGTAACTCCTCTACTGTAATAGTATCTCCAACTCTGCATCTTCCACAGATTTCATATGCTGTAGTCAGCAAAATAAGGGAAACTCTCTGATTGCCAAATTGCTTTTGAAAAGCTCTAACCATACTGGATACCAATGTGAGGCCAACACTATCAGTCCCTTTCCTACCCCTTCCCCTAGTATTGGACTGGATGAATTGTTATTTTTTTAGTTGGGTACCAGATAAAATTTTTTAGCTTGCCTTAGAGGTTCAATTATGCCAATATATGTATCTTTAAATACTAGAGTCACAACAGTTCCAGATTGTGGCTAATGAATCTCATTAATTTTATAGTTCTAGAATTTATCACAAAGATAGGCTCATAGTAGCTACTAAATAAATGTTTGTAGAACTTACAAGCAATGGAGTGATTAGTCTGGTGGCCAATCAATGTACTAGCTGAAGATCATGTGAGAGCATTTAAATGAACCAGACAGTGAGAAAGGGTATGCATCATATAATGAAATTTTGGTCAACAACAGACCGCACATCCGATGGTGATCCCTTAAGATTACAATGGTGCTGAAAAATTCCCATCACCCAGTGACTTTGTATCCCTTGTAATGTCCTGTAATTAATTTTTGATAAATTTAAGGTAGCCTACGTGTACAGTGCTTAAGTCTGTGTACAGTAAAGGCCTCCACATTCACTCATCACTCACTCCCTGACTCACGCAGAGCAACTTCCAGTCTTGCGAGCTCCACTGAGGGTAATTTCCCCTATACAGGTGTACCATTTTAAATCTTTTATACCATATTTTTACTGTACCTTTTCTATGTTTAGATGTATTCAGATCACAAATACCATTGTTACAATTGCCCACAATATCAAGTACAGTAACATGTTATACAGGTTTGTAGCCTAGGAGCAACAGGCTGTATCATATGGCCTAGGTATGTAGTAGGCTAGAACATCCAGGTTTGTTTAAGTACACTCTGATGTTCACACAAGGACAAAAATCACCTAACTATGCTATTCTCAGAATACATACATGACTGTACCTTTTCCTCAAGTTCCTTAGTGATATTTAGTGAGACACAGGTCAGAGAGAGTGGTTTCTCAGAATGATCAGCTATTTCAAATCCCTTGTTTCTAGAGGAATCAGACTTGAAAACAGTTTGTAAAAACAGGAATTTTTAATGACTGCCAGAAAAGGGGACTTAACAGTCTCTAACCGATCCAATATTTAACAATACTTATTATCAAAAAATTCTTTCTTATTCCTTCTGTTATAGTTTAACATTTTTTTTCTTTCCTCTTTTTCTCCCCAGGCCTGGCCTCAGTGTAGATTAGGAACAGCTGGGCTCGCTCTCCTCCCTACATAATACTCTTTAATAGACCAAAAGACTATAATTAAACTGCTCTTCAGCCTTTGCTCCTCCAGATGAATAATTTGTTTCAGGCTTTATTTTCCAACATTTTAATCATTTTTGTGACTTCTTTTAGTTGTAAACATAGAACAGACACTGTCCACTACACATCATAGTTCATTAAAGTGGAATACCTCTCCTATGTTGTACATTCTTCTTCAGGCAACTGTGATAGAGTGGAAAAAGCAGACTTAAAATCAAACAGGCCTGGGCTCAAGTTCCAGCTCTGTCACTTACTTGGTATGTCATCTTAAAAAATTCATTAGCCTCAGATTCTTCTTCTAAAACCTGGAAATAAATAACAGCTACCTCACAAAGTTGTTGAGATTAAACCAGATAATGTTATGAAAGTGGTTTGGAAACTGTAAAGTATTATTATTACATTATCGCTGCTTTGGCTAGGGATATGCATAAAAAGAAAAAGACTCCAAGTTGATTTTGGCAAATCTCATTTCAAAAGACTGAAATCTTCATTATTACTCATACTAATGCCTCAATCAACCTGTATAAAAAGGAATTTTTTCCAGGAAATATTGACTACCCCATTAATTGTGGCAGTTAAAAGGTGAACATGATGTTACCATTATGTGCGCATGTGGGAGGGGCCGTGTAGGAGAGGGCAGAGGCAAGGCTGAGTGGAACTCACTGTACCCTTAACTTGTATCACGTCAGAAAGGAGATGATACAGTGGGGATTTTGAGACAATGGAGATGGGTTCCAGCATGACCTGCTCCCATGATTATTTAACCCCTAACAACTTGGTTGTGTCTGTTACCTTTTGAAGTAAAGAAACTTTAGGAACGCACACTGATAATACCTGACTCTAGGGTGCTTTGCTGCACAGGGCACAGTACAGGTAGTCAAGACAAGCATTCAAACTTGGGTTCACCACCAGCATACTACATTCAGTTCCTCCTCTTCCCTACTCCCAACTCCTCTCCCTGGCAGGTACAATTATTCTAGAATACTGGCCTTAGAGAAGGGCAGCCTAGGAGTAGAAGGAACTGATGAAATCAAAATAACCAGAAGTTCAATTAGTCAGTTAAGGAATATTCTCCCCTCCACTGCAGTACAGTAAGGTTGTTATGAAAGGTATGAAGCACAGAAAAATGTCATAAATGCCTTTAAATCACATGAAATTATTCTCAATATAAAGGAAGCAGTTTGTGTTTTAGTGAATTCTAATTCTCTGACAAATAGTTACTCAATGTAACCAATATTTATTGAGAATGCCTACCAAATACCAGGCATTCTTCTAGGTACCAGGAATTCAACTGAAATATTTAACTGTCAGTTAACGTCCTTTTATTCAACTGTATTTAAAGAAATAGGGTGTTACTGTAATCAAGACTGGCCATTGATGTCTGAAGCACAGAACAGATCCCAAAATGTGAAAACACTGTAAGGGATCACAAAACTTCCCAGGCAGAAAAGAGGAAAACAGTATTTAGGGCAAGGGAACAGGCAGAAGTACAGAAATGTGCAAGCTCCTGGCCATGGTCTACCTGGGACATCATGGGGATGGATTTCAGCATGAGCTGCATCCTTGGTTATTAAACCCTAATCAATGTGTTTGCATCTGTTATCTGGAAACAGACAGACAAGTCATCTGCTGTGGCTAGAGCAGAGCAGGCTTGCAGGAGAGACTGGTTGAAGCGGCAACACAGGCAACACTGTAAAAAGAACCTGTGTTAAGGAAATTGTGTTGATTCGGTAGGCATGAATAATCATTAAAGAGAAGACATATAACACAATACATACATTTTAAAAGATTAATCTGATGGCCGAGTTCAATAAAACTGCAGAGAAGGAAAACTGCCATTCTGGGAGACCAGTTAGGACTCCTCCAACAATTCAGGGGCCTAACTAAGATGCTAACAACTTTCTGGAAAATTCAAAGTAATTTAACTTATTTCATTAAGAACGGTGGAAACCAAAAGGGAGATTATATTATCCTCACATTTTTCTGATAAAAAATCCCCAGTGCTTTTTGGTAAACCAGTACTTTCCTAACTTCTGTTAAACTTAATTGCCAATACCCATGCCCAACGATTGGTCAGTATATTTCTATTTTACTCTTAAGAATTTAAGTAAGTTTTAACAATCCCTGTATTATTGGTTCTTATAGATTAGTATTTAGTTTCACAAATGTAGGCTCAAACTGGAATAGTTAAAAAAAAAAACATAAGCTAATGTTCTTTAAAAAAAAGTTGGGATTGTTTTGAATTGAAACAAACACCACTAAATTTAATTCAAATTGATTTTTCCAAAATGCCAAAAATGGACAATGCTGCTTTTTCCTATTCTACCTTTTAATACATAATCCTACCACCCCTCATTTCCCAAACTCTACTAACTTTAAGATTCTAAAAGGCTAACCCAGGGGGAAACATTTATTGGCCATACAAAGGGACATATAAAAATAAGTAATTAAAAACATAACTGGCACTAAACAATCTTAGTGTTTAATGAAGGATTCTACTAGGTTAAAGATATGTGAAAAAGATGCTTAAGGCAAAATCAAGACCAGATAAAAAGTATAACATCTACTAGGGTTAGTGTGATTAACTTGTCACATAAATATGTTTAAGACAAAATGATCTAGCACTAAAAACTATTAAAAAGGTATCCTGCTGACATTTTATCACTAAACATGTCACACTGCTTTTCTTTCACAGAAAAAAAAAAAAAAACCTGAAAATTCATTTACTAAGAGCAGCAACATATAACCTTATCCCTTAAATAACTCATGCTTTCCTTTTGTTTTTCATTCCCCAAAATAAAACCTTTGTCACCTATGCCACGTTCCAAAACCAAAACAAATGACTATATCTCACTGAGGAAGAAGGAATTTTTCAGGATGTACTTTAGAGCTTTTATTGAGTATAGTACAAATTATGAATGAATATATTTTCTTTAAAAACATGTTATTGACAGAAATCTATCAATAATAATGTGGGTATTGTCAAGGCCTGTCAATAGTAATGTAATTATGATTAAGGGGATAACATGGATTTTAGCTATAATACCAAGTAACATCTCCTGCATCGCTGCTATCAATATACACATTATTATTGACCTGTTCCGAGACTCTCAGTATTAGATGTATTACCATTAGGCATATTTGTCAATGCATACTGCCTACAAAAATTCTACATTTAAATTTACAGCCCTGTAAACTTTGTCAGCAGAAACATGTGATTCCCAAGTAATCTCTAAGCTAGCACGTTCACCTACACACTCCCTGCCAGCCTATCCTTTTTCAGCTCCATAAAAATCAACTAATTTTTAGAATGACAATGTCACTGCCACGTTATCTTAAGTGTTCTAATAATCAAAGTGAATGAGACCATATATTTATTTTTCCCTTTTTAAAAATGTTAAACTAACAACATTTCATGTTATGAGGTTATATGAATAAAATTCTATGACTGAAGATCTTAAGTTTTGAACCTATATCCTACTATTTTAATTCCTTTGTGTAGTCGGATAGATTTACTGTCCATTGTATTGAAATCAATACTAATAAATGGGACATGCATCACAGACGGATTTAACAGGACACCGATTACCAGAACACATTTCGAACATGGGCAAAAGAGAAAAAGCTATGGCTGAAACCTATTAGAACACTGTGACCTCTGGCACCATGAACAGGCCTAGAATCAACAATTGTAAGTTCAAATCCCACTTCTGCCACAGACTTGCTAAGTGACTTGTCACTACTTTTTTGTTTCTCTCTTTCATCATATATAAAATAAGTTTCAATAGTTTAAAGACATTTGATGTTATAAATCCCAATCATACCCATTTGGGTATGTCCAAATACAGGAAATTTTAAAATTGTGTTATGGACACTAGACTTCTAAATTATTCTTAACTTCAATGCAATCCTCATCGAAATCCAAATAGGATTTTTCTTTTTGGGGTGCTAGTGGGTACATGACAAAACACTTCAAAAATACATCTGAAAGATAAACTTCAAAGTAGGACAAATTTCTCAAAAAGATGAACAGTGATAAGTAACTCGTCCTAGCAAAAGGGGAATTTTTTTTTTTCATTTCAACAGAGGAGGCCGGGTGCAGCTCATGCCTGTAATCGTAGTACTCTGGGAGGCTGAGGCAGGTGGATTGCTTGAGCTCAGGAGTTCAAGACCAGCCTGAGCAAGAGTGAGACCCTAAGAGTAGAAAAATTGGGTGTTGTGTCACGCACCTGTATTCCCAGCTACTTGGGAGGCTGAGGCAAAAGGATCCCTTGAGCCCAAGAGTTTGAGGTTGCAGTGAGCTAAGATGACACTATAGTATTCTATCCAGGACAACAGAGCAAGACTCAGTCTCAAAAAAAAAAAAAAAAAAGGAGGGAATTCAACAGCAATCAAATACAACAATTTCAAGACTATAATTATTCTTACACAATTAGCTGAATGCCTTACTAATCTCATTTACAGTATATTTATTCAGGTATCTAAAACTAACACAAAATACTTTCCTTAAATCTTAAAAAAGAATTTCCAATACCTTGACCTAGCTTTACAAATATATTTTTAAGAGAACAGCATAGCACTCATACTTTTTTTTCTTCAGAAAGCTGACACCTCTGAGTCTTCAAGAGAGAAGGCATATTGTGAAAATAAAGAGATTTTTGAGTGAATACTGGGAAAAGAAGTTACACTGTCCTTGATCATTTCTGTACTCTAGCCCAGGTTCACTAACAGACTATGAGACTCCGAACAAGTCATTTTACCTCACTACACTCTTCATTGGTTAACATTTTTTTTTTTTTAAAGCAAATGTAAAATGTCAACCTACTCAACTAGAATCCTTATAGGAACTGTTTTAGGAAACCTTGAATGGAGAAGGAAAAAAATAAGTAACAGCTATTTCTAACTGCAGAAATGGTAATATTGCACCTGAGTTTGGAAAAGGCTGCTGCAGAACATGAAACAGAGACAGTTTTCATAGAGAGTAACAGGGAAGCATTAAGGAAGACAAATCCAAGGAATTTCTTAGTCTACAACCATAGTAAATACATCCTACTTACTTACCAGTTATTAAGTCCTAACCAGTGACTCTTATAGCTAATTGCCATGCACAAAACTAAATATCAAATCATTTCAATCCTTCCAATATTAATAATTTTTTTAAATTTCTGTTCTCAAACAAAGAAACTGAGGCACAGAGAGATTAGCTGACTCATATAAAATCACATGGCTTGAATTGGCAGAGCCATGCTCTGAACTAGTGTCCTATACTGATAAGATGGTGATGAGCCTAAAAATTAAACATAAACACTTTAGGATGGTACCATAGGACATGCAGATGGAGCTATTTTTAACAGGCTAAGTACTAAGAGTAATATACTAAGAGTACAGGCATAAACTTTAGCAAAAATTCAAATCCAGGGATGAACAAACAAGAGCCACATGAAACATATGAAGCAACTAGATCTTTAAATACTCTATAAATTTAGAAAAGGGTTTTAGAATCTAGTTGCTTAAGAAGAGAATTCTAAATGACTTGAAAATTATTGGAAAACACAGTTGTGTATTTTATGGCACAAGAGAATGTGCTAATATCCCCAAAGGAAAAAAGAGGCATTAGCAATGGAATAGGAGGAAATACCATGTGATACATATTACGTGCAAGGCACTATATATTTCCTTTACCTTTTTAAAATCTCATTTAATCCTCACAACACAGTAAGTACAGTATTATCATCTCCATTTTAAGAAGATAAAAATTAAGGCTTGAGAAAATTAATGACCTAACTAAGCTGGCAATTAGTAAATTTCTGGTAAGAAAAATTGCAGAACACACAAAATAAAGTTAGTAGAATGGCTATTTGGTAAATTTGGATACAGTTTAATCCTGCAGAACTCAAGATAAATGTTTAGCCTCTTCAAGATCATTCAGAAGACCAGACTGCCAGTCAAGCTCTCAGGACTGTAGATGGGAAAAGAAATTAAAGGCATGTAGTAAAGTTGCTCTCGTGGCCTGGGATGCATCTCATCTACATTCCCTCTCCCTGTCTCTATACATGTGGTTAAAGGACAATCCAAAGGGACTGAATGTCAAATCTGAACGAACAGAATATGTGGGTGAAAAGATTAGGTATGAACATTCATTTATTATGATCTCATATTGTATGTAAGGTAGAGGCAATGCCAACTCATCCATCTAACACTAAAAGGGAGTGGTTAGGCATGATCAAAACAGAGTTACTTTAGAGTTCTCAGTTTTTGTTCACATAGTAAGAAGAAAGAAAACTTTTATGGAGTTTTATCTCACCTTACTGACAGGCAACTAAGAAGGGAGAGCTCTGATAAAAAGAAAATATATTGAATAGAGTAAAAAGCAATATAGAAAAGTGTATTTTTGTTGTATTCATGGAAATATGTTCGGAAGAAGATTAATAATAGCCCACACTGGGAAGGGCGGAGGATACTAGATATCCTCCTCCTGGTCTCCACTTCCACGTAAAGAAACCACAGGGCTGGGCTTAAAAGAGCAGTGCGAAGATTATAGACAAGGGCCAAATGGAGCAATTCAAGGTTTTTCTCCTGATGTTTCCAAAGGACTGGAAGAAGGACAGGGAATATTTGGAAACTGCTCTCACTTCACAAGAAAGAGATAAAGGTAAAATTCGATTTGCTTCTAAGCTGTCCAACCCAGATCATCATGAGGAAAAAAAATGAAGTGATTCAGACTAAAACTTTTGGCCAGAAATAAAGATTGTGCATATGTATACATTTTCTTTGTGCTATAAGAACCTGCACATGTGGATGATGTGCAAGAGGGAAAGAAACTTTAAAATTACTTTATGCTGTGAGGAAAACATGGGGCTAGGACTCAGAACTTTACTAGCAATGTGATAATGGGCAAGCCAGCTAACATCTTTAAGGTTCAGCTACTGAATATGTAAAACGGAAAGTACCTGCCCTCCTCATGGCAAGGATTATTACGAACATTAAACATAAGCAAACCTTTTATGGCTAAAATAAAAGGATACAGAGAAGAGAGCAAAATAACAAATTATGATTCTGATCATAAAGCAAAAATAAATTTCAAATTTGTATCAATAAAACAAATGGGATTAAGTAGGGACATGTTTGTAACTTTCAGAATAAATTAACTGTGAATATAACTTTAAAAATCTGTAATAATCATATAAATGTATATTAAATACAAATAATTATTCTAAGGAACAGAATTTTAATGCTTGAAGGAAAGGAAGACCTAGTATAAGATATGAACTTAATCTTAACAGGAACCCTGCTATTCAAGCAGAATACATAAATAGCTGGTCTTGTTAAAATACAGCTGAGAGAGCAGCTTGTTTTGTCTCTCCCCTGCATGGCTCCTGAAAATTTCTACAAAAGTTCTTCTTTGGAACAGTTTTAAAACTACAGATTGAGTGCCACTAATTCCTAAAAATGAGGAGAATAAGGCCAAGTAGGTAAATTGGTCAAAATAAAACCAGAGTCAGAACTAGAACCCAACTCTCTTGATTTAGTCTAGTCTCCGATGTTCTGTTACTTTTTTTAATTTAAGAAAAAATATAAGAGGTTCCCTTTTTGATTTTGGAAATAATTCTCTCTTCTTTCAAATCTCCTTTTCCATTAAGATCATTCAACTCTAATCTTTCTGGATACATGTAAATGATAATATGGGCAAGATCAGAGAAGTTAAAAGAATAAAAGAGAAAAAGAAAAGTCAGCCACTCCCAAATCACTCTGTTCAGCTTTAAAGGTAACACATAAGCGAAGTTGTTTAGACTACAAACTGTGGTGTGGAGGGAGCCTCAGTGTCCTTAATTGCTTGCAACTAAAATTTTTAAGGAGCATCACAGAAGAATACATAACATGTTAGAATAGATTTGAACGTTCAACAATTTGTCTCATTTTGTGAAAAGGCCTTTCACTAAATGTTGGATGTTTGGAAACCGGTACTTAATAAACACGATTTTTAAGGACCCAGAAGAAAAATGTTAATGATTCTCACGTTCTCAGATTTCTTATCAGAAGTCAATGTGAAACACAATTAACTTATCACAAACAATTTTTAAAGAAAATTCTCAGTATCTCTTCCCCCATAAGAAAACCAAAGTGCTTTTAAATGAATGCGCGTTCAATAACGTTGGAAACTTAGGCATACCGATTTTTTTTTTAGACCGAAAATAGCACTTTACGTGAACCTTCAGATATTAAGTAAAGCCTGGATCCCGAATGATTCCTAATACAGCCGTTTGTAAGGGGTAAATCACTTCATGACCGCAAAGTGCGAGAAAAAATTTCATTTTATCTTTAGAAAGTCACTGCGTGGAATGCAGAGCAAATCTAGCCGTATGTTCGTTAATGTTTAATAGCGTCTATCCTAAGAATATTTTTAGGAGTTTAAGCTTGCCTCCTTGCCTTTCCCGAGAAAGAGACTTTGATTTGCCTCTCCCAGGAAGGCAAGAAGCCCCAACGACAGGGAAACTCAAGCAAAGGCCGACAATCACAAGGTCATGAAACTCCACGACCTCCCGGCCGCAAGCAAGACCTCAGGTTTGCACTCGGCTCTTTAGGGCAGACACTGACCTTAGGAGTCTGCGAAACGCCCACGCTCCACGTAACTTTGTCTGAAACATTCTCTGGAAAGCTTGGCTTTTCCTAGCAGAATCTGAGCTACCCAGCTTTCCGGAACTCGCGGGCTTCCGGAGCGTCGCAGGACCCGGAAGTGGCTGAAAAAACTGGGGAAATTACACCAACGAGAACTCCGCTTTAGCGCTCTGCGGAAGGCCCGGGAGGGCCCAGCAACAGCGAACGCCCACGAGCCGAAGAACCGAAGGGCCGAAGGGCCGAAGAGGGCACTCTCGCGCGGTGATTGGTCGGCTGGCGCTCGGAGGAAATCCGTCTCTGATTGGCAGGAGAGTCACGAACCGGTCAGCCCCGGGTCAGGGGCCGCTAGAGGAGAGGCTGCGGTGTCAAGGGGCTGAGGGGAAGCCGGGGCTCTCGAGGGCAGGGCTTGTTCTACCGGAGCACACCACAGTGGGCTGCCGGACAAGCGCCGCCGGGTGGCAGTGGGACGTCTCCGCACCTCTGGGGCTCCTCGTTCGCTTTATGGGGAAGGCCGGCAGCAGGATGGCCTGGTGGGGAGGGAGCCCTCGGGCGGGACGGCTGCGTGGAGCCTGGGGCAGTTGTGCGGAGCGTGGAGACCTGCCTCCACCAGGGCCCGTGTGCACTGGTGGAAAGCTTACTGACGTCTGCGTGCTCCGGAAGGCAGGTAGCTGGTCCAGTCAGTCGTCCGCCCTGCAAAGCCGCCCCCCAGAGACCCCGTAGAGCTGACTAGATGCGCTCTCACCTTCCTGGCAGCGCGCACCTGGCCGCAGGCTTCCCGCCCCAGAGGCGCGTCAAGTCTTCCCGGTAACTCAGGAACACGGGCAGCGAGGTCGCCCACTCCTGGGGAACGGAGTCAGAATTTATGGGAGTGAGGTCCGAGGGAAGAGCGCTCACCAGGCAATTATGTGTAGCGGGCTTTCAGAATGGCCACTGCCTTCTCACTGTATGGTGTGAATACCAATGTCTGTCTAGCGGGTTGGTTTTAAGGTCTGAATGAAGTCAGGTATTCAAGATTCCTGAACATAGTAGGTTTTAAGGTTTTAGTTCTTGCCTTCACTCGAGACTCCACCACCCCACCACCCCACCACCCCATCCCCATGCCAAGAACACTTAGTCCTACAACAGCTCTATTGTTAGATTTTGGAGAGCTTATCCTGTAGAAGTATAGAGAATTTTTTTCCTTTGTATTTTTATTACAGAAATTGCCTTATGGAACAGAGTTGTTAAGTTCATAATATGAAACATTATGGTTAATATAAAAGAAAATTTATTGATGAATTCTATCCAAATTCGTTTTTACATTAAAGATGTACAATTTAACATATACCTGGAATGTTTCCTTCTGTA
>CM052438.1:68386086-68440290 GCA_028533085.1 Varecia variegata | reverse complement strand
GAATAAAATATTTCATTAATTTCATTAATTTTATATTGATTACATGTTTAAATGAGAATGTTTTGGAAAATTTAAAATTACATTATATTTCTATTGGATACTACTGTTGTAGAGAGTAAGAAAATCTCTGAAGAAGAGCAAAACTTTCATTTAGCAGTTGTGAAAGAAGGCAGCCATGTTGCATTTCTCAGGTAACCTACAGATGTATTGTGCTTCACTTAATTTTTATGGGAGGGGGAAAAAGGCCCCCCCCTAAAAAAAGACCAATGTAGAGGACATTTTCAGAAAGCAAGTTCTAACTTGTGGAGCCTTATGTCTGTCACATGAACATCACAGTATTGAAAATAATAAAGGTACCAAGTTATCAAGAAATTTGAATTATGTTTGACAAACCTGATTAAGAATACAGGGAAACAGTTGTAACATTTAAGATTCTGTTAAATATGTTTAAAATAAGTTCTGCATTTTAATGATCAATTTCTAGATACAGTATACTTTAGTTTTCAAGTGATCTAGTGAGTTGAGGTTTCACGGAAGCTTTATTTCCAGGTTTTTTAAATACTTGCTTTAAAATATATTTATTTTTCATCCATTTATTTAACAAAAGCTTGTTGGGGGTCAGGAGTATTGCTAGGCAGTGTTGATAAAATGTGAAGACAGAAGACAGACATGGCCCTTGCTTTCTGGGAGCTAATGCATATCAATTCAGAGACAGTGAATAAGTAGATATTAATAATAACCAAGGCAAGTGTATTTTGCCTTTCAGTAAATGCTTACCTCTGTAAATTCAACATGCTGGGTGTTTTAAATCTAGAATTTATATATTCCTGCTGACATGTTTAGAGTCTTTGTTAGGACTTAGCTGTGGGCTTAAGAAATATTAACAAAAAAATCAGTTAATTCATTCATAACTATGAGAACCTAAAGGAGAAAAATTAAAATGAAATATTTCTTTACCTTTAAACATAAAGAAAAAATGAAAAAAAATTTATAGTAGCATTTTATATCCTCTTTTAGCCTTTTAGGAATTTTTAGTTTCTAAGAATTTAATAATAGAAATGTAAAGAAGACATTGATTTATGCCCCTAATATAGTTTAAAATTGCTGACTTTACGAAGTTAAATTTATTTGAGCATATTACATAGTACTTAAATCAATATATTTGAGTCTTTTAGGAAAAAGTTAAACATAGGTCTTATGTTATTTTACTACTGCTGCTGTAACATTATCACCAAGGTAGCAGCTCAAAACACCAATTTATTATCTTACAGTCTGTAGATCATAAGTCCAACATGGGTCTCAATAGTCTAAAATCAAGGGGTCCACAAGTCTGTGTTCCTTTCCGGAAGCTTAAGGGAAGAATCTGGTTTTTTGTCCATTCAGGTTTTTGGTCAGATTATACAATGTTGTTACAGAATTGACATCTCTGTTTTCTTGCTGGCTGTTAGCTGAGGGATGTTCCCAGCTTCTAGAGGCCACTCATGTTCCTTGGTTGTGGCCCTCTTCCTCCACCTTCAAAACCAACAATGGTGGATCGAGACCCTCTCATCCTTCTAATCTCTCCTTCCTCTTGTTCCGTTGTTCTGTCTCCAATTATAGCCTTTTAAGAACTTATTTGATTAGGTTGAATCACTCTATCTCAAGGTCCATATTTGAATTACATCTGCAAAGTTCCAAGGATTAGGGCATGGACATCTTTAGGAGCCCTTATTCTGCCTGCCACAGGTCTCAGTTGGGGCCATGCAGTATATCCAGTATTTCTTACTAGTATTCTCAATACTGTATGTTTGAATAATATGAATGTTGGTAATAACAGATAAATTTTATTGAATGTTCCAGGCACTATTCTGAGCCCTTTTACTGCATTCACTCATTAAAATTCAGAACTACCCCTAGAGCAAATACTATTACTCCCACTTACAGATAGGATACAGAAAGGAGAGTAACTTACAGCCATTACATGGTGCAATGAGGTTTGGAATCTAGACAGTCTGGTTCCAGAGTCTGTGCATGCTCTGAACCTCAACGTAATAAAAATAATTTCTGAATATATGAATTTACTAAACATGTGTTAGTGATGTAATGGCTATGAATTTAGGATCTGGCATCACATCACATTGTCTGGATTCAAATTCTGCCTAACAGTTACTGGATGACCCTGGACAAGTTACTTTACTCGATCAATAATAAACCGAACTAATAATATTAACACTTGAGGATTAAATGCGTACTATATGTAAGGTTCTTAGAATAGTGCTTCCAAACAGTCATGCATCACTTAACAACAGAGATGGATTCTGAGAAATGCATTAGATGATTTCATTATTATGTGAACATCACAGAGTGTACTTACATAAACCTAAATTTTGTGTAGGCTATACTACACATCTGCCTAGGCTATATAGTACAGCCTATTGCTCCTAGGCTACAAACCTGTACAGCATGTTACTGTACTGAATAGCATAAGCAATTGTAACACAATGGTATTTGTGTATCTAAACATGTGTAAACATAGAAAAGGTGCAGTAAAAATGCAGTATTTTAAACTTATGGGACCATCATTGAATACACAGTTCATCATTGTGTTGGTATGTGGTACATAACTGTAGTAAGCTATTGCTAGGTATAATTATTGGTGACAATTCAACTTTTAAAAATGGTATTTATTATAAAAGGAAATGTTTCCTTTAGGTATATTCACATTCTGTTTGTGAAATAAAAACTAAAAGTTTAAATTTAGACTTTCCTTTTAATACACCACC
Organism: Varecia variegata; assembly: GCA_028533085.1. Lineage (NCBI taxonomy): Eukaryota > Metazoa > Chordata > Mammalia > Primates > Lemuridae > Varecia > Varecia variegata. The sequence continues at coordinate 68,437,528 of CM052438.1, read as the reverse complement.
AAATTCTATCTCCTTTCTCAGCCTCTGATTTCTCCTCACTCGAGTCTAGCCTCTATCTTTCTAACAGTGTTAACCTTCAGTGTCATTTGATCATGTACTTTAAACACTTTGTCAAGACTCTAGTTGTCCCAACTTAATGTCCAAACTTTCTAGAAAGGCACCAGGACTTTTGACACACTCCAGATATTCTCTCCTGCCATCCCTCTGCCTAGTATTTACACAGCCATCAATTCAAACATCTCATCGTTCTCATTTGCTGTTATTATTCCTTGAGGGAGGCCCATGTACATTTGTAAGGGGCAGTGGCATGTCCTGGGTCCCTGGCTATCATGTCGTCAATTACCACCCCAAAACTCCCCCTCTCTTCTATTAATAATAATCTTTGCTGCCATTCCCTTAATTCAATCCCTTGTTATCCCTGCACTTTGAGTTATTCGTAACAAATTGTTGGCCTCCAGCCTAACTGCCCTTCAGGCTTATTCTCTTCCCTGCTTGCTAGAATGATCTTTCTTCCTTTCTTTTTTTTTTTGAGACAGTCTCACTCTGTCACCCTGGGTAGAGTGCAATGATGTCATTGTAGCTCACAACAACCTCAAACTCCTGGACTCAAGCGATCCTCTTGCCTCAGCCTCCTCTAGCTGGGACTGCAGATGCACATGTGACACCCCCAGCTAATTTTTCTATTTTTAGTAGAGATGGGGTCTCACTCTTGTTCAGGCTGGTCTTGAACTCCTGAGCTCAAGCAATTCTCCCATCTTGGCCTCCCAGAGTGTTAGTATTACAGGCGTGAGCCACTGCACCCAGCCTAGAATGATCTTTCTAAGACACAAAACTCCACATGTCACTCTCCTTCAAACCTTTCAATGCAACGTCTGCCAGTTCCTGAGTAATAATATTATTGCTTTTCTGTACTTCTTGGCACCAGTTACATGCTTCTACTATAGCATTTAGGTATCCCACAATTGTTTATTTAAATACTTATCTTCCCTTCTAAATCATGAGGTCATTGAAAATAGGGTCATAAGAGATGGTTTTGTTTGAATGAATTTATATTATATTATTTTTTAGTAATAAAAATTATTACATTATTACATTATTTTGTCAATATTTGTCTTTTGTCACTAATCTGTGAACTCTTTAAGGGGAGGCTCATTGTTGTATTCATTTCTCCTTTCCTCTGTGCCTATGGCATAGGAGGTGCTTGGTAAATAATTGTTGAAGAAATTAACTGGGAAAAATAATACAGAATATATACAATTTTTCTAATCCTCTTATGTCTAAAAAATATTAAGCTACTTGTTGGGAATATATATGATTATTATATACAATTCAGTTATAATTTTAGAAGTAGCATAACTGGTGGTTAAAAGCATGGACTCTGGAGCCAGAGTGCCTGAGTTTGAATTCTGGCTCTACCACTCACAAGCTATGCATTCTTGGGAAAGCTCATTAACCCTGTGTCTGTTCTTTTTCCATAGAAGAAGGATGATAATAGTAAGGTAACAAAACTAAATGAGTAATATTTGTAAAATGTCTATAGTTTTAGACAGTTTAACAGTGTTTACAACATAGTAAATATTCTATAAGCATTTGTTAAATAAAAACATAATAGTTTATATCCTCATTGCTTTTGATGATAGGTAATGGTCTTTTAATACAATGATTAAAAAAAAATAGCCCTTAGCCCTTAGTTTTGTAATTGTGTTTTTGAACTATAGGTTTTGTACTCTACATGATTTTTAATATCTTGCACTATACAATGATCATATGTATTCCTTAAATATTTAGAGAGTGCTTGTGCATGATCCCTCTCATGGGAAACTTACATATTTTATCTGTGTATTATTTTTCTATTGTTATTGTAAAAAATTATCACAAACTTAATTGCTTAAAACAACATTAATTTATTTTCTTATTGTTCCATAGGTCAGAAGTCCAACACTGATCTCACCAGCCTAAGATCAAGTTATCAGCAGGGCTGTGTTCTTTTCTGAAGACTCTAGGCTTGAGTCTGTTTTCTTGCCTTTTCCTCTTCTAGAGGCTGTCTGCAGTCATTTGCTCATGGCCCCCTTCTCCGTCTTCAAAGCCAGCAATGTTGCATTTCTCTAATCATTCTGCTATAGTCACATGTCATTCTCTGACTATAGCCAAGAATTGTTCTCTGCTTTTAAAGATTCTTGTGATAAGATTGGGCCCACTGGATGGTTTATGTCAATCTCCCCATTGCAAGGTCCTTAATTACATCTGTAAAGTCCCTTTTGCCATGTAAAGTAATTTATTCACAAGTTCTGGGGGTTGGTGTATGGATGTCTTTGGGGGACCATTATTCTGCCTGCCCCACTCCTGCAATGTAAATAAGTCACTACTGAAAGGTACATAGTTTAGACCTTCTGAAAATGAAGGTAATATTAGCTAAATCGTTAACAATAGTGTCAGAATCATTTATTCCTCCAGTGGTTAATGAAAGCCAAGTCTGCTTAGCAGAGTGCTAAAGTACTGTAAGGCCCACTGATGAATGTCTTTGTCTCCAAAGACTTTTATTCTAGGAAGGAGGGGAGAATAAACTCATATTTGTTCAATGTCTGCTATGGGCAAGGTACTCTACAATGAACTTCAAATATAGTAATTTCATTTAATTTCCGCAATAGCTTTATGAGGTGTGGTGGGCAGCCTTCTAAGATGACCCTCAATGATCCCTACCATATAGTATTCATCACATCCTTGCATAATCTGCTCCTTTGAATGTGGACTTGACCTAGTGACTCTTCCAATGAAGAGAAGAGAGTCTGTATACATACATAATGAGTGCGATGTGCACTGTCTAGGGGATGGACAAGTTTGAAGCTCTGACTCGGGGGGCAGGGGGAGCAAGGGAAATATATGTAACCTAAACTTCTGTACCCCCACAATATGCTGAAATAATAATAAAAAAAAGAAAAGAAAAAAATAGTGATAAGAGACCATTTCTGAGGTTAGGTTTCAAAAAACTCTGACCTTTCTCTTGCTTATACTCTCCCTCTTGCTTTATTACTTGCTTACTTTGGTGAAGCAAGCTGCCATGTGGTAAATTGCCATAGTGAGAGGTACATGTCAAGAAACTGAGGATGGAGTTTGGCCAACATCCAGAAAGGAACAGAGGCCCCTAGACCAACAGCTAACAGCTTGTGAGGAACTGAATCCTGTCACAACCAGAGCGTGAATTCTGAAGCAAATCCTTCCCAAGTTTAGCCTTGAAATGCCTGAAGCTCTGTGGACACCTTGATTGCAGCCTCATGAGAGATCCTGAGCCAGAGGACCCTATAAGTCATACTCGGATTTCTGACCATAGTACTTAAGAGATGATAAAGATTTTTCAAAGTCACTAAGTTTGGGATAATTTGTTATGTAGAAATAGATAGCTAATACTAAGGTAAATACTATTTTTTATGGGCATGACTTATTTTTTAATTTTTTATTGATACATACTGTACATATTTATGGGGTATGTGTGACAATTTGATACATTTTCATATGATGTGTAATGATCAAATCAGGGTAAGTAGGTATCCATTATATTAAACATTTACCATTTCTTTGTGTTGGAAACATTCCTAATCTTTTCTTCTAGCTATTTTGAAATATACAATAAATTATTGTTAGCTATTGGCACCCTAATGTGCTATCAAACACTAGAACTTATTCCCTCTAACTGTGCATTTGTACCCATTAACCACACTTTTTTTATTCCCATCTTCTCCTTCCCCTTCACAAACTCTGGTAACCATCATCTACTTTCTACCTCCATGAGGTCAACCTTTTTATCTCTCACATGTGAGTGAGAACATGTGATATTTGTTCTGTGCCTGGCTTATTTCAGTTAACATAATGTCCTTCAGTTCCACCCATGTTACTGTAAATGAAAGTGTTTAATTCTTTTTTATATATATCTCATATTTTATTTATCCATTCATCCATGGCTGGGTACTTAGGTTGATTCCATATCTTGGCTATTTTGAATAGTATTATAATAAACATGAGAGTGCAGATATCTCTTTGATATACTGATTTTCTTTCTTTTGGATTCAGTGGTAATGCTGGATCATATATATATTTAATTTTTTGAAGAAATTCTATATATTTCCACAGTGGCTATACTAATTTACATTCTCACCAACAGTATACTAGCATTTCCCTTTTTCCACATCCTCACCAGCATCTGTTATTTTTTGTCTTTTTGATGTTAGGCATTCTAAGTGGGATGAGATGATATCTCATTGTGGTTTTGATTTGCATTTCCCTGATGATTAGTGATGTTGAGTATTTTTTCATATACCTGTTGGCCATTTCTTGTCTTCTTTTGTGAAATGTCTATTCAGATCATTTGCCCATTTTTTAATCAGATTATTTGGTATTTTGCTATTACTTATTTGAGTTTCTTATATATTCTGATTATTAATTCCTTGTTAGATGGATAATTTACAAATATTTTCTCCCATTCTGTAGGTTGTCTCTTCACTTTGTTGATTATTTCCTTTGCTGTGCAAAAGCTTTATTTTAGTACAGATATGAAAACAAAAACTTGAAAAGATTAGGCACACAGTTACTAGTGGAAGCCCTTTCCACTATACATAATGATAATAATAATAATAAAATTAGTGTATTGGTAGTAGTTTATGTTTATTGAGCCCTTCCTAGGTATTAGGCACTTTCCAAGCATTTTATATATGTCATCTTAGATTATTACAAAAACCTTATAAGGTGGGTACTATAAGGATCTCATTTGATAAGTGATGAAATTGGAGCTAAGAAAGGTTAAAGGACATGCCCCAAATCCATAGTTAGTCAATATATTGGCAGGATTTGAACCCAGGTTGTATAACTTTTGAGTTCTCACTCTTAACCACTATTATGAATTGCTCCCTAAAAGATCCACACTATGAGGCAAAAACTGGTGGTGTAGCAGGAGGAAATGGATGGCCTATATCTGTTGTGAGGCAGATGAAGTTATTTCTGACCAGGTTTATTAGGAAATGCTTGGGTGCTAGGAAGCCATCTGACCAGGCTTTTCAAGGTTGGATAGAATTTAGGCTTGTGGCTGTTAGAGGAAAGAGCATGCCGGCCGAGCAATAGAAGGTAGAGAAAAATGAGATGCAGATGGGAAAACAACAGCTCACAGTGTCTAGAGCTGGGGCAGGATGAGGAAAAGTGGGGGATCAGTTTAGAAAGGTAGTTTGGGGCCTGGTTATAGTTATGTAAAAAATATGAATATATTTTTTATAAAAAAATGATTCTCTAGTTTTTTGACTAGTCATTTAAATCAACTATATCTTAGCTATTATAGAGATAATATTCTTGTAAATTTGAAACAGAGCATCAGTTGTATAGATTGTATGAAAATATGAAGTTTAATTTCAGTGTAGTGCAAAAGAAAATTATGAATGTACACTAAACATTTTGTGTGGTTTAACTTCTTAGCACATTCAAAGATACGTTCAATTTATATTAGTTTCAGTAAAGTGCATGTATTGTTCCATATCAAAAATTTGCAGGCCTTTTTTTTTCTTATAAAAACAATATTATTGGTGGTTACACTCAAGGCACATTAAGTATTTTACTAAAAACATAACATATAGAAATAAAGAAAAAAATATTATAATTGTGTTTTTAGTTCCCTGGGAGTGGGCTTTAAAAACAGAACTATTTTTTTCTCAAAACATCATTCAAATTCACTAAATGGAAATTTAATTTTGTAAGATGTACTGTTCAAATTTGTTTATAGTGTGAGCTTTCAATTTAGACAATTTATCATTATTTGGAGAGGAATTTTTCCTCTTAAGCCAGATTGAGTTTTCTTTCTAGGGAATAAATGCATCCAGGAGAAATGTTTCCATAGCTCATACCTAGCCAAAAGCAGTGGCCATGAAGGAACAGATAGCTCATTGAATAATGACAAAAGGAAAATATGTAATCCCTTTTCCCTTAGTCTCTCTTTGTCCTTGACATATCTTAAAATTCTCCTATACATATATTAAATCAGTTTACATTTAAATTCTTAAATTTAGGTGTTGAACTTCTGTTTTACAACAGTGCAAAGCAGGAGATTGCAAATATAAAATATATGTAGAGGCCTGACTTTGATTTGTCTCTGACAGTGGTGTGACCTTTGGAAGGTCTCTTAACTGTTATGGGCCTCAGTTTCTTAATCTCTCATCTGTTTGACATGTCCTCTAAGATTTCTTTTTGTTTTAATGGATTGGGATTCTACCGGCCAATTTTTTATGGCTACAGTTTCAACCCAATTCTGCACTTAAACATGTGGGCCTCTGTCTGCATGTATTATTTGAAGTCATCTTTTCTATGTCTGCTGGTTTTCTGCAATAACATAATTACATCCATAAGAGAGGCTAAGTCCTAGATTCTTAGCCTAGCCCCAGTTTGGCTCCTCTTCTTGCTGGTTTTGATCTTATAATTTAGGAGAGGATACTCCCGCCACCTCTCAGGCAGATTATGTACTGCCCTGGAGGAATAAACTTGAAGTTATTTCACTGTAAAATATCTTCCTTTTCTGCATGTATTTAAGTATTTGTACTGTATATCTTACTGCCATAACAGAGGAAATCAGTGAGTTAAAGAGAAAAAAAATATGGCAATTATTTAACCTGATACCATTAACCTTAAGCAGCCTCAGCATCCAATGGCTGGCTCCGTCCCAATCCTCCTAACCCCCTTCTCCTGGATGATAGCAGTGACTCTTAGAAGTAGGAAACTTCTTCAAAAAGAAGCCTCTGAAACCACGAGAACTCGAGTGTCTGAATTAATGTATTTTTCCTCCTCATTTTGGAAGGATCTCATGACTAAACATTGTTCTTGTGTATCTCTGAGTTGCAGAAATTTCCTGAAAGTTGAACAAAGGTGATTTTGTAGTTATAAGAACTAGGTTTGAAGTTAAGGAGACCTGACCATTTTATGTCCACCCTACTTAATGACCTTGGGCAAATGATAGAACTTCTGAGGTTTTATTACTGCATGTGAAAGTGAAGAATATGGACAAGATGAATTTTGAGAACTTTGCCAGTTTTAAATTTATATGATTCTAAAAGTAAGTTGCCAAAGTCTTTAGATACTTTGGATTAGAACCAGGCACCAAGGTGAATGCCAAAGGGTAGTGCTGCTTTGACAATATCCAGAACAGTAGAGGTGTAGGTTTAATTCATTTGGATTCCAAAAACTTCTGGGAAGACAGATAGCCCTGAGGATATAAGACTAGGCTTGCCATTGCTATACCATCTCTAATTTTTTTTTTATAATATTCAGTTGATAGAGATTTAATAAATTCAAACTATTTTTTAGCTATTATTACAGAAAAACAGTATAAATCTTTGATTTTTGTATTTATTCCTTTTAAATCCTATCATTTACAAATTGTCCTTATTAGAAAATCCTGTTAAGGTTTATTAATCAAATAACAATCAATGAAATAATATTTTACTGCCTATATGACACTATATTAGTCACTCTGGGAAGATGTAAACACTTATAAGAATGTGCTTGCCCTTAGGTAGCTTGTATGCTAGGAGAAAAGTGGCAAAGAGATAAAAATACAAACAGGAATGAAAGAATCAAAATGCCCAGGACATGTTGTATAAAAGAGAGAATGTATCCTTTTATTTTTTTAATAAAATAATTTGGGAGTACTTTGTTAAAGATTATTTTACATAGAAGCAGGTTAAAATCTTTCTTTTCCCAGCCTGCAGAGCTCTCTTTAAAGATAAACATTGAAGTGGTATTTTTAATTATTAAGGCTGGGCACTTATTTCCTTCTTACACTCATACACTTCCAAGGGGATTTGGAACATGGAAGAGTTTCATAGCTATTTAGAGAAATGAGAATCTAGGTCTTTATAATTACAAACATTATTTCCCAGTGCTAAGTTCAGGCTCTATTATTCTCTGTGGTATTGAACCTTCCAAGTTGTGATACATCAATATAAAGTATGATCTGTGCCTGAAAATCCAAACACTTGTAAGTCTCTGGGATACATAAAGGCAAGTTTGTTTCAGTTGCCTTTGTTACCAGTTACTTTTTTCTATGTGGTTAGTGAATTACCAATTAAATATATGATTTAGAAAATGAAACTTGATAAATTTCTTCTCATTTCCAAATAATTGTAACTAAAATGCAAAGCAGTAATAATGTACTCTGGCTGTCTATGAGCAGATTACCTGAAGCAGTATCTGAGCATGTTGAGTCATAAGCTTAACACAACCAGGAAATGCTTATTTTGAGGGAAATTATGATAGATTCATACTAACCTATCAAAACCTTAAACCATATCTGTCTGTGCTTAAGTAATGTTTGGTGAAGGTAAATATTTCTGTGATGAATATAGTTTTTTAAAATAATGCTAATTTTAACAAAGTACCATAGACTCAAATTTTAGGTGAAAGTTAGGCTATTTCCCTCTATTTTGTAAAATAATAGCAATAGTTAATAATACATAGCACCAAATATATGCCACACACTATTCTAAGTATTTTATATATATTAATGTTTGTAATATTCACAACAACCTCATGTAAAAGGCGTTGTTATTATCACAATTTCATTTTAGAGGTGATGAAAGTGAGTCACAGTGAGATTAAGTAAATTATCCCAGATCTTAAAGTTGACAGGGTCAGAATTTGGTTTGAGGCCCCCTGATCCTGGCATCAGTGCTCTTGGTTGCTGTGCTATGCTTCCTCACTTCCTCTCAACAAAACAGCCTGCATTTCAGCTTCCTTCATTTTGGAGTCCTGGAGCCACATTCTAAACTTGAGCACCTAGAGCCCAAATCTGTTTTTCACTTAATCACTCAATATTAAATGAATGGGAGGGGAAGAAGTCAAATAACTAGCTTGTGGCCAGGGCCAGCTACATTATTTGCAGGGCTCAGTCTAAAATGAAAATACTTCCTCAAGAAACAGGGAAAAAAAAGTGTAATTAAAGGTACTAAAATGTAAAGCTTTTTCCTTTCTTTTACAGTGTTTCTCTTGTCATGATTTTTTTCGTTTGCCATTTAATGTCATTCTAAGTAAAGAAAAATTGAAATTTTAAATTATTAGCATGAGTTTTGCCATTCATCTTTGACTTATACAACAAAAGGAGTCCACAATACCTATTTTTTTTTTTTTGAGACAAATTCTTGCTCTGTTGCCCAGACTAGAATGACATGGCATCAGCCTAGCTCACAGCAACCTCAAACTCCTGGGTTCCAGCCATCCTCCTGCCTCAGCATCCTGAGTAGCTGGGACTACAGGTGCATGCCACCAAGCCCAGATAATTTTCTTCTATTTTTAGTTGCCTGGCTAATTTTTTTTTCTATTTTTAGTAGAGACGGGGTCTCGCTTTTGCTCAGGCTGGTCTTGAACTCCTGACTTCAAGTGATCCTCTCCCCTCGGCCTCCCAGAGTGCTAGGATTACAGGCATGAGCCACTGCTCCTGGCCCACAAGACCTATTTAAATGCAAATATAAGTATTAAAGCATTTCAGTATGTAGAATTACCGAATTGCACAAAGCTTGTTTTGTAGCTTACACAATATATGTATTTTTTAACCAGAACATTGGAAACTGCATAAAACTAACTAAACTGTTTTTATTTTACTTCTTTATTTACACATTCTACCAACATTCTACCTTCAGTTTACTGATGATTAAGGGAGGACTGAACGAAAGAGGAAATATGGGTTGTCTTAATTTTTCTTTTCCTTCTATGTCATCATTTCCAGTATAAGTAGTTCACTAGTACAGGGAACTAATATGAGTAAGAAGGGATTTGATGAGTTTGTTTGGTTGCTCATGTTTCTTAGAACACCATTGTCTTCTTTCTGTGTTCGAAATAAATTCAGCTTCAAAGAGAAAGCATGGCTAGTAGTGCCCTTGCTTACTCAGTAATATGCTTACCTTGTAGACTTGATTTGCATCTCTGTGAGCTTGCACTTATTGTGGGTCCACTGGAATCCTGTGCTCATAGACACCATGAACATTACGTGTGAATTGGGAGCTAAGGAACAGAAGAGGCCGACATGAACATCTGCTCATGTATAGTTTCCACTGTCCCACTGGATTTCACTTACCCATATGTTCAAATATGAAATTATTGAGAATCTCAAGATGGCACTAGCAGAGCCCTTTTGAGTACAAGGCCCTGCATGACTACATTGTTGTACGCCTCTGAAGAAGGCCCTGCTTGTAGCCATTAGACAAATCAGAAGCTTGGTTAGATTGAAACCATGTTTTCCAATCAATGCCAAACATTTTGCTAAAGGTATAAGGACTTGGCCTGGGAGGGTAATGGTCATAGGTGATCAAGACAAGGCAGTACTGACTTCCAGAGGATTCTGGTCCCGTAGCTTTGATAAGAGCCTAAAGAAGCCAGCTGGGTGCTTGAAGCCATGCTCAGTAAACACCTTCCACAGCTTGATGGACTTCCTTGGAAAAGCCTGGATCATTCATTTCTGTGGGACAGAGATAGGTACATGGAGATTGCTGTGTTGGTTTGGCAGTAGATGATAAATCCAGTGGCCAGAAAACAAGTAATAATCATACTACAACCCTGCCCCTTAATACATGCAACATTTTTTCAAGGCATTTTCACCCATATTAGCTTATTCAAGCCCACATTTCTGTAAGACAGGCTGGAATTACATTTCCATATTACAGATGAGAAAGTATAGAATGTCTAGAGCAGGGCTGTCCAATAGAACTTTGTGCAATGATGAAAATGTCCCATATCTTTGCTGTCTAATAAGATCCTCACTAGCTACCTGTGGCTAGTGTGACTATAAAGCTGAATTTTTCATGGATTTGATTTTAGTTAAATTCAAGTAGCCACATGTAGCTAGTGGCTACTATACTGGACAGTGCAAATGAAGAGCATACATATGATACACTCCCTCCACACATTAAGCCACTAGTGTACCAGGATCAGAGCCCGAGATTCTTAGAACTTCTCAGGAGCAAGCTCTTAACCAGGCACTTTTGATATCTGGGGCATGTCACTCTAGATCAGCTAACTTGTGTCCCTCAGACCTCTTCTTTATCCCTTGTTCCAGTCAAGAACTGGAGGGGGCAAATTTTACACACCACGTCTCCAGGTGGTACTAAGTTAACACTGTTGTTTCAAAAAGGCAACCAGAGGTATTTTGGATCTAGATATGCCTGTCTGTCTCTAAGAGGGTTAACAAGGCCAGGGCGTCAGCCACCCCTAGAGTGCTAGTTTCATTATCTCTTCAACTCTGCTGAAAAGCATCTTCCTGCATTGTTTCAGCTTTCATTTGTGTTTAAAGAACACAAATGTTGTTTACAGCAGCCTCTATGCCAACTCTTGGAATCTTATCCAACATTACTGACCACTTCATCTCCACACCATCAGGATGAATTTCATTTGAGGCCTAACTCCATTATCAGCCTTTCTCCCAATCCTGATACAACTCATTTTAGTGTTAGTACACTTTATCAGATGGGCAGCGTCATCACCTGTGACACTCCTCCCCTCCCCCACGCTACCAGTAACTCCCAATACCTTTTAGTTATCAGTTGGCCATTTATTCAAATACTGCTAGATGCTGGAGAGGTGGAAAAAAAAAACAAACTGATACAGTCCCTAGGCTCCATCTACAAACTTCCCAGTCTCCAACCAAGTTTAGGAAAGCTGGATTCAAAGCAAATGATCCATATAATCACTGGGGAATTTACTCGTGATTTCACTGTGTCTTCCATCCACAACATTCTATTTCACAACTATAAGTTAGATCAGCCACTGATTACCCAAACCTCCTACCACTGTTGATTCCTCAACAGTCAGCTACCATTATGAGATTTATGAGCCACTCAAGAGCATGGCTCTCAAGCTTGTTTTTTTCCCAAGATGCCTGAGGACTATGACACATGAATTTTCCCAATCTCCTACACTTCCTCCTATTCCAAGCCAATCTTCCTCCCCTGAAGAACCACAATGACCTCCTAATTGATCTTTCCACATTAATTTCTACTCCCTCCAATCCATTTCACACAATGCAGCCAGGATGACATTTTAGAAAGATAGTGATAACCATGCTATTTCTCTGCTCTAATCTCTTCAATGGCTTTTCTTTGCTCTTAGGTTAAACACCAAAATCCTGAATATGGCCTGCAGGTACTGGAAGATCTGCCAATGCCTCTGTCTCTTCCCATTTGTTATTTTTTACCTTAGCTCTTTTTGCTTCAGGCACAAGGCCTTTTTATGTTTATTCATCAAATTAATTCAACAGACATTTATTCAGAACCTGGAGTGAATAAGACAGAGAGGGTCTTCACTCTCGTGGAAGTTTTATTTTGATTGTAGACAATAGATACACAAGTAAAAAAATAAAGAAGATAATTTTAGGTCATTGAAGAAAATACAGTGATGTGATTGAAAGTGACCTGGGAAAAACCCTGCTATAGAGAAGGTACTAAGAAGACTTCTCTTCTGTACTCCACTCCTTTCTGCCCCAGACCATCAGTCTTGCCATTCCTTGTACTTTCAACCTCTTTCTCCCATCTCCCACCTTGATTTCCACCCCATTCCATTGGGGAATCTCCTGCTCATTCTTTAGAGTTCAGGTGTTTCTTCCTTAAGTAATCCTTCCCCAGTTCCCAGGCTAACTCAGGTTTCCTTGTTGCTTTTTTTTTTTTTTTATTTCACTTACCACAATTATAATTAAATATTTGCTTAGTTATTATTATTTTATGATGTCTTTCTCCCCTACTATACCATGTAAGGGCAGAGGCAATGTCTGCCCCATATCCTCAGGGTCCGTCTTGAGTCTGTCACCTGTAATTGCTCAATATATATCCGATGAATGGAGTGATAATATTTTAATAGTAGCTCACTACACAGCATTACATAGCGGAAGATAAGAAGAACCTCCAGGATGTTTCTGATATGCCCTTCACACTTTTGAGTGTCACCTTCTCCAGTATGCCATAGAATTGTATAAGGCCTATGCCATCAGACACTGTGTGTCAGGGGAGGTATACAGGTTGGCTTTCGTGCCAATTTATAGGTATTATCTGCCTTTGCTGGAAACAGTGATAAATTGCTGTTCAAAAGGTTCCCTCCCTCACCCCTGCTGCCATGCCTCTCTCCTTGACTTTGGCTTTAGCTTTCTTACTTCCCTTGGCCAATAGACTGTTAGAAGATCTACTACAAGCAGGTAATTGACATGTGTTTGGTGGCTGGTCACGTCCTCTTATATCTACTACCTTTACCCTGAAAAGAGTTGCCCTTAGCCTGGCCCCAAAATGAGCACACGTGGATAGACCTGAGCCCAAACCTCAATGAGGAACCATGCACAACTGGACTATGGCTTGAGCAGAGCTGTGAAGCTGAGACCAACCCAAATCAGCCTTCACTGTCCTGCAAACATTTGAGCTAAATAAACATCTGTTGTACACCAGTACGAGTTTGTGGTTGTTTGTGATGCAGTAAATGCTGACTGACAGACCTTAAAGCTTGGAAAAATTTCTGCCCAGGTCTGAATGTGGCTCCTTTTTCACAGGAGGCTTATGAACAAAAAATTAGTTATCCATCTCGGACACATCCAATGAGGTACGTTTACAATGGTAGAACAGAAGTGGGATTGTCACAGTAAAATTCCCGTTTGATAGACCCACGACAGTCAATGATTACTAGCAATTCGGAAGTCCTGCTAGATAGACAATGTGAGGGTCTGTGGAGGTCATGAGAATGTGCCTTGCAGACCTCCTAATACAGGGAACACACTTGAACTAGGAGGGCGCCAGTTGAAGCATCTCATTGCCTTGCAGTAGAGGCCTTGCCTGCTGTGATTTGTTCTTCGCCAATGATGGAGCATGAGAAAGTTGGAATGCTAAGATAGAATCCTTCCTGAGAGACCTAGAACTCCTTTGTAGGCCAGTGTTAGCAGTTTTGCTGAGCCTACCTTTCTTTGCACAGCAGTCTAGGCACCTTTCTCCAACATTCATTCTCTCTTTCTCTTTCTCTACCCACTTCACTCACAGTCTGATGGCTTTCCCACCCTTTCTTGACTGCCTCTCTATTTCTTTGAACACAGGTTCTTGCTCCACTAAAGTCCTTACATGCTTAATCCCGCCTTGACATCTGCTTTTTGGTGGATCTAGAATAAAAAAAAGTGGGAGTGAGTTCAGTTTAGGAAGATTGGAGTGAGACAGAGATTTTGGACTGGCTCACCCCACCACTCAGTATGAAAATTGGGCACTGTCCTGATAGGCAGGTGGAGAATGGATAGCCCTAGCACAAGGTAGCAGTTCATTTACTAATAACTTCACTAGTAATGATCCGGAAAATGTCCTGGTGGATGGGAATGCTGAGACAGGTACCATGATGCTGGTATTTGAGATATGTAAGGTGAACCATGCCTACCAAGACTATGAAGTTGGCTGGTTACTGCTCTGTTGTTATGAGGCCCTGTAGAAGGATAATGAAAGATTGCCTCACATAAAGAATTGATTAACGGCTAAATGTGAAAACCAGAAAGCTTGGGTGATAGTAGCATATTTAAAAAATAGGTACAATCAAATGGCAGAAAGAACAACTAATTGTGAGAGTTTCACAGTTCCACAGACACTTGAACACTCAGCCAAAACAGGTTTGTTTCATGAAGTTCCAAGCCCTAGTAGGGAAAACTAGGGATCCTAGAACTATGATGGTGCTAACTGGATGTCCCTGAGGATGGTGACTCCACAACCCCCTCTGAATCTTCTAGGTGTGCAAAGGTGGCCACATTGCCCCTCTGTAAAAAGAGCTACCATTTCTGCTGTGATGGAAGATGCTGCAGAACCTCTCCCCACAGGCAACTAATAGTACTGTTCAGAAGCAGTCCTCACCACCTCTCCTGGCTGCTGGACCAATAACTAGGGACTGGATTTTAAAAATTCTTGGTCATGAGGCCAGAAGGCAAGTCTAAATAAGCAAGAATTTATTGACTTGGGGTCACTTCCTTGGAAAATGGTTTTAATATCCTAGCAAAGACCCAAGGGATGGGGCACATGTACTATTGGAGTGATTCTTTGGAACCTGAACAAAACAATGGTCAAGTGTTAGTAAATTAGAAATGCCTGATTAACTTGGAAGATGGTAAAGGAAGGAGGGAAAAAAGCTTGAGGAAAGTACGCATGTTGGATTGGATATAATATGTAAGGCCAGACAGCCCACCAGAGGATTATGTCCCATGAGAAGTCCAGAAGACACACCATTCACTAAAGCCATCGGCAATGCACTGGTGGGAGAAATGCAGGCCGGGGATAATGGTAGGAGAGGAGATCACAGATCTGGGTTCATTCCATGAATTGATGACTTATGGGGCCCATCAATAGTAGAGGTTGGTGGGGCTGAATTACCATCAGAAGCCAGGAGTGCACAATTGTAGTGATAACTGGCAAGGTTGAAGGGAATTGTGGAGATAGTGAATAATATGTGGTGTCCACAGGGGCAAATAAGAGAGGAGAGTGGGAGAGAGAGAGAGAGAGAGAGAAAGGGAGAAAGGAGGAGGGAGGGAGAGGGAGAGAGGGAAAAGTATGGAAGAGAATGAACTTCTTCCTTGCTAAGTCCCCATAGATAAGTCAATTTTCAAGTCTGGAACCCACTGACTGAGAAGTACCTGGGCCTCTAAGAAGAAGGACTCTTCAACCCCATGGAATATACCATTACAATCCTCCAGTCTTTCCCCAAAAGGAATTACATTCATTACTTGGGCAATAGTACATGGGGTAAAGGGGAATAGCAACACATTTAAGGACTACTGAACTCAGGGTCTGGTTTTACATTGATAGTCACAGACCCAAAGTGTCATCATGACCTCCTGTTGAAGTAACACTATGGGGCAGAAGTCCTGACTAAAATCCAGCACACAGTGAGTCCACTTGTTTCAAGGACTCACCCAGTGGCCGTTTTCCCAGTCCCTGAGTGTATAGTTAGAATTGGTGTATTAGGCAATTGGATTAACCCCCACATTGGGTCCCTGGAGAAAGAGCTATTATATTGGGGAAGACCAAAAGGAAACTTCTGAAATGCATCCTCCCAATCCCCAGCCAAAATATTAAGTCAAAACAATATTTTATCCCAGTAGAGAATGTGGAGATTAGTGACCCTATTAGAGAGCTGGATTATGCATGGGTAATGACTTCTATCATATGTCAATCTAATTGCCAATCTGATCCCTGCAGCTACTAGATTGACCCAAGAAAATGGCTGTAGACTAATTCAATTCTAACCAAGTGGTAGCCTTAATTACAGTAGCTGTGCCAGATATGGTATTGTTGCCAAAACAGATCAAT
Organism: Varecia variegata; assembly: GCA_028533085.1. Classification (NCBI taxonomy): domain Eukaryota; kingdom Metazoa; phylum Chordata; class Mammalia; order Primates; family Lemuridae; genus Varecia; species Varecia variegata. The sequence continues at coordinate 68,421,212 of CM052438.1, read as the reverse complement.
GAGGCCTCAGGTACTATACATGAATGTGGCCAATTATTTGTCAAATGTGTTATATTTTATTTCAATGATAAGTAAGAATCAGAAACAGTTTATATTTATATGGGTCAGATGACAATATTCATACATAGAGGGAGGAAGAAAAAGCCCAAGTTTGAATTATGGGTGGATTGACTAGGTAATGAGTAAAAACCTAAAATAGAATACAGCAAAATTCTAGGCACATAACAAAGTAGAGAGGGCATATCTTCTCAATGGAAAAAAACTGTAAGCAGTGCACCTGGTCATCCAGTTTGTGTGGAAGGAGAGATAGCCGGAAGTGAGAATATTCATAGATTCCTGGCCAGCAGCCAATGGCCCGGTGATCTTCAGGAGTCTGTCAGGAAAAAGACTGAAACAATGGAGTTAAAGAGATCTGGAGCAGAGGCATGTGAATCACTGTATGGGAGTATGTACGAAATGTGAACTATTTTCACCCTCCATGACCACCAGAAAGCATACAACATGGAAGAGACACTAGGTAACAAAGTACTAAAATAACTTGACCAGTTGATACTAGCTAATGTTGACCACCCTAAAACTGACATAATGGGTACATGAATGAAGTGGACACAATGGTAGAGACAGAGGCTATTTATGGGACCAACAGCACAGACTTGCTAATGACTTTGCTAAACTTTCCTTAAAGTGCATAGCAGTGTAGAATGATCCTTCTCTTTTTCTTTGCTCAGGGACAGACTTAGATCATTGACTGACAGGCTCTCCTAGCCTTATCTGTTTCCTTCTACATAGGAATTTTCCCTAATAAAATCATTTTATATTTTTTGCTTGTTGGAGGACATGGACTTACATAGCTCCCTATCCTAGGAATGCAGAAATGGTCCTTTAGTTCTATTCCCTGGAAGTAGCTCCATTGTCTTCTGTTTTCCATGACCCTTAGTTCTGGTTTTCTGCATCATGCTTCTCGACCACAGGTGAAGAGGGTATTGGAGATCCTACCTTTTATGAGGACTGAGTAACTTTCTCAGCCCCTGCTTCTAAATAATAGGAGCCCAAATGACATAGTAAGTAACAAATGTCTACAATCTCTTTTAGTTCAGGCTGGTGACAATACAACTCTCTCAACAACATAGCTTTGTATCTGTTTAATTCTGGTTAGCTCAATTTGCCAATAGCCACATCTATAATTCTTTTTGAGACATACATCTCTCTCTAGACTTAATAGTTGGTAACTTAAAAGTACAATCTTCTGTGGAAGAGCTGTTTCTTTTACTGAGCCATTTTGACCAATGGGAAGATTTTACTTCATTCTATAGAGCATTTGCTCACATAATACCACGCAAAAAGCCTCAGCCAGTTTGCCTATTTGCCCAGTGTTTGTTTTCTAGAGACCTCAGGCTCATTTTACCTTTTACCTCCCCACTAGAAGTATCGTTACTAGACCATTTTGTTCATGGTGGAAATACCGCATTGCAGACAATCATGTTAATTGAACATTCACACACTTGCTGGGTTCAAAGTCTTTATTTTTTCCTCTCATCCATTTTCAAAATCTCCACAAACAAGCTGGAGCTCTAGGTCAGCTCCATACTCTTGTGTATTTGCTCTAGTTTACTCTGTGATAAACTCACTCATTTTTTGTTCCACTTCTACTATAACACATAAGAAAATAGGAACAAGGACTATAGCTGGGGACACTCCAACATGTAAGTATCAGGGAAAAGAAGTGGGACCAGATGAGACTGAGAAGGAGTAACCAATGAAGGAGGAGAAAAACCAAGAAAGGGATGTCTTAGATGCCAAGTAGAGAAAACAGCAATTGTGCTCAATGCTTCTGATAAGTCACATGAAGCCTGAAAATTGACCATTTGCTATAGCCACTTGGGTCATTGGTGACTTGGAGTAGAGCAGTTTCAGTGGAGTGATAAGGTTGGATCCTAATTGCAATGGGTTCAAGAGGAAATTGAATCTATTTTTTTCTTCATTATGTAAAGAAACCTCCCCCTTTCTCTCTGTTTCTTTGGTTTTTCATCTCTGCCAATGACCTCAATCAGTGCTAAAACATCCCAGTAGCCAGAGCTGCAAAGAGTATCTTTCCTCTGTAGAAAGTGGGAGAGATGAAATAATTATACTTATGTTAATACTTTGTCCTTAGCTCATCCAACCATCTAGTCTGCTTGTAGAACCCCTGAAACCAGGATTGTATTTTACCTCATCACTTAGCATCAAGGTTAGTGCTAACTAGTTTTAATGATGGTAGAACTTTGCCTTACCCTTCTAATTCAGGGTGGTTTTTCTTTCTATCAAATCATGTGCCAGCTCAGACTAGGATTTAAGGGGCTGACATTAGCAGGTTCCATTTCAAAGCAGTTTGAAAAAGAATGTAGTTGGCAGGGCTCTTGGGTTCTAGCACTGATTCTAAAATAATTGTGTGATTTAGTCAAGGTTCTTAGTTGTAAGAATATCTGGGCAAATCACTAAGAAAATATCATCTCTGGAATAAGAGAGTCTTTGTGGTTTTCCATATCCATAAAAGTCTATACCTTACTGCCCTCAGCTCTTCAAACATTTTTTTTTAAATCACTTATTCTTTCCAAATGTCTGAGGAGGTGGATAATATTATTCATGTTTTAGAGATTTTGAAGCAGAAGGTAAGAGAGTGCAGGTGGTTCACCATGTTTTAAAGTTGATAAGAAGGAGAACAATTTACAGTTGCAAGCCATGAAGCCAAGTGGTCTAGTTTGAATCATGGCTTTGTAACTTACTAGCTGTGTGACCCTACATGGTGATTTAAGTCCTGAAACTCAATTACTTTAACTGAAAATAAGGTTAGGACCAGCATTTTCCTTATGGATTGTTGGAAGCATTAACTGTGATAATCCAGGTAAAATGCTTTAATATTCCTCAGCACATAGTATGTATTCAATAAGTATTAACTCATAATAAAATGCATTTCTTTTCCTTTTAGTGTCGGGCTTCCTACTTGCATCTGAAGTATATACCAATTGGCTGTCTGGTCTTTCAAACCCCATTTTTATTTTGGAATTCTAGCTACTGGATGATCTGAAAAGCTGTAACTGTTTTTTAAAGGAACATATTAGTATAACAATAAGAGGAATTTTATCATTTTCTATCAATTTCTAATATAAAAATTGACAAATCAAGGCAGCCCAAATTTGAAAATGTGTAGAGAGGCAGATCACTACTAAATCACTTCATTTATTTTTCTCTTTCAAAAATATATTTTTTAAAACAGCAGGAGAAAAAAGTAAAATTGTGTTAGAAAAAGGGCTGCTATCCTACGACATTTCCTCAGTGATTGATTATATTTTCTCCTAGGAATTGAAGAAAAGGAGAAGAGAACATGAGGGTTGATTGCATCAAACGTGTGACACGAATAAAAGAATCAAGAAATCACATATGTCTGTACAGAAGTCAACTAATAAATCAAAAGCATGTTCTTAGCTAAGTCAGATGTTTCTTTGAAACAGCATATGGTGCAATTCCAATATACTCTATATTCAGCTACCTAACAGGCTGTCTTGTTGCTTTCAACTAGTGAAAAATATAGCAGCACAAATGTTTATAAGGCTGGTAAAACATTTTAACTTTATTTTATGCCCTGATTAGCTATTGCTGGCCTGATGATTACATTATAAAACCTGAAACCATAAATGAAGAAAATAACCTGTTGGCAGGAGTGAACACTAATTGTTACAATATCCTATATTAAACCTGCTCATAGTTTCTTTTTAGTAGCTATTTTGATGTAAAATTTAACAAGTTTTCTTTTATCCCATATCAAGCCTGTCTTTTTTTTTTAAATGTGGATTTAAATTTCTGTATCATTTGTAGAGTTGAGTCATAAAATTAACATTTTTCATGATAATTTTAACAAAATCAAATCCTCTTGACTATATCATGCCTTAATCTCTATGTCTTAATAAGGAAAGAATGAAGATTATAACCCCTAAAAATATTATGATGGTAATATTTTTCTATAAAGGATAAATAAATCCTAGTATAATTGAAGAAAACTGGTTCACATGGATTTTTAAACTTTGAAATATTAAAACATTTGTGACTATGTGAAGGTTGTGGGTAGATATAACTTTGTAAGCAACAGAGAAGCTTGTTAAACTATAATTAATTGACAAAAGTGGGAGAAATTTGTCTCAGTAGATCAATATTCTCTTTATTTTTCAGAATTATATTTAACTTCCATTATATTATTATGTTTTTTTTTTTATTTCAGCTTATTATGGGGGTACAAAAGTTCTGCATAACTACATTCCACCCCGATACACACTTTGACCAATAATATGTAACCCCTCATGTTTTTTTTGGTCACTGATACCAAGTAAGAACACTCTTTTACAGGAAATTGTTGAGTTCTGTATTTTATCAGACCCAATCCAGAAGGAAGGTTGGAGGATATTAGTGAAAGGGTAATTTTGGAATAGAAAAGGAATAGTGGAGACATTGGTATAATTTTATAAACAGCTCTTTATATGTGTAAATCAGTAAGTTACTGTTAATGAAAACCAAAGACCCTCATCTCCAGTGACCACACTCAGCAGTGTCCATGGAATATATGTGAAGAGTGGACTCTTTATCTGTAGTGTTCTGAGAAGGCCCTAGCGCTACTTTGCCAGGATTCTGAAAGCCAGGTTTTCCTGCTTATTTCTTCTTCTCATTAACCCTATTCATTATTTCCTAAGACTACTAATTCTGTGCTTATTGTCTATTCAGTGCATATATTTTATTAGAGCATGATATTATCAAAATAGCTCATGGAAATATTTTGCTAAAAATGCAAATTGTCAGATCTTGGTGGAACTGATTATATGTTGCAGATCACTTTGGGGATTTTTCCTCCCTTTTGGCACCCAAATAATATAATTGAAAAGAAGAAAAAAAAATTGCACTGGTGGATTGTTTCCTCTGTTATAGATATTTGGCACACATGAACTCAATCATTTCTCCAGTGGTCCAGGACCAATACCAGTTCTGTTCATAGTTGAGAAATATTAAAGAGCCTTGGGATAATAACTTGCTGACTCAACATCAGGCCATCTACATGAATGGCCTTGCCCATTGCTTGTGCTCCAGTTATAATATCTGATGTTGTCAAGCCTTTGACCAAACATATGTCCTTTCCCCGTGTCCTATTTAATCTCTCTATAACTTGTTTTTGTCCTTGAATCTTATCCAGCTTTACCTAATACCAGGCTCGTGGATGCTTTTGTATCCTTTCCTATTTGCCTGCCTATCTAGACTTCTTACTGCCTGCAACTGCTTTCCAGTGATAATTATGTTCCATGTTCGGGGGCAGCTGCTCCATGCTGGGATCCTCCTCCTTGCCTGACTGCTTAGATTACCCTATTTGCTGTAATTCCCTAACATGCCACATGTGGATTCAGAATTACTTCTTTGCCTATTTTGGGATCCATTACTAGTGGCCTCTTTTTTTCATTCAGGTTAGCCTAATTTTGCTGTCTGACCTTTTCTGTGTGGCTCTGGGTCTTTGAATATGGGAAAAGAGGAAGAAAAATTGTGGGCAGAGGGGCTGAAAACATGGCAGTGGTTAGAAATCTGAACTTTGGAGTTTCCTCTGCTTTGGAACTATCCTGGATAGATTCTTCTATTTCTGTATTCTTTTCTGATTGTATGAAGAAAGGATTTGTGAAGCCTTGATTAATTTGAAGCTAATGTGTATGTCAGCTCACAGGTAGTGATTTCACCAGCTATTTTGAGTTTATCCACATGTCAGTAGCTATAATTGCAAGCTTCTTTCTTGTTAATTCCTGGAGTTGCCTCTCTTCTTCCCCTGCTGTGAAATTTTGTCCCTCTCCAAAACTGAACACATTTTTTTCCCTGATACGCAAAGCACACTCATTAATTTCTCACTTAGTGATGATTCATTAATCATGGAAGGGCATGTGAACTGCAGTAAAAGCAACTCCTTTAATTTAATTTAATTTAACAAACATTTATTGAGTGTTTAATGTGCAGAGCAAAGCGCTAAGCATGAGACCCAAAGAGACCCAGTTTGGGTGATATGTAAATTATTTTTTCATCAGGATAAGTGTTTAATAAACTTTTCCGAATCAAATCTAATTGAGACAGACTTTATTAGGGTTTCCAGTTCAGATAATAAGTTCTAACATAAACAATTTTGTAATAGACATAAAGAAACATACTTGGATGGTTACCATAGAGAATGAATAACTTTTTGGGGGGGAGGATAACTTATCTATAGTTCATATTCTCCTGAAAACAGTGCCCAGTCAAGAATTAAACCCTGCAAAGTACCACTGCTTGTGCCTTCCTTTTGTGCTTTTTTTCCCTACTTTTTTTGCTTCTATTATGTAGAAATAATACAGAGTTATAATCAGGGAAATAATTAAGAAGGAATGATATTTGAGCAAAAGTTGAATATAGTGTGAAATATTCGTTTTAATTAAATTAATTAAATGTTAGGTTATAGAATCATGGAACATTAGGAAAGACGATGACCTGAGGATCAATCCAATTACAATCATTTTTACAGGTAAAGAGGCTCAGATCCAGGGAAAAGATGTGATTTGACTGAGGTTGCACAACCAGTTGGACTTAGAAACCAGCTTGTGATTTAAGTCTGAAGTGTTAGTCATGACTCTTTGGATGGTAAGAAACAGAAAACAATTCAAGCTAATTTTTGGAAATGTGGTCATGGCATTGAGAAGTCAGTAGATTACAGTCATGGTTTGATCTAGGGATATCAATGATTTTAATTTCATTCAATTTTCTCTCTCTCTCTCTCCCTCTATTTCTCCATCCCCAGAATTGGCTTCTTTCTCAAGTGGCCTCAGTTCCTCCTAGTGGAGATAGGTTTCATCCAAAATAATAAAAACATGACTCTATAGCCCACCATATTAGAAAAACTGCTAAAAATATTTTTAAATGATTCATGTAGTTAAAAGAAAACAAATATTGAAACCTGATCTAATACTTTTGGAATATTGCAAAAAAGCAGGAGATATTGATTAGGAAATTTTTTGCTATATTGGATCTTTTTGCAAGCATTGAATAATTTTTATCAACATAGTATACTCTCCTTTTTCCATAACTCTCTCTCTGTGATTCAAACATATTCACTAACAGTCAGCAAGCCCAACTTTTACACTCAGTTTTCATCTCTCTTATTATTAAATGTAAAATTGCAGGTAAATAGCAGAGAAAATTCTTATTAAAAAAAGTTCTGGTGTCCTTATTGTGCATATTTATTTGATCCTTTGTTTATATTTATACTTATTGTATTGTAATGAATATTAATAAGTTAATAGGTAATGAGTAATTTGCTTAGACTTTTGCTACATATATAGAAAGTGCTATATGTTATTTTAAAAATAAGTAAAAACTTTTTGAAATTTATCTTTTTGAATATAATTATTTTTGTGCCTGTGCATGATCAAATTCAGTGATTGTAGTTCAGTGTACTACATACTCATTGAACACTTATGAAGTTCTTTCTAGAATGAGTTAGCAAATAAATGAGAACATACAAACATGTGCATACACACATTCATAAACAATCAAACATCTGACCTCAAGGCAAAGAATATTACCAATATTCAACCACTTCCAGTCTTTACTGCTAATCATTAATTCTGTCTTTATGAGGTAGGTGTTATTTCTAGATTAATGATTAAGTAATTAGCCTGATATAGTACTGAGAGTGGAGGCTTTGCCAGATTAGGCTTTAGTCCCAGCTCTACCTCTTACTTAACCTTTCTAAGTCTTAGTTTACTCATTGGAAAAATGGTGATTAAAAATAGAATCTACAATGTGCCTGACAAAGAACAAACATCCACTTTTGTCTGTTTGTAAATCTCAAGCTGTTTTCTTTTATTTACACTTTGTATATCTCAAGCTGGAGCATGCCAACCACTCTCCACCATCCCCTCGCACGTATGTACACACAAGGGGATGTGGCAGTTTGCCATAAGTGACAAGTCAAAAGACAAATAAAGCAAATCATCCTCCAGCCTGTCTTTATGCAAAAGTTTTTAAAGAAATTGTGTATACCTACATGATGAGTGCGATCTGCACTGTTTGGGGAATGGACACACTTGAAGCTCAGACTCGGGGGGATGGGGGGGCAGGGGCAATATATATAACCTGAACTTTTGTACCCCCATAATAAGCTGAAATAAAAAAAAATTGAAATACTTTGACCACTAAATGATTTACAATGTTTTCAATATCAAAAGAAGCATAAAGCTTCCCATTTCCTTTTTTACCCCAGTTCCTACCATTAATTTGAGTATTCTAATCAGATCTTGGACTCTCAATTCTTTTAGCTCCTCATTTTAAGTTATCTTTACTCCTATTTCGTCCTGGGCATCCCATTCCATAGACATTCTCTGAGTCTGGAAGAATTTTGAATTTCTGTATCTCTGCAAGATTAAGTTATTATAGCTCATTCTTACCACAATCTCTTAGCTTCCTAACTCACTCATTGAGAACTCCATGTCTAGAAATGTGTTCTTTCTTCCTACTAGCCTCCCTTCTTTATAGCCTATGAGTTAGGCTTATTTTCTCTCAGAGTAGACATTTGTCAGTATCTTCAGTTCTCTTCTGTTGTCTGTTACTTTCTGTGTGCGGTGACCTTATTTCTCTCCATCTCCCCAAACTCTTTACTCCAACAGAACTAAAAGTACTAAAAGTTGCCTGAATGTGCGCTGCTGCTATGGGCTTTGTTCCTTTGCTTGTACCCCTTGGTACTCGAAATGCCTGTCATGTGGAGATACATTTAATTTTAAGATCTTTCTGGGAAAAATCTCTATAAAAACTTTCATGATCATCCCCCTAAATTAAATCTATTACTCATTCACTTGGTGCCCCACGGTGATCTGTATCCATTACAGCACAGCACAGATTACACTCGTTTCCCCTTGTTTAATTTTTATATCCACGTTCCATGGCTGTTTAATTTCTTTATTCTCAGTATCAGTGTAGTGCCTAACATGTAGTAGTCAATTAATAAATATTTATTTAATACATTTGTTAAATGAATTAAGCAAGGAGAAATACTGTCTCCTTGGAAAAATTAAATTTTTACTTTCTCAGCAGTAAGGCAGACATATACAACTTTCATCCCCACTCCCCACAAATAAACCTTTTCTGGCTACTGGAGAGCACAGGGACAAGGGTGAGAACAAAAGTTATTAACTGTGTTAACCATCATTGTTGGTAATTTGAGATTCTCTATTTTCCCCTATCAAGTGTTTTACATTATTAACTTTAGTTTATGTGATTTTTAAAAACAAGTTATATACATGTGTGTGTATGTATATACAGTAAGAGGTAGATAAGTACATAATTTCAACAGGCATCATATCAGAAAATAAAAATATCTTTCATGACTTTTTTGATGCTTATAAATGTATCATATCTTTAAAGTTTTTCAATATGTTATCAAATAAATGACTAAGGTTACTAATTTCATATAAAAGAAAATTTTTATATTAAAAAAAGTATTCCAGCATAAAAGGCAATTTTTCTCAGTGCACAGATATTTGAATATTTTAAATAAATATAATATATAATTCTGCAAACTTTAAATAATTTGACACAAACATTATCTATAGCTCTTGCAAACATCTAGACAAATATTTAGAATCAAATACATAAATGGTACTATACTAGACATTAAAGTTTAAGATCTGTGACCTAGATTTTTGAGAAATATAGGGAAAAACATTCGAGATATGAAATTCATTGTCATATAGTAAAAGAATAACTAGAAAAACACATACCAAGCAACTCACATAAATCCCAAAGTTTGATAATTTTGGTTTTCATATCAAAGACTGCTAATTATGTCAAATGCTGGAATTTATTTCAAAGTTTTAGAAATAGTAGTGAAACAGGTTTATGATGTAATCTATTGTGATTGAGACATATATGAATTGTGGTAGAAGTTACAGTATGTTAAACTAATAAAACATATTGCATGTACATGTTTGGAAACTCTTAGAATGAGCAAATTCATACTTTGTTATATAATTTGCATTTACCATAAACAGAGCATAATTGATATTGATACTAATATTATTGATATATTTTGGGTAATTAACAATACTATGCTGGTAAATGCTTAATAACTAGCTCTCTTGGGAAAAATCCTGATCTGTAAGATTTGTCAATGTCTATGGTGTAAATGCTCCTGCCACAACCAATTTCAAGTTGTAACGTGAGGTTACTGAATGCAGAGTTTGTAATTAATGCACACAAGTTGGCTTTTGAAGCTTTACAAGCCAGCTCCAGCATATTGTTATCAAGCAAACGGGCTTGCTGCCCAGCATGTGTAGAAGCCAATACTATGGAATCTGATTTTTGAGAAAAGAAAAGCTTTATTGTGAGGCAGACCAGCAAGGAGACAGAAGATGCAGCTCAAATTTGTCTATGCTGTTTGGGGTTTGGGACAAGTTTTGAGGGAATGCAGGGCAAGGGAAAGGACTAGGAGTGTTGGCTTCTTGGCAGGTTCTTATTGGAGGGCTTCAAATTTGACCATTTGCAGTAAGATATGTTGAGGCAGATTTTAGCCCTGAATTGTCCAGGCCACTAGACCCCCCTCGCTTTTAAAAGGGTTTTGGCATTCAGTTTTCAGTCAGGTTGTAGTCTTCTTGGATCTGTGGAGAGGAATTGTTGGTAGGTGATGTTAGAGGCTGTACCTTTTCTACTGTACATGCCTGGGCTACATCTCTTGCAACTTTGGCTCTGTTATACCTACCAGGTAACTTGACATTCTGTTATCAACAGAGTAGGCCCAGTTTGGGCTGGTGCTATGGTTGCAATACCACTACCAAATTCTTATGCCTCTGTAGATTTCTGGTAGCAGCTCATTGTTTGGATGTAGATAATTCTTTTAATAAAGTGATAAAAGAAGTCATTGTATATGTAAGGCAGTTTACCTTGAAAAGCTGTGCTCAGGGATAACTTTTCTTTCTGTTATTTTCCTCAAGCAATTATAGGCCATGAAGTTTAAGTTTGTTTGTTATTTATTTATTTATCTATTAATAAATAGGCCTGATACAGTAATAATTTTCTAAGAAATCTATAGAAATTTTCAAATGCAGGAAGGCTTTACCTGTTTATTCTGTTGTCTGGGCCACTTGAGCATAGCTTTTAAAATGGGGCCCATCTTCTCTTCTCCTTGATATGTCTCAGGAAATGAGAAAACATTAACTTTGGGGCATGTTCCATTTGAATGTACATCTATCATTTATAAGGTACAGTCACACATTAATACTTGTTTTTCTTTCTTAACTTTTCCAGACTCCAGCACGTTAGATCCTAAAGATAAAATCTCTGAAGGGTTTCACAAAGATTTGCTTAGATAGAATATGAAATTTCTTTATCAGTAAGCACAATACTATGGAGGGCAAAAACCTTGATTTTATGATTGATAGCTATAATATATAAAATGCCCTCTGCTTAAATAAGCAACATTTTTAGGTGATATAAGTAAAAATTATACAAAGTCCCTAGTTCCTAAGCTAAAGTTTTATCGTTTGAATGTTTGGTTTTAAATTTCCACATGGTTCTAGCTTCACCTTTTACATAATATTTAAGGTCTTTGGTATTTTTCAGAGTGATATACAAGCAAGGATATGAGCAAGAAAAATGTTTGAATCAAATAAAACCAAATGTCCTTCTGAGCTATTGAAGTTTATATATTTTTATTGTATTGTGAAAGATTTTCTAGAAGGAATTGTTTTTTAGAACATCCTATCTTATCAGTACTGAAAATATGTCTGCAATAATAGCCTTGATCTTCAAATTTTTTTAGATGTCTTTCCTAAAGTGTATACTGGAGGACAGAAGCCCCATGACATGGTCTTTAAAAAATAGGGGGAAAGGAGAATATAGTCAATCATAAAAAATGGTTCCCCTTTATGAAGTTAAGATGCACATAAGAATGTTAAAGACTGTGACAAATCCTATGGAAAATAAATCTTTAATATTGTTTTAAAGCATTTCCCAATGGTATTGAATATGGATCTTCTTTTTGTGTTATCCTATTAGTATCCATGCAACGTACTTTGGGGAATATCTTCTTTACATAATCTTTTCAAAAATATTGACTTCCCACTTTTCAGACCAATATTTCACAAAGCATAGCCAACTGAAAATTTCAGGAACACGTTTCCAAGTTTTTGAAGAAATTGAAAATAGCCAACATTAATTCAAGAGATATAAATATATTAAATAAAATAAAGATCATGGAAAGAATTCATTATGTTGCTAAATTAGGCCCTTGCCTATAAATATACCAAAGAATTTCATGGATGAATATTTTCAGACCTTCAAAGAACAGGTAATTCCTATGCAATTTAAATTGTTTCAGGCATAGAAAATTTTAAAAAAGCATTCCAATTCCTTAAAAAAAATGTGATATCAACTCCAAAATCTGACAAAGAAACCACAAAAAAGAAAATGATAACCTATCTTACTTATGAATATTAATGCAAAATGGTAAATAAAACTCAGAAAATAAAATCCAGCTCTACATTAAAAGAATAATATGCCATGACCAAGTGGGATTTATTTCAGGATTGCAAAAATGTTTAACAGTATGAATATCTCCTAGTACAATTGACTACAGGTAAAAGAAGAAATATCTTTTGTAAAATAGGAAAAGAATAATATTTCTTTAAGTAAAATCATATGCATATCTCAAACCATTTGCAAACATCATTCTTGATGCTGAAACAATTTAAGAATTACCATTAAAGTCAGAAAAGCCAAATGTTTCTAATTTCCCTACTATTCTTTAATATTTTCCTGAAAATGTTATAGACAATGAAATTAGCCAAAGAAGTGTAATAAAGATTATAGATATTGGAAAAGAAGGGGAAATATTATCATTACTTATAAATGATATAATTATATATTTGAAAATCCAAGAGAATCAATAGAAAAAATAAAATAAAATAAAATTCCCAAATACCTCAGAATAAACCTAATAATAAATATACAGTTTCAAAACAAAGAATGAGATTTGAATAAATGAATGCATATACTTTATTCTGGATAACAATGTACAATATTATAATTATGGCACAATTCTTCTGATTAACATATATTCTAACTGCAATCCCATTTAAAATTCCAACATAATATTTTTGAAGTTTATCTAGAATAATAATAAATATGTAAGAATAGATGATACATTTTTGTGTTTTTCAAATTTCTCCCATGAATAACTTGATAACAAATAACACTAGCTGAGTAACAGATTATCCCTAAAACCTCACTGGCTTCATATAACAGAAAAGTATATCTCATTTAAGTCCAATGGGAGTGTGTCTAGTTGTGTGTGCCTCTTGTAATCAGTTAGGGATCCAGGCTCCTGGCATTACGTGGCTCCATCTTCTTTTAAGTCCTCTGAGTTCTACCTGTCAGAATTGTTCCTTAATCATTTTGGCTCATATACATTATACATCATCCCCAGGCCAGATCTCAAACATAGTCTCACTTAACTGTTTTTGGAACTAGGAAATGAAATCTATCTGTATACACTAGAAGAAAATGTAATATATTTTGATAAAACCCAGCAATCTGGCAACACTTTTATAATCAGAAACAAAAAAGCAGATTTCAAAATATATAATGTGTATCACTATAACAATACAATTAACTAAGAGATGCCAATGCTTTTAAAAATATAAATAAATTTTCCCTAGTAAACAAATTGCAGAGAGAAACAAATTGTTTTTCGCCTAAAGGTGCGTAGAAATGTGCCTTAGCATTTGTGCTCCGCTGGGCTAATTGGAGGAGCTAAGTGGGTGGATTTTTTTCCTAGTTCTCAGTGCTTCATATTTATGAAACAAGGCTGCGCTGAAAGTTTATGTGGGCATGGTGCTTTCTCCTACATCTGGAACATAGAATGAACAAGGCACATGGAACTCAATCTGGCAAGTGTACAGTATTGAAGACATCCTGAGAACATGGGTGTCTTTCAATGATTATTACAGTCTGTGAAAACTAATTTTACGTAGTACAAATTGTGAGCTTGGTAAATTATAGGAGGATGTTTTCTAAACATTTTCAAAGTAGCCATTTCATAATATTTTTCTGAGAATCAATTACAATGATATATTCAAAATTACTATTTAGTATGAAATATTGTACAAAATGAGGTAAATCTTTATTCTTTCCTCAAATGTAAATTGAGCACCTACAGCACCCAGATACTGTTCAAGGCACTGGGAATGTGGCATGGATGAGAATGGACACTCTCCCTGCTTTCAAGGAGCTTACATCCTGTTTGGGAGTGGATGGTGGGCAGAGAACAGAAAATAAACATATGAACAAGCAGGTACGATAATTTCAGATAGTGATGAGTACTTCATCCTTGTGGCTCACCCATCCATACTAACAAGTAAGCCTGTTTCTTCTTCTACAAATTTGGACCAATAACTGATTTCTAGTCACTCAGAGGACTGATGTAAGCATCATTTGTCATGATTTATGTGAAAATACGGTTATCTTAAAGCATTATTTATTTATTATTATTCTTTCTCTAGGTTTGTAGAACCTTTTAATACACTGGTGCCATAGTTTGTTAAATGAGTATGTTGTCAACATTCTTCACTATTTTCTTTACAGGAAAAAAAAATTGCATTTCTGGTTGATTTAAATGCATATCTAAACATTAAATAAAGACTGTTTTCTAGCATTCCTTTAAAATGTAGTTTGTAAGAGGGTGTGGATGACAATTCTGAGATTTGTGTCGTCTCAGCTGACTGTCATCACTTTGGTTGGCTGTGTATTCAATGGTGTTTTTGAAGAATTTGGTGATTGATTATCATCCATTTTGTGAATATGAGTTCTTGGGGTCAGAAAGGTCATAGGACAAAATAAAACAAAAAAAACACAGACTATTCTTGTGTTACAAGTTCTCTCTGAAATATTGTTCCATAAATAGTTTACATAACTTGATTGTGGAGAAAGAGCATTCCACACGTTGAATGATGAGAATCTTGGCTACCCTCCATAAGCCTTTTAAAGATGTTATCAATTTAGTGTTTAATACACTATACAGTACAATTTGGTCAGTAACATGAAGTTACTCTTGGTAAAGTCTTTCCTTTTGGCAGAGTTAATGGCAACTTAGTTTGGCAAAGCAAGTGAATTCCTCAATTACACCCTCAGTTATACCAGAAATCACTGTGATTTTCCATCAAAACCTATTTTAAGAATCATTGAAGAGCATAGAAGAGATAGAAAACTCTTACTCAAAATTAAGCCCTGTGTCAGACATCAATATAGATTTTTAAAAACTAAGACATTTTATTTCCTAGGAAATGGGGCTGTGTTCATTTCCATTCTTTCCAAGTGGGGGTCAATTTTGGACCAGTAAGCACAAATTGAGGCCAATTCCTGGATGTGCTGTCGGTAAAATACCTAAAATGTGTCAAAAGCCCTCTGGAATAGTGGTTCAGTTTCTCTAGAAGAAGCATTCTTTTTAGGGAGAAAATTTATGTTGATGATTTTCAAATTATTGCAACTCCTCAGGCAATTTTCCAGCTGGCCAACCCCTATACACTGACTTGAGAACAAGTGCCAATTTTGGATTTTTGGCAGTCACTAGCATGACCTGGTCAACTTCAAGAGGCAGCTCAGGGAGAGATTTCAGCATCCACATTTTAACACAATTACCAGTTTGCTTCTGGATGAAATCCAGCACTTTATTTTTAATATATGAGGCTCAATATCTCTTTAAAATCACTTTCTCCTTATGTTCTGTTTGTGAAAAACTGAAGAGCTCTAAGTTAGTAAAAATCTAAAACAAAGTGTTCTTTGATTTATTAGTTTCAAAGATAGAAATTTCTCTGATTGGATTGTCTAACATGTTTGTTAACTCTTGGAGGTTCAGATATTCTTTATTCAGGTTATTGTTTGCATGTGGGTTTTGAATGTTAATATTCAATGTTTAGAATTGAAGATGGGGATTATTTTTGTAATGTTTATAGAAAATGTGGAATAAATGTTAAATATCTGCTAATTTTAAAAAATGATCATTTATATTAAATGTTTCCATTCATTAGGTGATCATGGTCTGTTTTTAGTGGAATTAATTTATTTACAGACTCAAAGAATAATAATAGTGATTATCTGAAAACTCTTGAGCTATCTATAAATGCTATTATAAAGGAATAACATTCCTGTGCTTTCTCCATATAATAGACCTACAGGACATCACAGTGTCTAGCTTTGAAACACACACATGCATGCGTGCGCACGCACACACACACACACACACACACAAATATTCAGAGTGCATATCCAACATCTAGGAATAGCATATGTTTATAACTAACAATAATAGAATGTAGGAGGGTTTGAAAAATTCAAAATTGCTAAAGAATAGTTTACCAATGTTAAAGAAAAAGGAGACATAAATATCTTTTGAAACTGTGACCATTAACAGGTTACCTAACTTTTCTTAGCCTTAGTTTCCTCATCTGTAAAATGAGGATAATAATACCCAACCAATATGGTTATATTAAGCAAGCACAGTGCCTAGTATGTAACAAGTATTTAACAAATGATAATGCTTTTGAGAATCAGTATGGGCTTTGGAGTCAAGTTATCCTGGGTTTGAATTCTGGCTCTATATCTTACTAGTTGTGTGACTATTGGGTAATTGATGAATTGGATTTCATTTTCCATTTAGTACTGTTAGATGAGTAAATTAAGTAAAGTTTGTAAAGTGTTTAGCCTAGGTGTCAATAAATGTTGTGATTAGGATTAATAAAACATTGCCAGTTTGAGGATTCCCAAATGTTAGCATTGGGAGACACCACCTGGTTCAGTGGTTTTCAGTTTACCTTCCATGATGCTGAATTTGGATGGACACTCTATCTCTGCTTTATTTGTTTTGGGGCATGAAAAATATATTATTTCTCCACATGAATTTTCACTTGAAGAAAGAATTGTGTTGCTAAGAGGAGTTTGAAAAACATCCACTTGGTCCAGACTCATTAAAGAGGCAGTAATTGAAGTTAAGGAAAGTTAATAATAAAGCAGTCAGGACTGGTATTCAGGTCAGCAGAATTCTGACTACAAGTTATATGATATTTCCACTATTTCATTCTCAGTTGCACTTTAGTTTTTATTTTAATTAAATGACTTCAGAAATTGAGACATGTGTAACTGTTTCTTCAACCATGCATTAATCAAAGAGGAAATTTTCCATATTTTTAAAAAGAATTATTAAAAAAGGAATTAGGGAAAAGGCAAATTTTATCACTGACTAAGTATTCACTTTAAGATGTACATATATCCTCCAATATTAATATTCACTCATTTGTAATAAATATTAATTTTCCTGTATACACAAAAGGTTAATTTTTCAGGTCTAAAATAAATTCTTGATGTAGTCTAATGTCTTTTTTCCCCATGTACAACACTTAGATAGCATTGTCTGAATCTTTCTGTTTTATGACATTAAATTCCTTAAATAACTTATCTGTCAGCTTGGTCAGATGTTGGCCATTGTTATGTTTAGAATTCCTCTTATTGTACTATTAGACAATAGTATCTGATCATCATTTACCTCCTCATTTTAAATATATTTCCCTTATAGTCTTGGATATCATTACTGCTTAAGTCCACATTCTTCTAAACTTTATAAAAGAACCTAGATAGGAACAATGCACAAAGAAGCTTCTTGGTATACACAAATATTCAGAAGTAAAGAGATAAAGTAACCCAAATGGATTTACTTTGAAGAACAGAAGAAAAATATTATCATGGCAATTATAAGAAATATTATAACAATGGGAAAGATTTTCTGTGACTATACATAGAAAAACAGAAAATTGTAATTAATCAGATCATCTACACTATCCAACTCCTTAAGATTATTATACCATACCTTGGCAAAGGAAGGAGGAAAAAGCAATACTTTCTTCTATTTTGCAATATTTGACATTTTATGTAATTATAAAAACAATTAGGAAACATGTCACTTAAATGGTTTTTGATAGCATATATCCATCTCATAGTTGATATGTTCTGACACCTATTTATTAAGATGTATACTAAGTTTTCAAAAAAATTGAATGTTAACAGATGCATATCTTCCTTTAAAATACTGGTTTTAGTCACTGTCTAAATATTGAAATTGTTATTCAGTTAAAACTCAGCTGAAGTTATGATCTTCCATTTGAGTAAATTATCATTAATTTCTACTTCATTAATTCAGCATTTTGGATTATTTGACTGGGACTTCGATAGGTTCACAAAATTTTGTGAATAGCATAAAATAGCATCATGATAGAAACATTAAGCCAATTAACAGAACAGACATGAAACAATTTGGAAGAACTTTTAAATATATAATAATTTTGTTTAAAAAGGTTACCAATAGGCTAACTTCTTCCATTACTTTAAGTCTTTAGTACTGTTAAATGCCTTCTCTGTCTCGAATGTTCACCTCTTCTGGATTCTATGGTACCACATTCCTTTCCGGCAAGGTTAAAGATCCACTACCACCTCTTGTTGGTAATACACACAACCAAGCCTAAGGAATTTCTTATGCAATCTCACCTTCACCAGGCTATCTCTGGTTATGGCTTTTGCAGTCTGATTACATACTAATTGATTTCTAAGTTGGTCTCAGAAGCTTTATTATGAACTGTTCTAGGTGTATGCTATCTAGCAGAGGCCCTTCCTCTGCTCACACATTGCCTTGCAAGGGATCGATATAATACATTTCTTCTGGTTTTATTCCATTTTTTGGGGGTGTTCTTCTGTCTCCTGTTTCCTAAGTTTGGCTTAATGTACTTCTCGTTATTTATTTTCCTCCTTTTTCATATCCCCATGGTGTATAGCTTCAGTTGCCTCTTTACAGCTGAATCTGTATCAGCTTTGGTCCCTCTCCTGAACTTTGGCCCCATATTAGAAACCACTTGCCAGACATTTTTTGGTCATTTTACTCTCACCTCAAATTAACAAGTTTCATGCACTTTTCATTCTTCTCTAACATTGCCAATGACAACAGAATTATCTTTGTAATCTCTTTCAATATTCTCTTTCTTGTTCCACTCTTCCACATTAAGTTCTTTACCAGATTGCTGTTTTTATAATTTTTCTCAGATACAATATTTGTTAACAGTCTTTGCTTATTTCACTTCATTCATTGATTGTTAATTGTAATTCACCAACATTCAACAACTGAAGTCTCTCTTCTCTAATCCATTCCATATACTTCAGCTAGATTACTCCTCCTAAAACATTGATTTACGTATATCACTCTCTGGATCAAAACCACCAATCACTATCTATGCCCAATGGATTGGAGTCTAAATTTCTCATTTTTCATTTAAAACCTCATATATTCTGGCTTCATCCCAACTTTCCTCACTTATTTCTGAATACTCCCTCTTTTGCAAACATAATGATTTATTTGTAATGCATCAATATGTCTTACATAAAGATTCTCATGGCCTTTGTACACAGAATTTGCATCACCTACAATGCTAACTCTCATCCTGTCCATTAATCTGAATTTGAGTCATTTTCAAGGAGACCCACTTTTTCCATAAAATTTTTCTGATAGTGAGTCTTTTTTATTGAACTCCTAAATAGCTCATTTCATTCATTTGGCAATATTGTCAATGCAAAATATTAATATACATTTATTTATTTATTTACTTTTATGTTTTATCTAGCTTTTCTTTACTTAAATAGATTTGGGGGTATAAGTAGTTTTTTGTTGTGTGGCTGACTTGCATAGTGCAGAAGTCTAGGCTTTTAATATATTCATTACTTGAATAATATACGTTGTACCCAATAGATAATTTTTCATCTGAACCCCCCCATCTGCCCTCCCCCTGCTGAGTCTCCAGTGTCCATTAAGTCACTCTGTATGACCATGCATATCCATTGCTTAGCTCCCACTTATAAGTGAGAACATGCAGTGTTTGGTTTTTTGTTTCTGGGTTAACTCACTTAGATTAATGACCTCCAGTTCCATCCAAGTTGCTGAAAAGATATTATTTAATTATTTTTGATGGCTGAGTAGTATTCCATGGTGGGTGTGTGTGCGCGTGCACGCGTGTGTGTGTGTGTGTGTGTATATATATATATGTATGTATACCACATTTTCCTTATCCACTCATTGGTTGGTGGGCACTTAGATTGGCTCCATATCTTTGCAATTGTGAATTGTGCTGCAATAAACATGTAGATGTGGTGTCTTTTTTTGTAAAATGATTTCCTTTGGGTAGACCACCAGTAGTGAGATTGCTGGATTGAATGGTAGATCTACTTTTAGTTCTTTGAGAAATCTGTTTACTGTTTTCCGTAGAGATTTTACTAATTTACATTCCCATGAACAGTGTATAAGTATTCTCTTTTCACTGCATTCATATTGTTTTTTTAACCTTTAGTAATGGCCAATCTGATGGGATAAGGTGGTATCTTATTGTGGCTTTAATTTGCATTTCCCTAATGATTAGTGATGTTGAGCATTTTTGCATATGTTTGTAGGCCATTTGTATGCCTTCTACTGAAAAGTATCTGTTCCTGTCTTTTGCCCACTTTTTAATGAGGTTGTTTGGGTTTTTCTTACTGATTTGTTTGAGTTCCTTATAGATTCTGGATATTAGGCCTTTGTCAGATGTACAACTTGTGAATATTTTCTCCCATTTTGTATGTTGCCTATTTAATCTGTTGATTATTTCTTTTACTGTGTAGAAGCCTTTTAATTTAATTCTTATTTTTTTTTTTTTTTATTTTTGTTGTATTTGCTTTTGGGATCTTGGTAATAAATTCTTTACCCAGCCCAATATTGAGAATAGTTTTTCCTAAGTTTTCCTCTAATATTTTTTATGGTTTCAGGTCTTACACTTAAGTCTTTAATCCAGCTTGAGTTAATTTTTGTGTATGGTGAGAGATAGGGGTCTAGTATCATTCTTTTGCATGAGGCTATCCAATTTTCCCAGAATCATTTATTGAATAGGCTGTCATTTTCCCAGTGTATGCCTTCATGTGCTATGTCAAAGATCAGTTGGTTGTAAGTATTTGGCTTCATATCTGGGTACTCTGTTCTGTTCCATTGGTCTATGTGTCTACTTTTGTACCAGTGTCATGCTGTTTTGGTTACTATTGCTGTATGGTATAATTTGGAATCAGGTAATGTAATGCCTCCAGATTTGTTCTTTTAGCTTAGGATTACTTTGGTTATTTGTGCTCTTTTTTTGTTTTTTGGTTCCATATAAACTTTAGAGTTGTTTTTTCTAACTCTGTGAAAAATGACTTTGGTATTTTAATATGGAATTGCACTGAATCTATAGATTACTTTGGGCAGTATGGACATTTTTACAATATTAATTCTTCCACTCCATGAGCATGAATGCTTTTCCATTGCTTGTGACGATTTCTTTCATCAATTTGTATAGTTTTTTTTAGTAGAGGTCTTTCACCTCCTTGGTTAAGTATATTCCAAGGCATTTTATTTATTTATTTTTTTGCAGCTATTGTAAATGGGATTGAATTCTTGATTTGATTCTCAGCTTGGATGTTACTAGTGTATAGAAATGATGCTTATTTGTGTATGTTGATTTTGTAACTTGATTTCATAATTTTACTGAATTCATTTATCAATTCTAGGAGTCTTTTAGAGGAATCTTTAGGGTTTTCTATGTATAAGATCATGTCATAAGCAAAGGGGGATAGTTTGTCTTCCTCTTTTCCTATTTGGATGCTCTTTATTTTTCTCTCTTGTTTGATTACTCTGGCTAGGACTTCCAGTACCATGTTGAATAGAAGTGGTAAAAGCGGGCTTTTTCCAACGTCTTTTTCTGGGGAATACTTTCAACTTTACCCCATTCAGTATGATGTTGGCTATGGGTTTGTCATATATGGCTTTTATTATTTTGAGGTATTTTCCTTCCAAACCTAGGTTGTTAAGGGTTTTTATCATGAAGGGGTGTTGGATTTTATCAAATGTTTTTTTCTGTATCTATTGAGATAATCATACAGTGTTTGTTTTTGCTTCTGTTTCTGTGGGGAATCACATTGATGGATTTGTGTATGTTGAACCATCCTTGTATCCCTGGGATGAAACTTCCTTGATCATGGTGAATTATTTTTTGATGTGCTGTTGGATTCAGTTTGCTAGGATTTTGGTGAGGTTTTTTGCATATATGTTCATGAGGGATATTGGTCTATAGTTTTCTTTTTTTATTGTGTTCTTTCCCAGCTTTGGTCAAGGTGATACTGTCTTTATAGATTGAGTTAGGGAGGATTCCTTTCTTGATGTTATGAAACAGTTTCAATAGGATAGATGCCAGTTCTTCTTTGTAGGTCAGGTGGAATTCAGTTGTAAATATATCTGGTTGTGTGCTTTTTGTTGTTGGAAGATTTTGTTGTTGTTGTTGCTTTTGTTTTTACTGATTCAATCTTGCTACTCATTAATGGTCTGTTCAGGATTTCTGTTTCTTCCTGATTCAGGCCTGGGAGGTTATGTGTTTCCAAAAATTTATACATTTTCTCTAGATTTTCTAGTTTGTGTGCATAGAGGTGTTTATAATAGTTTCTGTTGATTTTTTATATTTCTATGATATCAGTTATAATGTCTCCCTTTTCATTTCTGATTGAGCTTATTTGAATCCTTTCTCTTCTTTACTTGGTTAATCTAGCCAGTGGTCTGTCAATTTTGTTTATCTTTTAAAATAGCCAACTTTTTCTTTCATTGACCCTTTGTATTTTTTGTTTTTTTATTTAAAAATCACTTAGTTTTACTCTCATCTTTGTTATTTCTTGTCTTCTGTTAGCTTTGGGTTTGGTTTGTTCTCTTTTTTCTAGTGACATAACTTTGTTAATTTGTGATCTTTCTGTCTTTTTGATGTAGGTATTTAATGCTATGAACTTCTGTTTTAGCACTGTCTTTACTGTATCCCAGAGATTTTGGTAGTTTCTGTTGCCATTTTCATTCAATTAAAACAATTTGTTTTTTGCATCTTGAGACCTTTTATTGACCCAAAGATCATTCAGCAGCAGATTGTTTAATTTCCATGTATTTGTATAGTTTTGTTGAGAGTTGATGACTCTGTGCCTTGGTAATGTCCTGTTTGGAATGATTCTTCTAGGAGTTCATTGAGATTCTTATATCTGGAATCTAAATCTCTAGCAAGACCAGGGACATTTTCTTCCATATTCCCTCAAATAGATTTTCCAAGCTTTTTGCTTTCTTTGCTTCTCCCACAGGAATACCTATAACTCTTATAACTCTTATAACTCTTATGTTTGGGCATTTTATTTATTTATCCCATGTTTCTTGAAGATTTTTTTTATTTCTATTAATTCTTGTTTCTTTATTTTTGATTGACTGTGTTAATTTGAAAGCCTTGTCTTCAAACTGTAGTATATTTCTTCTGCCTTGTCTAGTCTGTTCTTAAAACTTTCCATTGTGTTTTGAAATTCCCTAAATGACTTGTTCATTTCCAGTTCTTTTATGTCTATTTTTTGTAAATTATCTATCTGTACTGAATTTTTTCATTCATATTCTGAATTTTTTTGGCTTATTTGTGTAGATTTTCAACATTTTCATTGATTCCATTATGCTTACTTGTGATCCATATTTTGAATTCCATATCTTACATTCCAAAAATTTCCTTTTGGTTGGAGTTCATTGCTGGAGAGCTAGTGTGATCTTTTGGGGGTATGGAGAACCTGTTTTGTCATATTGCCATAGCTCTTATGTTGGTTCCTTCTCATCTGGAATCTCCTCTCTCAGCTCAAAACAGCTTTGCAGTTCATCTGTTCTCCTCAGCTGGGAACTTTGCTGCTCATTGTAGAGAGGTAGAGGCACACTGCCTTTCAGCTCATACAGGTAGGTGCCCACTGTGGTATTGCTAGCAGTTTGTGTCAGTTGGACCTCAGACTCCTGAAAGAGTTTTCAGGTCCCTGTGGTGGTGGACTAGGTTAGGTAATTTCCAAATACAAGGCTCTGGATGGTGTGCTTTGTTCCTGGAGGAACCAGAGTGAAATCAGGCTGACAAACTTGTCTTCAAGTCCCCCTGAATTCAGGCACTGACTGTGATAATGAGAGATGGGTTGATCTCATGACCCAGAAGAATGCTCAAGCAGGAGAAGGGCAGATGCACTGTGAGCCTGAGACAGGTGGGGTGGGCCCTTCTTAATGAGATTAGCAAAGGCAGGCCGCTATGGGGCGCATACCTACTCACACCTCCGTCTCTCAGCAGTGACAGTGGTCTGTCTTTTGGGGACACAAAAGTGCCCAGATTCCCAGCTTCCAGCCTGACCCAGATGCAGCAGAGGTGGTGGGAGAAGCTCATTCCACTGTAGGTAGGGCTACCAGTGTGGCTAGGGGCTATGGATGAAATGATCCAGTCAAGGGAGGTATGGTTATGCTAGAAACTTGCCTCCAGGGAGGGTAGGCTTCTCCCAGAATAGACAGGCAGCTCAGGGTGAGGACTGCCCCACCTTCTCTAAGCAGAGGTAGTAGCTTTAATCTTTGGGAAACACAAAAGCATTTGTTGTGACTTTTTAGTGGGAAATGAGTGTGGCCCAAGCTCTGTGGAATCCTGGGTGTGATAGGTGCTTTGTCAGAGGTAAGTCATGTGCTTCCAAGTGCCCTGGATTAATATTCCCCTGTGGAACCCTCACTGGTTCCAAGTGGAAACAGCTACGGCTGCCTTGGCAGCAAAAGGTGGAGGAGGGGAGGAATAGGAGAGGGCCCAAAATGATGGGGAGCTGGTGCCCTGGTCCTTTTTGTCCTAAGGGGCCCTCTGGTGTGCTACAGTCTCCTTTTAGCCAGGAGTGGCCTGCCCTGAATGTCAACGCTCTGGGTGACCCATAGTTCTGCTAGTACGCATCAGTCCCCCAAGGCTGCTGCAGTCTGAGTGGGTGCTAGGGAACATTGGTTGTGGATCTAATGATGTAGAGACCCAGGGGCTGAGATTCTTGGGTCAGGACAGCTGGAAAAACACTGTCTGTCCATGAAGGGGGGGAAATGACCTGCACCCTCCATCCAGAACCTGGGCACAGTGATCAGAATACTATTGGGGGTGTCTACCCCCTCCACCACAAGCCTAGAACTGGCTGTCCCATGCTCACTCTCACCAAAAACTCATGCTTGGATGCAGAGACTGCAATATTTGCAGCACTGGGTGGTTGGATGAGGGGAGGTCCCCATCTCCACATCTCTACCTGGGCTGCCCAACTTTAAACTCTCAAAATGGTGCCTTGGGCCTGTGACCAGAGAAGGTGGGGCCTCTTTTAGGCAAACACCATGGGCAAGATGCTGAGTGGCATACTGTCCACTCACATCTCGGTCTCACTGAAGCTTGTAGCAGGACAATGGGAACTATCTTAAGAGTAGGTAAGAGAGCTTGGGCTCCCCCTCCCACTCCTCAGATGGGCGGAACTACTCAGCCTGAATTCAGCCCAAGGGCAGGGAACTGCCTAGATTTAAATTCCCAAACTGGCTCCTTGGGCCTGTGACTAGAAAGGGTGTGGTCTCTTCTAGGCAGACAGCTTGGGCAAGATACAGGGAGGTTGTGGGGGAGTGCCATCCACTTGCATCTCCATCTCACTGCTGCCTGTAGCAGGCTGGTGGGAATTGTCCTAGATGTGTTTGGGAGACCTTGGGCTCCCTTTGTCCCCTGTTAGCTGGGCTGGGCTGTGTCAACTCAAATTCAGCCTGAGTGCGAGGTGCTGCCTGGCTTCAAACTCCCACAGTGGTGTCCGGGCTTGTGGCCAGAGAGGGCAGGTCCCTTCTCAGGCAGACTGTGTTGGCAGGAAACTGTGGGGAGAACAGTTCACTGAGACTCCATCCCATAACAGCTGGCTGCAGAATGATGGACACTATCCTAGATGGGTACCATAAAGCCTGGTTTCCCTGACCCTCCATAGCCAGGCAGGGGCTGTGGCTACATCGAGCCCAAACTTAGCCTGTGAACAGGGCACCAGCCAGTATAAAGTCATAAAATGGCAGCTTGGGCCTATAACCAGAAAGGCTGGAGCCCCACCCGGGCAGGCAGCGTGGGCAAGAAATGTGGAAAATGCTGTCCACACAAGTCTAAATCTCACCCACAGGCCATGGTAGGGTGGTGGGGACCTCCCCAGGCACGTGTGGGAGTGCCTGGGCTCCTCTATCCCTCCTCAGAGCCATGTAGTGGCTGCAGGCATGCCCACCATTCCCCAGTATCTAGGCTCTCAGAATGGCACCTGGCTCAAGCTGCTGTAGCTCAGATGCCTGTGGGATTCTGTGTGAGTTCCCTTTCTGGAACAATGTCTCTGTGCAATCTCTGAGTAACTTCTTATGTTAGGCCCTAGACCTGCATAGGTTGGGGTGGGGAGGGGTTATCTTGTAGCCAAGATTATAAAAGCTTGTCTTAGAGAGTGAGGCTCTGGGGGCTTCTCTCTTACTATTTCACCTCATCTAGGAGCTTCTCCTGGCTATTAGCCAGCCCCTGGCTGGGCAGGTTGCCCTAAATCCTTTTTACCCACTTTTGATGTTTCCTGTCACTTCTCTGGTGAATCCTAGTGTTCTCTACTAGACAGTCTATTAGAAATTTCTCTTTTCCTAAGTACTGTACAATAGTTTGGGATTTGGTATTGGTGTGTCCAGGTAGTGACAGGCCAGGTTGGAAAATATCTGCCCATTCTCAGTTTCTTATTTTAAAAGTTTATATCATCCAGGAGTAGTTGCATGCACCTATAGTCCCAACTACCTGGAAGGCTGAGGCAGGAGTTTTGCTTGAGCCCAGGAATTTGAAGCCAGCCTGGGCAACATAGTGAGACCCCATCTCTTAAAAAAGAAGTTTATATCAGGATGTTTTATGTAACTGAAAGCTCAAAAAGTCAACATATGACATATCTAAAAGAGGAGATAGAGTAATTATTATATTTTTAGAAATATAGTAT
Source organism: Varecia variegata (assembly GCA_028533085.1). Lineage (NCBI taxonomy): Eukaryota > Metazoa > Chordata > Mammalia > Primates > Lemuridae > Varecia > Varecia variegata. The sequence goes on along the minus strand of CM052438.1, from coordinate 68,394,257 downwards.
CTAAGTAATTCTGTCGTAGTCAATACTTTTCCAGTTTCTGACACATGACTTTAAGGAACAGCGACAGAACTTGGAACATGATAGATTTAGAGGTGAGTACCCAGTATGTTGAGGGGAATCAAAGCCATATCTTATCAGAAATGACTGAATGATTTGAGGATGGTATTTAGCTCAAAAAGAGAGATGTTCTGTAGAAATACAGTACATATTTTGAAGGTTGAAATGTCAACTTGCTTTGTTTGGTTTTCAAAGGCAGAACCAGAAACAGTGAGTTATGGAGGCATATGTTAGCTCAGCATCAAAAACCATATTCTGTTAAAGGGGCTGAAATATGGAATGGGCAGCTATACAGTGTATAGATACTCCCAGGCTGTTGCAAGTATTTAGAAAGAAATGGTTACTTCTTTACCTTTATTCATGTTCCCCCTGAGCTTAATTTTTTCTTTTCTTATGCCACTTATCACTGTCTATCTTGCTGAATAGTGTAACCAAATATTAATGTGTGTGTGTATGTTGTTTTAGAACTTATTCTTTCTCACTTTTAGCGGAAGCTCCAGGGCTTAAGAACTATATAAGCTAAGTGCTTGCTAAGTGCCCTCACCTCTACATAAGCAGAGAATTTGGAAAAGCAAAGAATTTGGAAGAACGATTCTGTGAATGTTAATAATCAACCACTTGGTCTATTGGATGATTGAAGGGTTGACAGGAAGGATACCTTTAGAGAGAGTTATCCTTTAGTAAGGGGAAGGGAGTAGGATGCTGTACCCTCACATATAACCAGTGAGAAGAGCTTCAAAGTTTATTTCTATCCCTGAAGTTTAGGGAACTTGTGTCTCATTCTTGAGAGGAGAATTCTCAAGGCGAGAAACTGTAGATGGAGAACATATTTGGCAATGAAAACCAAAGGAAAGAAGGCTATCTTGCAAGCAAACTTCACCTTCACAGTTAGAAAAGGTATCTGTAAGTTTTTCTTGAGACTCACAGGAAAGAGAGAGTCAGGGAAATCCTTGAAATGAATTTTATCCACAAAAACTACCAGAAATGGTGAAGTCACCAGGAAAGGGAATAGACCAGTGGAAGCCCAGAGGCTAAAGTTTAAGGCTAGAAAGAGCAGAGTCATTATCTGCACCAAGGAAATTGCAATTGGAGAGATCTCATGGGCTAATCTTTGAGAAACCCATTAAACACCCCCAAAGAAGTGAGGTTTGAGCCTATGAAACCCAAAGTGCATCAGTGCTAATGATGACAATTCCAGCTAGCCACATAAGCCTGGGGATGGGGGAATTATTTCCCTTGTCCCTCTTACCCTTGGCGTCATCTTGGAGGGATGTGATACTGTGACTTGGGAATGGAGGTGCAGCTGGCTTAGTAATGACCTTTACCTCTGAAAACTTTCCAACCTGAAGTAGTACTAGGCTAGATGAGGAAAGAAGTCCACTGCTGACGGTTCAGAATTGTGATTATTACACTGGACTGGACATTTTAATTACCAAAACAAGACTGCTAATATGAATAAAATGACGAAAAGATTATTAATTATCTAAGACTAAAAACTGTAGGAATTGCTTGAGATGTCATCAGGGGCAAAAAAAGAATTACCCCACAGAGTTGTTTACTTATAATAAATAAGCCTGAAATCTATGGATTTATGAGGCATGCCTCTGTGAAGAATGTCATGTAAACTATACACAGCCCTCTGGGGTATAAAATAACAATATTTCATAATTTAATTTCTCCCTGCTGTATGTTTTCAAACTCATCTGTTATTCTAGGCCAGAGGTGAATGTTTGACACAGGGAAGACAGACGTGGAGGGAGACGCCTTCGCTCTTCAGGACTTGCTGTGCCTTTTGGTTGTTTATCTCCTTGAAATTATTTAAGGATTATGATGGGGTAAGATCTCTGATTTATGTGCATCTAATTTCACAATCAGCTTCTATGGGTTATTTCAGAACTTATGTAATAATTAGAACAAACTGACTTTTATTTATCTGAACATGATTGAATAAACTATGAAACTGCCCAGAATTTTATATAATTTGAAGAAAAGCAGGTTGGGAAAGCTGGTTTGAAGACATGGTGGGGAAGAATAAAATTGTTTTCTACTTGCGCCCTTGTGAGTCCGGAATGTTTAATAAGCCACTCACAATATTTATTTTTGCACGTGCCTTTTATTCTCTTTTAGACCATAAGCTCCTTGATTGCAATTGCCATGTCTTCATTTTTATATTCTCCTCACTTTCTATTATGGAACTAAATTAAATATAAAAGGGTGCAAGCATTGCATGGGGATTAGAGTGGGTTCATTCCATCCTTTATAGTAGCCAATTCAATTAAATATTTAAAATATTCAATGTTTAAGTATTCATAGTTTGAGGCTATAGTTAAAAATATCAGTTTAACAAATACCATTCTCTTAAACAAGCTTTTTATAGTGACAGATTTCCATGACTCAGAATTGAATTATATCAAGCAATGCTTTTTTAAACACAGTATCAATGTACATATCTAGGTAATTCCATGAAGTTAGTTGCTTATAACTGGATTTGAATTGTGCAAATAATATATGTGAAAACATCATTACATTAGGAATTACTTGAATTCTGGTACAGTTACAATTTATTAGCCTGTGACCTATGAGGAGAGTTCATTTTTTGACTAATTTTGTGGCTCCCTGAATCTCAATATCGTAATCTCAATCCATAAAATGTGAGAAATAGTGATTGCCTTGCTTACTTTCTCAATAGTCATGTGCAATAAATTCATTCAATGCATATTTATCAAGTGTCTAATATGTAGCAGAATGGTAACTGTTTGTCAACTCTGAAGAACTATTTCTATTCCTTTCCTTATTCACTTTCCTTTGTTGAATTTAAAATCAACTTTATTAAGGCATAATTTACATCCCCAAAATGCATCCAATTTAAGTGTGCAGTTTGACATGTTTTTATCAAATGTATGTATGCATAGCATATATATACACTAGTGTAACAAACGTAATGGTCCAGAATTAAACATTTCTCTCTCCCCAAAACCTTCCATTATAACACTTTGCAGTTAATTCCCAGACCCACTTCTACCTAAGCAACCATTTATTTCTATTACTAGAAATGAATTTTTTCCTGCCATGGAACTTCAAATAAATGGAATCATAAGGTATATACTCTTTTGTATCTAGCTATTTTGCTCAGCATTGCACTTTTGTGACTCATCTATAGTGCTACTTGTATCAGTAGTTTTTTCCTTTTAATGAGTAAATAGTAGTCTGTTGAATGGAAATTAGGGTTGTTTTACATTTTGCAGTATAACTTAATAGGAGATTTGTTGCACTGTAATGGAGTCAATAGGGAGAACCATAGAGGGACTAACTCTTATTAATAACCAAAATACAAAATATACGTAGGCAATGACAGTGTTAACTTTTTGGACAAGTCACATCAACTTTTATTTTGTAAGAAAATGGTAGGACCATTGGGTTATTTTTTGTGCTGTTGGCCACTCTTTTTATGATTATATAGATATCAGTTAAAATGAGTGGTGGGGGAGAAATCTGCTAGTTTGTTTTTTAAATTAGTTGTTATAGTAATGTAAGTTAACTTTTGTGCACTATCTGTATAAAATGCTGTCAATGTTTTTTCATATTTTCAAGAACTTTTGTAAGAATGATTGCTGGTAGAATAATTCCAGGGTACATATATTTTAAGGATAGTTCCTAGAACACATACAAAAAAACACTGTTTAGTAATTGGGAATAATTCCAAAAGCAATATAAAAACACATTACTTTCCTCCATATTTACAAGCACTAATAGAGGAAAATATATTAAACCAAATCTTTGGGGACTTAAGTAATATTATGTGTCGTATACTCGATGTTTGAATAAGTGTTTACAGATTTTCCTGTAGTGGACTTTGATTTTTATTCTTGCACATTTTGAAGCTTGCTTGATTGTGCATGTGTATGTTAAGCTGGGAATTTGATTCATGCTTAACAGGGAGGTTTTATTTTTGATGGCCTTTCTTTTACCTTTTAGTACACTACATAATCCTCTACTTCTACACTACGTCACTTTTACAAAGCCTGCTAACCTCAGGGTTGACAAAAGTTTTAATTTCTTTTTTGCCAATCACACATACCTTACATATTGGTATTTTAATGAGGTAATATACTGCTACACTTCCAAGAGAGGGAAGGCAATTTCCTTTTTTGGTGGGCAGTCTTCTTTTAAATATCTGATTTAGTTTTTTAACTTGATTTAGTTTTGAAAAGAAAAATGACTCACTCCTTATTTTGTACATGAGAAATAATTACTGGAAAATTCAGTATCGAATGCAGTTATTTCTAGCTTTCAACAAGGAATATCTTTACCTCTTTGACTAGATTATTTGAACAATAGTTGTAGTTCAGTTTTTAATTTCTTTCTTTAAATTACAAACATACATAATTCCCTTTGAAGTTAATTTTGCTCCAAAATTGAAACTATTTAAAAGTCATTAGGTTTAAGTAAAGTTATATATGCTCAGGTTTATGTTGTTGAAAATGTAAATGCTCTCTTAAAACTGTGACTACCATCTTTTCACAGGACAATTAGCCATATTGATCACAATTTATTTCCTATTAATACTACATGAAAGTTTTAATTTCCATATACCCTAGCTAATGCTGTTTTTTTCCAATTTTAAAATCATTTTAAACATATTTTAATCATTTATAATCTCTTCTGTGTTATAGAAAACATGTATTCAATTTTCCTTAATTCAATAGAGAAAGAATAGGAAAAAACAGACAGGTAACAATTTTATTACAGGTGTTATCTTTGAACCAGAGGATTTAGAATTTTAAGGGATATTAGTCGTTCTTTTTTCACCTCACCTCTTAATGAGGAAATATTTTCTGTATCAACCCTGACAGATAGCTATCATATATTTCAGTGATTCCCTCTATCAACAGAGAAATCACTACGCTCAGGCAAATAAATAATTAGATATTTTAAATTATTAAAAATTTTTTTGTCTTAGATAAAATTCTATCCTTTTGAAATTTCTACCAAATGGATCAGACTTGTTTCTGAGGGAATGCAGCTTTCTTTCCACTGCTTCTTTCACATTAGAGGTCTTTATATATAGGAAGACATTTGCTATGTCTCCCTTCAGTTTCTGGAAATAGTCTAGAGTATTTGGAGATTATGAGATTCAATTTCTGTGAACTGCAGTTTGGTGAATCATCAACTCTTTTTTATTTCTTTTGTTATATGTTGCTGGTAATTTTTAGAAGTTGAACAATTTTCACTTACTCTGGATATATACAAGTAAAATAAGGTAGGATCTTAAAGAAGCAAAACGTTAAAACATTAAGAGTTTAAATTGGGGTAATCTGACTGCATGCAGTTTAGGACAATAAGACATTTCCTATGTCAGGTTAGGACTGTGAGTAGAAAATACAAAGCAACAGTGGTCTCTGTCTGGTAGAAGTATTTCACCCTTGTATGTTGTCTTGCAAATCATTTGTCAAAATATCAAATTCGTCATTTGTTTACATTTTAAAATGAATATGCAGAAAATTAGATAAAACACTAACTCTCTAAATTTCTGGTTTTTTTCTTAAAAGCATTTCATATAACTTTGGGGAGATGGATGAGGTCACCTGAAATACTACTTGAAGTATTTATTGGCTTTACTCATTATGATTTAATTGGCTTGACATGTAGTTGGTTAGTCAATTAGTAACATTTATATTCAAATGTGAAAAGGTGGATAAAGAATAAATATATGTTTCCATTTCTGTGAAACCATTTTGAAGATTTTTATTTTTTGGTCTTCAAAAAAAAAAGAAAGAAAGAAAGAAAAAGAAGTAATAGTCTGACCTCTCAATATAAAATACATAAATATTTATAAATGCTTGGATTCTTCTTTTTAGTTGTAATGGTGGATTTAACCAGGATTGGATCATAGTAATTTGAACTCTAATAGCCTGTGGCTTTTTGACCTATGCTGTATTGTAATTATTGCCTTTTGGCTAAGACTTCTCTGCATCTTGCCCCTTCATTGAAACTGTTTTCAGGTCTTATTAAAGTTAAGAAATAGCCAATAAATATAGCACAAGTAAATGTGAACATCATCATCCAAACTGGAGCCACTACCATCCTTCTACCTATTGTTCATTTACCTTTAAGTGTTTGCAATGGGCAGGTGCTTCTCTTTATTTTTTATATGTGAATGATGAATATATTTTGTACTATTTCACGTTTTGACAGTGCTTCTCATTACAATTTTTCTTTTCATATTATGTAGTTGATGGGAAGTCAATTTTTCTGTATATGATAGATTCCATCATTTGTTCAGTAATGTATCTCTTGGCAGTGAATATATTACAATAGCACATCCCAGTGGTTTGAACAGAAAGAACTCAAGTTCTAATCTAGACCCAAATCTTTTGTTTATCTGTCTATTTCTCAAATGGAAACCCTATTCATAAATAGTTTTTATTTCATTTGTTCTCTATCCCCAGCTCTAACAAAACAGTAAAAAGAATTGTCTTTGTTGTAAGCATTTAAATATGGGTTATTTGTGAGAAATTTTCAATTTAATAGCAGGTATAAAATGTTAATGTTTGATTATTCATTAAGCTTACCAGACAAGGGTTTTGGTGGCAATATGTGAATATTTTAAAGATAATGAAGTGTTTTGACATAATTAATTATTGAAATTTTCATGTCCTGGCATGACAAAGGAAAGAAATGCAATAGACTTGACATATAAGTGAAGAGGATGAGAGTGAGAATTTGAGAATGTAGAGCTTATCGTCTGTATATTTACTTGTATAGAAAACATAGTCAATTGCTCAGATAGTCTGAGCATGGAGCAATCAGGTAATATATATTTCAGAATCACATGAACTTCTCAATATTAATGTGATGCTTAGTTATGTACTATTTTAAAGTGTCATTCTATGTTTAGTTATCAACTTCTTAATCTTTTCACCAAGTCTGTATAGACTAAAAATTTTTTTAACTGCTAAAAAATTTTATGTCAATTGTCTGAAAATAAATTAATCGGCTGTTATTTGAGCATTTTATACCTGTTATCATAAGATAAAAATCTTTGGTCTTTTTCTCATTAAACTAATTTCTTCTTAGTTTTAAATTATTTTCTTAGATAAACATAATTATTTTAGCCTTTCTTTGCCTATCTTCCCTCTTCCTCTCACCTACTTATACCTAAGACTGCTACTAAAAGCATTCTTTTTCAACTCCCATTTATTGAACAATACCAAAACAACAAATGAAATATTAGTTGTTGTTTTTTTTTTATTTTTTTATTTATTTTATTTTTATTTTTTTTTGGGAAAAGGCCCTATCTTCAATAGCACTTACAACAGATCCACATCTGACTCTACTCACTGTTTTCTGAGATGACATGATAACCTTCTCCCAAGGTTTCTGTCACTTCCACTTTGCCATCCAATTGCCCTCTTTAGCTAAAAAATATTTCCTATTTCCAGAATGTTTTTCCCCCCATCCCACCAATCTTATCCCCTTTCTTTATCTTTTCTCAGATGAAATTTTTAGCAAGACAGGTAAAAATGTTTTAAATTGCTTTACTGATGACCAATGGCAATTCCAACTGATGACTGAGAAATTGGAGTCTTCCATATTACTATATTTTTGCTGTATTTTGTCAACTTTCTTTTTAAAATTTTCACTTTATGAAGTTACTATCACCTTACTTCCAAGAGTGCTAGAAACTCAAAATTTTCACATATTTGGGCAGAGTGATTGTTGACTTGGCATCTCATGAAGAAGCGCAATATTGTTATATTGTCAAAGATCCCTATGGTTGGCTTGAGTATTGAGAATTGCCTCAAAGAGCCACAAACCTCATATTCCTATTTTAGACCACCTACAATAGTGACTTAGGCTGTTCCAACATAGTAGAAATAAAAGGTAAGAACAAAAACCAACTTGTTGTACTCTGGTTGTGGTTCAAATTCTTAGTGATAGTGTAATCTCAGACTTCTTGGTGAAACACTATAAAACACAACATCTCTCTGTCTCTCTCTTTCTCGTATGGAGAATTCATTATTACTATGAATTTTAATAGTTAATTCAATTTTTTTTAAAATTGTGATGAATTATTTTTAAAATTTTACCTAAAATTGATGTTTGTATTTGTA
>CM052438.1:68361787-68385586 GCA_028533085.1 Varecia variegata | reverse complement strand
AGTTACTGGGCCCATATCCATTCTATCCCTTGAAGTTTTTCTTATTTTTTTCTTCTTTACTTTTCTTTTTTTTTTTTTTTTAATTTAGACCTGATTTTACAATGTAAAGCACTCTCCCTCATTCTCCTCTTTCTAGCTTCTTTGAAAAACAAACACAAAGATGCTTTTCTACTGAAGGATTTTATTTTATTTTATTAATTTCAGTATTATGGGGATACAAATGCTTTGGTTACATAAATTGCCTTTGCACCGCCGGAGGGGCATACCCATCCCCCAGGCAGAGCACACCACATCCATTAGGTGTGGACTTATCCATCTCCTCCTCCCCGCACCTGCCGGACAGCCTATGAATGTTACTTCCCATACATGCACATTAGTGTTGATCAATTAGTACCAATTTAATGGTGAGTAAATGTGGTGTTTGTTTTTTGATTCTTGTGATACTTCACTTAGAAGAATAGGCTCCAGCTCCATCCAGGATAATACAATAGATAGTTCATAATATTTTTATGGCTGAGTAGTACTCCATGGTATACATAAACCACATTTTATTAATCTGTTCATGTATTGATGGGCACTTGGGTTGCTTCTACATCTTTGCAATTGTGAATTGTGCTGCTATAAACATTGGAATGCAGGCATCTTTTTTATGGAATGTCATTTTTTTCCTTTGGATAGATACCTAGTAGTGGGATTGCTGGATGAAATGGTAGTTCTACTTTTAGTTTTTTGAGGTATCTCCATACTGCTTTCCATAGAGGTTGAATTGGTTTGCAGTCCCACCAACAGTGTATGAGTGTTCCTTTCTCTCCTCATCCACACAAACATTTGTTGTTCTGGGACTTTTTGATAAAAGCAGTTCTCACTGGAGTTAAGTGATATCTCATTGTGATTTTGATTTGCATTTCCCCAATGATTAGAGATATTGAGCATTTTTTATAAGTTTATTGGCTATTAGTCTATCTTCTCTCAAAAAGTTTCTGTTCATGTCTTTTGCCCACTGTTTAATGAGGTCATTTGATTTTTTATTGCTAATTTTCCTGAGTTCAATATAGATTCTAGTTATAAGCTCTTTATCAGGTGTATAGCATACAAATATTTTCTCTCATTCTGTAGTTATTTGCTCTAGTGATAGTTTCCTTGGCTGTGCAGAATCTTTTTAATTTGATCAGGTCCCATTTATTTTTATTGCTGCTCTGATTGCCTTTGGGGTCTTCTTCATAAATTCTTTCCCTAGGCCAATGTCTCTAAGAGTTTTTTCAACAGTTTCTTCTAGAATTCTTATGGTTTTCCATTTTGGGCTTAAGTCTTTTTGTCCATCATGAGTTGATTTTCATGATAGGTAGGAGATGCAGATCCTGTTTCAGTCTTCTACATGTGGCTATCCAGTTTTCCCAGCATATTTATTGAATAGAGAATCCACAGTATGTTTTTGTCTACTTTGTCAAAGATCAGATGGCTATGAGGATGGTTTTATATCTACGTTCTCAGTTCTCTTCCATTGGTCTATGTCTCTATTCTTGTGGCAGTATCATGGTGTTTTTGTTACTATAGCCTTGTAGTATAGCTTGAAGTCTGGTAAATCAATGCCTCCCAATGTGTTTTATTTTTCTTAAGGTTGCTTGAGCTATGCAGGGCCTTCTCTGATTCCATATGAAGCGTAGAATTATTTTTTTCTAGATCTGTGAACATGTTGCTGATATTTTAATAGGGATTGCATTGAATCTGTAGATCACTTTGGGTAGTATAGACATTTTAACTTGAAAACGTGGAGGAAATGGATGATTTCCTTAGAAACACACAGCTTCCCTAGGCTCAGTCTGGAAGAAATAGAATTCCTGAACAGACCACTATTAAGTACCAAAATTGGAGCAGCAATAAAAACCTTCCAAATAAAAAAAAAAAAAAAGGCCTGTACCAGATGGTGTCATACCCAAATTTTACCAGACATACAAGGAACTGGTGCCTATCCTGCAGAGATTATTCCACAATTTCAAGAAGGAAGTAATCCTCTCCAACACGTTACACGGAGATAACATCACCCTGATACCAAAGTCAGGAAAAGAATCAACAAAAAAAGAAAACTACAGACCAATATCCCTTATGAATATGTATGCAAAAATTCTCAATAAAATCCTAGCAAATTGAATTCAGCTGCTCATAAAATATAGAATCCATCATGAACAACTGGGCTTCATCCCACAGATGCAGGGATGGTTCAGCATATGCATATCTGTAAATGTAATACCACATAAATAGAAGTGAAAAAAAAGACCACATGATCCTCTCAATAGACACAGAAAAAGCATTTGACAAAATTTGGCACCCTTTTGTGGTAAGAACACTTAACAAAATAGGCATAGACGGGACTTACCTTAAAATGATAAAAGCCATATATGACAAACCCACAGTCAACATCATACTGATAGTGGAAAAGTTGAAAGCATTCCCACTTAGAACTGGAACCAGACAAGGTTGCCCTCTATCCTTAATTCTATTCAAAATAGTGCTGGAAGTCCTAGCCAGAGCAATCAGACAAGAGAAGCAAATCAGGGGCATCCAAATGGGGGCAGAAGAGGGTAAAATAGAGCTCTTTGGTGATGATATGGTCTTATACCTAGAAACCCACAAAGATTCTGCCAAGAGACTAATGGATTTGATAAGTAAGTTAAGCAAAGTATCAGGTTAAAAAATCATTCAGAGGCTTTTGAATTGATATTCAGAAAGTTTTCTGTGCTATAAGGGATGCTTCTATAATATACCATGTATATCTCTACATTGTGCTAAGCCCATTTAAAAACATTATAATTTAATTACACATGTTTATTCCTCTACAACTACAAGTCAATGAGGACAAATATTTCTCTAGCATATTTACTATAGAGACTGACACATAGTAGGCATTTAGTATTTAGAGAATGAATGAGTGAGTACCATTTTCCAGGATGACCTCTACTGGTACCAGTCTCACACCTTATATATTCCAATCCAAACATTCATTTGCCATCCCTGCACTCCTTCTTCAATAATGGTATTCTTTTGTCAGAATGGCAATCTCTTAACTCAAGCCACACTTCTTCCATTAAGTTTTTTCTGACAAACTGCCACCTCCATCACTGATACAATAAAAGGATGCTCCCAATGAATCCTGTATAGAGATTTCTATTGTCACACTTAAAACACATTATTTTTATATGTCTCTTACTATTAAATTATAAGATTTTGAGGATGAGGCAGTTTTGTAATTATTTTTGCCACCCCAGGACCTAGCATAATACCTGTCACTTGACAGTTTATTGAATGAATAAATTGTTTATTTAATAAATGGTGACTCTTTATATATAGCATTTGATTTCCTAGCTGATTCAGTAATAGGAAGCTCATGGCTTCTGCTATCTACTTTTGTAATATTGAGGGTAGTATTCATCAAAACTAACATTTACTTTTGATTTTTCTTCCTGCTGAGCTGTAATAAAAGCAGGCTAGACATGTCTTTTATCTTAAATGAGAAATCTAAATTTCTGAGGACCTCTTGACTACGTAACTCTTAATTATCCTGGCTTTTATCCAGCCAAGAAATTATCATCTCTAGCTAGACATTTCTTAACACAAACATATTTATAACTCAGTATAAATATGCAGTGTTCTTGTTTGGGCTGCATGGGTTTCCACATAATAATGAGGAAGGCTGGACCAGACAAGACTCTGGGGCCTCAGCCAAACCAATCTTATTTAAATAATTGTTCAACATTTATTCATAGGAAATGATAAGGATGCTGAAGAAATACATTTTGTGGGGAGAGATGCAGAGAAATCATCTGTAGAAATGTTCAGCACTTCCTTTTCTATCTTCTATCTGTGGCTGAATGGTGTCCCCCCACTCAGCCAACAAGTCAGACTTGTAAGGAGATTTGTGGCCAGCATTTGTTACTTGAGCAAGCTCATTAGTTGTATACCATTTTCACTCTCAGGAACTTAGCAAAGTATTACCTTGAAACCACATCTGATACTTTTGCCAGAATACTTATAATCACTTGTCTTCTTCATGCTGTATTTTCAAAATATATTTTATCTTCCCTTATAAATATTGATAAGAACAATTGTCTTACAGGAATTGACTCTACTTATTGGTAAATCAAGTACATGGAAACTCATAGAGTGCAGTGGCATTCAATGTTCTTTGTTTCTTGTGAATTGAGTGGACTGAAGAAGGGTAGACAGCAGGTTCACAAAGCAGTGCTTTCAAGATGTTGGATTCCAAGACAAGGGTTGTGGGGCATGTTCAGCCTTGCCAAGATAAACAACTAGTGAGAAAATGTCAATTTTGCCCAACTTATCACTTACTGAAACTCTTGTTTAGTTGTATTTCTGTTGTTTCACACTTGTGTTAGAGGGTCTAATTTTCCAAGTGAGTATATTTTAATACAGAGTCTTAATTAATTAATTAATTATTATTTTTTTATTTATTTCAGGGTATTAATGGGGTTCAAACGTTTTGGTTACATGAATTACTTCTGTACAGTTTGAGTTGAAGTTATAAGTGTGTCCATCACCCAGATGGTGTGTGTTGTACTTGTTAGGTGTGAATTTACCCATCCCCTCTGCCCCCCTCCCACATGCTTGATTTCTGTTGAATTTTACTACCAAATGTACACATAAGTGTTGATCATTTATTCCAGTTTAATAGTGAGTACATGTGGTGTTTGTTTTTCTATTCCTGAGATACTTCACTTAGGAGGGTAGTCTTCAGTTCTATCCAGGTTGTTACAAAAGTATCAGTTCACCATGTTTTTTTTTATGACTGAGTAATACTCCATGGTATACATATACCACATTTTATTAATCCACTCATGTATTGACGGGCACTTGAATGTTTCCACATTTTTGCAATTGTGAATTGTGCTGCAATAAACATTCAAATGCAAGTGTCTTTTTTATAAAATGTCTTCTTTTCCTTTGGGTAAATGCCCAATGGTGGGATTGCTGGATCAAATGGTAGGTCTACCTTTAGTTCTTTGAGCTATCTCCATATTACTTTCCATAGAGGTCGAACTAGTTTGCAGTCCCACCAACTGTGTATATGTGTTCCTTTCTCTCTGCATTCCATGCCAGCATCTTTTGTTTTCTGACTTTTTGATAAAAGCCATTCTCACTGGAGCTAAATGATATCTTATTGTGGTTTTGATTTGCATTTCTCTGATGGTTAGAGATACTGAGCATTTTTTATATGTTTATTGGCCATTAGTCTATCTTCTCTCGAAAAGTTTCTGTTCATGTCTTTTGCCCACTGTTTAATGAGGTAATTTGATTTTTTCTTGCTGATTTTCTTGTTAATTTCAATACAGATACTAGTTATCAGACCTTCATTGGATATATAGCATGCAAATATTTTCTCCCATTCTGTAATTGTTTATTTGCTCTAGTGATAGTTTCCTTGGCTGTGCAAAAGCTTTTAAATTTAATCAGGTCCCATTTATTTATTTTTGTTGTTGCTGTGATTGCCTTTGGGGTCATCTTCATAAATTCTTTACCCATGCCGACATCATAAGAAATTTTCCAACCTCTTCTTTTAGAATTATTATAGTTTCATGTGTTAGGTTTAAGTCTGTTATCCATTGTGAACTAATTTTTTGTGAATGGTGAGAGGTGTGGATCTTGTTTCACTTTTCTACATATGGCTATCCAGTTTTCCAAGCACCATTTATTGAATAGGGATTCTACTGTAAGTTTTTGTCTGATTTGTCAAAGATCAGATGGCAACCTGGGTTTTCTGTTCTGATACATTGGTCTATGTCTTTGTTCTTGTGCCAATACCATGCTGTTCTGTTACTATAGCCCGTAGTATAGTTTGAAGTTTGGTAAAGTAATGCCTCCTGATTTGTTCTCTTTGCTTAAGTTTGCTTTGACTATTCGGGTTCTTTTCTGGTTCCATATGAAGTGTAGAATTATTTTTCCTAGACTTGCAAAAAATGATGTTGGTATTTTAATTTGGATCGCATTGAATCTGTAAATCACGTGGGTAGTATAGACATTTTAACAATGTTGATTCTGCCAATCCATAAGCACGGTATGTTTTCCCATTTGTTTACATCCTCTGCAATTTTTTTCCTCAGTGTTTCATAGTTCTCCCTGTAGAGGTTTCTCCCTTTGTCCTTACGTGGCCGGGAGATCATTGGGACCCTATCCTTATGATATCTTCCAAATTGGACTACCTTTCAAAGGCCCTATCTCCAAACACCATCACATTGTGGGTCAGGGCTTCAACATACGAATTTTAGTGAGATAAAATTCAGTTCATGGCATTTTGCCTCTGGCCCCCCAAAATTCATGTCTGTCCATGAAAAATATGTTCATTCTATCCCAACAGTCTAAAAAGCCTTAACTTGTTCCAGAATCAACTCTAAAGTCCAAAGTCTCATCAAAATATGATCTAAATCAGATATAGATGAGATTTCAATTATGATTTCTCCAGAGGCAAAATTCCTCTTTGGCTACAAACCTGTGCAACAAGACAAGTTATGTGTTTCCAAAATACATTGGTGGCATAGGCATAGGATAGATATAGGATAGGGAGAAATAGGAAAGAAGGAAAGAGTGATGAGTCCCAAACAAGTCCAAAACCTAGTAAAGTGAATACCATCAGATACTAAGGTTTGAGAATCATTCTCTTTTTTTCCATGCTCCACCTTCTGTACCCACTGGGGCCCAATTTATCACAACATAGGGGTGCAGACAAAAATATCCCGAAGTATAGTGCTTTGGCATGCTGCACACTTTGAATTAAAAAAAAAAATTGGTGGTGCATACTGTCTGGGGGATGGGCATACTTGTTGGACTATGCAAAGGCAATTTATGTAACCAAAGCATTTGTATCCCTGTAATACTCTGAAAAAAAAAATTGGAAGGTCTTAAAAGCTGTCTCAGAACCAAGAACTTTCTAATCTTCCCCAACCCCAAGTGTGGGGGGACATAGGGGTTGCTGAGGGGGTACTCACTGTGAAATTTCCTTATCTAAGAAACCTTTCCAGAAAAAAAAAAGGCAATTGTCTTAATACCTCCTTCCTAGGAGTCTCATAAAACAACCAGGAAAGAGCCACCAAAGAAGAGAAGAAACTAAAAGTTGTCACTATGCCAAATTGGACTTTCATCTGTTCTTTTGAGGGTAGCTCCAAGAGATTACCTGGGAGACTTTATCTACACAGTAAGACAACCTTTGTTCACAGTGTAGTGCTATCCCTCACTTTCCTGTAACTTTCTGATCCCATTCAGTTTTTTAAGAGAAACATTTATAAGATAATGTCTGCCTCTTGGGCCTATTCGGTCCCCCTAATAAATAATTCACTACCTCTCTAAAATTTCCTATAGATACCTCACTTCCCTGTTCCTTATGAAGAAAGTACTTAAGCTTCAAACATCTGGCCCTTCTATGAGTCTCATATTTGTAGGACTCTCATCCATGTGCATGTTAAAAAATTTGTATGCCTTTTCTCCTATTCATCTGTCTATTGTCAGTTCATTTCAGTGAAACTTTCAGAGGGCAGAGGGGAAGATTTCCCTCCACCCCCACAGAAACCAATATGATTAATTCACTCACTCACTTGACTGGGATCTCCATGTCCTGTGGAAATGTAGAACCTTCTCCAAAATGTTAATAAATTCCACTAGGCTTAGCTTCCCACAGTTTCCTCTACTTTGAAGCTCCTCCCTCCGGGTATATCAGCTCCATTTTATACTACACACATTCAGAGAGGAAACTCAGCTCTTTCTGAAGCTGACCTAAGAAAACCACTCTCATACACAACATTCATGAACATGTTAAACTTTAAAAAATTTTTGGAAAGGTCCTAAAGATCACATGTAACAAATACAAAAACACTGAGTTGAATACTAGACATTTTATTCTTAACACGTCCATTAGCCATTCCACTTCAGGGGCCCTTTCCACTGGCTGATTTCCTGTATTGTCGCCACCTTCATATGCCATTCCTCATGCTCGTTTGTTCTTCATCTTCTCGGTTCTCCCCCTTCTTCTCAAGGACAAAGCTCTCCCCTAGTAACCTGTATTTGCCTTTCTTGTCTTAACTCCTCCTGACATTGCTTCCCATGCATTCAACCTTCACCATCAGCCTCAATTGGCTCATCAGCTTATTTTCTTAAAAACAGTTCCATCTGGGAAGAATTAGGATGCCAAATATGAACATATATAATATTTTGATGGAGAATATGTTTTTTATAAAATATGAGAAAAGGGCACAATGAAAAATAAGATTATGTCTGCTCTCAACATATTTTGGATCTTAACATTTTAACCTGCTTACATGTTTCTTTTTTCCTATATTTTACACATTTGTATATGCAGATATCATAACAAAATGAAATGCTACTTAACAAATTAACTGATAGTTATTTATAATGATTATTAGTGTTTCACTATTAGGATATGGCATAGTTTATTGGTCCAAGCATTGCACACGCATGCTTGTTCCTAAATTTTTGCTAATATAAACAGCACTTTGAAACATTTTCAAGTGTGTACCTTTGCTCCACATATATCCAGAATGGTTTTTAAAGATAAACTCACAGAAGTGAGATAGCTACATCAAAGGATATGTGTTGCTGCCTTTAAATAGTTCTGCGAAAGCTTTTTCAGGCATCCAACCTAGAGATAACCCACCTTATGTTTAATAGGGCCATGTCCTTTAAGCAGAATGGAACTCCAGTGGGTCCCTGGTGGAGTGAATCTGAGCCAAGAATTATTTATTGTGGTCAAAAGAGGTTAGAACTTAAAAGTGAATCCTGGTTTTTGATGACCTAGGGACAGGCACAAGGCATTTTTTCATGCATACTCACAATATATATAAATTCTCACTGACAGATATAGTTACTCCCACCCCATTTGAAGGTACACACATTCATACACACATGATGTTTCATATTGAACACTATAGTACATACAGAAGATGCAATTGTTGCTTTCAAGCAGTTTGAAGAGCTCTTTTAGTTTAAAGTTTAATTTTAGTTTAAAATACCTTTTGCTTTCTGAAAAATTTTGAAGTGTACCAAAATCACCCTTTCTTCCAGTGACAAATTTAAAAGTGAATTTATACATAGAAATGTGGAGAGGTGTTTGTGTGAAGTGGCACTAGACAATTGTTATCATTGCAGTATCTGTAAGTATCCTCTCAGATGAGTAAAATATTCCCTGTTGTGTCAAGTGCCTTGTAGTTGCGTTACATCCTCCCTTCCACTAAAGTACCACTTAGTACAATGGGGCGCAATTAAGCCAATAGAGCCTTGGTGATCTGAAAGGTAGTTCTCTTCCAAAGTGCTTCATTTACTCCTTGGTGTTAATAATGGATGGTTTTCCCATATTATGCTATCATGGGTTACTCACTAGTGAAAAAATATTTCAAGACTAGACTAAATGGGACAGAAATTATTATATTTCATTAGCATATTCTCAATTCAAGGTTTCTACAAACATAGCCTTTATTTTTCTTACTATTTTCTAAGGACTAATACAACAATACTACCCTTATGTAGTATATTGTAATGTTTTGTGGGAAAATGATTTCTGGATTTTCCCCTGAGTATATTTTATTCTTCTCTCATATGTTTTGTCTTTCAGCTTGCATCATAAATTCATACAGAAGTGGCTATTTCTGCCTTAAATAAAGCCCTAATATATTGTTGATGCTCAGACATATTATATAATGATTATAACAATAAAAGTTTAGTCCCATGGAATTATTATTAAATTTTCCTCTACCTTAGATTACATGTCATCCTCTTGGTAATACATGGTAGCTGGATGATTTATGTGTTCTCAAAATTTTAAAATATTTCTCTGACTATATAGCTTTCGGGGGGGCTAGTTTTTCAGTACTTCTAACTCTGCACATTTAATTTCTTCAATTTTTCTACCAATTTCTTTACCTGATATGAAATACTTTTAAATATCTTTGCCATTTTCTAGTTATAATAAGTTTTATACCCCTCTTGGTTTATTAGATGCATTTTTTTTCTGAATTAACTTTGACTCAATATAAAGTACTTACAAAATTCCATCTTGAGGCTTTATCCTGATGACTAACACTTTATCCTACTTTATCTTTTTCCCTTTAAATTTAAATTAATGGTATATATTCTTGCTTTCTCTTTGTTTTTATTTATTTCTAGGACATTTAACTCACAGTTTTTGGTTTACTTTTCTTGACTTCCTATCACTGTTTCCTTTTGCTTTGTATGTAATAGAAATTGTATATAGTCCTTTTTAAAATTTTAAACTTAATGAAAATAATTCAGGGTAACTTAGTCATTTCCCAAACTTTTTTCTTAATATAAACTGTAGATTACTCAATTCCTTTGTGCTTCTTTATATTTACATAGTGAACATTTTTAAGCTATGAAAGAGGTAACTTGATTCTTAGGCTCAGAACCCAGCACAGACTTTTTGTGAAGTGAACAGAATTAGTTCTTAGAAATTCGATGTGCTCACCAAGAACATCCAGGTGTTCACCCACACATAGGAATGTATGTATTCTCTAAGAACTTGTTCGTTCAAGCGTGGGCCTTGGGCTAGCAACTCTGGTATCATCTAGAAAGTGGGTTTGTAATGCAGAATCTCTGTTTCCACCTCAGAACTTCTTTTTTTTTATTTATTTTTTATTTTTTAGAGACAGAGTCTCACTCTGTTGCCCAGGCTAGAGTGCAGTGGCGTCAGCCTAGCTCACAGCAACCTCAAACTCCCGGGCTCAAGCAATCCTCCTGCCTCAGCCTCCTGGGGAGCTGGGACTACAGGCATGAGCCACCATGTCTGGCTAATTTTTTCTATATATATTTTTAGTTGTCCATATAATTTCTTTCTATTTTTAGTAGAGACGGGGTCTCGCTCTTGCTCAGGCTGGTCTCGAACTCCTGAGCTCAAACGATCCTCCCACCTTGGCCTCCCAGAGTGCTAGGATTACAGGCGTGAGCTACCGCTCCCGGCCCACCTCAGAACTTCTGAGTCAGGATCTGCATTTGACGAGATCCCTAGGTGATTCCTAGGCATGTTCCAGTTTGAGAAGCCCCTCTATAAGTTTTTACTAAGGTTCACTTTTAGGAGAGTTCACTAGGGAGTTAAAGGAATTTTATCCTTACCTGGGGGCTGGATATAGGCCAAATGTCCAGTGGCTGAATATTGAAATCAACATTTGGTTGGAGCCAAGGTTGAAGTCAAATATCATTGTAGAATCTCTGGGATATAAGAATGAATCTGAAACTTTAGCAAAATTTAGAAAATGCATTAATATTAATTATTTACATTTAAAGATTCGAGTTTTTATAATTTAGTAACCATATTTTTCCAGCACTACCAGATTCTAGATTGTTCCTGTAGGCACTTTACTAGTATGTATGGTAAATAGATGCTCTATTTCTACTGATGCCATTGGAGAAACAAGATACAAATCTTAAAAAACTTATGACCTAAACAGAATTAAATATCTCAAAATATTAATTTATTTAAGGTTATTTGGTTTAATGCTATGAATGACAGTATATAACTATTCTACAAAGATTAGGGTAATAATTTTATCTATTTGTTATTCTGCTTTATATCATTATTTAAATTTTTATAAACACTACTGAATCAAAAAGTTCTTATGCTTCCCAGGGTTACCTCATTCTTTTTAATGTCTTTATTGTCTTCTTAACTACAAATTTAACCTTTTGAAATTAAAAACAAATGGTTTCACTTAAAATTAACAGTTAACAGCACTTTCAAGTGCTAACTAATGATTCCGTTTTACTCTGACTACAAAAACCACACAATTATCTCAACAGATTCATAGAATTTCAACCTACAAAAACAGAATTTCATCACAAAGTACATATTGAATATTTTCCTATATATGGAAGTAAATATTTAGATATTAAAAAAATCTGAAAAACATGCTTTGCACTCCTTATGGTTTAGTTATGAATGTGTAAGTGGTAACCTACCATAATCATCTTGTCATTGGTCATGCACAATTTCTGGGTTACCAGAAGTGATACTGATGTATGCATTTGGTTTAAGATGAAACTAGAAAATCAGTTTAAGCTGAATAATGTGATAATGCCAAACTTGTTTGTTTCCCTTATTCATTATAGAAGCTGTATTTTTATATTAATATTATGCCTAGAAGAATATTTATTTTTAACATCACCAGTGGTAAAATTTCTGTCATTGTAATTTTTATGACAAATAATTTTGTCATATATATATTAACATGTGTGTTAATTTTTAAATGTAACAAATTTCACTCACTTTCATTTTGAAAACAAAGAGAATTGAAGATATTTTTCTCAATAAAACTATATATTAATATATCAAAAATTTAAAAAGAGGTATTTCCCTCTTCTACTTTTGTTAATTAAGAATTATAAACTCTTCCTAAACATACACGTTACTCAAATTAGTCTCTCATTTAGAATTGAAAAGTTTTCAGCTGGTATTATAGAAAGAATGCATTTATTTATTTATGAAAATGTACTTTGCATGTTGGCACTAGATGCCTTAAATTTGGTCCTTTTTTTCAATTGCTACACACTGGCCTTTGAAAAATATCAGAAGTTCAATGATTCTTAAAATTATGTTCAATCCTATATAAAACTTCTTAATCCTTAAAAACTATTGCTTGATTATTCTAAAATTAAATTTATGTAATTTAATCAAATTTCCATTGAGAGATTCTAAATCCTACTTTTGAATTCTAGAAACTAAACATTTTTAAAATAAAAAAATTTCTTATATTTCTTGACAACTCTACTATTCTGAGAATAATCTATATTTATTTCTATTACTATCAAAACTTTAATGGTCAATTTGTCCACTAGTAGGCGACAAGGAGCAATAACAATTCTAGTTCAATATTTAATAATTATCCCTATACCAGCTAATTAACTAAACCTCTGAGGGAAAATGTTATATATTTCTGTGACAAATAAAGTGGAATTCTCTGGCTAAGCATTGATTTGATAGAGAATCAAGAAAAATTCATCTATCTATATAAATTCGCAAGTATCTAAAGCAATCCAATCAGTATTATGTTGCTTAAAAAAGAATGTATAAATATCAGCTGACTAGCAACTACAATTACAATAATATTGTCTATCTAATGACCCCAAAAAAAAGAACAAAAAGGGAAATATGCATTCATTTGATTACAAAAAGACATATTTTCATTGGAGGTTGAAAATGAATAGACAAGTTAAGACATTGCTAGTAGTAGGCACTGAAAAAGTGAAATGAAAAGCAAAAAGCAGAGAGAATCTTAAGCAATAGGAACATTAAATGCTCAAAAATTGCCCAAGGATAGCTAAAGGTCATAGTTTCTTATGTAACAAAGGAAAGTAGACAGAAGAATATATGTTGTATTCCAAACTTGTGTTATGTTAACTTGAGTGTTGAAAATGAAATAATGAATGAATTTATTTTTCATTATTGTGTAAGTTTTTACAACATAGTATAATATAAATATAATGTATATTATATTTAATATAAATCTATTATATAAACATATATAATAGATTTATATATAATATAAATCTATTAACTGATATTTACTCATATAAGTAAATTGTAGAAGTCAACATGGGCACCAAATAACAGCAGCCAGTGAGGTAAAAGGGAACCAAGAAAGTATCATATTAGCCAGCATATTATCAATGGCTTTCCCAATTTAACTGATATAATTTCTTTTAACATATATAAGGTGACCAAACTGTTATCGATCCTTTTTATCACACTAGGAAGAACTATATTCCAGTTTGTACTTAGTTGAATGAACGGGTTTTTGTTTGTTTAGAAATAATATGCTTTATATATTTAATAAGGTCATATCATATTTTTCCAAATATATTATTTTCTCTGATATAATCTTACACAGTGGAATATAGCATTTCGTTACCATTAATTTTAATAAATGTATATTTAAATTGGGTTAGGGACATAAATACTGCTTCCAGTGGTTTCATTCTCATTATTAATTAATATTTAATTCCACTGATGCTCCTTTCACAGATAGGGAAAAGCAGGGCTGTAAAAAGGGGTCCATAGATGGCCTGGGTGTCCTCACAAATCTTTGTATAGAAAAGACTCCTACCCTCTTAAGCAATGGGGCTGTGTCACTACATGGTAGGGTGGCTATAAAATTTATTGTCCAAACTGAGACACTTTTGAAAGTGAGAGGGAGCACTATTAATAATTACACCTGGACAACAGACATAAACCACAACTGTCCTGGGCAAACCAGGACGTATGGTCATCCTATTACATGGTGACAGTACAATGATGTATGGGTGGGATCTTTCAAGCTTAGAATGTAACTTGGTTTGGGATTTTTTTCTGAGCTAAAGTGCCATGCATTATCTACGTGTAAGTTCTGCTTCCTTATAGCTAGGCTATCATAAAACTTTGCATGGAAATGAACTGTTCCCCCTCCCCATTCTGAAAGAAATATAAGTTTTAATCTATCTTAGAAGCTGTTAAGATGTAGAGGATAATTTGAAGACAGGATGTTGTATAGTATTGGTAGTTATTTTTCCTGATATTGATGATGAGACAAGGGCTTCTGAAGAGCTGTGGTTAAAAAAAAATTGCTTTTTAACCAGTTCCCAATCCCTCCCAAATTCATTTTAACAAACTGTCAATATGATTTTAGTTAACATTTTATTAATTTATAATTTTATTGAATTATTGTAAGAGAAAGCAACCTTTTGAAAATCTGCCAAGCTTTAAAATGTGGCCAAATTAAACTTATAAAGGAAATATATATTTTCTATTCAAGAGATATATTAATATCTATTAAATCAAGTATTATTCAGTTCTTCTATGACCTGTCTTACATTTTCTATATTACAGCTGTCAAATTCTTAGATATGTTAAAGCTTCATACTATTCTCTATCAACACTTTATTGTACTTTCAACAGTTTTTGTTTTATATCTTTAAACTAGCATAGTGTTGATATATAATATTATTAATGTGTGTGTATATTTGTTTACATCTTTTTATAAATTCTGATTTTTTTATCATTATATAACATCACTATTTATGCTTTTGGGGGCTTTTAACTTTATTATCCACCTCATTGTATATCCATTCTTGCTTTTTTTAAAATTTGCATTTGTCTAGTATCTCTCTTTGTTCATCTTTTTATTTCCAATCTTTTTTTTCAAATTGCTCTGTTCTAATCGTGTGCATCAGTCTAGAAAGGAAAAGCTGTGTTGCACTAACAAATTAACCCTGACATTTAAAAGGCTTAGAAAACAAAGTTTATTTTTGGCTCTTCCTAAGTCCACTTAAGTTTTTTTTCACTTTGAAACTCAGTTGTCCTCCAATTGTTCCCTCAATAACTCAGGCTGTTTCAATCTTGTGGTTCTGCCATCTCAACAGGAAGTGTCAGGGTTTGCTGTGGCAGGAGGAGAAAGCTGGTGCACATGCTCCGCTCTTAAATTATTTGGTTCACAGCCCATTGGCTAAAACTACTCATGTGACCCACTTAACTGCTAGAGGACTGAAAACGTAGTCTTCTGTGCATCCAAGAAAAAGAGGGGAACCTAATAATGGTGAATAATTTTAATGTCTATGATAATGTGTTTCTTGCAAATAAAAAACAGCTTTTAAAAAAATTGAATTTTAGAATCTCTATCTTTTAAGAAAAGAGTTCATTCTGTTCACAATTAGTAGAGTGAATGGTATGTTGATTTTACTGAACATTTTTATTTTCATTTTTTCCTTTACCTTAGATTGCTTGATGATTATATTACTGTTTTTTTCTTTTAATCTGGATGTTCTATTTTTCCTTTCCATTCCATTAGTCTTTTTTTTTTTTTAAAAGCCAGTCAAATTTAGCAGTAGGGGGTTGAATATTCCATTAGTCTTTATCTATTCCTTTCCCGGTTTTTGTATGTAATCATTAGCTTGTATTTCTGCTAATATCTTAGCTCACTGCAACCTCAAACTCTTGGGCTCAAGGGATCCTCTTGTCTCAGCCTCCCAAGTACCTTGGACTACAGGTGCATGCCACAACACCCAGCTAATTTTTCTACTTTTAGTAGAAAGAGGGTCTCCCTCTTGCTCAGGTTGGTCTCGAACTCCTGACTTCAAGCGATCCTCCCACTTTGGCCTCCCAGAGTTCTAGGGTTACAGACATGAGCCACCATGCCCTGCCTGGTGAGAAGTTTCTTAACCTGCATTTTCTTTAGAGGGAGTTGATAGGTGTATATACTCTGAATTCCTACATATCTTCAAACATTTTTCCTTTGTCCCAAAAGATGAATGATTTATTGGTAAGTGTTAGTTGTGGTCTTTTTCTATTGGAAGTTTCTGTCATTGGTATTTTACTCTTTGGTAGAATGCCAGATGAAGAGCCTGGAGTCATTCATAGGCATTTTTTCAATTGTATGTGTCTTGTTTTTCTTCCTAGAAGCTTGTAAGATTCCTTGTTATTTTTAGAGTATGGAAATGTTGCTACTATATACCTAGGAGATTCTCTCTTTTCCTTAATATAGCCTAGAAGTTAGTGAATTGATGAGCCGATCATTCTGAAGACTCAGGCCATTCTTCATCTCAGGGAAATTTTCTACAAAGACTATTTTAGGCTATTGCCTTTCCTTTTTCTTTTCTTTTTCTTCCTTTGAATTTCTGTTGTTCTAATATATGCGTTCCCAGATCTACCCTCTAAGTCATATCTTTTCCCTCACAATTTTCATTCCGTTATAAATTTTCTCTGAGCACTAGAAAGTTTATCACATGTGAAAACTCATAAATGATCATTCCTTCTTTTGTGTCATCTATTGAGTTATTATTTAACTGATTTTATTATTTTTATTCAAGTTTTCATCAAATCCTCCATCATTTCTGTTTAACTCAGTGTGAATTTTATTTGTTTTTCCTCTCTTCAGTTGCTGGGGCCCCTTACATAAATTACTATTTTTATTTTTTGGCTGACCAAAACTGACCAAGTTGTATTAACCATGTTTTTAGATTCTGTAAACTTGATGCTATAAAATATGTTTTATATGCATAGGTCAGACCATGCCTTGTTTTGCACAGCTCAATAATATGTCCAAGTCACCCTGCCTTGGCCTCTTGCCTCTCTCATTGTCCATCCTCTTCCTCTGAGAGAATCCTCCTCCAAGGGGTGCATTTTTCAAGTACAAACCAGCCAATCCAGAACCCACACTCTTAACAAACTCCTCTCACACTCTGGGCTACTATCCACCTGCCCTAATAACCCCAGGGCCAGTACAGACAACTAGGCCAACCACTTTGCCCCAGAGCCTGATGAAATCATTCAAACCAGCTAATCTTAAGCTTACTTATTGTACATCACCTGTACCTTCCCATGGGAAATACAATAAAGGCTCTTGCACACAGTTTCTCTTTCTCTCGCTGCTTCATGACCAACTCTAATGCTTTCCCATGGATCCCCTGTGGCATGGTATGCCCCTCCTTTGGGAACTGTGAGTAATAAATTGTCCTCAATGACAACCATCTCCTGATCTGTTGACTTTACTATACAGCAAATTTGCCATAAATACACTAAACACTTGAACAATGCCAGGGTTGGAGGTGCTGGCCCCCTGTACAGTCAAAAATCTGTGTATAACTTTTGACTCCCTCAAAACTTAACTACTAATAGCCTACTATTGACCAGAAGCCTTACTGATAACATGAACAGTTGAGTAACACACAAACATACTAGTATCTACATATATTTTATATATTCATGACGTACCCAACTTTTTCTTATTTTTTCAATATGTCTAGGCTATGCAGTTCATTTGAGTTTTTTCAAATTGTTGTAAATCTCCAAAGTATTTTCCTATATATTTCTTGAAAAAAATCTGCATATACATAGACCTGCACAGTTCAAACCTGTGTTGTTCAAGATTCATTGTATTTTGAAACACAGGTTTACATATTGTAGTTTGCCACATATGCTGGCAATCTAATATGTCTGTGCTGTTGATGGCATTCCTCTGTTGGTCTCCTGCCAAGGAATCAGTTTCTGTCCCAGTCTCACAGGAAAGCAATTGTCAACACATCCATTCAGTTCTCAATCAACTTTTGTGGTCTGGTGTATGACTTTTGTGGCCCTTACAGGGTCACAGCCACTCTGTCTCACTAGGCATCTGTAGCTCTTCAAGTTTCAGGCTGTCTGCAGGATCTGCTACTCTCAGAATTGCCTCTCTGATTTTAGAAGTTTATTCTGGGTTTGTCCAGGCCGCTGTTCAGAGAAATGCATCTAGACCTTTCCATGTGCTATGCCAGAGCCCCTAAGGATTCTAGTAAACCCTTGACTTTGGCTGAGTAAGGAAAACAGTATAAAGTTATGAGTGAGGGAGACACATGTAGAGTGCCAGACTTGGGTTCTGGACCCACACTAACTAGATTCCAATCCTAGCTGTGCTACTCACTAACTTTAGTCGTTACTTGAACTCTCTGTGCCTCAGTTTCCACATTTATAAAACAGATGTGATAATGATAATAATAGTTTCTACTTCATACGCTTGTTGTATGTTATTATATTTAAAGCACTATGTAAGTGTTAGTATTGCTGTTATTCTATAACGTAGTCACAATTTCCTAGTAAAACACAAGGAATTAACAAAGAGAACACTTTTTTGTTGCCTGGCAATTTTTTCCTTTAATAGGACTATAAACATCGGAGCAGACTTAAGGAAAGAAAAAACCAGGAAAACAAGTTTCTACTATCATACTCATGAAATTTGAGAGAATTTGAAGGTCCGTATCTGTGGATGACTTGGAGATACAAACCTATATCTCAAATTATTTGTTTGTTCCTGTTCTTACAAATTAGATGCATTTGTTTTAAAAGAAAACTTACCATTTTTAAATGAGCAAAGGACATCCATGAATACACAGTACAGAGAATAATTAAAAGAAAAGGATATAAACAACTAATGAAATAATGTTGATCCTTAACTAAGATTTCAGGACTGTGAGAACCCAGGCAGCTCTTGGGAGCTTGGTGGATTATATAGATAATGTATGCTTAGAAAATTTGAAATAGACATGTATGAAGAAGAGAATAAGTAAAATCAGTTATCCTACTATGTAGAAATAACTATTGTTAGCATTTTAATCAATTACCTTATCACTTTTTTGTATTATTTGTTTCAAACATTCTATATGGCCATGTATACAAAATCTTTTCTAATAATATTTTGTTCTTAATATGGCACCATGAACATATATCATGCCACTAAATATTATTTGAAAATGAATTTCTAGGTATATTGTTTCTTTGTGTGCATATTTAGCCATTTTCCTATTGATGCATACTTATTGTGCCCAAATTTTCACTAGCTAAAATAACCTTAAGATTGATGTCTTTGCATTTTTTAACTTTATTTTTCAAATTTTGTTTGCAAGCAAGAGAAACCAACTTGAGCTAGCCTAAGGCAAAAAGGGAAGGAAAATGGTGAAAGAATTTATTGAAAGTTTGAGGAGTATCTAACATTCACAAAATTAGAGTTAACATAATAGCTATCATTTTTTAGCTTGTCAAATTGAAATTGCTACTTTAAAAAAATTATAATATTCAGTGTTGGCAAGAGTGTGATGAAAGAGGCAACCTCAGTCAGTCTTGAGGTGGGGAAGACATGATAAAAAAAAAAACAGATTTTCTGATGAGAAAATGGCGATATTTTCAAGAGGCTTCAAAAATAATATTCCTTGACCAAGCAATTTTATGGGCTTATGTAAAGAAGTTTTATGCTTTTCATATACTTGACATCCTAGTAAATATAATTTAATGTACTGACCATTAAAAAGAAAATCAGGCAATATATTCTTTCTTTGATAATTTAAAATTAAAATATTTTACATAACAAATTACAAATTTTCAATTTTCTAAAGAATTTTATTTTCTGAGCTGAAGGTAACTATAAGGCAGGGCCATGAAGCAAAAAAGCCCATGTTCTTGTTACATGACTTTTGACAAATCACTTAAAAATTAAAACCATACTTCTTACCTGCAAGATAAATATATCTGCCTTATTTACTTTCTTAAATTGTTGAAGGTATCGGATGAGATAGTTCATGGAATGGTTTTGTAATTAATGATTTCTTGTAAAATTTAAGTTGGTATTATTATTGTTTTCTTGTGTCATTGGGTAGGAAATTGCATAGCTTTATTGATTTTGAGGAAAGTTTTAACAATTTATTTTAGGATAATAAATATCACTTTTATTGTGAAATGACAGAAAAATACAAAAGTGTCATGTTAGAACTGAGAAGAAAAGAGTTCAGGGAGTTAACCAAAACTAACTATAAAAATATGGTTCTCAGTTACTCTGCTCATCAGAAACAGTGATGAAAAGTCAATGGGTGTAGAAGAAAACAAAAATGTTGGAGGAATTTCTCTTTGTATATCAGAAGATGTTTTGTGTCCTGTCTATATTTTCAGGGCATTTTGTTTTACTTGGAGTAGAATCTCTAATGACTTGTAAAGCCTTACTTTTCTTAAGAATAAATGAAGAGAAAATACTTCTTTTGGTAGTTTTGAATATTTTAATGAAGTAAAAATATGTATGTTAATTACCTATTCTGTTAACTATAGCATGTTTTAATTTTAAACAATCTTTCCTCTCCTACCCTATATCCATCAATTGCATTTTTTAATTGTAAATTAATTGGATACTCTTTATCTACTTAATCCTCATCCTCATCCTCTTTACTGTTTTGCAACATTTTGGGGCACTTTTGATCATTATCTGCTTGAATTTATCTCCTTCCTTAGATTCTGTTTTCCCCTGAGATTTCTTTTGCTTTCCTTACTGGGTATGCTGGCTATTTTTTACATAGGCCTTCAAAATCACAGTGCCACTTGGTTATGTCATCATCCTTCTGTGTATTTTCCCTGGTTGATCTCATATACTGTCATTGATTCCTTTCACATAAGATGACTCAGAAATACATAGCCTCCCATATTCTTCTAGTCCTATATTTCTCCCTGCCTTCTTTATATATCTCTCTGTGTATTCTGTGCACATCTTAAACTCAGTGTGCCTCAAATGGAACTCTTTACCAATTTAGCACCCTTTTTCAGCTTTCTCTATTTCCTCTTGTTGATAATGGTACCACACAGCCATCCAAATTCAAAAGCTTGGCATTATCTCAGATTCTTTTCTACTACTCATACCACATCCCACCAGACCCTAACACTATTCTTCTTTTAAAGTGTCTCAAAACCCATCTCCAGCTGCAGGTCACTATGTTGATTTGGGACCCAGTCCTCTCTCATTTCATAGAAACAAAGAACTTCCTAAGTGATTTTGGAGATTTGGCATTCTGTCTCTGTTATAGTCTCCATCCACACTGTCACGAGAGTGATTTTTCTGAAACACAGTGTTAATTCTGTGATTTTCTTACTCTAAAAACTTGCACTGGTTTTCACCTGGATGGAGTATTCGATCTTACATAAGGTTGTTCATACAAGTGTCCCTTTCTACATTTATCTACTTCCATTCTCTCCATCTCCCCCTTCTCACAATCTATATGTGTAGCAACACTGTTCTACTCCTTCCCTAAACTTGCCTGGTGCCTTATACAGTATTCCTCTGCCTGTGATCTATCTATGCCTATTCTCTACCTAGACAATGCAGATCAACTCATCAAGGCCTAGTTCAAATATCATTTTCTTGGTGATTTTCTTGAACAGTCAGATCCTTTCTTAATTCTGTGTATAACAGTTTTAAAATAATATTATTACAGCTGTTATCCTGTTGATTCTCCATCATTTGTTTATATGTCTTTTTCTTGTTCCTCTAGCACATTAGATTTTTGAAAATGTCAGAACCCTATCTTTTTTCTATCTTCTTTTTCCACCTCATCTCTCTCTTCTTCTACTATTGCTTATTAATGTGTGTTCAGTAAATTCTGGTTTAATGTGAGTAAATGAAGGAAAGAGGAAAAAAAGTATTATAAATTGCAAGAAGACTACCAAATTTGTGGGTGAATATATTTGCAATATAATATATAGTTATTCCTTGCAAAAAAATGCCTATGCATTTTGCCTAATTTCCTTCCTTTCCTATTCTTATTTGATAGAATTGTATTTATTTTTTCAGTGTGTGGAAATTTTTTTTCAAAATTATAACATTAAAAGAAAAAAATAAATATCAATACATTGAGATTATTATATATTTGGGTACAGTTTTCAATCAATTCAAATAATTCAGACAATTCAAATAATTCTTAAGTATTTCAATACCCAGAATTAAATACCCAGTGAAAAAGATTTCATTATACTGATGAAAACCATTCAAATGTAAACTAGGGGAAGCATTGTTTTAAATGATTCAGGATGTATTGTATTTATTTGCTAAAGATTTTTCTTTTGCTTCACATTTTTAATCAAATAGATGATCCATGATTTTTGTTGAAAGAGAAAAATATTCTCTTGTCTGTCCTCTGTATATCTACAATGAACTCCTGGGTATAATCTAGTTTTGATGACATGCTAATTGCATTCTAAAAATGTACCCAGAATTAAGAACTTTGGTTCTAAAGATCAAACAACATCCTTAAGAGTGGTTTGTTATTTTTTTTACAGTATTGTTTAAAATCATCCTTTTATATTTCTGAATTAGCCCATGTTATTCTTGCTGACTTTGTCAGCAAGATTTTTCCTGGTAGTTTTAATTTGCACTATTCAGCACACACCACCTTCGTGACCTTTGCTCTCCCACTCTAGCATAAAAGTTCAACAAATGCAAAATCTAAGATTAGACAGGCAGCTGGTAGATAATTATTTGCAGTTATAAAAGTTTCTTAATTACAAACCTACTTTTAGGCACTCACAGTGTTGAATAATGAGAATTTGACACCAAATGAACTAAGTTCAAGAATCAAGTCTGCCACAAATTTGTGTTTATTTAATCTTTCTAAACCTCAGCTTCTTCATCTGTCAAATAGACATTTCACAGAGTTTAATTAAATATGATGGTGCCTTCAGTGATGAAGCACTATGTAATTTAACTTATTTTTATCTTTATAAATAGTAATAGGAAGTTGTAGATTGTCATTCCTAATAAAATCACATGTATATTTTTATTGTTCTCCTAATAAATATTTTTTTAAAAAAGGAATATGGAATAAATGGATGTGAAGACATGATGTCCAAATCTTATAGCAAGTTCCATTGAAAAGTGACTCAACAGGAAAAATAACAGAAAATGAACTTCTGTAGCATTTCATAGACTTCAACACATATTCAACAAATATTTACTGAAGACATACCTGTGTTTGTAAAATATTCTGAACTGAGTGGTTTATAGAACATAAGGTTTTCTGAAACAGATGAGTTCTTACCTTCTGGAAATGTGCAATTTGATAAATAGTTCATCATCCATTGGTGGTTTGAATCATTAATTCAACAGTTACCTTTTTTGAACCATCATTTATTTATCTGTCATGCAATTGATTGAGTATTCAAGTTCAAATGACCATAGTCTAAAATGTGCTTTTCCAACTCTATCCAGGAGAACCAAAGAGGTGTCGTATCAGCATTATTTCTTATAGCTGAGTAATACTCCATGGTATACAAATACCACATTTTACTAATCCATCCATGAATGAGTTGGAACCCATTCTATTAAGTGAAGCATCCCAAGAATGGAAAAATAAGCACCACATGTACTCACCAGAAAATTGGTTTCCCTGATCATCACCTAAGTGCACATTGGGAATAACACCAATTGTGTATTTGACAGAGGTGGGGGGGTGGGGGGAGGGGGATGG
>CM052438.1:68325269-68361287 GCA_028533085.1 Varecia variegata | reverse complement strand
CAACAGCTCTTTTATATTTCTTTCAAAATGTAAGGCAAAAAAATTATGTACACGTTTTAGAAACATGTTTCTGTTGGGATTTGAGGCTAACAAAACCCACCCTTTATCTTTGCACAATTGTAAAACAATTGAATTGTAAGACATAAAAATCATATAGATGAAAATCAGTAGGCTAGCTTCATTTTTCAAAAATTGGCAAAATATGGTTTAAATCTGAAGTCAGTTATATTTTCTAAGTAAAGTATCCACCCAAGACTGGAGGCCTCTCTTCCATTTGCAAATCCTCCAGGGGTAAATCCTGTCACTGTAAACCTACCACAATGGCAAAGCAGGTACTGGAGCATCTTGAGGACAGTTCTCAGAAGGGAAGAAACCTAGAAGGAACGGGATCAGGTTAGCTTTGGTCTTTCTACATTTCCTAGTGAATGGAGTCACCCTTTCTCCCTTCAAAATGAAGGAAAATGTCTCTATCTTCCAAAAAGAAAACTGGAGGAGAAGGAGATAAATGATTCCTCCTAATATTACCTCATAGGATATCCCTTCACACTCCTCATGCCTTTGAGGTTAGTGCATTAGGGATTTTGTTTGAAAAAGATGGGTATATTTTAACAACCCTTATCTTTTCTTTTGAGATTTAGAGTGCTGCCACATAACCTATGGTGATTGGTTTGTCTCCATTAGTACGACACTTGGTTGAAGACATGCATAATCATTCCTCTACTAACCTGAGTCTACTAACCTGGGACTCTCTTTAGAGTCCCAGGGCCCAGCACAGCATCTGGTACTCAACTGTTTGTTGAAGGAATGAATGAATGAATGACATGAATAAATGAGGAGGCATGGTTCTAACATTGATTTTGTTACTAACCTAAGTCTTTTGATATTATGTCATACTTCTTGCAGACAAGAAAGCCAGAGTCTTCTGTGCACATTTGAGAAAACAGAACAGAGAATTCAGACAGATATTTATCAACTGAGTAATAGCCTTCAAGATTTATTACGATATAATCAGACACATTACTTAATCAGCTATGGTTGTTAGTCAATAAGAATTGAAATTTTGTTTTCCTATTTTTACTGAATTCATTATGATTTGGCAATTGATGATAGTTTAGAAGTTCCCTAATGTCTTCTAAAGATAAATATTATTTAGACTTTATTGAACAATGAATTTCTTTACTAGGAGATAAATACATTGAAATCAATAATTATAAAATTTTTAAAAATTCTGATTTCCACTGTAGAAATAACTTGTTGGTTACCTGTAGAGACCCATGGAAACTTGTTTTCATGACCTCAGCTATTTTGGACAAGAACTGCATAGAATCTAAGATTTTACCTTACCTTGCAAGCTAACAGGTTAGCCTGCCACAGTTCTTAGGATGCTAGACGAAGACCCAAGATTCCTAGGTTACAGACAAAGGACTTTATAACTCATGGCCAGCAAGTAGCATAAGCCTATTTGTATCAATTCTTCTTGCCCCCAAGTCTTCCACAGGGCTGAGGCAAATGTTTACATAAGCAATGGGTTGTGTTACAGAGGAATAATCCTGAGCTTAGGGAACCTGGATTTTTATAATGGACAGTACATACACCTGTTCTTTGCTCTGGAGGAGACCTTATCTCTGTCCTCTAAAGCTATCAGCATACATATGCTTTACTCCAGAGGGAGATATTATTTCTGTCTTTCAAGGCTGTTTGCTACACAAGCATGAGTGAGAAGATAATCTGGAACAAATGGCTGTCAATGTCTTTCTAAGACGTGGAGAAATGTGAGAGATTTCGAGAATTGTCTCCTAATCTTTTTGTTGTTGCTGTTGATTTAAGGAAAAGTACAAAAGTTTAGTGCCTCTAATATTTATTGAGAACCTAGTCCATAAAACTTAGTATTAGACTGTTAGACATTGTATAATATACAGTGATGAGAAAGCCATGACTATGTCCTCAAGGAGTTAAGGCATGTATACACACATATATACTATAAAGCACAGTGACGTAAATGTCACATAACACAGTAATTTGAGTTGGATATCAGAGATGCTAGAATAGCCATAGCACAGTAATTGAGAGAAGGGGATGAACTGTTTGAGTTTAAATCCCAGGCTTACTGATTACCACTTTGCATGTAGTACTTACCCTCCCTGTTTTTTAGTTTCCTCATTGTTGAAATTTATATTAGTACCTACCTCATAGGGCAATTGGGACCATTAAATGACTTACTATGGAAAAGAGCCTAGAACAGTTTCTAACACCTACTATCTGTTCAATAAAAGTTAGTTTTATAAAATCATTGTGACCTTAAGAATAGTTACTTCCTCTCTGAGTCACATCTTCCTCACTTATAAAATGGGAATAATATCTCATTGATTGACTGTGAGTTATAAGTTAAAAATGTATTGAATATACTTAGTAAAGACTTAAAAACTGTTATCTGCTATTATTAATAGAGGAGAATATACTATATTTAATTCAAGAGATAGATTGAGTTTTTCTTTCTACCTTTTTAAATGTCTTTTACTGAGTCACAGCTGGTGAATAATGTAAGGGGGGGGCAACACTATACTAGAACTGGAGACCTTGTTCTGTTCTTGATTTTGTCATTAATTCATTTATTCAAAACAAATGAATTGGCAAAAGACAAATGTAACAGAGTCCCTTGCCTTTAAAAATCTCACAGTAGTCAACAAGCCACTTACATTCGTCTATATAGTCCAGAGGAAACAAATGTAATCAGGAGGTGGTTTTTGACCTGAGTAATGGAAGATAAGTTGGAAGTTGGGACAATGCAAATAAAGGCACACAGACAAAATAAAAAAAGTGGTATGTCTTGAGAGAACACTAACAAATTCAGTTTAGCCACCTTAGAGTCTGAAGAGACAGGTTGGGCTGATCAGTGGAAGACAGACAAGGAAGGATTTAAATGCCAATTTCGGGGTTAAACCTTAATTCCTTAGGCCCTGTGAAGTTATTAATGAGGCTGCTGTAGCTGCTGAGCAAAGCTGGGGCAAGAGCAGAACGTTTAGAAAAAAATCATATTCTCGGCCTGTTAAACTTGGAGACACAACTGACCCAGCTTTTTTGTGTCATATTAACAAGTACGAGGAAGTGCTCACAAGTATGAAGAAGTGCTCTGAACTTAGTAAATAGTAGAAGGAACCATCCATCCATCACTGTGAGTCTGCTGTCCCCAACCCCCTGGCCGTAGATGGCCACCCCACCGGTGAGTGGCCCATTAGGAACTGAGCTGCCATCACCACCTCCCCTGCCTCCCCCAAAGTCAGTGGAAAAATTGTCTTCCATGAATCTTGGGGGTGGGTGGCGCACAGCTTCATCTGTATTTACAGCCTCCCCGGGTGAAATGGGTCCCTGGTGCCAAAAAGTTTGGGGACCACTGCCTAAGTTACTTAATTAATCATTCTTAATTGCTGTGAGGGATAAAACTACGTGAATAAGGCCCTAGAATATAAACGCTAACCACTGACTTAGGGAAAAGACAAGTATTTGGGGTTAAACTCATAACTCTAGCTTGGTGGTAAGCATAGAGTGTGACCAAGGGTTTGAAGGGAATTGCCTTGATGTTTATGGGAATGTTTTACCCCCCAGGCCATGAGGACCTGCAGTGATTCTGTTTAGCCATTTAATGTAAAAAATACTGCTCTGTGGGAGTTTATTTCTTAACACATGAGACATTTGTTCAAATGTTTACATGGCTTTACAGTATTTAGCAGAGTTCGGTATTGAATTGCCAACTACGTGCATTTTATTGTAGTGCTGTTACATCAGTCCCCAAACTCTAGCAAAAAATATTCTCATTAACTGCTATTACCTTCATCAAACACATAACCTCTTGGCAGGGCTCTAGCTCCCTAGGCAAGCCCATCATCAGCCCCCACACTTCAAGCAAGTGCATAAGCACCAGCTGTCAACGGCGCTTTCAATCCAGCTGTCAAGCCAGGTGTGGTAAGTGCTGCGCTGTGCTCTGATGTTAATGATGGATTAATTAAGGCGGTGTGTGTATTCATGCAGCGGAATCTGGAAAGCAGTTTGTGTACTGCTTTTGGCTGGGGTTCTACTGTAGTCCTCAGCGTATTCCTTGGAGGCCTCCTCTCAACTTGCCAACAGGTCTGTATACTCTGGTTCAAAAGCAAACAATGAGCTTATCTGAACTAAAAACAAAGAGCCCCATGACTAATTCACCAAAGCTTGTGATCTTGACAGAGAAAGCACAGCATTTGTTTGACAGATCTATGAAAAGAGGTGGAGGTGTTCTTTTCTCCTTACTTTTGCAGAGTAGACTAATCTGTGGATACATTGCTTATGCTTCATAAACCAGTGGCATGTTATTTTATTCATGGCTCATAAGATAATAGGATTTGCTATATTTAAATGTTTCCTAAAATATAGATATATTTTCTGTATTTTTGCGGGATAATCCTTGATAATATTTTTGCCCTTTGGAGTTGTTCCACTCTCTATTAGTTGCCTTTTTTATCATTGGTTATGCTCCTTCTCTCAAGGCAATCAGCATGTCTTTTGGCTACAGAATTTTAAGCTACTACCCCTGTCTTACTCATATGTAGTGTCCTGTTAATGCATTTCTTAGGACTTGGGGATCTAACATTCAAACTCTCTGATCTCAGTGTATATTCCATTGTATTTTGGTTGAAAATGTAGGCTTTAATTTTTTTTTGATGGAATAATATCAATGTTAGCAATAACAATAATAATAACTGTAATTCATTAAGCACCTGTTATGTACTGGACACTGAGTGGAATATGTATTAAATACATAGAAACAAGTTAGCATGGATGATCATAGTTTTTCATCCATTTCACAGAAGTTAAAAGTTTAGAGATATTAAATAATTTTCCCAGAGTTGTATAGCTCATAATGAAGAATGCAATACATTTGGAAGACATGGATGTTAGAGAATCATTAGGGATTTATCAGGGAGAAAAAGAGGAAGTCATCGGGAAGCAAGCCTAGGTTGTGAATGACACAGAGGCTTACAGGCACAATGCCTGTTAGGACATAGTGAGAACCTGGTGCTGCTGCTGTACACATATCTCGAGTAGAGGGGCAAGTTGGGGTAGGACAGAGAAATGTTATGGTAAAGAGTTTGAGCTTGACTTTATTCTCCTTACAAAGAAGAACTGATGAAAAGACATGATCAATTTAGTTTTTGGAAGATAATGGCAATAAGGAGAAGGGAGTTGTATTGAGGTGGGAGTCTCTGTAAGAGAATACCATTAAGAAGTTATACCATTGAGATCTACTCCATACCGGTTGCAGAAGGTAAAGCACAAAGTCTGCTCATTGCACTGCAGTCTGTTCTAGAAATCTGCTAGACTAGGAAATTGTCAGATAACTAAATACATCAATACTTGCCTCTTCACAATAAAAGCTAACATCTGAGTGACTAGTGCATGCCCGACCCTGTTTTAAGTTCATTATATGTATTAACTCATTTAGTCCTCACAACAAGTCCATGAGTTGCGTATGCAGAATGAAGTGGTGGGACCAGGTGATGAATCTAGAGAGGGTGGTTGCTAGATTTGCTATCTTGGCAGCAGGATGTGGTTGTATTTTAGGAAGATATTTTATTTCATCCTATTGTTTTTAGCTATTGGAGTTTACCACCCAGTAGCATTTATAATGCACCTTTTGATTTTAGGTATATCATTATCAGTATAACAAGGTGTCATGTTTTGTTTGAGAACTCTCTGAAAAGGTTTAGGAGAATTCCTGAGGCTACATTTGTTTGTGGAAGTTTAACATTTAGGGAATGACAATTAGATCATATTACATCTGGATATCAAGGAAATATTTTATAAACTACCTCACAAGTTCTCACTAGAAAAATAAATTCTCAGTGGCTTGAATGTGCACTACTGTCAAATGGATTTAAAACAGAGTGAAGGGACCCTAAGCAAAGGGTAATGATAGCAATAATAATGATAAATGGCAATGCATTGAGTTAGGACCAGTGTGCACAGTTGGCTGCTTTTATATAAGATGTCTTGGTAATGTTAAAGCTGCAAAAAGCATTAATAAATGAGTATGTAGTGTTGTAATCTGAAATCTTTTTGCAGATATCTTGGTCCTTGGTAAATGTAATTATATGTTGCTATTATTGTTTAATTAAAGATTTAAAAAAGCACATAATTAGTCTGCAGGATATCATAAGTATCATGAATATCTCAAGAACCCTCATTGGTTGGTTGTTTATTGTTATGTAAACCAGGACAACTAAACTGTCAAAGGAGATTTTAAGGAGAAGAGAAAAGAGAAATCTGAATGAACTTTAGTTCCAGCTAATGCTGTTAATTTTTTTGCAGCATTATTAGCATAAGAATTTCCCAGATACAGTCACAAGTATTACATACACTCTATGGTAACCAGCTTGTGCTTAGCTTAAGATAGTAATAACAGACACATGAAAGTGAGCTTAAAAGCAAAAACATATTTATTTTTTAAACAGAAGATTGACTGTAAACTAATACTAGTGTATATATGCAAATTGTCTTTGCTATGACTTCATAATTTGTAATGGTATTCAGCTTGACAATGTTTACACTTGTTAATGACTTCCTTTATGAGTGATAATTGATCCACTTCATTATCATATTAAATCCTTGATCATATGCCATTAGGTTTGATGTAATAAATGATCTGTGTGATTTTTAGTGTAATGAACTAATTAGACTAATTAAAATCAATATGTGTGCCAATATTATACTTTGAATCCAAATGCTCCTTCATACTGTGCTGGCTTAAAATCAGCAACTCAGTAAAAAGGATCTAATGCTGATTTATGAGCACTTGAGGAACATGAGGCAGAATAAATTGCTTGTGGTAGTAGAGACAGCATTAGTGAAGTATAAGATACTAAGTGCATTGTAAGGTCAGCAATAAGGGTGTACTTACACATGTAGTTATATGGCACCTTAAACCTCCTCTTAATATATCAGAATCCTAGCAAAATTATTTGGTTTAAATGCCAGATCTGTTACTCTGCACTTGTTCATAAATAACATTATAAAAATTCAAGCATCCCAATTAAGTAATCAGTCTACAACTCTAATGACAATATGCATATTAAGTTTGTTATGTTTTTTTACAATTGATTTATTTTCTGTAAGAATAAATAAAACACATTCTAAAGCAGAGGTTAAATAAAAATCAATGTGTAATTCTATAACTTTAAATCATCCGTTATTCATTCAGAAACCTGTAGAAATTATAAATGATAATTTTAGAGAACTGATAGGTAAGTTCTTCAAAACTAAATTCTTATGTCACTGCTTTGAGGAAGCCTTGCCTGATTTCCAAGACAATAACAAATCTCTCACTTAAATGCTTACCAAAATGTTTCTCTTTTCTGTTATTTATCAAAATTTTAATTTTATGATGGATTGATTAATGGTGATTGAATTTCTGGACTGTAAACTCAACCAGGGCAGAGACCACCCTATGTAGATCTAACACAGTGCCTCACACACAGAAAGCAAAATAAGTTTTTTAAATTTTTCTTTTAAATATATATAACTTTATTTGCCACTTCTAAAGTTTAAGTAAATTTTAGACTATTTTAATGGAAGCTAAATATCGTACTTCATAAGTCAAGTAGTGGTAAAAAAATTTAAAATAAGATAGTCATATTTTCTCTACAGAGCCTGGCACCTGTCTTTTGTGTTTATTTCCCTTGACAGCCAGTGGAAATTGTAGTTACAAAAGGGAGCTGAACTGGAATGTGGAACTTTGGACCTGTTCATTCTATGCCAGATCAAAGGTCACTCAGATTTTCTCTCTTACTTGATATAAGGGTTTATAGCTATGTCAGCAAATGGAAACAGTATGTAATATCTTTGGATAATTTTTTAAAAGACTTTCCTGGCAGGTTTGTTTTACCTATGTCTTCTAATGATCCAAATACATTTAGGCATTTATTGTGAGAGTTTGATTTATCTTTGGGAGTAATCTTTAGTGATTTGACTGTGAGGCAACATAAAAGGGACTCTCAAGGCACTTTTTTCCAATCCAGTTAGAACCTTTTCTCTCCTATTTCTTTTTCTTCACATGCCCCACAGTTTCAGCTCATCATTCATCCGAAAATATACACATATTAATTGAGAATTTATGCAAGGCACTGTACTTGGTTCTCTGATAGAGCATACATGGGTCTACGGGACCAAAGCCATTTCTCATCTAGAAGAAAGATAAGACATGTACATAAATAGTTCTAATCTAAAGGGATATGTTATAAATCTTGGAGAGAGCCTCAAATAAATTGCAATAGAAATTTAAAGATCAGCCAATGACTTTTAGCAGCGTGATTTGGGAAAGCTTTGTAATGAAACTGACATTCAAACCGAACCTTGATAGCTGGAAAGAATTTTGTCAGGATAGGGTGGGAAGTGACCATTCTAGAGAGAACAAAAGACATAATCACTCTTCCTATTCTTAAATAGGGTGAACTATTGTAATCCAGACTAGCTAGATGGGCGGTCTAAATTAGCACAAACATGAATCATAGATTATCCCTTTTTATTGTTTTGAAATGCTTGGAATAATTGTCCACTTTAAAAACAAAGTGATATCTAACTGAGATTCTAAGTAATTTTTTAAAGTGAAGTGTAAGTAATGTGACAGGTTGTTAAGAACTTCTAACATATAATGAGAATCTTATGGAACACTGATTTTAAGCCATAGATTCTAATAATAAGTTATCACTCAAGAAAAGTGCAGTTGACTAGATTTTCTTGGCAGTGGAGAGCAGGGATAAATGGTATCAATAGATACATTAAAAGGAGGACTGTAAGGAATACTCTGAAATCTTTGGCAAACCCCAGTGTGTAGCATAGATAAGCGTGGACCTCCTCTCATTGAAGTTAATGTCAATACACTCTTTTGTCCTTCCCCCCATTTCCTGAAACAGGACCTAAAGAGTCCTTATTCTTCTGCTCAGCACAAGGTGGAAAAATCGTGTCCTGCTAGTACCATTTAATGTTATGATACGTGGAATCATCTCAGAGCACTGGCTACTCCAGAGTGAGCACTCAAAAATGTTGTCTGTTACTACTGTTGTTATTCTCCTCAAATGGAGACTCAGGAGACTTGAGGCCTCAGTTCTGACTTTGTTGGGCTTTGTGATTTTAAGAAAATAGCTCAGACTTTCAAGATCTCAGTATCTTGTTTAAAATAGGGGGTTTGAGCTAAGTAATAAAGTTTTTTTTTCCCCAGTGATGCCATATTATTCCACTAGTAATAATAGTATTTTAACCCTCCCAGAGATGTTTGAATTTTTAAAAGCATTGTTTTTTTTAAAAAGAATGCTCCTCTGATAGAATTAAGACAGTGTGACAAAATGAAATAAAAGTATAACAGGTATTGTGGGTTTTTTTTATAGGAGTCCCTATATAGCAGACTAGCTCTGCTTAGAATCTGTCTTCTTAGAATGAGACATAATGTCTCTATTAAATAACCCTCCCAAGTTCCCTAAATTGCCTCTCTTTCTATCCCTCTCTGTCGATATCTGTTTCTCTCTTT
Organism: Varecia variegata; assembly: GCA_028533085.1. Taxonomy (NCBI): domain Eukaryota; kingdom Metazoa; phylum Chordata; class Mammalia; order Primates; family Lemuridae; genus Varecia; species Varecia variegata. Next base: position 68,351,737 of record CM052438.1, on the reverse strand, counting down.
CTCTCTGTCTGTATCTCTCTCTCTCTCTCTCTCCTTCCTCTTCTGTCTCTTGAATGTTGAGGTCCTAGGCTGGAGAAGAAAGAGAGAGATATAAGCAAGACATTACACTCAATCTGACAATACTTGTCTCATTTTCCTAAAAATGCATGTCTTTCAATCTAAATGTATTTGTTCTGATAGCAAATTTATCACGTATTTGCACTATTCAGTCTGCAGGGGACAGAAGCTACATTATTTCTGCTTAAATATTTAATGCCTGCACTGTGAATCATTTCACAACCGTTCACGAAAAATTCCTGGTTCATTTCTCCAGACAATCTAGAGGTCTTTGACTTGTATTACGGTTGCTGAGAAGAATAGATGACAGGGTGTTTTGCTTCTTTGAGGCTAGTCTCTACCGTTTGATTCCAATAAATGAAAATAGGCATAATTGATAAAAAGGCAGTAAGACTGTTATACTATGCTGACTTTCATGTCCATTCCACAGGCAGATGGTGTTAAACCAGGAAGAACACTGGCCTTGAGTTGCAGTTTTGGGTTGGCCTCAGCTCTTCTACTTATTAGCTTTGTGATCCAGAGCAACTCATTGAAAAGTGAGGATAATAATATTTTCCATGTTGAAGCATTATAAGGAATGTATGAAATACTGTATGTGAACACAATTCAGGAACTCATAAAGGTTCATAAATTCATAAAGGTTTATCATTAAATCTTATAACGAATACAACTGATAAATTTCACTTGCATGTTTAAATGTGTTATATAAAAATACAAATTTTATATGTGTAGGACACAGAAAGTGCAAACTGAAAATTGCTATCTGTATACCAATGAATGTAGAGAATAAGAATAAGCCCTTGTCTGTAAGAGAGAGTTGAATGATGAAAAAGCAATTAAAACAGGAGTTTCAGAAAAAATATATTTAATCTTATTTCTGATTGATATTGAGCAGTATGACTTGAGTTTGCTATATGTTTGGAAATTAAAAAATGTTCAATACTGTAATATCTAATGACATTTATACCCAGAATAACTTCTATGAATTATTATAAATCAAGAGCATGAGACAGAAAATTACCACATTGTAATTATACATTTTTTTAGAAAATCAAATATATGTACATGGATAGAATATAATTAATTTTAACATTCTAACAGACATCATAAAATTATACAATTATATCTGTAGACACACATATGTTTTAATTTTGAATGGACAGGAGTTATTTTTACTTTTGTCCAACAAAAATATTTAAATGGATGTTTTCCATACCCATAATTTCAATTTAGTATTATTTTATTTTTTAGTATTAAAACTTCTGTGGCAGTCAAGAGATACCTTAATGTTATATCCCGTGCATCTTTAATGTGTCATATTAAGCCCCAAATGTGGTTGAAATTAAAATATTTTCCAGTTGAACACATACTCTGAATTTAGTAGCGTCCTAATTTTAGTATTACTTTCAAAGAGACATTTTACAAAAAGGCTCATTCAAGCCACAAACATTTTGTTTAATGTATTGTTTGTGTGTTTTAGGGGCATATTTATTTTTGATAAGTTTTTGTATTTATTTTAATTCATAAATACCTTTCTTGTCCTCTTTTTGTATGCTGTGATATTTTGTGAATCTTCAAAACAAATTTATTTTCAAATATATCGTGTCATATAACTCTCAAGAGCCTTTCTTGATGGCCTCATGCAGGACCTGACCCATCCCCTCTTGTGTCCACATGATACATATTTAACCTTTTTAATTGTCTGTGTCTTCATACTAGATTCTAAGTTTCTTGAGGGCAGAGCTGTCTCTCATTTCCCTCACTACTGGTATCTAGAATTGTGCCTGACATTTACTTGGTAGCTAGTTGCTCAAATACCATTTTTGAAATAAAATAAATAAATATGAAATGATATTTAAAAGATTTTATTTATATTGCTTCTAGAAAAACATTACCAGCTGAAAAAAGAATTCTAGCTTTCCAAGGTTAAGCCTATCTCTAACAAACACCAAATTTTTTATGTGTGTTGGCAACAAAATCTTTTCATATATTGATTCTATTTCTAAAATATATTAATACCACTTGATTCTTTATATAGAAAACATCACTAAATATGTGTAACATATATTTCCCAGGGCTATTATAATAATCCAGGAAGAATCTCTGGAGAAAGTACTTTCTAAACTGTAAAATGCTATAGAAATGTAGTAATTAGTAGATGAAATTAGAAGTAGTAGCAGTGATAGTTGTCACTGTCATTATTAATGGTATTGTTTTGTTCTAGTGAGATGTTCAATGCTCAAATGATCCAACCTTGTTATCACCTCATAGACGATCTTATTTATTCTCAAGTTCATCTCTGGAATGCTTACTCAGCTCCTTGCTTATATTCATCTCTGTAGTTTAACCAAGTTTGCATCACGTCCCTTCATGGAATCCTTCAGTATTGGACTTCATAGGTATTGGTCATTTGTCACTAATGTTTTTTACACATAGAATAAACTTGCCTTTCTTCTAATAGTAACAACCTAAAATTTGTTTTAATATTGTTGGAGTCATTAATTAAGCTGTACTGCATGCACCAGACTTGGACATGTGAATCAAAGTAGACCAATTGAACTTTAAATTCTTAGAAGAAATGATTTGAGCTGATTTATCTTAGTAACTTAGTTTCTCCATTGTTTCTGCCACCTCCTTCACTAAGCTGTCCCTGTCCTTTCCAAGTCAGTCTTTCAGATAAAAAAAAAAAAATTACTGTAAACCATTTCATACATTTCTGATAAATCTCCTCTTAGTATAAGTTAATTTTGGTTATGCATGACAGAAAAACCCCAGCTAGTAAGTGGTCTATGTATCCGTATTATGTTTCTTTTTGACTAATTAGAATGTGTGGTTAGTGTGTATGTATTTTAAACTCTTTTTGAATACTTTTACATTATGGGGTTTTTTTTGTATGTATGCATACATACATACATGTGATAATGGAATGAATAATTTATCAATAAATGATGTCTGATTGAAGTAGAAGTAGCAGAAGCATAAACTTTACATTTTCTGGCATATTTCCTTTGGCACCGAAGTTATAATATCCACCTGAATTCATGCTGTTAAGGAGAACAGCTCAAAATTAGATAATTGAAAGGAGATTACTTTCACATTTCTATACTTTCTATGTTTAATAACAATCAGATAACACAAAATTGTTTTCTAAAGTTAAAAATAAGTAAAAGGGGTTTATGGCCCAGTCCTCTTGTGTTTAAGGATAGAGTGCATTTCCAACTAATTAGATCACTAATTTTTTTTATGGCCACAAGATTAGTACAACATTCAGGTCAGAATTCTAAAGCTGGTTTCTAACCAAAAAAATATTCAGTTGTGATTTTATTGTCTAACCGGACTTTAGTTTTTGATATTTTTCATGGATAATGCTCTGTTATCTCTTTTTGGTGACACCATATGTGTGTATAAAGGTAGAGGAAAACATAAATTATCATGCCATAAATTATGTTCATAAATTATGAACAACAAAAGACACCAGGAAAAATAATAATTTCACCCCTAAGTATGATTTCTGAAAATAAAGTGTATATTTTTCCTGAAGATTAGATAGGCAATATTTTGTGACTTTTAAATGGCCTGATTTGGGAATGTTGAAAGATTTTTATTTCTCTTTGAAAATATACATGAAAATAGGCCACTCAACTTATGCAGAAACTTAGTGAAAAAGTTCAGTGATTTTATTTGTCACTAATGCCGTTTTTATGCTGCATTGAATTATAGCCATATTGTGTTTATTTGTGTTATGATTATTAGTATCATTATTTTAAATTTGTGTCTCTCTGCTTACAGACTTACTCTTGACTGGTACAGTATGACAACAGGTAATAGATACAATAGCACTAAAACAGTCATCATCACTGCTGGGATGAGAAACCCCTCCTCCTTGCTTTTTTTAACCTTCCTCAGCTGGAAAGTTTTGACATCTGCTGGTTTGGGACATGGCTGAGCAGCTGTCAGCAGTAGGGTAGCTGCTTTCAGCAGCAGTTGGCGGGATGGCAGGGTGCCAGCTTGTACCATCTGTGCGCCTGACATTTCATTCTAATTAACAGTAGGGTTAATTGTTCTGGCAGGCTCAAATGTAGTGTCTAACATTACCCAAGGGAAATATGTACAAGTGCAGGAGTGGCAGGGAGCTAGGGACAAGCATCGCTAACAAACCCATCGAGGGAGAGTGGTTAACAACTAGCGATGATTTTACTAGCTGGCCACTTGCAATAAGGCTGAGGTATTTTTTATTCTGATGAATTATGCCAAGCCTGTAATGATGTAGAAGGAATCAAGCTTAGAAAGGCTGAGACTGCTGCCTTAGGGCAATTGTGAGGGAACAATTTGCATGTTATTACTGCATATTCATACCTAATTGTGTTAGGCTTTGCTAATAGAGCAGAATGACAGTATGAAAAATCGAGCAACTGCTTTAGAGGCAACAAAGCCAATGTTTTTTTCTTCCTACACTATGAGTGCTGAATGATCATTTAGACATTTAGTTGCTCAATGTGACAAGTCTACCATTTGTTAGCTTGACATATTATAATTTATAAAGCAGTATTCTAATTTTACTTTTAGTTTATTCTTCTCATTTTATACAATATTCATGATAGCAATTTGAATGGGGATATTCATAGCTATTGTGAGTGGTTCTGATTCAAATAAAACTATATTTTGTATGAAGTATTACCATTGTTTTATGATGTATTAATTTTAATGTTTAAATAGCTTTTTCATATGTTAATATAACATAAACCAAGAGGTGATGAGAAATCCTTATTATAGTGGTACTCATTCACATTGCTATAGTTAATGTCTCATCATTTCCATTACATAAAGACTTATTTTTAGTGTGGCTTGGATAAAGAAATTGTCAGGTAGTACAGAGCCAAAAGTCTGCTGTTTTAGAAAAGTAACTACATACAGATTCACTGAACTTAGTATCTGATTCTATCTCCTAAGTAGGTAATATTCTTAAGAAATTTTAAGCACAGTAGTATATTTTTTATGTTATTCCACAATGCCTTTTGAAATCTTTTTATGGAAGCTCAGAGAAGACAAAAAATTAGAAAATGTAGCTTTAGAAGTCTACATTTTAAAACTGGTAAGATGTATCTTCCTTCTCATTTTATTTAATTTCCATCTTTAAGGCCATCTTTGTATCCTCAAGTTGCCCCAGTTTGGTATTTGAACATCCATTCATTTAAAATTATGAGCCAGCTCACATTTTATATTGCTTTCTCTAAGAGTCCAACAAAGTTTTAGATTAAATGAATGAATTGGAAAAAGAGTTTCAGTAGCTTTTCTGGTTAAATTATAGTAGAGTGAAAGTTCTACATTTATTTCTTGTAACTGCTAATTTTTGCAGTGTCTAACATATTTAGTTAATAATTTATTCTAAACTTTTATTATACATAGTGTTCAAAGGAAGTTAAAACTTTGCCCTTGTTAGGTTTCTTTGTAATTTTTTGCTTAAAACACAACTGTTTTCCAAAATAAAATGTGGTTGGGTAAATAATATATAGTATAAAATCTTTCCTAACTTGGGTTTAAATTTCAAACCATGGAATTATATAAATGCTACATATTTGCAGCTTAATTATGTAGTAAAATATTAAGGGACTGTAATTCAAATACCATATGATATGGCTCAGTTAATTTATGAGGCTCTATAATGTTGGCTATTGGTTGGTAATTTCATGACTTTGGACGTAGAAGTTTTGTTCCCCACATAAGATATGTTCTATATTTGTACATTTCTGAGTTAAAGGGCAAATAGAAACTTTTGTTATGTATGAGTCATCTCTGACAATAATATATACTTTGTTACATTCAGTGTGTTTGTGTTTATCAAATTTTATATATATATATACACATTTATATATATACACACATACTGTTTAAAAAGGGTAAGGGTTAATACACTGTTTTGTAAATGCATTCTACTATGTCATGTAAGTTTAAGCAATTATAGAATATTTAAGTTGAAATCTAAGCATAATAATTTTCATAAATATATAAGTCTTATTCCCAATGACATCAGGTTACGTCAGACTGTTTTTTTTCCTAATCTTAACTTTTGAAGGACAATAAGCAAGATATTATAAGACAAAAAAAAATACCAAAAAAAAAAACAAAACCCATAGTTCTGAGTTTGACCTGTTATACATTGGTTCTAGACTGTAGCAGAGTGTGTTTCATGACCATAAAAATAGAAGTAACTTTATAATATTTTTAAGCATACTCCTGCACCATTCTCATTTAGGGACTGAGTACTCATTATCTCCTAAATTGGACCATTCTACCTTTGGACATTCTTGACTGTAAAGGAGTGAGACATACATTTAATATGTATGTCTTTAAAAAGAAGCAAAAGAAAGATACTTGAGTCAGAATTATATTTCATTCCATAAATTAATAAACTATAAACATAACCTATATAGTTACATTTTTAAAGGAAATCAACAATATAAACATAGCTTATAACTTTTGGTGAATATTATTTGTGAAGTAAAGTTCTTTCTATTTTATAACTGAAGCCGCCAGGTGAAAACACATGGGGCCATTAAATTAAAAAAAGAAAATTGCTAGTCTGAAACCAATAAATGTACTTTTTGATTTTTGAACCATAATCTTGATCTGGTCCTCAAGTGTACTTCATCATCACATTTATCATTATTATCAATTTCGAGAAGTTTTTATTACTTGATTTCCTTCCCATTTTCACTTGATTTCCTTGATTTCCTTTCCCATGGTGGCTACTCTACAACCAAAGGCTCAATGAATGTTTTCTTCATTTCTCATCTCTTTAGGAAATTACAATGAAATAAAAACATTTACTAAATGATTATTATGCTCTGGAACTGGTTCTAAAATTTTGCATGTGTTACCTCATTTAATCCTTACAACGATTCAGTAAAGTAGGTGTCTTTAACTTTTCCCATTTTTCAGAGGAGCAAACCGAGGCTTGGAGAGCAATAGTGACTTGCCCATGATCATGCAGGTAGTTATTAATAATGAGAAGCCAGAAGTACATCTGGAGCAGATTCTTTTAATCACTGTAATGGACATACTATCCAAACAGACAAGGAAGATATAGAAAGAGGAAACTATAAATATATAAGAAAAACTTTAAGAAATAAACATTTTAGTTTACCTAAAATGTTAAAAGTGTGTTTGTAGACATAGAGTCTTGGAATCATTTCTTCAGAAACGGAGATAGAATTAAACACCAAAGCTTTGTGCTTTATATAACATGCCCAAGATTTGGGAATGTACAAAAGAGATTACTGGGTGTTCTTTCAGAGAAGGCCTAGGCATTGTCTAATGGAACGTCTGGGATTATTTGATTGTAAAGGACTGTGCACATTTGATTAACTTTTTATTGACTAAGCTATTTTACAACTCAGTGGGGGTAGAAGTTAGCCTGTAGAAAACTAATAGCAATGCAGATGATTTTTGTCCACAGCAAGGCAAACAAATTTTGTCCAGTAGAGAAACAAATGATTTTCACCCCATAAAATATAACCCCCAATACTACATTTTATTGTCTAACATTAAAGTATAATACTTTAAAAAATTTTATATTAACCAGTTTTGCATCCATCAGCAAACTCATTTCAGTATTCTTGACTGCCAATATATATCCTTGCTTTTCAAATTCTTTTTTTGAACCAATCTTAACATCTTTACTGGATGCCTCATTAATTAATAGGTAGAATAAAATCTTTGGCACGTGTTCTTTTTTTTACATGTGAGTTATGCTTACAACTTTTTGAAAATTATACTTTGCTAAGCATCATGGCGTTAAAACAAAAAGAAAGAAAAAATGCAGAAAGCTAGGTGACTAAATTTTATCGAGTACCTGCTATGAATCCAGGATTGGCTAAGCCCTTTTCATACATTAGCTATTTTAATCCTCAGCACAACTCTATATAATACCTATTAATTTCCTCACTTAAAAATGATGACACAAAAACTGAGAACGATTAAATAATAGCTCCAATCTCCTGTGCTCCACATAGTGAGGCAACCAGGGTTTGAATCTAGGTCTGTCTGACTCTACAACTCTTATTTCTTTTCTAGGAGCAGGACACCATGATAAAAGACAAAATAAGAACCTGAAATCACTGATTAGTAAATGATGACTATCCAGCCTGGGGTAAAGTTGCTCTTTTACAGTGAAAAGTAGGTAACTAACAAGATAGCTGATATGTTCATTGACAATGGCCACCAATAATGATGCTACTGCTCTTGTAGAGGAAACTCTTCAAAGTAACTGCATTTTCTGGAGACCAGACTCCATTGTATCATCATTGTTTTTATTATTCCTCCATTTTCATAAAGAGTGTCTTCTTTGACTTAGAGATTTTTCTGGCCAAGTTTATTTAGGATTAACTCTTGTAAAATCTACCTAAAAATCTGAAACAGTAGCCTCTTTTAGGCAAAAGTACCTGAAATTTAAAAAAAAATGGAATTTTATTATGAAATAAATCATGATAGTTGTATAGCACAGTAGAAAGAGTGTGGGCTTATCTGTGACAGATCTGCATTGAAATTCTAGTTTGACACCTACAACCTGTGTGAATATGTACATGTTATTTAAAACTTTGAATCTTAATCACTCTATTTGAAAAGTTGAAATGAGAAGCTCTATTTAGATTTGAGATAAACTGGGTATCAAAGCACCCAGTAGTATGACAAATATACAGAAGTCATTTAATAAATGGCAGTGTGAAGTAACATCTGGCCTTCAGTAAAGGTATCATTGTATGATTTTTTTCCTTTTCCTTTTTGTAAAATTTCAAGAGTTTAGCAAAAATGTCTTTGAACAAAGAGATATATAATTATCCTTATTCATGTATTAGTAATACATTTTTGTTTTCTTTGGGAAACAACACTTAACCCAAATTTTTAGTTTCTGTATATGGAAATATAAGCCTATATAATTCTAAAAAGAGACATTTGTATTTATTTAAAATTACAAATCATACCATATGCTTCTTAGTTCTCAAATATTTTCTGAATTTTAGCAATTTTTTTTCTGCCAAGCTGATTTAACTGGTAGTATCTAATGCTAACTGAATTTGCTTCATATTGTAAGTATTTTAGTTCGGAGAAAGAGAAATTCTACTGAGAATTTATAATCACTTTTCTGCAAATATTAGTTATGTTTATAAAATGATATTTTCAGTAGGTAATAGGTATATACAGGTGAGTCTTATGTGAGTATTTCATTTAGTTATTTTCATTTTTAAAATGATTACATGACCAAATAGTATTCCATTGTATATATATGCCACATTTTCTTTATCTATTCATCCATAATGGACACTTAGGTTGATTCCATATCTTGCTATTGTGGATAGTGCTTCAATAAACACAAGGGTGCATGTATCTCTTTGATATACTGATTTCCTTTCCTTTGGCTAAATACACAGTAGTGGGATTTCTGGATTGTACAGTAATTCTATTTTTAGTAGTTTTTTGAGAAATCTCCATAATGTTTTCTGTAGTGGCTGTACTAATTTAGATAGAAGAAATAAGTTCTAATGTTTGATAGCAGAGTAGGGTGATTATAGTTAACGATGATGAATTGTATATTTCCAAATAGCTAGAAGAGAGGACTTAAAATGTTCCCAACACATAGGAATGATAAATAATCAAGGTGATGAATACTATAAATGGCCTGACTTAATCATTGCACATTCTATGCACATAACAAAGTATCATATATGCTTTATAAGTATGTACAAATGTTATGTATCAATTAAAAAAAGAAAAAAAAAGATTTTTTTTCTAGCTTAATTTGAGCTTTCCAAATGTTTTACTATATAATGTCTTTCTAAAAAACAGAAAATTCTTGCTATTGAGTAGTTCATTAATTCATATTTGGTACAGGGAAAGGCAAATTTCAGCATATGTAGTGATATGGTTTGAATGTTTGTCCCCTACAAAACTCATGTTGAATTTGGTTGCCTTTGTGGCTATGTTGGGAGGTGGGAACTTTGGGAGATGATTGGGCCATGAGGGCTTTGCCCTTATGGATGAAATTCATGCTGTAATAAAGGGCGAGTTTGGCCCCTTTTTGCTTGTTTGCCCTCCTGCCCACTGTAGCAAGAAGGCCCCTGCCAGATGCTAGCACCTTTATCTTGGATTTCCCAGCCTCCAGAACTGTGAAAAAACATATTGCTGTTCACTATAAATTACCCAGTCTCAGGTAGTCTGTTAAAGCAGCACAAAGGCCTAAGACTTGCAGATTGTACCTCTGGAGTGGAAGGAAGTAGGGAAATGCATTTCACAAGACACAACACGATAAAGCTGCAATTTGTTTTTGTTTTTTTTTTTTTTTTTGAGACAGAGTCTCACTCTTGCCTAGGCTAGAGTGCCGTGGCGTCAGCCTAGCTCACAGCAACCTCAAACTCCTGGGCTCAAGCAATCCTCCTGCCTCAGCCTCCCAAGTAGCTGGGACTACACATGCGCCACCATGCTCGGCTAATTTTTTCTATATATTTTTGGTTGTCCATATAATTTCTTTCTATTTTTAGTAGAGACGGGGTCTCACTCTTGCTCAGGCTGGTCTCGAACTTCTGAGCTCAAATGATCCACCTGCCTTGGCCTCCCAGAGTGCTAGGATTACAGGCGTGAGCCACCGCGCCTGAACGATTTGTTAATTTTAGCATTCGGCAAACATGCAAAGAGAATGTCACAGTAAGTTTTGTCAGTACCAATTAAATGTTATTTCACAAGGATGTTTCTTTCAATGCCAAAAATAAGAATAAATTCAGTTAAACTATGTGTCAAGTCATTTATTTGGCAGGTTATTAGTATCATTGGTTAACTTTTTCATGGTATAGTATAAATAACAATGTTTTTGTTGTGTTGGTTTTCAATATAATGTAAACCCTAGTCCTCTAGACCTAATAACCTGAAGGATCAGTAAAGAGATAGACATAATAGCAAAATTAATCTTTTCTGAGCCCCGACTGGCTAAACCACTGAGACTTCAGGCCTTCCAAGTCTCTTTTTCCAATAGCAAATTTCCAGGGGATTCAAAACCTTCTTGGTAGATGTTAAAATTATCTTTACACTGCTCCTTGCCTTGTAGTCTGGTTACTCCAATCTGCAATTCCTGTTGTCCCTCTGTCACTTACACTGTGGTGTCTGGCCTTAATGTTACCCTGAGGCTTGACCTTGTTGTCACTGTCCAGTTACTCACTCTGAGTTCATAGTTTCTCCCACAACTCCCTTTTCCTGCCCTTCTCTTCCTCTTTCTCCTTCTTTTCCTTTCTCTTCCTCTCTCCCATTATCCTTTTCCATCTCCTTACTCTCCCTCTCCCTCTTCCTTCTGTTTCCTCCTCCCCTTCATCCTCCTTCCTTTTTTACTCTTGCCCTGCCCCTTCTTCTTCCCCTCCTGCCTTCGCCTGCTCCTCTGTCTTCCTCCTCTTCCTTTCTTCTCTCCCTCATTGCTCCCTCTTTACCCATCCTGTTCCCCCCTTCTTTTGTCTCCTTCTACCCTTCCTTTACCCATCCTGTTCCCCCCTTCTTTTGTCTCCTTCTACCCTTCCTCCTAGTCCTCTTAATTTTTCTCCTCTTTTTCATTCCTCTTTTTGAAAATTGGTCTTCTGTAAGAGGAGACAGAATACAAATAGGAAGTCATGGAAACTGTAAACCTACTGAGAAAGAAAATAATTTCATATTTTTGAAGTATAAGTATGGTAGCCTAAGTGTTTATAACACAGTTGCCTTCTGTAGGGGCCCAGTAGACAAAACTGACACACTCACATAACCTGCAGAACTTTCTCATGAGAGCAGCTGGATAAGAAGGAAAAATGAACATACGTAGACTAACTTAGATCAGAACCTGCACAAGGGTTTATTCCCATGGGCTCAAGAGTTTAAATCTCAAAACTAGGAACAAGTCAGGTCTAAGTTTGGTCTTGTTTGAAGTGATGATGAGGATAATGTTGAAGTTGATGGTGGCATTTGAACCCCCTCCCCAGATGCTGACTATGTTAATGGCAAGGCCAGGCCCCAAGGTTCCACTAGTCTTTATGTTGATAATCTTTAGACTTTCTGGTTGTCTGAAGCACATTAATTTTATATCTTCAGAAAGGACTCATGAGAACAGTATTCTATAAATTCTTTCATAATATAACACATTGTCTAAGGTTTTTATGCTTAAGTTGGCCTAGGTATAAAATTTATTTATAAGTCCTATTTTATTTTATTTTTTTCAGTATTTAAATCATGTTATTCCATTGACTTCTAGCCTGAAGTGTTGCTTTTGTAAAGTATAAAAACTGATTTCCTTTCCCTTTAAGGGACTTGTTTTTTTTTTCTTTTTTTTTTTTTGGCCAGGAAAAGAAAAGATTTTATGTTCAATGGTTTTGCAAGAATATGTCTTGGCGTTGGCCATTGTAGGTCTATTTTCTCAGTTAAGTAGGTTCAGGTCTTTCATTTCTGTAACTTTTTCTTGGGCTATAGTTTTTAGCATTTATTGTGTTCTATTGTTGTGGGCTTTCAGCTTGGGGACATGTGTTATATGTACGTTGAATATCTTTTATCATTGTATCTCAAATCCTTACCATTCTTTTTTTCTTTCTTTCTTTTTTTTGCTTTAATTCTTTTTCTCCTTTCCATTTTTATTATTTTTCCAAAAGCTTCATTTATTGTGCTGATTTGCTTTCTGTTTTAGTTTCTTTAATCTCTCATGTAATATTTATTTCTAATTATTGCCTAAATGCTGAATGTTGTCATCTCTCTTTTTATATTTTTCTTTTCCTCAAACATCTCATTTTCAAGTTTTTCTAAATTATAATTTTATGTTCTTTTATAGTTTCTACATTTCTTATTTTCTTTATTCTCATTTTGAAATATTATATGGCAGTTTTGATTTCTTTTATAGGCATGACTTACCGGCCAACTTTCATTTTCTATAGGGTCATAATAATTATTTTATAATTTAAAAATTGAAATTGGTATTCTAAACAATCCTTTTATTTTGTTCATTTTTTAAATAATATGAGTTTTCGTGTACTTTTGGAAAAGATAGTTGGGTCATGATTTCTTTTCCAGCTTTATGGCTCTAGAGCTCCCTTTCAGAGTAATGAGAATACATGGCCTTTTACATTCTGTGAGTTTCTTATTGTTTCATTTTGTTTAATACTGAGGTTGAGTATCTTCTTATAGACCTTTTTTCCTCTTCTGTAATGCCCTACTTATACATCAAAATTTGTAGTGTTAATTATTTTCTAGTTATATTATAAACATTGATAAAATGTGGTTTTTCTTTGTTATTTGTAATGGTCCATAAGTGTTTTTGAAGGATGTGTAAAATCCACACATTCCTACATAAATGTGATCTACCAAAATTTATATTATCGTCAAAGATTACTTGATCTTTTGAACATTTAAGCTAAATTTGTAGCAGCATTCAAAATAATTTTGTGTTTGAACTACAACATAATAGATATCCAACATCTGTAGTTTTATTTCATGAATTGGTTACAAAAATTCAAATTATTTTTGGTTGTAACATATTTTATTGGAAGCATTTAGTAACATACAAACAGGAACATTAAATTGAAGCTACTCTAATATTGAATACAATATATTAACAACTATTGCTTACTTTTTAAATTGAGCATAATAAAACTTGATTTGAAAATGAGTGAACTTAATTTAAAAGAACAGTGTTTGGATCTAAATAAAAAGTCATGCTTTACAGGGAGGTGTGAAAATACACCTCCTGTAGCTTCTTTGTAAATCTGTAATCTTCAGTGTGGTCTTCTTAAAATAACTTCTAGTTGGAACAAGATGCTGATATTTCTTCAGTAAATTTGTGTGTTCTTGTTTTCATATAGTTAGTGATATCCTTAGAACCCCATAGTGAATGACATATAATCTCAAACATTTTGTTGACATTACATGTCCATCACCAACCTGATAGTTTGGTACACTTTTTTGGCCAAAACATGGGACATGGCAATACTGGTTGGTAAACAAATGGCTTGCCAAAGCACCCAACATCAAATATTTCTCTCAGCAGCTCTAGAGGTTGAGAAGGGGACTTTTGCTACTCCTCTCAAAGCACACTTAGCAGTAAGTTCCTTGCATGTTGTCCTGGAATGTTCGCTGCTAGTTATATTTTATCTGGAAAAAATCAGTCAAAGCTAGTCAAACTCAATTCATTTTAAGTGTATCTCAGGCACCACTGCACAGAACATGAGAGACTCTGGAAGTACAAGAGATATCACATTTTAATTTAATGCAATTATTGAAAATAATTCATTGAAAAAAATAAAGTAAGAAAACAGACAAGATACTTCCTAAACCTGAAAAAACACAAAGATGGCAGGTGTAAGCTGGGAAGTTTACTCCAGAACAAAATGGCAAGTGTGATCATCCTAATCTCATATCTAGTTCCTATACAGTCTTCCCTCATTACCTGAGGGGGAAAATGGTTCCAGGTGCCAGGCCACCGAGCTGGGATATGAAAATCCACAGATGCTCAAGTCCCTCATATAACATGATGTAATATTTGCATATAACCTATAAATACCCTCCCATACACTTTAAATTGCCTCTAGATTATTTATAATACCTAATGCAATGTATATGCTATGTAAATAGTTGTTATACTGTATGGGTTTTTAAATTTGTGCTATTTTTTATTGTTGTATTATTTTTTATTGTTTTTTTCACAAATATATTTATTTATTTTATTATTATTATTTTTTAAGAAACAAGGTCTTGCTATGTTGCCCAAGGTGGAGTACAGTGGCTAATCACAGGCACAATCATAGCTCACTGCAGCCTTGAACTCCCAGGCCCAAGCGATCCTCCGGAGTAGCTGGAACTACAGGTGTGTACCACCACCCTAGCCTGAATATTTTTGATCTGTGGTTGGTTGACTATGTGGAAGTGGAACTTATGGATGAGGAACTGCAAATACAAAAGGCCCACTGTATATATAGGGCTCTATTTCTGGGCTTCCTATTCTCTTCTGGATTATTGGATAACCCCTGTGTCAATAGCCCAAGCAGAAGTTGCCACTGTCTATTCTGTACAGGAGCCCAGGCACCCTGAGCTTGTCCTGACTCCTATTATGTATCTGGTTTAGACATCTGTCTATCTTGGTTTTGAGCCCGGGTGAATATTTGTTTGTTGCTTTTTATATTTTATCAATCATTACTATGTAATTGGGGCATATCATGCATGTCAAATTACATTTATTTGCCATCTTGACTAGAACTCTGAAAGATGTTTTTCAGAGGAAACCGTTATTTTTTTCCCCACACTGTCATGTCATAAATGCCAAATTATAAAGCATCTCTTTGAATGTTAATATAATTTCATCAAACAAAATTACCAAATCATTATAACGAATAAGACTTCTTTAGAGATTCTAATATCACTACAACTAAACAAAATTAAAAAAAATTTGATTTGAAGGAATTATACTAAAGTAGGAATAAATTTGACTTTGACCATTTCCATTTGAATATTTAATTTTCATTGTGAATTTTTTTTTAAATAGTAATAATTCTGAACTATTTAGCAAATCTAAACTGTCAAATTTCTTACCAGAATATAACTGGAGATTTAATTTTTCCTCTTGCTTCATACCAAGCATGCATTCCTTCTACAATCAGATTAAACATATTGTTATATATTAAACATATTGTTATATATAATATATATGATTTTGGTTTTTTTAGAAAGTGAGCCTTGCTCTGTTTCCCAGACTGCAGTGTAGTGGTATGATCATAACTCACTGCAGCCTCCAACTCCTGGGCTCAAGTGATCCTCCTGCCTCAGCCTCCCAAAGTGCTGGAATTATAGGCATGAGCCACCATATTTGGCCATTAAATATAAAAATATTCTGCAGAATAATGAACATAGAATTATGTGAGCAAAATGACAATTGGAAATCTAATTGTTAGCAAGTTGTGTTTTATTCTTTGCTTTAGTTTTTTGAATAACTCTGTTATGGAATACTTCAGAGTAGAGTGATTATGACTGCATATAATTTATATTACATAATACAAAGAGGAACATATTAGGTAGTTTTTCAAATATTAAAATCTACATTTATGTTTTTCTATTAATAATAGAAACATTGAATTGCAAATAATCATTCAATTTATGAGATTTTGAAAAGACTGTTTCTTTAATATATCTTTGATATATTAAAACAAGGTATAGGTTTTGAAAGACTTGGAAGTATATCATTTAGTTGCAAAAAATCATCTCGGTTGCTCATTTTGTATAATTAATAAAAAGATTAATTATTATGATTGACAATAGAATTTGGCCATGAGATAAAAGCATTCTCACTGAGAAAACAGTGTGAGTAATGTCATGGGTTAGGAATACTCAGGTTAACAGCAGTTATTTTAGCTTGAAATAGTGTTCTGGATATGATGAGCATTTGGAAGATTGGAAATGGAGATAGGAGACCAATTATGGAAGGCTTTGAATGTTAGACAAAGGGCTTTATCCTCTGGGCCAGGGGGAGAAGGAGAAGATTTTTATTTAAGGGGATATCATGATCAGATTTGTGCTTCAATGAGATAAATATGCTGGAAACACAGCTGGGAGAAGATTTAGAAAGCTGGTGTTCTAAGAGAGGTAATGAGAGTGGTGTCTGTGGAAATAAAGAAGAGGGAATAGATAAAAAAAAAATATTGTGGAGTTAAAATGAGAAATTGAATGAGAGGCCTCATAAAGAGAATGTTAAAAAAAAAGGAGAAAAGATTGTTTTTGAGCCTGGATGATGGAAAGGTGATGGTATCAACAAGATAAATCAGTAGCGTACAAATAAGTATAGTTAAAGAATGAAAATCATGGGTTTAGTGTTGAACATATTTAATTTGTGGTATTGACAGGGCATATAGGTTATTGCAATTAGGCTGTTAGAATTGTGGCTGCATATTTGTTTCTTCATATAAACATTTGCAAAAGCAATCCAAAGCTGCTCTTGAAAACCAAAAGAAAATTACATTAGCATCACTGTTGGGAAAACTAATCAAAATGTAATTTACAAAATATATATTTTGCAATGCCCTTTGCATTCTTCTTTAAATTCTAATATAAAGGATTCACTTTATATTCAGTAAGTATTTGGGCAAGCTTGGTAGTCTAGTTAAGATTCAATACACGTTTCACCAAAGCCAAGTTCATTATCAGGCCTGGAGACCATTTAAATCCAGGACCTATCACAATGCCTGGAATTTGGTAGGTCCTCATGGATGAGAATGAAAGGATGATTGGATCAACGAGTGAACACATTTTTGGTCTTTTGAACTTTTGGAAGTCATTGATGTTCCCTCTTTTGGTACAGTGTTGGAGGAGAATCTGCTGGGAGTACATGATGAAAGTTTAAAAAAGTTACATTGCTTAAATACAACTAGAAATAGCTTAGTTGGGCTGATTAAAGCATTGGAAGCTTTTATGGGTAATCTGAAGATTTCTGAAGCTGCAAATTTCTTTTCATTTCTTCATTTACACAACTATAGGAAACATAGGGGAGTGGTATGTGAACATTATATATTCCCCAGTAAAATACGAAGCCAAAATTATTATTGCTAGCATTAGGCATTTCCTTAAAATAATTGTCCATGTCACCAATGTCTATCCACATAGGGTAAGTGTTTAGTTGCCAATGACAACTGGAAAAAAAAGTCATTGTGTTTCTTAAGATTATGGGATTTAGGTACATTTCTGGTTGGTTGCAAGCTGATATCAGAAGAGACCATGGGACAATCTTTTGTATTCTTTGGATTTTTAGCCCATCTTGCTTTTTAGTCATTGGAGTCCATTTTTAATGCTTACAGTATGACATCACAAAGCTGATGATAACTATTTCAAATCTCATGACCTCCTATGAAGCTTTGCAAGCCAAAAGCAAGAAACGGTGGCATTTTATGAGGTTTCATAGTCTACCAAGTACTTTCTGATATTGTGAGAGTGTTTTGAATTAAATTGTGTCCCCCGAAAAGGATATAGTTGAAATCCTAACCCCCAGTACTTCAGAATGTGAACTTATTTGGAAATAGGGTCTTTGCAGATGTACTTAGTGAAGAGGAGATCAGATTGGAGTAGGGAGGGCCCCTAATCCAATATGACTGGTGTCCTTGAAAGAAGATGGCCAGTGAAAAGGGAGACATGAAAGGAGAACACTAAGTGATGATGAAGGCAGGGATTAGAAATACGCAGCTATACGCCAAGGAATGCCAAAGATTGCCAAAGATTGCCAGCAATTCAGCAGAAGCTAGAAAAAGGCAAGAAAAGATTACCCTATAGGTTTCAGAGACAGCATGATCCTGCTGATACTTGATCTCAGACTTCCAGCCTCCAGAACTGTGAGACAATACCTTTCTGTCACCTTAAGCAACCTAGTTTTGTGCTGCTTTTTATGGCAGTCTTAGGAAATTAGAAAGTAAAATACAACATAACTGTAAACGCCATTATTTACAGTTCCTAGCTGTTTCTGTTAACGTCTCTTTTCATGAAAGTGACAGTTGGATAGGGGTGGCCACAAACTTGTACTTTCAGAACTTCCTATATTTTGGAAAACTATGACTCAAATAACAGGTTAGCATTCTAACGATGTCCCTTGACATTTATTTCAAGATATTCTTGTCAGCTCCATCTTCTATTTGTTTTTACAAGAGGCAACTACTGTTAAGAAACTATATACCAAGTTATGATTTCTATGAATCATTTAGTGCCATTGGAAACTAGGCCCAAGGAGATGGCACATCAAATTCACTTTAGGTTTAAGCAGTTCAGTGACAGTTTTTCAAAGGAATGACTGGTATGGTTTTCTGGGATAATGAGAACCCATCATATATTATGAAAACTGACATATTTATTACTCTTTCTTACTCATTAGTTATTATGTAAAGCCTTTTGACATGAAAAATCTGGTCATTAATTTTTCCCTTGCTTGAATTTTGAGATATATTAATTAATTTTATTTCCTTGGGCTATGGAAATTCAAGTGATTATTTTGGGAGAATATTTTTTGATGAGATATTTTTATAGGATATCACAGTTTCCATTAAAATTTTTCTTTATATTTAATTTTCTAAAAATATATAAATATGAACTTTAATTTTATAGATTTCCTTTTGGAGAAAGTAAATTAAAGACTCATAAAAAAGATCAACAATGAGTTAGTCATTAATAAATGTAGTTTATCCTTTTAACATCTTTTTACACCTATTCCAGATTGTTTTATGTAGAAAATTTCTATTTGCCTGTGACTCTGTTTTCCTATCTACTGCTTGCTTTAGAGGAAAAATACCTGTGTCTATTTTCTCAACTAAACTGGAAATTTCTTTTGTCCAAGTTACACTGAAAACATGCTCTTGTCTACAATTATTCTTAGCTAGATATTTAATACTATTACAGAGATGACATGTATTGGGCTAGATTTTGAAATTCCTCTATCTTTGTAGAAGGAGAAGTTTAAAGAATATGGAATCACATAAAGTTGTAGAAACTATGACATCATATACTGTTAAGACCACTGATCATTCCTGTTTACTTAAATAAGGAAAATGCATTGAATAATGGTTGCTTTCCATATTGTGTATGTGTGCATGTATGTATGTGTGAATAACCGATACATAAAGCTTCTCACTCACGCAAAAGTATTAAATGAAATATCCTTTATTTTAGAAAGGAAAGTACCAATGATTTTGATACATTTTGAAGGTCAGTAATGTTCAGCATAGAGCAATATGTGGAGAACAATAGCTCCTTAGAGAGTGGAAAACATGGTACTCTCATTATCCATAATCTCAGCTGGTCACCATAGTAACAGCATTTTATTTTCCAAGATGTAAGCCTTTATAGTTCTGTAGAATTCACTTCCTAGGCCACCAGACACATCAGCGGCATCTAGTGGCTGAGACCTCAGCTGAGATTTTTGCGCTTTACCGCCTGCTACATTATGTTGAAAAATTGATGTCATGCACATGTGGCTAACTATGCCTATATTTCTCACCCATCATGATGGGTGACTGTAATTTTTCAGAGAACTATTTTTAGGATGTAGTTCAAAACAAGGGTGAGAATGTAAGCACAAAAAGTTATTTTATTAGTACTCCCATTAGAGAGAATTTTGCAGGGGAATTGGGGAGTGATAGAGGCATTGTGTGTTCTCCAAATATGGAAGGAAGTCAGAAAGGTGTAGTTTCCGGAGATGATGAAATGGTCACTCAAAGAATGTGTAGAACTATTTTCTGGAATGCCTAGGGGAATCACTTGTTAAAGATTAGAAAATATCACCAGTGAATTCTGAGAATAATTAAATCATGTTTACCCTTTCTCACTTTGTGATTCATGTATCTGCCCTTTACTATGCAATTTTTAGAAACTTACGTGGTAGTGATTATTATATATTTCAGATACTTATCAGAGTCTAACATAACTTGATCATGAATGAGCTATTCAGAGATTCTATTTCACCCCCAGGGATGTAGTGTGAGGCTTTGGAAAAGACATGGACCCTAGATTGAGACCTAGGTGTAGTCCAGCTTCCACCATTTCACGGGTGTGTATTCTTGAGCAAAATCTACAGCGGGATTTCTCAATTCTGGGTACATATTATGGAAAAAAGTCAATACCAAGATTCTGCCCTGGACTAATTGAATCAGAGTTAAAGGGAGTAGAACCTGAGCATAACTTGAAAAAAAATAATCTGAGTAGCCACACATCAGAATTTCCTGAAGAGCTTTATAATAATTACAGTGCCTGGTCTAACTGTACACCTCTCTCCTCATAGTATGGACTACTCATCATTGGCATCATTTGGGTGAGTGTTAGAAATTTATACACATTTAAGTTTGAGAAGAAAGAAAAACTCATAGAGATTCTAATTCAGGAAGTCTGGGTGAAACTGGTAATGTATATTTTGAAAATTTAGGTGTTTCTGTGTGTGCTAAGCTTCCTGTTATATTAATAACTAATGCTGTCATCTAAAATTATCCAGAGGATTAAATGCAGACACTTAGGTAAAGTACTTTGTGAGCTGCAGCGTACTATATAAACGTTGTTTTATATTTATTCATTAAGTCAACCAACATTTATTGAGTGCCTATTATGTCCCAAGTGCTGTAACAGGGATACATGAAGGAGCTGATGTGGGTGACACCCAGGGCAAAAACCAGTCTTGGAAATAGGTACTTCTTAGTTTATAAATGCTTTTCTAAAATTTTTCATTTGCTTATATTATACATATTAGAGAAATTTTAACATAAAAGAACTTCAAAGAAATGATTTTGTTAATTCATAAAGTATGAGTTAAATGTATATCAGGTATCCAAATCTGTATTTCTCTTAGTGGAATTTTTTGTTAAAGGATGTAACACATTATCTGCCTTTAATAAATGTATATATTAGATAGGTAAAGTATATTAATAAAGTAATCAAAGAATAATACCAGAATAAAATTATATAGATAAACTATACATTTTTTAATAACGTAAATATTTGAGGAAAAATATTATTGGATCAGCTTTTTTTTGCAGGCAGAGTTTCATGTGGAGAATTGTGTGCAGGAAGTTTATTGGGAAGAACTCTTGGAACAATACCTGTGAGGTAATGAGAAGAGCAGAACTGAGTAGAGAGAGAGATCAAAAGCAGTTGCATTTGTACCAGATAATTCATCTCACTCTACGGGGAACGCTGAAGCAGCAATGATTGCTCAAAGATGTCTCCAACTGAGACCAGGAGGCCAGGCCTTTGGACCCCTGCATCCATGAGGCATTGGATGGGGACTTTCTCTAGGAAGAGGTGTAAACTTAGCTGAAGCAACTCCCTTTGGCTGAGTGTAATTTTCAGGGAAGAAACCAACTGAGGTTCCAGCAGCTAAGGAGTTGAGTTCCTCATTTCTGAAAGGTGGAATCTGAACAGTAAATCAT
The DNA here is from genome assembly GCA_028533085.1 of Varecia variegata. Classification (NCBI taxonomy): domain Eukaryota; kingdom Metazoa; phylum Chordata; class Mammalia; order Primates; family Lemuridae; genus Varecia; species Varecia variegata. Next base: position 68,329,754 of record CM052438.1, on the reverse strand, counting down.
ACTTAATACAAAAGCACTCATCTGTTTATACATATCCAGTGGTTCCCCTTAACTTAATTTGCAGGGCATCTCTTAACCAAACCCTTTCTATATTTCAAGACTTAACTTTTGCCACCCTGAATAAGATCTTTGCCCTAGCTAAACTGGCAAGCTAAGCTCTTCCTGGGACATATCTTAGATCCCCCTCTGCTATGCTTTTGTTCTCTTATTAGTACTTGCCAGACATTTTCTGGGCCGCTTCTCTAATTTTCCTGGCCTACTCGTTAGTTTAACAACTGATTTAAGTACCACCCTTCCTATGAAAACATCTAAGAAAGGGCTTCTCAAACTTGAATCTGCATGCATTAATAAATTCCAAGATTTGGACATCTGCTAAAATGCAGTTCTGATTCAGTAGGTCTGGGATAGGGTCTGAGATTCTGTACTTCTAACAGGACATGACCATGCTCGTGGTATTCACTGAAGAAATCTACCTTGTCTTGGTTTTATTAGTAGCAGTTCTATTAATATCTGTAGCATCATTTATTGCATGCAACTTATCCCTTCTTAGAGTGTTATTATTTTGTACTACTAGAATTTAATCCCCTAATTAAATTGCAGGCTATTTGCATTATAATAATTGTGTTTCATATTTTTCTACATTTCTCACATCACTTGGTATAGTGGTAGTGTGGATTAAGGACTCTGTAGGTATCTGTTGATTGATTTTGTAAGAAAGAGCTAGCATAGTTTGAGATTTTTCAACCGAGCATGAGAGTTTTCAGGGGTTTGCAGCTTTATGTCTCCTAAATGAGAACTAGTATTAGTTATGGACTTTTCTGGCAGCAGTAGAGCTGTCCTGGTTCTGCTCCCTACACACCCCAAATAGCAAAATATTCTATATGCCCATTGGGGCTTTTTCAAATACATCTTTGGCTCTCTTATTAAGCTAACAACATATTGCATCAGTCCAGGGAACAGGTGTCATATATCTACTAATGCTCAAGGATTCAGAAAATAAAAATAACCATAACTAAAGACTCACAAAAATTAGAATGTGTTTTTTCTTAATTTCCCACAATATAAACCTATTTCCCCATTACCTCTAGCTTCCAAGGAACGGTGAAATAGGACATCCAATGATACCTGTCAATGACCCTTTCCTGTTCTTGGGGGGTTGAGAAACAAGCTCATTATTTCTGAAGAGCATCAATTGAAGAACAGTTTGAAGCGTATTCCTAGGTAATACTTGACTCTAACATTTGATTGATAGCTATAACCAAATGGCTATTCCAATTTTCTTACTCTGATTAATTTCTCCTACCCATTTAAAATCCTATTTGCCATCTGTATACTCATATTATTCTGTTGCTATAATCTTGGTAAAAATGTAGACTAGAAAATGTACCTTTTCCCCCAACTGATTTTAAATAAATTAATCAGAATGTGTACTTGCATAATCTAGAAACCTTATGTATTGGGGATAAACAAGTTGAAATTTCTCATTAGATGATCGTAAGTTGTGAATTGTTGCTGAACCTGTGTTTGTTAATGATGCAGTGAGTCACAACTGACTGACTTGGGCTGTTGTCCAGGTAGATGATTTTGCTTTTGTGATCATTATAATTTTATATGTATTGGTATAAAGTTATTGGTATTCAAACTACAAAAGAATTCTAAAGATGGTTTTCAGTGTGCTTCAAATTCCTTGGGAAGCCAGGAGAGTTAATACTAAATATTGATAAGGTACAATAATTTGAAAGAACTGTAATAAGCCCTTTTAGTCAAAGACTACAGAATTGTGATGAGTATTGCTTGTTACTGGTTGACAGCATATGTGTACTCATAAATTGGTTATTTTCTTGGAAACTTGGGCAGCAAGCATAGCTGTGCATATTGATGTTATTATACAAATCAAATATGTTTAAAGAGACTGAGTTAGCAGAGGCTCAATATTAAAAGGCTATGGTTGACTCTTTCTCTTGGTCTTAATTTCTGTATCTCTTTATAATTGATTAATGTTCATTGGTAGGGTAAGTATGAATAATTTATGATTCACATAGCTGCTGGCTTATTAATTGTTTAATTTTAGAGAAAGTAACTATATATTAAAGAAATTCAAGTTGTCACTCTGAGCAGCCAAGTGAATTTATACACTTTGTTACTGCATAGTCCAGAAATAGAGTGTATCAGACATACACCCAGTGCTTAAAAAGAAGAATATTAATGAAAAGCTGAAGACATTTTTTCTAAGTAAAAAAGGAGCAACTGACTTGGCCTGACTGAGAACTATGTACTCTGTATTTCCTCCCCACCTCCACCTTACTTTATAAGTTTTCTTCTGCCTCAGTGATTCCATGCAATGTGCCAATCATAAAATGAAGTTAATTGAATGAACAATGCTTATTCTTTACAAGAAAACATAATTAAATATTGAAAACAAAGTTATAATTAACCTCAGATATATTACAGTCTCTTTGGAGTTTGAAGAAATGATTTTAATTCTGAGACATTAAAATAAAAAACCATAGAATATGTGATATATTTCCTTCTTTTAGCCACATGCATAGAAAAACATTGCTGTCTCAGAAAAATACATATTGTTCTCATCATAATTAGTAATAATTTCATTGTTCTCTACATTTATTGCTGCAAATCAAAGGGTGATACAAACTTTATTTCAGATAAATGTTGACTGTCTTCCTTTGTTTGGTAGAATATTTTCAAATAAATTTAAAGGATGATAGTTTTAATCAGCTTAGCATGAAAATAATCTACAGTGAAGTTTAAGAATATAAATTTGAAATAGTTACCTTTCTGAAACATAACTTTTAATGTTACATATTCAAGAAACAGAGTTTAACAAATGATTAATAAGATCGATTTTGCCCATCTTTAAAATATTTTGGCTCTGATAAAAGTCAGTTTCACATTAGGGAGTAAGGGGCAATGCTCTTCGTAAAGCTGAAGTGTGTTTTGAAAAGGGAGGAGAAATAGAATGACTTTAATGATTTAGCCTCCTTCTTATCTCTTTCATGCATTTAGTCTGAACCATTCCCCGGCCCTTGAGGAGCCGCTCTAGAGCCCACGGTGCTATGTTGTGGAAGGGAGCATATGCTTAATGTTGGCACTTCAGTAAATATTGCTGCTTTCATGTCTCCCTTCTTTAAAAAATTTGGAAGAAAGAAGATCAGAGAATGCTATGTAATCTTACAAAATGAAAGAAGAACAAAATAGTATGTGTATGTTCAGAAAGGGAGGGATGAATGGCATTTTAGTTATCTTGATTATGTCTTGCTTTTCCTGGTAGACTGTGAGCTTCTTAAGGACATTATGACCCTTGTTTAATTTACCTTTATTTATTTTCTTATATTATTAAAATAGGGTTGTGGGCTGACATTGGTTTGATTTTCACAATGCCATATCTAAATAATTTCCCCTTCACCTAATTTTAGACTCCTTGCTTCTTACTTTGCTTTCTTATATTACGGAATACTCTCAAATTTATGCATGCCCTGTGTTCTCCTACACATATTAATTTAAAAATTAAGGCATTCTTGCTACTCTTTTGCTTAAGGCTACACTTTGCATTCATGCAATTGATTGCTTTCTCCAGAACATGCTCTATTACTTCTCTTCTCTCTTACTTTCAGGACATTTCCCCCTCTTACGGCTACTTCTCAGCTTAATGATAAGTTCATGGTTCATCCACAGTAAAACAATTGAGTGAAAAAATATTAATAAATAAACCAACTTTACTTTCAGCACACATCCAACTTCATCTATTACTACATCTCTCTTGGTCCTGGATCAAACTTTGGAAGAAAGTCATTATTCTGTCTCCATTTCCTTTTTTTCTCATTCATTTATCAATGTACTACAAACTGATTTTAACCTCACTGGTGTTCTGGAAGATCATGCTTGACCTCTAGATTCCTAAATCCAATGGGTATGTTTTAAGTCCTGTCTTCCATGATCTTGCTGCTGAACTTGGCATTTTAGTTGTCTTTTTAATTAGACTTATTTTAAAATTATAAATGAAGCTCAAACAAATTGCTAGTACTACTCTTCTCCTTCCCTTTTAGCCAAGTGTATATTTTGTTTGTTCCTGATTTCTCTTTTTTGTCAATTGTCTCTACATAGTTTTTGTTCATTTTCTTATGGGTTTGCAGTGTATGTACAATATATTTCAAATTCTAATCTGTTGTTATTGGTATGAATTGCAAATACCCCCCTCCAAGTATGTAGGTATGGGGTTTTCTCCCAAAGCACTTGCCATAGGTTTTGTTGGTTTTAACTTTTTTTTTTTCATTTCATTCATTCTGTCTAAGATTTTATTTCTTTTACTTTCTTTGACTTTTTAAAATTTTCAAGCTTTGCACACTTAGTCATTAATTTTTGGTCTTTTTTTCTTTATGCATTTCTTTTCTAATATTGTTTTATAAGGATTATATATTTTCCTCTAAACAACATTTGGGTATTGTCCCAAAAGTTTTGTCATGTAGT
>CM052438.1:68260437-68324769 GCA_028533085.1 Varecia variegata | reverse complement strand
TTTTTTTTTTTTTTTTGAGACAGAGTCTCACTTTGTTGCCTGGGCTAGAGTGCTGTGGTGTCAGCCTAGCTCACAGCAACCTCAAACTCCTGGGCTCAAGCAATCCTACTGCCTCAGCCTCCCGAGTAGCTGGGACTACAAGCATGTGCCACCATGCCTGGCTAATTTTTTCTATATATATTTTTAGCTGTCCATATAATTTCTTTCTATTTTTAGTAGAGACAGGGTCTCGCTCTTGCTCAGGCTGGTCTCGAGCTCCTGAGCTTAAACAATCCGCCCACTTCGACCTCCCAGAATGCTAGGATTACAGGCGTGAGCCACCGCGCCCAGCCTTTTCCACTTATTATACGTCTACTGACTTAAAAGTTAATCATGCTATTGCCATTCTTTTTAGTAATTATACACAACATTTTAACATAAATGTGCATATTAACAGGTCTGTTGATGACATAATTTTTTATCTTTTTTTCTGAAATTGCATGTATTTTGTCCTCACTTTTGAATGATGGCTTGACTGGGTATTGACATTTGTATTGATATTTATTTTATCTCAGTGCATTGAATATATAAATTCTACTGATTTCTGATTTTTATTAGTGCTTTATGGCAGTCTTATTGTAATTCTTTCATAGGTAATATGTATTTTCTATATGAGTTCCTTTGAGATTTTTTTCTTTTTAGTCTTTGCTTTATAGTTTTACTGCAATGACTGCTGATGTAGATTTATTTTATTTATCTTGAAGAAAAGTTGTGCTTCTTTTAAACTATTCTTGAAATTTTCAGTTTTTATTACTTTAATATGTTTCTTGCCAATATCTCTATTCTTTTATATTAAAATTCCTGTTAAAGGTATATGAGAACTCATAATTCTATTCTCCATGCCTCTTAACTTCATGATCTTTTTTAAACATTTTTGCTTTTTTTTCTGTCTTGCTGCATTCTGGGTAATTTTCTCAGATGCGTTTTCCAATTAACTAACTTTGTCTTTAGCTGCCTCATATAGGCTACATAACCCACTGAGAAAGATTTGTTGTATTAAAATAACTTCATATTTCAGTTCTTGAAAATAGAAAAATTCTATTTCATTCCTTTTTAACATGCTTGTTGTTTTATTTGGAATCATATAATATTTCCTCTTTATATTTTAGTCACTTTTTCATTCTATACAGTTTTTATCATACTATCCCAGTTTCTGTAATTCTTGGAGTCTAACCTGCTGACTATTGTATTTGATAACTATTATTTATATTGAGTACTTCCCAGTGTATTTTGCTATCTTCCCTTGCTTATGTTCAGTGAGGCTTTGTGTATGGTTATCCTGACAATATATTTTTGTGTTATGGGTTTATTTTGTTTCTTCCATCTGTTGCAAAAGTATCAGTAGCCTGTGTGGGAGTTCCCATACCATGCCATTCACATGAATTTGAATCACAAAGTAATCTAAAGTGTAAACCTGTGATTAGAATTATTAAAAGCAAGTTTCTTGTGATATACTTGTGCCCCTGGACAATTCTCCCCCCCCACCAGATTACTCTTTCAATGAGGATGTGGTATGCTCAAAGTCTACACTTAGTATATTCTAACTCCCTATCTACTAGGGTCCTGTTTTTACTTTTCTTTTATCATGTGATCACTATATCCAATTGCCAAAATTATTATACCAAAAGTCTCCTATCCCTGAAACCCAAGACAGACAGAATAGGAAGCTAGATACTAAATGGTCTGGTTTTTATTTCACAATTTTACTTAGAAGTCTCACTCTTTACTTACATAGTATCTTGGGAAAAAAATGGTTACTGTTTGTTATTCTCTCAATGTTTCTTCATTCAAATGAACATCAGTTATTGTGATTTGTTTAAGGTTTATCATAGGATATGTGAATGCAGATGTAGAAGTCATGGTACAAAGTGCTGAAGGAATATTGATTTTAAAAGACAGTTTTAAAATTCCTTACTTGAAAAAATTCCTTGATGGTATTTTGTTTTTCAGCCACAGGGCTCTCATTACACATGAATGCAATATTCATCCATTGGTAATGTAGTATGGAATAGTGGTCCCCAAAGGTATCAAGACCTAATCCTTGAAATCTTTAAATATTATCATATTTGGGGAAATGGTCTTTGAAAATGTAATTAAATTAAGGTTCTTGAGATGATTTATCCTGGATTATTATTTCTGTCCAAAATGCAATCTCAAGTCACCTTGTAAGAGAGAGACAGAGGGAGATTTGACAGAAGAGAAGACACACTCACACGGAGGAGAAGGTGATGAGAAGATGGAGCAGAGAGAGGTTTGAAATGCTGACCTTGAAGATTGAAGTGATGCAGCTGCAAACTGAGGAATGCCTGCAGCCACCAGAAGGTGGAAAAGGCAACAAAGTGATTTTCCCCTAGAACAAAAGGAGGGGCATGGCCCTTGGCAATTCCTTTATTTCCACACAGTAATACTAACTTTGTATTTCTGGCCTTTAGACCTATGAGAGAACAAATTTCTTTTGTTTTTGAGCCACCAAATTTGTGGTAATTCGTTACAGCCACCATAAGAAACTAATGCAGATAGTTAACATGGCTGCCTTTCTTCAAAATTGGACAGTATAAAAGAGACTGAACCATCATCTAATGCTTACCCTAAGTGTCTTTAGCTGTGGCCATGTAATTCAAAGCACATGAACAATAGGATAGGCCAGGGCTGGGGAACCTTTTCATGTTGGAAGGCTGTATTAATTTAGCTGTAATCAAATAAGGTTGTATTCAAGAATTTTCAATTAGATATACTTAAAAATGTACATTATTTTGTAAAAATCTGACTACTGTGTACTTAATAATTTCAAAAAATGAAGACTATTTGTTAATTTTAAAGTTAACTAACCTTTTAATGACTTGATTGTGTATGCTTTTTGTTGGAAAGCATCTTGAATATTTGGTTGCAGCATGAAGGTTCCCAGTTTCACCTGATCCTCTGGATGGTTATCAGTCATTTGTGACCTTAAGGGCATCTTGATTTGGATTAGGTAGGAGAATGTAGATTTGCAACAATAAGTGGTTGAAAAGCAAGAAAGCATTTTTTCGGGCATGTTGCTGAAAGGATCAGTATTCTACTACATTTTTCCATATTTTAATTGCATCTTTCTTAGCATCAAACAATGACTTTAAAATGTCATCTACTGAGAGCTCAGTCAATTCCATCTGTAGTTCTTTAAGTGCCTTGGTGATATCAAGTAGGTGAGGTTGAAATGCTAATTTGATTAGCATTTGATTAACATGATTCTCAAAGTTACTGAACCTTTCATTGTATTCTCCAATTAATAGGACTACAATAGCTGCATATTCTTCAAATGATTCACATATATCATCCTGCTCATCAATGACCTTTGCTAACTGGGGAAAATGTTCATCAAAAATTTCCTTTTGAAGGAGAAGTGTTTTAAAAAAAGATAGCTTTTTTTGAAATGCTTGGATTTTTGCCACATATTATATATAGACTTAGTTTTACTTTGCAAAGAAATATTCAAGTCATTTTGATTTGACATGACATCACACAGAAATGATGCATTCCTATAGAAATATTCTTTCAATAATTCACATTGCTGATTCTGTTCTTCACGAAATTTAACTATCTATTCTTGCAGAGATAAAATTTTGGCTAACACTTGTCCCTGCAATAGCCAATGCACTTTAGAATGATACAGCAAATCTATACTGAATACCTCATCTTTCAACTTTAGCATGTTATGAAACTGATGATGCTGTGTTGCTTTTGCAAGAATATAGTTAATAATAGTTAAACTTGTTGCAAAGTGTCACTTAAAATAGTAGCTTTAGCACAGAGATTTTGCTGAGGCAAGATACAATGAAAAGAAATGAGAGCATCTGGATCTGTGAATACTTTTTTTCATCTGTGCAATAAACCCTTCATGTTTTCCTGCCATGGAAGGTGCACCATCTGTACATACGCTCACTAGATTTACCAAATTCAGTCCAACTTCATGACATTTGTCTTGAAAGTTGTTGAAGATATCTTTTCCCCATGTTCTATTTGGAAGAGTGTACAAAGCAAGTAACTCTTTGTAGCAAAGAAAATGTTCTGTTATGACCCGAATGAAGTATAAAACCTGTGCCAAGTCATCAGTGTCAGTTGATTCTTCCAAAGCGATTGAATAATATATTTTTTCCTTTTGAAGTGTTGCATAAAGTTGTTTTGTTAAATTGAAGGCTAATTCATGCTGCTGATCACTTATGGTTCTCCTTAAAAGAGGCAGTGGTTTGTACTTTGAAACCTTATTGGGATCTAAGTATCCTATAACTTCGAAAATGCATTCTTTCACAATTTCTACATCACTGAATGGCTTCCCTTTTTTCCAGAGTATATAAGCTACTTTATAAGTTGCTTCAATGGCATTATTTCCAGGTCTTATTGCTACTGGAAAGAATTGCCTTTGCTTTTTATCTATCTTTTAATTTCTGTAATACAACCTTTTGTGCCTCTCCCTCTAATTTAAAATATTTAGGGTCCTTATGAGTGTTATAATGCTGATGAGCATTGAATTTATTTTATGTTGATATTGTAGTATCACAAAGAAAGCAAATTGTTTTATCTTTAGCGGAAACACGATAATATTGCAATTCCCAATCCTCATTAAAAAATCTGTTTTCTTCCTTCAGTGTTCTCTTGGTCTTCTTTGACATGATGGGCTGCTAAGCAGATAGAATTAAAAAATACTGTCAAGCTGTGCAACTATTAGTAGATTCTACTTCAAACAGAATCACAGTGCACCACTGTCAAAAGCTGATAACAGACTGGCGTACTTGACCCCATAAACGCTCATCAACCAGCCTTGTGTGGTAGTGTCACCAGTCAGGAAGAACTATATCATGAGAGAGTAGTAGCCATCAATTTAGCCCTTCTGTCTTACTGTTTTAATTGTGCTGATCAATCTGGGAGGATTCTTTTGTTGAAACTTATTTTATTCTTTGGCATTTTAAATATGTTCATTTAAAAAATAAAAATATAAAAAATGAACAAAATTGTATTAATAAAAATAAAAGGATTTGTTCTGTAAAATTTGGATTCAGTCAGAAGGCTGCACTTAACGACTTAGAAGGCCACAGGTTCTCCTCCCCTGGGAAAGACACTCTAGCATCATGTTAAGGGTATAGGCTCTGGATTTTGGATGCCTGGTTTCAAATTCTACCTCTTACTAGTTTTGTCACTTTGGGAAAGTTGCTAACTTCTTGTATCTAAGTACCTTCATCTGTAAAATGGGGATAATGAGAATTATGCCCTTGCAATACAATAACAGTTACAATAACACCTCTAGAAGCAGGTGTTATAAGTACTAAATTAGAGATAATCCATATAATACAAGTACATAGTAGGTGCTCAGTAAATGTTACTTAATATCATGCTAGTTTAGTCCCAATATATAGACCATGAATAAGCATTCTAATCTCAGATTGCACTCACTCAACCATATTCTTCCATTGGCATTTACTTTGTTAATAAGATGTAAAGGAATATCATTAAGTATTTAAATTTTTGTACTATGATGCTTGGAGTCACCTTTTCCTAAACTTTTGAATTGTTCAACAAATGATGATGATAACATTTTTTCAAATATGACATCAAATCCAGTTTGTTTAAATTTATTTTTAATATGAACCATTTTTGGAATACATAATACTACATTTCTATATCTAGAGATAAATTCAGATCAACCTGTGCTGGACTAACTTTTAAATAAAATCTAGAAAATTAGTTTTCTGATTAATATCATCTTGTCATATTCAGTGCATAACATAACATTGCAGGGAGGGCAGGAAAATGCTAAATAAATATTCCTGGACAATAACCATTTCTTGGGTGATCTTTATAATATTGAGAAAAAGATTTGCTTTTCCATTCTTCAGGAGATTGATGACTAAAATAATCTTTCAAGAATGTTACAAAAAAGATAAAAATATTAGACAGGAAGGAAATTTCCTCTTCTCATTTATTTATAGTGAGCACATTGCAATCAATAGGAAAATTGGGAGAGTTTTAAAGGCTTTAGCACGATGGCATTTTTTAGTCACAAAAACTATTGTATGGAAGCTAACAGCATGAACTGAGAGGCACCATAGCATAGATCTGAGCTATGAGTTATGCAGCAGACAAACCAATCTTGCCTGAGCATAGGGCTTATGAAAAGGCATCTTGGGAGATAAATTTAGGGAAGTAGGTTGTGGCATGTTGAAAATATTTTGAGTGATAGTTTAAAAAAGAAACTTTGTGGTCTACCAGTCCAGGTAGGAATCCTTCTCTGCCACTTACTGGCTATACAACCTTGGGAAAATTATATTCTTCTATAAAATGGAGATATTATTAGTCTAACCTGACGGAGTTGTTATAAAGATTAAAGAAACTCATACATTCAAAGTAATAAGCACTGTGCCTAGCATTTTATAAATAGGCAGTGGGGTGCCAGTAAATAACTTTGATAAAGGGAGGGACAGGACCAGAGTGCACCTTAGACAAATTCATTTGATAGCAATGTTTTTGGTTAGTAGAAGGTGGGGGAAAGATTTTTATGACCTGATGCAGTGCTTTACAGAAAGGCTTCACTGCACAAACCAAGGTAGTCTTGTGGGATGTACTATTACTGGCACCACTGAAGGTGTTCTTAATAAATGTTTGATAAATATGAGTTATTTTTTCCAGTAATATACAAGGTCTGTTAACTTATAAGAAAGCAGTGGAACTTAAAGTATAGAGTAAGCAAACAGAAGATAGTCAAAAAGATCCAAGAGCTTTGTTGATCAAGAAAACAAAATATGAGTATAAAGTTAATGATTCTGTTCAAGATAAGGCAAGGGTATCTTTATTTTTCTTACATATGAGCAAATATCTGGTCATTTTATAGAATTTCTTTTCTTTCTGGTTACATGGGCTGAGTTCTTAATTTACTTTTACTGCCTCTTCTACATTACATCTGAGTTTATAGTCAAGTTAAAAGAATATACACATTTTAGGTACATTTTGAGTAAAATATGTAAATCAGTTTGGCCTAACATTAAAAAAAATGATTTACACAATTATATATTAGCTCACCAAAACACCTTAATTTCTCTTTCAAATATTTATGTGATGTAATAAAATTGTTTATTCCATAAACCCTATTTATCTCCAATTTTTCTATTGTTGTTACTGTTAACAAGGATTTGGTGGAAATGAAAACTAAACTTGAGCTTTCATCTTTTTTTTTCTGCAATTTTAAGAGTGGAGAATGATGACAGTTTCTGACTTGCCCTGGGGGATAGGCTAGAATTGAGGAGGTCTCCAGAGAGAAACAATGTCAGCAATATATACAGACTTGTGCTATCAATACAGGGTGTTCTCTCAGCATTCTCCATCATGTCGGCTGGGCTGGGTGGTATAGTCTTTCTCTTCCTTTTAGGTCAGAGTTTCTCAGTTGCTTTTGCTGACCATTGAACATTATATCTGTGCTTCAAGGACAAGTTGGAATTATATACTTTTCCTTTCAGCAAAATTGAAAGGAAAAAATGTAAATTAGTTTGGCTAACATTTAAAGACATTTGTTCCCACATTTAGATATTTTTCTTAGGTGATTTCTTCTCTTGTATTTTTCTTCCTACAAACAATATAATTTTATAATGAGATAGAAAGGTCAATATGGTGGGTTTTTTTTTTTTTTGCAAAGATTTGCTATGCCTTTTTTGACATGTCTAAAAACATCCAACTACATACAAACTATTTTACTATTCTACAATAGTTTAACATTGTCTTTAGGAAATTATAAGCTAATAGTACAAAAACCATTTTACTATATCACATTATTTTCATTTTCTTCCTCTTTCTTATGATGTCTATGAGGAAAACAAGCATCCAGTGATCCATTATTTCACCAAAACCCAAGTAAGTCATTTGGAGTGGAAGACAGCCCAGTGGTGTCATCACTTAATGCAGAGATTTTGAAACTGAGACTCCTGGGATCTCTTCAGAGACCTCGTGGAATTGTCATGGAGAAGAGGGGGATGTAAATTTATTTTAAAAGAATTGCAAAGATTAAAATATATATCTTGAAAGCCATTGATTTAGAAGACTGTACAACTAAGGAGATAGAGTACAGTGCAGATATACCTTCTTCTACAGTGCCAAATAAATGTGAATTTATAAAATTAATGAAATTTTTAAAAATTAAATCCTATTTTACTTGCTTCATGTCAAGGAAATCTTTGATAGTCTTTTCTAAATTAAAAAATTAGATTACTCTGTAATAACCTTTTACGAATTTTCAAGTAATTGAGCCTTGTAAATCAGAGAACTTCTATTAACTATTGTGCCATTTGCTAAGTTCAAAATTGATTTTTTCTCATTGAAATGTTATTTTTAGATCAACTTCAGTATATCTCAAGTCCTTATTTGGATGTACTGTTACCTAATTGGGTAATTTTACTGCATCACACCATTTTAAAAAAACTTTCTAAAATTGGCTAATAGCATGTTATTAGGAATAATTTTAATATGAAAGCAAATCTGTAATTGTCTGTAAAACCAAATTTTATTACTTAACGAGACTCTTCTAAGGATTTTGAAAATTGTAACAATGATAAAACACATTGATGTCTTTAAAAATCACTGGAGAATTTTTAGCATCATAGCATAAAATCTGCATATGAGAAATTGAGAGCTTCCTCTGTATTACTTTTTGTTGCTATGGGCATCTTTCTTTCTCCCTTTCATCAATATTCTCCTAGTGTGGGGGCAAGGAAATGAGTGACCTGGAGGGAAAGAGGCAACCTGGTGAGCTCTTCAGTCCTGGAGCACCTGTTATCCATGGATTTCAAAGCACTTAATCCTGTTGGATGGTCTTGTGAGTTAAGAAGTACTTTACTACTTGGCTGTGAACTTGTCATAGGTCTTCAGTACCTTATTGGAAAATACAAGCCCTGGGCTATTTTCCTGATTCCTGGGTCAATGTTCAAGTCAAGAGACAACACTTAAGCCTTGGCTGACAGGGGGATTGGGTGCTGATGGCTAACAGCGCTAGTAATCGATCTTCTTGCATCCTGTTTATCCATATGTACAAAACCTGCAATATTAAACATTCCCACAGTGCAGAAGCTTAGTGGATGGAGAATTATGATCTTCTTCCGTGGAAATCTGAATAATTTAAGGCACACATGATTGTGCCATGAACAATTGAGGACAAAGAATAGAATAACTTAAAAAGCATTGTGATAAAATATAATTTGGAAGAACTATGTTAAGACATAAACCACTTATAAGATATTTATAGACTTTGACTTTGTAAAGCAACTTTGAATTTGACTGTGTTTATTAGTGAATGGGAATTTATTTCCCTATTTTGAATGAGCATTTCTTGGCAGGCAAACTGTGCACAGGCTACAATGAGCTTCAATGAAGTGCTTTCACATTCCCTTCCCACTGAGTTGAAAGCCTTCTTATGTTCTCTCAAGTGTGTTTCTTTTCCCATGGAGGATGGCTTTGTTGAAAATTGCTTCCTCTTCTCTTGATTATTGAATCAGATATTATATTCAGTTCTTCAATACTTTATAGAGTGTTGGTGAAAAAATGAAATATAATGAATGTGATTCTTCCTTGTATTTTAAAGGCTATGTAGATTCAGCTCTAAAGAATTTAGTGGGGCTAAGCAAGGACTGGAAGAGAGATATTATTTAACTGACTTTTCTCTTTCTCTATAACTGCTCCCCCCACTGCTTCCACCATTATGACACTCTTCCTTTCCAGCATTTTCTTTGTATCTCAATAGCCAGAGTCATCCCTCAGCACTCCTATGTCTCCTTTGAACATATCCTTTTGTTCCAGCCCAGAGGAGTCTTCCTTTTTATTCATGATTAATATTAACTGGACCTTAGAATGTTGTTCATACACTAAGAAAAAGCAGCATTAAATTAAAGTACCAAGATCAATATAAAACCATGTATACCCTTAGTATACTTCACATTCAAACTGTCGAGGAATTAAGAAAAGTTCTGAACTTTTATTATATTTCAATTTTGTCTCTTCAGAGCTATACGCTGGATTACAAAAACATAGGCCAAGTCTAATCATAGTTATACCATTTTTGTCTTTTTGGGTAGGCATATTCTAATAATTCATTCATTTATGAACAATTGATTATAGTTATTGAAGCATGAACTCTGGAGTTAAACTCTTTAACAGTGTGTGTGTCTGCCAATTCTCTGTTGTCTCCCTGTGCTGGAGATTTCTTGTCTATAAAAAGAAGGTAAGATTGCTGTACTCCATAAGTTAACATATGTAGTGCTTGGCACATTGTACATATAATCTAACGGTTTTCCATTATGGTTATTTATTCATTATCAAAGATTTATTGAACTCCTATACGTATCCTAATGGTGACCTTATAATGCTAAAAGTGTTGGTGGAAGCAGATATTAAACCAATAATCAAATAAATATAATTGTAAATTATGATAAAGATAAACATGTTGATGTAAAATACAAGAAAGGAAGGAAATATAGTTTGATGGAAAAACAAGGCTGAAAAATGGGAGATCTAATGTATTCTAAAGTGAATGGCAAGTCTTCAATGAAGAAGAAACATTTGAACAGAGATCGAAAGGATGTTAAAAGTGTATTGGTTTAGGAATGGGAAGAGTGTTCCAGAAGAAGGACTTGCCAAAGTTAGAGAAAGGGTCATTGATAGTGAGGTGTCTGAGAAAGTGGGAGGAAAATGGATGTAGCATAGGCAGGAGTACACAACCTATTTAAACAGGGAAATGATAAGAGATCGGGAAAATGCAGGTAAGTTCATAGATTTGATGGCAGAGAGTTTTCCTCTCATTGTACCTATTTACTCCGTGCACTAGAAGGTGAAGCAGTGTGCTGAGACTGAAGTTTCTACAAGACTGCTGGTGGTTTGAGGACAATGCAGAGGGTCTGAAATCATTGTTTGGAGAAAAGAAAAGTTGCTTGAACAATAAATATGATACAATTGCCAGAAAGTCTGAATCTCATTAAGATTGGTGATTATTATTTTTTTTTTTTTTTTTGAGACAGAGTCTCACTCTGTTGCCTGGGCTAGAGTGAGTGCCGTGGCATCAGCCTAGCTCACAGCAACCTCACACTCCTGGGCTCAAGCGATCCTTCTGCCTCAGCTTCCCGAGTAGCTGGGACTACAGGCATGCGCCACCATGCCCGGCTAATTTTTTCTATATATATATTTTAGTTGGCCAGATAATTTGTTCCTATTTTTTAGTAGAGACGGGGTCTCGCTCTTGCTCAGGCTGGTCTCGAACTCCTGACCTTGAGCAATCCACCCGCCTCGGCCTCCCAGAGTGCTAGGATTACAGGCGTGAGCCACCGCACCCGGCCAAGATTGGTGATTATTAATTTATATAAAAGTGCCAATATTACCTGTGGTATGTTTTTCTCTAGTAAGGTTCAGCTGTCTAAAGTCAGGGCTGGAGAACAAAAACTATTTAGACCATCTAAATTTGAGGTTTTGCAAGTGGCTAAGATGCAAAGGCAGAGAGGAAAGGGAGTCAGGTATCATAAATGTAATGGTTAGAACAATGTCCCATAACTGGGTAGGGATGGAGGTGAAGTTCTAAAGAGACTAATTAGAGAAAGATAGTAGAAAGATCAACAAATTGGAGTTTTCACCTGTAATAAGTTTTAAGGTTGTAGTTAGTGTAGTTAAATAATAATAAAAAAACAGTAAAAAACTGATAGTGATCACTACTCAGAATTCTTACCATAAGAAAATTAAAGTTGGAAGAGTTTCAGGGATGACAAGATCCAATGTTTGTCTGGGAGAATGGATGATAAAAGAGAAGGTCATTGGAGATGAGGAACTGAAACAATTGGGAAGCTAGAATTTGGAATGAGTTGTCCATGTGTCTTTTAAAATCCCCAGGATTATAACAGAAATTGTTATGAATGGAGAAATTGTGAGCTAAGGGCCAAGATTTTCAAAAAATGTGAGGGCTTGAGAGGCTCGGGAGGCTAGGGGACTGAGGTCTTGACAGATGTGATTGTGAGAGTCATATAGTAGAGTGGAATGAGCTTCAAAAAGCAGCATTTTATTATAAAAGCATAAGGGAATGATTGTCTAGAGATATTGACATGAACAGTTCATAAAGGAAAAAGCAATTTTGTAACTACTGCTTTTTAAAGAAAGTATGGTTTTCATGATTTTCTCATAATTTGTCATTAAAATACATTCTTTTGATTTTCACATAATTATAGGTGGAATGTCAGTTTAGGCTTACGGCTTAAAATGCCATTTTAAAACTTGTCTGCTTTTAGAAATTTCAGTATTATTTAAAGAGCTTTGCTTTGCATATAAACACACATACGTATACTTTCTGCAGGTAGAAACACCATCATATAACTCATCAAACAATACCAGATATTTGATAGTATACTGAAAGACTGCAAATATTTAAAGATTAAGAAAATATGTTAGGGAAAACATGTTTACTGGAATATGTGAAAAAAGCAGAGAAAAATTTGTGATGAACTAAGTGTGTGTTCAAATAGTTGCATACAACTTCATCCATGTTCATGCATTAGAAAGGTGGTTTAATCACCCATGAGAAATTACTAGCTTCTCTGTTCGTGAAGCATGACATTTCAATTGCACAGCCAATAAAAGAATTACATGAAGAGACTGAAATGATTTACTGTATGAAAAGCATCAAGACCAAGGTTACCATGGTGAACTACCTTTCTGCACACCCAAGGTCAAATGAGAGTGACCCATCAAGGGGCAACCTTCAGTTATTACCTAGTAAGGAATTGTTCTTACTATTATTATTTGGATACTTTCTTAAATAATAAAGATGATTATACTGTACCTGTGATCATTATTTACCTTTAAAAATATCCATGTTATATTTAAATTTGCAATTTAAAAACTGACATCATTGTTAAAAAGTTATTAGAAGAGCATTGGTGTTTCTCAGAACCTCATAAATTGCAGCTGTGTACTATAATCATTTCCTGAAAATGTGGGGAGGTTAGGAAATGTTTGCATATTTTTAATGTAACTTAAAAGAGATATAGTTGTATTGCAGTTTTTAATGTTTAACCAGAATCATCTTTATTGTAAATAATATCTTTATTCCATTGGGATGGAGAGGGAGAAAGAGTATAAATAACATATAGATATTATAAAATATTTTTATGTATAATTAATACCTTAAAATATGTCCAAAATTCTCGGAAGTTCATATATTACTTCCTTCAGATACATTTTGTTGATGCATAAAAAGAGGACTGTATTAATAAATGTCTTTTGAATTACACATGGTGTAAGAAAATGAAAGCCTTTGGGTTATGAATCTTGGATTTAAAGAGGCAATCATCAAATATTTAAGATGAAAATGCAGTAACACATGCTAGCTGTCATGTGTAAGTTTGGTGAATGTTATGACAAGGTTTTTAAAACATTTATAGTTGGAGTATTTTTATGAAAATATTCATTAATTCAAACAGACATTCATATCTGGCAACCTGCATTTTAATCGTGATTTCTGGCTGCAAGAGAAAATCGGTAAAGCCATGAAAGAATGGGTGAAATATATAGCAATCATGTTTAAATTATACATTATAAGGCATACATGTCTGTATGTTGTCATATTATGCATTAAATTTAATGCATAAATCAGATTGTTATAATTCTGATGTCGCCAAAAGGCACAAAATATGACAAACAGGAATAGGCATGTAGATATTATCATATTCAATAATTCAATGAGCATTTGTATTATGTAAATTAACTTTCTGTTAATAAAAATTATACTCATTTATTATACCACTTCCATATAATAATTAAAAAAATGTCTTTTTTCCCCTAAAAATCATTACAAAATGTGAATAATGCATTTGTTTAATATCTATATAAACAAGATCTTACCATCTGATTAGTTCTGGAAATGAAAGCATTATTGATTTCTGTAATAATTTTTATAATATTGCTACACTGCAGTACTGAAGTTGCTAATCTCATTTTGTGGAGAATTCTATGCATTTAAAATAGTGTTTAAACTTTTTGAAAGTAAATAATCTTAGTTTTTATAGGACCTGGTAATGTACAATTTGTAGAAAATATGTTTTTGGAAGTCAACAGAAAATACTGTGAAGAACTTAGCAAAAAAGTTAAATTCCTCCTCCCAGTGCTATAGTCTATTATCAACTAAAATAACATTGAAAACTAATCCAACCAACTCTTGAGTTCCATATGTATCTTTCTTAAAATCAGTGGAAGTCACATGGAGAAGAGTAGATTGAATAACTCCCAAATGGCTGACTTAAAAACATAAAAAATAGTTAGAAAAAAATCACTTTAAATGATGAAGTATAACATCTTAGAATACACTGTTCATATATCTTTTGCAAAAAAGTGATGCAGCATTCCATAATGGGAGGTATGTTTCTCTTCACTTTTGTCACATTGTCATATTTTAATGGCTTATTCAGGTCATATTATTATATGCATGTAACTATATTTTAAGTATGCTGCAGTTACTGATTGAACCCTGTAGGCATTAACAAAATAGGTGAGCATATCTTTTAGATGTTTACAGTTTTACATTATTGTCATAGATGAAGATGCTTATAAACTTTTTAACCTAGCTTAAACAAACTAGAATTTCCCCTGGAAAGAATGCAAATAAAGTTAATTACAGAAAAATGAAGGAAATTCCACTTTAAAATTTAGGCAGTAAACTTAAGAATCAAATTAAAGAGCACTTAATGATCGGGGAAACCAATTTGCTGGTGAGTACATGTGGTGCTTATTTTTCCATTCTTGGGATACTTCACTTAGTAGAATGGGTTCCAACTCTTTCCAAGAGAACATAAGAGATTCTATATCACCGTTATTTCTTATAGCTGAGTAATACTCCATAGTATACATATACCACATTTTACTAATCCACTCATGTATTGATGGGCATTTGGGTTGTTTCCACATCTTTGCGATTGTGAATTGTGCTGCTATAAACATTCGGGTGAAGACGCCTTTGTAATAGAATGTCTTTTGTTCTTTTGGGTAGATGCCCAATAATGGGATTGCTGGATCAAATGGTAGGTCTACTTGTATCTGTTTAAGGTATCTTCATATTGCTTTCCACAGGAGTTGCACTAGTTTGCAGTCCCACCAGCAGTGTATGAGTGTTCCTGTCTCTCCACATCCACGCCAACATGTATTGTTTTGGGACTTTTTGATAAAGGCCATTCTCACTGCAGTGTGATGCACAATGTCTGGGGAATGGACACACTTGAAGCGCTGACTCTGGCGGGGGGGGCATGGGCAATATACATAACCTAAACTTTTATACCCCATAATAAGCTGAAATAAAAAAAAGAGCACTTAATGTATACTAATTACATGTATCTGCTCTATGGTAGCAATGGATGTGTAGAAAATTGTTACATTAACCCACATGATGTTGCCAGTATTTGAACATTTTTGACTCACAAGAATGGGAGTTTCATATGATTCAAGTTAAAATCATATGTGTATGTACTCATTATTGTATAAAGTACTTTACTGTATACACTGTACCTCTACACAACACACTGTTTGAGCAACTAGTTCTTTTTAAAATAGATTTAGTGGGTATAAGTTAAATTCTGTTTCATGTATATATTGTAAACTTGAGGAGTCTGGGCTTTTGGTGTACCCATTACATGAGTAGTGTACATTGCACCCCATAAGCAGTTATTCATCTGTCCCCCTTTTTTGAGTCTCTAATGTCCATTATACCACTCTGTGTGCCCTTGTGTAGCCAAAGTTTAGCTCCCACTTGCAAGTGAGAATATGCAGCATTTATTTTTCTGTCCCTGGGTTACTTCACTTAGGATAATGACTTCCAAAGCAGCCAGTTCTTAAGCAAGAGTCTTTACAATGTACAAGGAAGTGGGCTAGCCTAAGGATTTATTTTCAAGCCCTTGCTCTACCACTCATTCACTGAACCTCTCTGAGTCTTGGTTTCCTTATTTGTATTATGGAGATGTCCCAATCAGATTGCTTCAAATTGGAAATAACAGAAACACAACAAAGGTGGCTCAAACATAAAGGGCTGCTTATCTCAGAGAACAAAAAGTCTGGGAGATATCCAGGGTTGCTTCAAGAGTCCAACAATGTCATTACACCCAGAATCTTTTTCCTAAACTCTCTATGATTTTTCTGAGTGTTTTGGACCAAGGATCTCCTGATTTTGATTGCCAGATGGTTATAGTAGCATTATTTCCTCACGTAGCAATGTCTGAAGGACACATACCTGTTTCATAATATATTTTAAGAGCAAAGAAAACCTTTTCAGAATTGTATCATGTGGCAATACCTAAACCGATCCCAAGCAATGGAAAAATATCACCATCTTTGTCTTGGATTAAAGAGGCCTCTTCCTTGAGTTCATGTATGCAAAGAGGGTGAGCAATCCAATAAAATTGGGCCCTGCCCATGAGGAGGAAGGAGAAGAAGCTTATGTAGATACCACCACCAACATGTGCTACACCAATTCATGGTATGATGTAATAATAAAAAATACATGTGAAAAATTGGAAAATAAAGTTGAATTTCAATGTTTTTTACAACCTATAATAGAGTACTGACAAAATTTGGTACATAAAGGTGAAATGATGTAGAGATAATTTATATGTAAGCATGTGCAATAAAAGCCATAACATAATTTCAGTTACAGTAAATAAAGAATTGTACAAGTTGCATGTGATGACATCAGAATGTGGGAAATTTTTAAATTCATGGATAAGAATATTTAGGATAGTGAAATTTCAAGAACATTTGGCTAAGTTACTAGATTTTTCAGTTTTAAGAAAATTTTTAAAAGTTCATGTATAAAACTTGAGTTGATTAAATGCCTAATAGTATTAATAAAATTTAAAACTCATTGGGCTTACTGTTTTTTTGCTTTAAGCAGCTAACGTCTATAGAATTCCAAACATAAAATTAGGAAAATCACAACTATCCTGAAGATAATATAATGAGAATAAGATAATTGGAGTTTCAATATTAATTTCCAAAGGATGTCAAAAATAAGAGTCTGTCATCAACTCTGGGGAAATGTTTTTCTGAATTACAGAAAATATTCGACACTTAGTAAGGGTGTACTTAATATTTTAGGTTATATCGGTGCAAATGAAAAGCATGAGGACCAAAAATACTAAAAATGTATCAGTACTGTAATTAAAGTTATAGTTTAATATAAATTTACTTTATGAAACTGAGTGACTTTATATTTAAGAGCATATTTCATAAGAAACTGGCACCTATTCAGATATTAATATCTGAAATATAGATGGTAGGGGAATGAAGTGAATTATATAACAGGTTAGGGTTAGTCATTAATTGCTTTTTAATGCAACAATTAAAAGAGAAACTCTACAGTCACACAGAATATAATTAAGATATTTTAAGTAGGCAAATTCCTTTCTTAGACATGATTGGAGAACTTTAGTAACAACTGAATTAATAAGAACTTTTTTATGAATATTCTTACTTCATCAGTCTATAATATAGTTTCTTTATACCAAAATACCTTTCTTTGTAAATAATGTACTAAAATCTTTTAACTTTATTTAGAATATTCTTACTTAAGAATGAACTTCATTTATTCATCTTAAGAAAGAAAAGTATGCAAATGTCTAACTGACATAATCTACTGGTCATCTTAATTTGATATTTTTTGTATTGGTATATACAAATGAGTGAATTATTTGACAAAGTATTGTATGTGATACAAAGAAGAGTAATTTTAATAAGTAAGATAAAACAGATATAAAAAATCTCCTATACAAGGCAGTATGGAGTAAAACTGTGATTTCTAATACCATGTTATGGGTAGATTTCACTTGTGATGAACTTTCAAGAGTCTGAAGTGAAATGAGGAAAATTTAATATAGTGTTATATAGAAGTTAGTGTAAATTATAAACTGTGTCTAATTTTAATATGAAATTATGTTCTTCTTATCTTTTTGGAGTTAATATGTCCTATCTTTAATGAAATGATGATTTTGTTAATGTTGTTACCTAACAAAATTAAATATTGCATGTGTCAAGCTCTAAATTTATTTTATTTTAATAACTTCTTGCTCTATAAAACTTGAAAATCTTGGAAAAACTGATGTAGAACAAGAACTACAGGGCATGAGTTTAGGACATTCAATTTAAAATGAAATGATGAATCCACCCTGTGCAAGAGTAATTAGAAAGTTTTCCATTTTTTATATTTTGCCCTCCATTTTTATGCAATCCTGGGAATAGATTATTTTCCCATATGATACAGGCAAGGAATGTATGTGTATGTTTGTGTGTATGTTTTGGAGATAGAACTGGATGACTATGAGAAGGGAGTTGGCAACTAAGCATTTGGATTACAAAATACTACTCTTCGTGCAAAATAAAAAATATCTGAAATGGCAATAATTGAGTCTGTATTCTCAATATACTTGAGAGTTAAGTTTTCATGGCTAAGTCAATATATAGATATTCTGCTGTCATTTTATTGAGTTGAATATATATATTGAAAAATCAAGATAATATTTTATTTTTAGGGGAAATGTGTTTTTAGCAAGAATGCTTTTTATGCCATGAAACATAGGTGTAAGCCCATTCCTCTTTAAAAGCTTCAATTGATTTTTCAGTTGAGACAGCAAACACAAGATGATCCATGAAGTTACTGCATACTTCCTCAGATTATCTGGCTTTCTTAAGTTGCTCAGACAATTCCCTTTGGAAAATGTCTACTTGAGGGTACAAATAAAAACACTGTCAGACTGGAGAGAGGAAACCAGCATAATAATAATAAAATTATAAAATTATTTATAAATAAATAATAACATTAACAGTGTCATTCATTTTACCAATTTACCTTGTTTTGCAAACAACGATGTTAAACAGCTTGTATTATGTCACAGAGATAGAACACAGGTCCTGAGTGACTTTAGAAAAACTAAATCACATAGTTTATCTCCTCTGTGATAAAATTATGGTCTGTACTAGGAAATACCTAACTCATCTTGAGTGGTCTGTAAATCACAGCCTTTATGTTTCTTAATTTTTCTTCAAAGAGGTTTCTTTCTTATTTTCTTTAAGTTTGTGGCCTTTTCCTCAAGATCAACAAAATTAACTAAACTCAATATTTCATATGTTAATTTATTGCATCTGAAGTGGAAGGAATGCAATGGGTTAATAAGTTTGATCAAAATTCTGGATTATTTACAGAACAGAGTCTAGGGAAATAACCTTTCATAGCCTGTGGGGCAGTACATGTAGAAACTTAATACGTTAACATGTTACAACAAAAGTATTAAGTAGCATTGTACATGTAACTGAATGAAAAAAGCCCTACTTTGATTTTATTGTAAAAAGAAGGAAAATAAAGGTCTACTTTCAGATTATATAGATCAGTGAGTGGAGGGTGACTTAGCAAAAAATAAAGAAAAGAATTTTAACCTTCATGCCCTGCCTGGTTCCTCTTCTTTGTAAGACAGCCATTGAGGCAAATGATTATATTATTGGCAAAATTGTTATTGGCTCCATTATTCACATACCAGCAGGTTTTCTACCAGCAGGAGGAACTGAAATCACTCCTCAAAATAATGTAAAGCATTATCTGTGATTTGGACAAGAGAATCCGAGGACATGATAATGTGTGTAGGACTATATACCTCTTCCTTAATGTGAATATAGTCTACATTACCACTAAAAATGATGATCTGTTTTTTGAAGAGTGTGTGTGCACTTGTGTGCTCAATAAATGTAAAGTAATTAGAAGGTGGAATAAAGCAAGGATGGGAGAAAGAAAGTATACTTGTTCTAGTTTCCCCATTTTTTATAGCTGGAAGTCAATAGAAGCAAAAAAAAAAAAAAAAGAATCATTCCTTGAAAAACTATAAGTAATTTTTATAAAATCAAGGTCTATAAAATTTATATTTTATGATGTAACCAGAACTGCCACAGTTATTTAGGCTTAGATTTCTATTTAAGTGGATTTTATGCTCATCACATCAACTTTTTTACTATGATGCATCAATTTTAGAGTTTTGAAATTTTTGATTTACCTCTTTGTTGAAGATATTTTTATGATCCACTAGCTTTTGTTAAAATAAAAAAAAAATCACATGTACGCCATTCACTGGGCTATAGGTATTTGAGAATGTCTGTCCATTACATTCAGACTTTTTTTTTAACTTGTAAAACCTATCTTAATATAAAATATGAAATTTTATGCAATATTTACGGTGATGAAAATACCAGCATTTGTGATTATTCTCTTTCATAATACGTGGACTTTTGCTATAACATTTTTCCACCATTGCTGCTATAAGTTACCTATTACTACGTAACAAATTACCCCCAAATTTAGCAGCTTAAAACAAAAATATTATCTGAGTACCTGGGGGTCAGAAATCCAGGAGGAGTTTAGCTTGCAATGTTGGCTCAGGTGCTCTTACAAAGTTGCAGTTCAGATGTTACCCAGGCTGAAGTCATCTGAGAGCTTGGCTGAGCTGGAGGATCTGCTTCCTGTTGACAGGCACGGTTCCTCACTATGCGGACCTCTCCCTGGAGGTGTTCACGGCATTGCGGCTGGTTTACCCCAAATAAGTAAGTGATCCAAAAGAAAAAGCGATGCTGCCATTTCTTTATGACCTAGACTCTAAGTCACTCACTGTCACTTTTGCCTCGTCTTATCACAGGAGGGGATTACATGAGAGTATGCATACCAGCAGACAAGGGTCACTGGGGGCCATCTTAGAGTCTGGCTATGATACCCTCCAAATTTTAATTTTTAAATTTTTGGGGGATAAGATGCACATAACAAAATTTACTGTTTTAACCATTTTTAAATGTACAATGACATTAAGTACATTTACAATGTTGTGCAACTATCTGGAAAAGTTATTTCCAGAACTTTTTCATCACCCCAAACAGAAACTCTGTACTTATTAAATAGTAATTCCCTATTCCCTTCTTAGCAGTCCCTGATAACCTTTCTTCTGCTTTCAATGAATTTGCCCATTATTGGTATCTAAGAGAGTCCAAATATTTGTTCTTTGTGTCTGGCTTATTTCATTTAGCATGGTGTTTTCAATGTACATCCATGTTGTTGCATGTATCAGAATTTCATTCCTTTTTACGGCTGCATCATACTCCATTGTATGATTGTTGGATTGTATGGTAATTCTATGTTTAACTTTTTGAGGAACCGCCTGTTTTCCAGCAGGGCTGCATCATTTTACATTCCCACCAGCAATGCTGGTGAGTTCCGGTTTTTCCACATCCTTGAAAACATGTATTTTCCATTTTACTGATAATAGCTATCCTATTGGGGGTGAACTGTTATTGCATTATGGTTTGGTTTGCATTTCCTCAGTGACTAGTGATGTTGAGCATCTTTTCATGTGCTTAATGGCCATTTGCGTATCTTTGGAGAACTGTCTATTCAGGTCCTACACCCATTTTTTAAATTAAGTTGTTTCTTGTTAGTTGTAGGAGTTTTTAAAAAAACTTTTTGGATATTAATTCCTTATCAGAATATGATATGCAAATATTTTCTCCCATTCTGTGGTTTGTCTTTTCACTTTTGATAGTGTCATTTGATGCACAAAAGGTTTAAATTTTGATGAAGTCCAGTTTATCTATTTTTTCCCTTTTGTTTCCTGTGCGTTTGGTGTCATGTACAAGAAATCATTGCCAAATTCATTGTCATGAAGCTTTTCTCCTATGTTTTCTTCTTCTTCTTTCTTACATTCATACTTGAAGGACAACTTAGTGAGGCATAAAATTCTTTGTTCACACTTTCCCTTGGAATGTTGTGAATGTTCTTAAATGTTGTGGACATTCCTTTTCTACCTTGTGGTACTTTCTGAATGCTGCTTTGGAGACATCTGACAAACAATTCATGTTTCCCTCATATGAATGACTTCTTACTGTCTGGAGGCCTATATCAGTCATTATTTTTGAAGTTCAGTGACTTCAAGAATATATGCTTTTGCAAGATTATCCTGTAGAATTTTTTCCTAGACTATATCTGCTCCTTCTAAGTGCAGATTCAATTTTTTCTTCATTTCAGGAAAATGTATTCTGGTATATCATTAAATATATTTTAAATTATATGTCTCTTTATTCAGAAATATCCAATATGCATATGTTGGGTTCCCTTTTCTGTCTCCTATATATATGATCTTTTTATAATTATATTTTTTCTATTAAGGCTGCATGGAAAAGTTTATATTGGAAAATGTTTCTCTACTTACATTAGGGTAATCTTTCCGACTAAATACTGGATCATGTTACTTGCTTACTCATTAGTTTTCAATAGTTCACCATCACCTTTGGGATATATCTGAAATTCTGAACAAAACTTGACATCTCCTTTTCTATTAATAGTTTCATCTTGCAATCTCCTCAAGGTATCTACACAAGCTCCACTGGGCTTGTTTTATTTCTGCAAATGTAATATGCTCTAGTGCTTTTTTTCCTATACTTCCCATGTACTGTTGATTCAGCCTTAAGTGAATAAAAGGGGGTATTTTAGGAAGTAATACGAATATAGTGTGCCAATTGACTTGGGAGTTGTGGAAGTTAGAGATCAAGAAATTTGTTGGAATCATGTTAGAGATATGCAGATGATGTAATTAACAGCCTCATAAAAGGGGGCCATGATAATGGAAAGACTGGACTAATATAAGAACCAATGAAAAAAAAAAAATATCAGTGCCTGAAATTAAAAACAAAAAAATCAGTGTGCTCTTCCCCCTAAACTCATTCAGTATTTTATATTCCTTAAGTTTGTATTTCTTATGCCAATGTTCACTGGGTTGTCCTAACCTGAAACAAAAGGCATCCTGAATGTTTTTGCCTTTCTCCCCATATAAATATTCACCAATTCCTGTCAATTGAATCTAAATTTCTTCCCTCCTATTCCACTGCTACATGCTTAAGGGACCATCAATTTCTTCCTCGCTTTTCCACTGCCCCTCTGTTAGGTAAGCCCTTCATTATTCCTTGCTTGGACTAAAGCAATAGCCATTTAAGAAGATTACTAGCCTCAGCTCATATTTTTCCTCAAGCCTTCGTCTCTACTGTTCTCTGCGCAAACTCTATCTATGATGCACAATTCTGATAATTCTACTTCTACCTAAAATTATTTTGTGCTTTCTGACTGTATTCAAGAAAATATCCAAATTTGTTGCCATAGTTCAAGAGAACTATTGCTTCTAAATTATCTTTCTTTTATCTCTGGCTTCAATTCTTGCCCCTCTTTCTTGAATGCTCCATAGTTCACCCACATCTATTTGTGGACCCTCACCTATGCTATGCTAATTTTGTTTGGTCTTTTGCTATTCACATTTGTACCTCAGGCACCCTCTCCTGCTTAATTTTTAATTATGATTTTTATTTTGTGAAATTTAAAAGGCACAGTAAATTCAAAAGACAACATGGCAAACATCTTTGCACACTTGACACAGCATTAGCTACTGTTAACATTTCATAATCTGTTTAAATATTATTTTAATAAATAAAAAAAAACATTACAAATAAAGATGATGCTTCTTTTTCCCCAGTCACATCCCAGCCCTATCCACCTCTCTGCTCATTTGCATGCATGTTTGACCATTAATTTGGTGTACATCTTTCCAAACTTTTAAATGTATTGCATATGTGTGTGTGTGTGTGTGTGTGTATAGCCAAGTGTATACATAGTATTGCCTTATTTTTTCTTTTTAAAAAGTATATAAATGATATCTAATTATATAAAATCTTGCAATTTGCCTTATTAAATGTTTTGGGATTTCCTGATGACATTCTATTTCTCTTTAATTTTCATTATATTTTTCCTTAAAAAAAACACCTTCCTTTTAAAATCTAAGAGAGTGTAGTCAGATCTACAAATGCTTAATATTATTTTAATAAAATAACTTTAGTTAGCTAGTTTAACATCATGACAGGATTTCATTAAAATAAATAAATTGCTCTTTTACAAAGACTTTCCTTTGTCTCTGAAAATGAATCTTAAGAACAATAGTTTATATCTAGGATTATCATCTGCACATTGTTTCTTAAATTCTAACTTGAAATAAAGTTTATTTTTCATGTAAAGAAGATTTAAAATTATGTAAACAAAATTAAAACC
Source organism: Varecia variegata (assembly GCA_028533085.1). Classification (NCBI taxonomy): domain Eukaryota; kingdom Metazoa; phylum Chordata; class Mammalia; order Primates; family Lemuridae; genus Varecia; species Varecia variegata. The sequence continues at coordinate 68,300,597 of CM052438.1, read as the reverse complement.
AAACTCTAGGAGTTAAGGAGAAAATGTTTAATTTAATAGATAAATTCATTTGCAGTAATTTCTTATGGTGCTTTGTTTTGTCTTATTTAATTGTGCTCCACTGAAGACCCATCTGGATGTATGTGTGAAGAAATAGAAATTATTTATACAATTGCAGGAGCCTACTTGTATGTGAGTGCACACACACACTGGGTTTGTACATTATTTCAGCAGTGGGAAAGAGTGAGCCTAAGTCATATCTAATTAAAAATGAAACTCCCCAAAGAAATATGCATAGTATTAAATTCTAGTTTTTCATAAGTGTAATGAAAATTAAATAACTAAATTAGGATATATACTCTGGAGTTCATCTATCCATCAAAATAATTGTTTTTCTTTCTCTTTATTACTTTACTAATCAGTCTCTAATAAGTGATGGACCTACAATTGGTGGAGCATATGCTTGGAGTGTTTTATTTTTGCTTACTCTGAACTGATGGACTTTTATGCTAATTCAGTGCCCCTCACCTAGTCAAACCAATTAACATATTAATGTTGATGGAAACTTTGCCGGATTCTGGGACCAGTATCATTTGTCAAGTTCACAAAGCTTACAAGGATTTTACATAGCCAGTCATATAAATTCCTCCAAATAATATAGAAAGGTCTCTACTTCTCTTTACTGCTATGCTAAGAGCTGTATTGCCAGAATCATATCTTCTATTTGTTATGTTCTGCATTCGTAAGATGTCCACCATCTGTTTGGTCAACGTGAAGATTAGGGATGTCATGTGTATGGTTTTATAGCTTCTACTCATTGGTTTATTCTCTTTTATCCAATGGTCTAGACCAGAGTTTTTCAACCTCAGAACTATTGACATTTTGGACTGCACAAAGTTTGTCATGGGCATGGCAGCAGACCACTCTCCTGTCCCTAATAGGATATTTAGCAGAGTCCATGATTTTTACTCAGTAGATACCAGTAGCACCTCCTCACTCCATCATTACCAATAAAACTATCTCCAAGCTTTGCCAAATGACTACAGCAGAGGGAGGGGTTGGAAAAATTGCCCCCACTTGAGAACCACTGCCCTAGACAATACTATCATCTTCTACCACCACTATGCTTAGTCCTGTATGTTTGGGCAAAATGTGTATTTGGGATACATTTCAATCTGATTTTTAGGACTATGTTGGCTCCCATTGACTTGGGCTAAATTTATATACAGGAGTGTATTATTTTGTTTCATGTTTTATTTGAAGTAAAAGTATATCAAACAGATTTTTTTTTCTATTTTTGAGTCTCACTTCTGAAAAGTTACTTTAAACCCAACTGTTTCTTTTGGTATTTATATTTCTAAAATCAGAAGGAGGTGCTGCATGAGGTAGGGCTTTAGTTTATTAGAAGTAGTGGGGCAGCAAGAACACAAATGTCAGGGGCTGGAAAGCTGGCATTATACTATGGCAGGGAATAATATTCGATAAAGCTGTTGCCTGTGATATATTGGACCAACAATGAGCTACATAAGATCTTGAAAATGTATTTTCTCAATATTTTTATATAAGAGAAAGTAAGTATAGGTTGGCCTATTTGCCAAGTTCTCTCTGCTTGCAACTTGTAATGTAAGTTGACTAAGAGTTGAATAATTTGGAATCTCAAATGTAAAAAGGAAACAAAAGCCAACTGATTCTATTTTACCAACAGAAGCAAATAGATTTCTTAGCCTGTGATAGGTGCCAACACAGCTTGAAGGTCATTTGAGTGGGGTTGACTTCTCATCCAAGCCTATTGTTTTACAAGAGAGGAGGTTGGGCAGAGATCAGAGGCCAACAATTAAAAAAATCTGAGTTATCAGAATTCATAAACTGTATGTGGAGAGAAGATGGTCTGTGTTTACTTCAATATAGAATTGATCAGAAGCAGAGTGACTGCATTTCTATTATGTTTTTGAGGCAATTAGATTACCAAAGAAACCACAAGCTTGATTCACAGAAGCTGTGATCAGATCACCTCTAAAGGATCCCAAATTGCATAAACAGAAAGAGTGCTGTAAAGGCAGTGCAGCCTCTAAGAGAGTCCAGATCCATTCTGCAATGCCAGCTACAGTCAAGTTGCTGATAGATTAACAAGGAGCTTTCTCCACTGATAAGGAATGGTGGTTCTGTGATTCCTGTCCAGCAGGATTTGAAAATTGCTTTGAGATACCCTATTCTATTTTCCAAATGGGAAATTTAATTTCTGTTATCCTGTTTCCACTTTACTCTGTACAATGGACACATAGTGGACATATAATGGGATATTTGCTCTCTATATCCCTCCAAAGAATCTCTCTTATGGCTCACTCTAGCTGGAAACACACAGCAAAGAAAATTCTGGGAAATGTAGCTAAATTGGCAGATTACAAATTCACAACAAGTGAAGCTGGTTAATCTTGGTCATTCTCTGCATTCCCAGATCAATTTTCCATCTTTCCTTCTTTTCTATAGAACACAGGACTGGCTTCTATTCATTGCATCAAGCAAACTCTCTTGCATTCTGGCTTCTGGTTGGGTTTTGGCCAATGAGAAGTGCTAACATGAGGAATGAGCAGACAATGACAAAGATTGGTGTAGTTCTATCTCCCTGCCTGGCTGGGATTCCTGCAGTAATTGCATTTCATAATGGCCATGAGTGCTGTCCAGAGGCTCCTTTTCATGTCTCCAGTTCTTTCCAAGCTCTTGAGAAAACATTCCTTCCTCTTGCCCTTTAGGCTTAGGGCTGGTAATAACATCCCACTGTTCCTAGTCCCTGGGTGCCCACCAACCATTATTGTCCCCTTAACTATGCCTCACATCTGCAAATGGTCTCTTTAATAAATCATCTTTAGTAAACCTTTTATAGCATGTCAAGACTTTGTTTCCATTTATTTTCTGTCTTCTATTTGCGTTTATTTCTTTTCTATTTTTCATTGGGTTTTGTAGAATATGTGAATAAGCACATAAATATCTGGAAATTTTAAAAGTCTATTTAAAAACCAGTAGAAAATGAGAATTTTGTGGCAATTATATATATGAGATTTACAATGGCATTTTTTTCATTTTTCCTCAAAATAGATGCTAATGAGACTTATCTATATTTTAACACTGATTCCAGTTTTAAGACAGCTGAAAATTGTTTTAGTTTCATGAAGCTTCAAACTGCTGCTGCTTCAGAGTTCGTGTTATTTCATAACTGCTTTACTAAACCTGGTGCCGTAATTGATCATTGTCCCCCCACCCCACCGCCAGACGGAATTTTTGGCTCTGTTCACTGTCACCCGCTATCATACTTTCTTATCTCTAATATTTTCTTTTATACACTTTTTTACCCCTGGAGAGCTCCTACTAATTGAATTTTCTCAGAGTATGGGCCTTCAATAGATCTTCCTTCATTTCTGAATCTTGAGCAATGAGGTATTTAATCAATGAATCAATAAATAAGTAGGATGGAAGCCCCATTTTTCAATTTTAGGCTCTTTCAAGGATATCTTTTGTCTTTGCTTCCTCCAGCATTTGGCAGATTGCTTAACTTATTAGGCTCTCAAGAAAGGAATGCTGGGTAAAGTTCAGAGATCACAGAAAACTAAATGCAAGGAAACTGTAATAACTTCTCGAATTTTTCTGAAACAGCTCTCCCTCCATTACACGTGGCTTGTCTTATAGCTATCCTATTCCAGACTTCTCTCTGATTCCCTTTTACTGTGCTCAAAGACAGCTTCCAAACTTCCTTTAGATTGTTACATGGTCTGGGCAAATTGACCTTTACTTGATCATTTTCAAGGTGGACAGAATGATTTTTAGTAATTTGGACTTTTCAAAATGTTTCTTAAAGAGAGTAAAAGACATGAAGACAACTATTTGTAGCTTGAGTGGTAGTTGGCAATTTTCTTTCCACTTCACCAAATCTTCTATTTTCTTTCATTTCTGCTATTATTGAAAACATTTAAACTTTCCTGAGTTGAATTAGAATTAGTGAATTAAACGTGGCTTCTCTGTCTATACAGGAAACATCTAAGTTACATTTTCTTTTGTTTTTTTCTCTAATGCGTATACCTGGCTCGTGCTGTGCTTTATGTCACCAGGTCAGTGTGTTCTCATTCGATATTAAAATGTAAATTATAAGAATCTTTTGAATATCTTTGATTATTAAAAACCACTGGCATAATTGTCCCTCATTATTTTCAAATGCAGAGATGAACAATAACAATTTTTAATAATGATGGTATAAGGAAAATCTAGAGGCAAAATTATCTGAATAAAGAAAGTAATAGCATAAATTAACTAAAATTTAAAAAAAGAGTTTGAGGAAACAAAGTTATCAAAAGTAGATTACCAAGAATAGGAGAGAGGTGATTTCTAAAGATATCTGGGCTCTTGTAACCAGTAGGAGAGGAAGTTGGATGTTAGGCACAATAAAAAAATGTACTATTTTATTTTTTAATAGTGCTGGCACATCATTGTTTCTTCACATGTTTGATAAGTAAAACTAGCTATGAAGCACCTGATTTCAAAGAGTTTTGATTATTGCTCAAGGTTTACAATAGAATGCTTGCTGGTTAAATGGAGGAAGGATATTCTAATACATGATTTGTTATGTAAGTACATGCAAACCTTTATCCTTTTTATATGAAATATGTTATTAGAATTATTTAATTCTGCAATTATACCTTCTATCTAATGTGTAATCAGTGTTACATAGATTAATACTGCCTAAATTTAAAAATATCCAATTTAAAATGATCAATATAGCAACTATAAATAAAGTCATGTTTATATCCTATTGAGAGACATATTACTAACTTATTTATGGTGTCTATGTAAGACACTTCCATAGGATACACAAAGTGTAAATAAATGTGTACTTATCTGGAAACAAATATGAAATCGGTGACTCTGAGAGTTGCATACTCTTCATTGATTCTTATACATGTTGTGTGCCTTTGAAATGAAATTAGAAGCATATGCAAAGAAACTTTAGAAGTAACTTCCAGGTATTCTAGTAGAACTGTAATTCTGATTTCTATTTATTTACTTTATTATATCATAGAGATTTTATTAATTTGATATCAATGAATTATGATAATATATTAATATAAGTCTAATTCAAACAATTTATAAATCTTAATTGTCTTTCCAAGGACTTCACAGGTAAACTTGCTTGGTCCATGAAAATCTTTGAGACACATGAGGTCTCTCATTTTTATTTGGCATACGCCACATAGATCATCCTTGTGCCTAATGTTCACCCAGCACCCAGGTCCTGACTCACAGTTAGATTGTATTCATACAGCCTCACTACTTTGCTACTTCCTTATCATTATTTTGACTATAGGAGCAAAATAATGATAATAGGGAAATTGGATCTGATAAATATTATTGACTGAATAAACAGATATATACTCTGAATATGAGAAAAACTCCTAAATTATTCAAAAATTTCATGTTTCATAATTCACATAAAAATGTTCTGTGTATTCATTTTACATTTACAATAGGTTAAATACTATAAACGCTGTTCTATTTCAAATTTACAGTCTAAAATAAACATTGGCAAGAAATAGGTTGTACAAAAAAGACAAATTAATTACGTGCATATATTAAAAGGACTACAGATCCAAAAAACATGTTGAAACATTACACAGTTGATCTACTAATTAAATAAACCTGTTCAGATGGATAGCCCTACTACTTTTAAGGATTTCATTTATCTTTCATTTTTTAACAAAATTCTTGCCAACACCAAGGTACTTCCATCTCCTCTTAATTTTTATCTGAAAGGTGTCTCAGAGTTATCTTTCTCATGCTCATGTTATTACACCTATCCTCATATCATTGTTATCAGTAGTACCATTCTTACCAATCTTAGCTCCACCTCTACACTTATATCAGTCAGGGTTCTCCAGAGAAACAGAACTGATAGGAGACACACACACACATTTATATTTATTTATTATAAGAAATCAACTCATGATTATGAAGGCGGAGATGTCCTATGATCTGCAGATAGCAACCTGGAGACTTATGAGAGCCAGTGCTGTAAGTTCCAGTCTGAGTTCAAAGTCCTGAAATAACAAAGATCAGAGCAGAACTAAAAGAAATTGAAACCAAAAAACAATACAAAGAATCAATGAAACAAAAAGTTGGTTTTTTTAAAAAATAAATAACATAGACCATGGGCCAGATTAACTAAGAAAGAAGAAAGAGGATTCAAATAAGCTCAATGAGAAATGTGAACGGAGACATTACAACTGATACCACAGAAATACAAAAGATTATACATGATTACTATTAACACTTTTATGCATACCACATAGAAAATCTAGAGGAAATGGATAAATTTTTGGAAATACACAACCTCCCAAGCCCAAATCAGGAATAAATAGAAATCCTGAGGTTGGGTCAGTAATAAAAAAACCTTCCCAAAACGACAAAAAAAGCCAAGGACCAGGTGGATTCACAGCCTAATTCTACCAGACCACCAAAGAAGAACTGGTACCTATCTTATTCCATAACATTGAGAACAAGGGAATCCTCCCTTACTCCAGTATCACCCTGATACCAAAGCTAGGAAAAGATACAACAACAACAGTAACAGCAATAACAAAACTGCAGACTAATATCCTTCATGAACATAGATGCAAAAATCCTCAACAAATTACCATCAAACTGAATTTAATAACACATCAAAAAAATAATTCACCACAATCAAGTGGGTTTCACTCCAGGCATACATGGAAACAATACATAAAAAAATAAAGTGATTAACCACATGTACAGAATTAAAAACAAAAAAACATATGATTATCTCAATAGATGCAGAAAAAGCATTCATTAAAATCTAGCATCTCTTTATGATAAAAACACTTAACAAACTAGGCACAGAAGGAACATACCTCAAAATAAAAAAAAGTCATATATGATAAACTGTCAGCCAACATCATACTGAATGGAGAAAAGTTGAAAGTATTCCCTCTAAGAATTGGAACAAAACAAGGATGCTACTTCTATTCAACATAGTCCTGGAAGCTCTTCCCAAAGCAACCAGGCAAGAGAAAGAAATAAAGGACATTCAAATTGGGAAGGAGAAGGTCAAAATCTTCCTGTTTACTGATGATATGATCTTACATCTACCAAACCCTAAAAATTCCTCCAAAAGACTCCTAGAATTGATAAATGAATTCAGTAAAGTCTCAGGTTATGAAATTAATGTACAAAAATCAATAGTATTTCTATACACTAATAACAACCAAGCTGAAAATAAAATAAAAAATGCAATCCCATTTATAATAGCTACAAAAAAAATACCCTTAACCAAGGAGGTGTAAGACCTCTACAAGGAAAACTGGAAAATCTAGGAAAGACTAACCTCATTATTGGTGTAGGAAAATAATTTACAACTGAGACCCCAAAAGCAAATGCAATGAAAATAAAAATAAATAAATATAAATGGACTTAATTACACTAAAAGCCTTCTTTATAGCAAAAGAAATAATCAATAAATAGACAACATACAGAATGGGAGAAAATATTCATAAGCTGTACATCTGACAAAGGCCTAATAGCCAGATTCTATAAGGAACTCAAATACATCAGCAAGAAAAAAATATTAACCCTATTAAAAAGTGGACAAAAGACACAAATAGACACTTTTAAAAGAAGAGAAACAAATGGCCAACAGACACATGAAAAAATGCTCAACATCACTAATCATTAGGAAAATGCAAATTAAAACCACTATGAGATACCACCTTACCCCTATAAGAGTAGCCTTTATTAAAAAATAAAAAAAAATAGATGTTGGGGTGGATGCAGTGAAAAGGGCTTGCTTATACACTGTTGGTGGAATGTAAATTAGTACAACCTCTATGGAAAACAACACGGAGGTTTTTCAAAGAACTAAAAGTATATGTACCATTCAATCCAGCAATTCTAATACTGGAGACCTACCCAAAGGAAAAGAAGACATTTTATAAAAAAGATACCTTCACTCATATGTTTATTGTAGCACAATTAACAATTGCAAAGATATGGAACCAACATAAGAGCCCACCAACTAATGAGTGGATAAAGAAAATGTGGCATATATAAAATACACACACACACACATATACACACCATGCAATACTACTCAGCCATCAAAAAGAATGAAATAATGTCTTTGGCATCAACTTAGATGAAATTGGAGGCCATTATTCTAACCAAAGTAACTCAGGAACAAAAAAAAATAAATACCACATGTTCTTACTTATAAGTGGGAGCGAAGCAATGGGTATGCATGGTCATACAGAGTGGCTTAATGGACACTAGAGTCTCAGAAGGGGAAGGGTGAAAGGAGGGTGCAAGATGAAAAACTACCTCTTGGGTACAAGGTACACTATTCAGGTGATGAGTATATTAAAAGCCTAGACTTTTCCACTCTGCAATTAAACCAGGCAACAAAAAACCACTTACACCCCCTAAATCAATTTAAATGAAAACAAAATAAGAATATATAAGACAAACACATATGTTTTGTGGTAATGTGTAAGATTAATAAAAAAAAATTAAAGTGCTAAACCATGTTCTTCCATCATCATTAAAATAAGAAAGACCTCGGTTTATTCACATATTCGTAATTAATAACAATGATATACTTTTACACTGATGCTATGTGTATAACTACTAGCCTAAAGTTTTTGTAAATGATTAAAATCTAAAGCTAATCTAAAATCAGTGTTTAGAAATGGAAGCCAGACAAATATCCAGCCCTTTACTCAAATTTCAGCTGTAACCTTAATGAAACAAGAAAAATTGATGGGAAAGAAAGAACTGGAACTGTTTCTGTAATAGTTTTCTCTTCTGGGAAGCAAAGCAAAAGTTCTTCTACGTCTGGGGAAATGAGCAGAGTAGGATAATAAGCACCTTCCCTGTACTAAAAGAATTATATTAAAACTAAATTTAATTCATAATATGCAATAATTTTTTTAATACTTGAGAAATCTTCAAATGTTATGAGAAACAAAGTTAAAAATGAAATGAGTCGAATGGCTACACATTTTTCTCTGTATTTTTTAACTACATAGAATGCTTTCTGTAGTCACTATTTTGATTTACCACAGAATTATGTTAGAAGTGAGACTGACTTATGATGAAATCTCCGGATGTGCTCTGTGATGGATCCTCATTCAATATAGCACAGAATATTAATTTATCTTCACATAATACAATGAAAAATTTAACTTCAGATTTACCAGTTGGATCCAATTTTGAATAACTTTAATGACTTTTCATGCTAATTTGGAAATAAACATTTTATAGGGAATAAAATTATTATGTACTAGCTAAATTTCACATAATAGTAGTTGTATTGTTATTATAATGGTTAAATTACTTTCCTCATAAAAATCTCTGACTATTTTTGAAATAATATTTCCAACAATTGCAGATTTTTATACATATTTGTAAAGAGTCTCTTAAGAAGAATTCCTAGAAACTAGAGAAGCTTAGATCTATCTGCATTTTAAGGATTATTAAGCTACAGGCAAATGTTTAGAACCAAAGCTTATAACCGATTAACAGTTGATGTGTTAATGTAGGGGGAGCATGCAAATAAGATTATGACACTCTTGATCATACTCAGCATCTCTAGCTATTTGTCAGAAACATTAAAAGGAAACTTGGCTAGCAGACAAGCAAAATAAATAGAATATTAAAGTCGTTCTGTTTGGAATAATTTTTAAACTTTCTTTTCACTTGATAAAGTTTTACTTTCGTCTTGAAGGTCCAGTTGAAAATCTTACTCCTTACTGATTTACTGCAGTAATTATGCTCTTTTAAATTCAATGTTTACTTCTTTATGCTCCCTGGTATATTTTGCAATGACTTTTTACATATAGATTCTTTCCTAAACAGATACTATTTGGAGTTTACATATTATTTTATTCATGAGTATATTTTAACTAATGAACTCTCCCTATCCTAGCTGCAAGGCAAGAAGACTCTATGTCTAGTTCTAGCCAATGAAATGTTATGTCTGTCACTTATTGGTTGAGGAATTTAAGAACTGTTTAGGAAACTCCATGTTATCTCTTCTCTGGGTCTAAGAACCAAGAAAGCTTCATGTTGAGATAATTGCATCTTGTAATGAAGGGGGCCTGGATTCCTGAGTTTCTGGGTATGGGAGAATCACCATTGACCTGCAGTGGAATGGCATGAGTGAGAAATAAACTTCTGATGTGTTAAGCTATTGAGATTTAGATTTTTCTCTTCATGGTAGCCCACATATACATAAACACACCCCTAGTTTCTAACAATCTTTCCAAATTCTTAGTTTCTTATCTACCAAACATAGTACCTGCTTAAGAGATGTCAATAATAATGGATGATTAAAACATTTGTATAAAATCGTATTAGAATGAAATATCATTTTCATTCATTTTATTTTGTAGATTTGGATACAAAGTTTATACAAACAGTTATTCATTCATTCAGCAAATGTTTGTTCCATGTGCGCTATGTGCCAAGAATTGTCTGCCTTAGGTCCTGGTAATATAGCAATAAATAAAAGAGAATCTTGAATTCCACTGTGAAGGATAGACAATAAACAACATAACTGTGTCAAATATATATGTTAAGGAGAAAAAAATAAAGCAGGAAAGGCAATGAGACAGGATTGTTGGCTTCAATTTTAGAATGAGTAGACAAAAAAGATCTCGCTGAAAAAGTGACTTTTGAATAAAGAACTAAGGGAAGTGAATGAATGAACCATCAAATTGAAGGAAAAGCTCCAGCCTAAAAGAAACAGAATGTGTGAAGGTGGGAGCCTGTCTAGACTCTTCAAGACACAGCAAGGAAGTGAGTATGACTAGGGCCCTGGAAATGAGGAAGAGAGTGGGAGTTGACACATTCAGAGAGCTAATGAGGGCCCAGATCATTTAGGGCCTTGAAAATTATTTTAAGGACTTTGGCTTTTATTTTGAGATGGAGGGCCCCTGGAGGGTTTTGAGCAGAGAGTGACATGATATGAATTAGGTTTTAATAGGACCACTCTGCCGCTATGTTGAGAATAGACAGAAGGATGGTAGCACTGAAGCAGGAAGACCTGTAGGAGTGTAACTAACTGATATAATACAGATGAGAGATGCTGGTGCCTTGGACCAAGTTGGTAACAGTGATGGAGTGGAGAAATGACAAAATTTGAAATATATTTTGGAATTCCAGACCATAGGATCTTGTTATCAGAGCAGATATGAGGTTGAGAGAAAGATTAGTTAAGAATGGAAAGAAGGCTTTTTAGCTTGAATAACTGGAGGAGTACAGTTGTCATTAAGCAAGGTGGGAAGACTATAGGAGGAGCAGTTTTAGCAGAATACCATAGATCAGTTTAGGATGTATTTAGCTTGAGGTGCCAGTTAAACAAGTAAGTGGAGATGTCAAGGCTCCTGAAAATATGAGTCTATACTTTAATGGGGGAGTCCAGGTAAAAGATATAAGTGTATTAGTTGTCAGTATAAGTATGTGGTATTTGAAGCTGTAAACTAGATGGCACTAACAATGTAACGGCTGAATACGGAATGGGTTCAAAGACTGAGCCCCAAAGCATCTAAAAATTTAGAAGTCAGAGATGAAAAGAAACCAGCAGAAGACCTTGAGGACGAAGAGCCATGAAAGTAGGAGAAAATCCACATGAGTGTTATGTTTTGGAAGCTACGTTTAAAAAAAAAATTGAGGAGAGAATAATTAACTGTGTCAAATACTCCTAACCTGATGAAATAGATGAAGTCTGAGGAATGGCTATAGGATTTAGCAAAGTGAAGGACATTGCTGAAATTGGTAATGGCTTTTGGCAGCGGTAGTGGTGGAATTTAATTTGGTAGATTCAAGAGAGAACAGGAAGGAAGAGATAGAAGACAACTATGCATAGATTTTTTCAAAGAGTTTTGTTATAAAACTGGAGGCAAGGAATAGGTGCCTAGAGGGAGGAGTTGGGCCTAGGCAGTTTTATTTTTTCAAAATAATAGCTTGTTTTTAAAATAATAGCCCTATTCATTTAAAACAATAGCTTGTTGAATCATGATGGAATGACTCAATGGAAAGGAAAAAAGTAGGATGGAAAAGTGGAGGCAGTTTGGGAAGTTTATTTTTATTTCTCCTGTATTCTTACTGATGTAGAAAGCAAAATAATCAGCTGGGTGTGAAGAAATTGAAAATTTCAGCCATTCAGGAGAACAATTACCTAGATAGTAGGTGAGAAAATAGATTAGATAAATATAATATTATTCCTAGGCAGGCTTAAGGGTCCACTCAAGGTTTGTGATTACAATAAAGCAATCAACATTACTGTCTATTTTCTCTAGTCAAGTTCATCTGCTCCTTGGAAGCAGTGTCACAAGAGAACCAAGTTCCAGTTAGGGCACATAGAAGATGGGAACTTTCATGAAAGGGTTGAGTATAAACTTTAAAAGTTATTTACTGATGATTGACTCTAAAGTCTAGAAGGCTAAACTTTGGGAGATGGGAAGAATTGGGAAATGGAGTTAGAAGAGGAGAGGCCAGAGTTGAATTAGGATTCGGCCTTGGCAAATTGGGATAAAGGGAAATGGTGACATTAGCCTTTGTGTTCCAAAGGCAGTAACAATGAGGTAGTGACTGCTTAGAGGAGAGGAGAGGAAAGTGGGAGTGGGAGGTGGAGGAGCCAGGAGCAGTAAGGGGGAGGCTGAGTATTTGAGTCTCTCCGTTGGCTTCTGCTAGTCTTTGAGTCCTGGAGAGCAATGTAGGGCCAGTTTGTTGACTCTCTGTGATGGCCGTGGTCAGAGGAATGTATTCCAGGACTGCAGGCTCCATCTTGATTTGGTTGTAATGATTCTAAGTGCTTTCATAAACCAATTCAGCAAAGCTCATTCACTGAGGGAGCTGAGGACCAGAATGTGTGGGAAATGTTATTTCTTTTTTCCTAAACTGTGATTTGTCAAAGCTGCCTGCCTTAGATTACACTTTTCATCTACCTCTTTCTATATTCGAAAGTGAGCATTCTGCTAACCAGATAATCAGAGCAAAATCAACTGAGACCAATCATTCTCTGGAAAATGACTTTTGGATGAGGTAAAGGAATAAAGAGGCAGAAGTAACTTTCAAACACAAGACACCTGGACAGGTGCTAGGTGGCATCATCCTTACACTATATCTCTCACTTTTAATTTAATCTTATTACTTCCTTCTTGTTTGTAGTCTGCAATAGTCTTATTTTCCTTGCTCTCTTTTAATTTTTAATTTAGTACTCTATTCATTAGTTTCCTCTATAATCATTGTGACATTCTAATTCTAAAGATAAAACTTCATTTAAAATAATTATCTTGGAGCACTAGTTTTTAGTTTATTTTATTTAGTTTAGTTTAATTTAATTTTACTTTAGCTTTATTTTACATATAGTAAAATTCCTTCTTTTTGGTGTATGATTGTGTGAATTGTGACCATTGCATAGAAACATGTAAACACCACCACGATTAATATACAGAATGGTTTCATCATTCCTAAAAATTACCTCATGCTGTCTTTGTATCATCTCACCCCTGCCCACTGGCAACCACTGATATGTTCTATGTCCCTAGATCTTTGAGTTTTCCAGAGTAGAAATCTAATCAGAATGTCATTGATCTTTATTCATGACAGAAATTACATTCCCCCAATTATTCAAGGCAGACATTTGAGAATTATCTAAATAATTCCTTCTTTAGATTCCACATCTAATCAATTTTATGTCTTCTGTAATATTTCTGGAATAACATTTTTCTTTTCAATGAGCTAGAAGAAGTGAGAAAAGGAAGTTATAGAAATTTCATATTTAATCAGCATGTTTTTGATATTAATGGTCATTATTCTTCAGTTTTACTTGGATCTTTTCCTTAGGCAAATTTTATTGATCTTTTTTGTAGGTTTATGTTGGTGTTAGGTGAAAGAGTTGAGATTGTTTAGGGCAGAACATTTTAAATGTAGCTTGTAGCTTTCACTGGTCAAGGAGTCCACAAAATAAATAATTTGACAAAGTGAAAATATTTTCTTGGGATGAATAGCGATCTTAAGAAAGGAGAATTGGTAAAATTTAAAATTAAAAGAAATTCTGTTAATCTAGCCCATTAGGTTTTAAAACAAAATGATTAATTTTTTTTCTACTTCCTCATCATTCATTTAATGCTGTCTTATTACTGGAGTATTGAAGATTTCCTGTACAAACATGCTATTTCATATCTTTGCTCTTGATTCCCCTTCCGAGCATCAAAATCAGGGTTAGTTTTCTAACAATAGCTAAAGTATGGTTTTTCATCTTTAAAATTTATGTATGTTAATATATAAAGATATATTAACATATATTCATTAATATAATATATGTCAATATATATAAAAAAATATATTAACATATATATTCATTAATATAACATGTTAATATATACAATATATAAATGTATATGTTAACATATATGTTCATTAATATAACATATGTTAATATATATTATATAAATGTCAATAAATATATATTTATGCTAATATATATTTATAGCTAATATATATATGCTAATATATTAATATATCATTTATATATGTTCATATATTCTGTAAAATATATAATAAAATAACATGATATTTGTTTATATTAACATTTATATGTTAATATAATATATAAAATAAAAACACATATATTTATATATGTTAATATATTTTTATATTTATAGAGACAGAATAGTTGAATCTGCATTACATAATGAGAATTGCTTAGAGTTTGCCACAATATTTATATATGAACTATGATGCAGGATAAATTCCTTATTAGGGGACTAGTTACCACCCTTAACAATGTGGCTAAACTGTGTGCTCCAGCCCATACTGCTTCATCGCATACATGTTTTGGGAAATATGATATAGTGTAAACTTTACTGTAAGATGAGTGCCTTTTTCCCTGAGTTTTGAACTTTCAAAAAACATAATGAATATGTGAACGTATTGATCCTGAAGAGAGTGGAAATTTCTCAGGGAAAATGAAAAGAATAGCAAAAACCAAAAACAAGCAAAAACACTAACAGCACACATAAGCACATAAAGAATGTTTTTATATTTGATTAAAGTCTCAATTTTTCATCAAATTTTACTAAATATAGAGACTGTGTTGACAAGTGAACAAATTGCTAGACCTAGAAGATGAAATCTTTTTATCAGATGGTGGATTCAAAAGGAATGAAGATAATTCATGTTATAGTGACCAATGAAAAAGGCTCCTTTTAAGTAGTCAGGTGAAATGTCTTAAGGGTAAGGACAATTAGGTAGGTCTTGAGGGTGTATGTCCCCTAGAAAGTCCACAGGTTCTGTACTGTTCAAAGATCTATGTATGCTACAGATTGTTTTTGACTCAGAGCTCCGTTTTTGTTGATACACAAATTCTAAGATTTTCTATTGGCTTTAAGTATTTCCCATGTGAGTGTTCCCTTATATTTCAGACTTGACCACAAGTCAAGTGAGAGTTAAGCTGCGTGCCTCAACCTGTGCTTATTCCTGATTCTTATTGGAATCCTTTTCATTCACCTGTATTAATACGAGTTTGGTACCTTTTGAAGTACAGTGTTGCTCTACACGGGGATGTTTTGGTCAACAACAGACAGCATATAAGACTTTTGTCCCATAAGATTATAAGGGAGCTTAAAAATTCCTATTGTGTAGTGATGTCATAGTTGTAACCTCATAGCACAATTACTTTCTTTATTTTTATAATTTCATTTAGCCTAAGTGTACAGTGTTTATAAAGTCTACAGTACTGTACAGTAATGTCCTAGGCCTTCACGTTCACTCACCACTCACTCACTGACTCACCCAGAGCAACATCCAGTCCTGCAAGCTCCATTCATGGTAAGTGCCCTGTGCAGGTGTGTCATTTTTTATCTTTCATATTGTATTTTTACAGTACCCTTTCTATGTTTAGGTAAGTTTGGGGATGCAAATACTTACTGTTGTGTTACAGTTGCTTACAGTATTCAGTCCAGTAGTATGCTGTACAGGTTTATAGCCTAGGAACAATAGGCTGTACCATCTAGGTTTGTGTAAATGCACTCTATGATGTTTGCACAAATACAAAATCTCCTAATGATGTATTTCTCAGAATGTATCCCTTTGTCAAGTGATGCATAACTGTATTGTCTGTCCCACCATGTGGCTCAACTATATCACATACAGGTCTCCTTTCTCTAGTGCAAAATTAGTCATTTATTAACTAAGTAAACATATTATTGTCTCAGATATCTTTCTTCTTATTCACTATGTTAATTCCATAATCGATTTAATTAAATTTTGGAAGGAAATTTACTGAGTAATGCAAAAATTTATGGTAGAATAATTGTTTACTATGTTGTCCGATATGCTTTTTCTATCAACCATTCTATACTCTCAAATATAGTAGACTGAAGAAAAATTATTCCTGGCAGATGAAAGACCTTAATAGTAATTTTAGTGGTTCAAATCCTCTTTTTATTTTGGAACATGTCATTTTTTTTTTTTTGACAAGAGTCTTGCTCTGTTGCCCAGGCTAGAGTGCTGTGGTGTCAGCCTAGCTCACAGCAACCTCAAACTCCTGGGCTTCAGATAATGGGTCTTAAAATCTGTTGCAAGGAGATAGGAATAAAAGAAAAGCAAAATCATTAAAGGAAGTTTTACATTTAGGTGTTTCTTTCAGGCATGTTAGATTTGGGTCATCATCTACTTTGGAATCAAAAACATGCCACTCGTTACAGCCTCACCTACTTGAATCTTTGAGCCTCTAAATATAACCCTAACCCTAACCCTAGAACAACTACTAGAACCTTTGAATAGATGGCCTAGGAGATACAGAAAAAGATAATCAGGGAGGTGAGTCAGAAGTTGAACAGGAGGGCAAAATTGTGAGTACTAGCTGTTTACCCTCATCCAACTCTGCAGTCCTCACCCCAGCTATCGGTGAAGAGCAATTTCGCCTTTAATTTGACTCTTTACTTTCCTATCAAAGATTAAGCCTACTTACTTTAGTTCTATTCATTAAACACTCGTTGAAGGCCTACTTTGTGAAAGTCACTCTGCTAGGTAGCAGACACACAATGATAAATTCCAGATACACTTAAATCCGTCTTTGAACAGGTGATTTCAAATGCAGTTTAGAGAAATTGCAGTTGATGGAGCAGAGAGAGATTCAAAATTAGTACATGACATTTTTTCTTAAAGTATTGGTTTAGAAAAATAAGATGAAAAAAAATCTGAAAAAAAGATGACATATATATATGTTTGTATCCAAGTGGTGCAACAGAGGTATACAGTTTTCTAATCTCTGAGATCTTAATTTTTGTATTTGTTTTACAGAGTATTGAGTTTCCTTTCTCACATCTATTATATTAGGAAAGAAATGAGAGATGAATGGGCCAGATAGGAAGTAAAGAGGAGATAGCAAGTGTGTATATTAAAGGTTAATGGGAAAGAAGATAGGAGATTAAGTTGGAATTGAGAGGAAGTGTTAGTGGAGTACTGAGAAGGAAATTGAATGGGACTAACATATGTTCAGAAAAAAAAAAAAAGAAGAAGAGAAAAGAGACACAGCAAGCAACCTGAATAGAAAAGAAACATAAGTACATACTTAAAAATTTTTGGAAGCAGGCATCTTTGATGAATTTTTGCTTGTAGCTGATTTTAAATGCTACTGGAATTTTAGATTTAAACTTTTCATTTCAGATACAATGTCACTGCTATCATGAAGGAGGTATACTTTTGAGGAGGGCTAAAAAAACAAGATGGTGCTATTTTATTGTAGAATGAAGCATGTACATAACTGGTGAAATAACATTTAAATATGTTATATATAATAAAATATAAATAATTATTTATGTAATATTTATATTAATTGTATTTAACATGCTAATTAACACAAAGCCTATAAAGAAAACATTTCTATGTCTTTGCTCATACCACGTGCTAACAATGTGCTGTTGATCTCTAAAAGCAAAATTCAATACTATGAGTGATGTAATAATATAAAAGCTTATTTCTGGTTCCAGTTTATGCAATAGCTATAGTCAAAGACTAGGAGCCCCTATACTGCTACAGTATAGAATTGAGAATGATATAAATTTTTAAAAATGAAACATAAAACAAATCTCCCACCCTGGGAAATGTGTATAAATGGACTATCTCTTAATTTCAACCAGCAATACATAAGAAGAAAATGTAGCTGACTTAATTGTATTACATCTTACAAACATGAGGTAATGGTGTTTTTGATGAATGACTATAAAAGATGATTGGCATTTTGGTCTGATTCAGTGTATCTGAAGGGCAACCAGGGAACAAGATCCCCTGAGTGAAAGGATCCAGTGTCTGGTATGCCTGGCAGGCATCGTTCTATGCCAGAGTCCATAGCCTCCTGCCACTGGGCTGTGTGATGTCGTCCACTAACATACAGCTCCCTTGCCCAGATTTCAAGTTCATTGTACAGAAATCTTAACTCAAATTTTAAATCCAGTTCTTAAAAGTTGTAATCTTGAGCAAGTTATTTAATCTCCTTTTGCCTCAGTGTATGTATCTGAAAAATTAGGATAATAATAACTTCATAAAGTTGTTATAAATATTATGCCAATTAATATATGTAAAGTACTTAGAACAGTATCTTGCATGCAGAAAGTGTCCAATAAGAGTCAACTAAAATGTAAAGTCAATAAAACTATATTTTTTCCCATCTAATTTACTTTTTTATCTCCAATACTACTATATTTTAGGTGCGCCATAGTATTTATTAAATGAATGAACATATTTGATATATTATATAGCCTTTTGAAGATAAGATCATGAAACATGGAAAATAATATTCTGGCTGGCCTGTTTAACATTTCTATACATTATTAGAAATTAATAAAATAGAATTCTGTCATATGCTTTGGTCTCTTATAAGATTAGTTACATTGGATCAATAAATCAGTACCTGATCTCTCTTGGAAAACTGATAAAACTGACAAAATGCAGTTTCTGAAGCTGTAAAAATTAAGGGTTTGCTGGATGGAGACAGTTAGTATAATGACTGAGAGAACTTGGAATCTCAGATCCACCATTTACTACCTGTGTGATTTGGACTGTTAGCTAATCTGTCATATGTTTTCTTATCTACAATATTGGCGTAATCATCATACTTACAGAGTTCTTTTTGAGAATAAAATAAGATTATTTATATAAAGTGCTTTTCAGAGTGTGTAGTATATAGTAAATCCTAAAAAAATGTTGCTCCCAAATATAATATTAATTCATTTATTAATGCAACCAACAAACTTTATTGAAGTAACTGTCATGCCAGATATGCAAAAACAAATAAGATATGGCTCCTATCCCTAGGCAATTTCACTATAGTAATGTAGGGGAACAAGTAAAAAGGCAATTACCAAATAGTTAAGTTGCTATTATAGAGATAACAGGGAATGTTAGGAGTACACAGAAATGGAATTTGACTCAATAGTGAGCAAGGTCCCTATGAAAATATCAACATCATTTTTTGAAGATCTAGGAAAAGTAATTCTATGATTCGATTTGTATGGAACTAGAGAAGACCCCGTATAGCAAAGGCAACCTTAAGCAAAAAGAATAAATTGGAAGGCATCAATTTACCAGACTTCAAGCTATATTACAAGTCTATAGTAACTAAAACAGCATGGTGCTGGCATAAGAACAGAGACATAAACCAATGGAACAGAATTGAGAATCTAGTTATAAAACCATCTTCATATACCCATCTTTGACAAAGCAGACAAAAACATACAGAGGAAAGGAGAAAAGAATCCTTATTTAATAAATGGTGCTGGGAAAGTTGGATAGCCACATGTAGAAGACTGAAACAGGATCCTCACCTCTCACAAAAATCAATTCACGGTGGATAACAGACTTAAACCTAAGGCATGAAACTAAGAATTCTAGAAAAAAATGTTGGAAAAACTCCAATAGACATTGGCTTAGGGAAAGAACTTATGAAGAAGACCCCAAAGGCAATCACGGCAACAACAAAAATAAATAAATGGGACCTGCTCAAATTAAAAAGCTTCTGCACAGTCAAGGAAACTATCACAAGAGCAAATGGACAACCTACAGAATGGGAGAAAATATTCACATGCTACACACCCAATAAAGGGCTCATAACTAGAAGCTATATAGAACTCAGAAAAATCAACAAGAAAAAAATTAAACAACCCCATTAATAAGTGGGCAAAGGACATTAACAGAAACTTTTCAAATGAAGATAGATTAATGCACAACAAGCGTATGAAAAAATGCTCAACATCTCTAATCATCAAAATGAAAATCAAAACCACAATGAGATATCACTTACCTCCAGTGGGAATGGCTTTTATCAAAAAGTCCCAAAACAATAAATGTTGGTGTGGATGAGGAGAGAGAGGAACACTCATACACTGCTGGTGGGACTGCAAACTAGTACAACCTCTGTGGAAAGTAATATGGAGATAACTCAAAGAGCTAAAAATAGAACTACCATTTGATCCAGCAATCCCATTACTGGGCTGGGGAAAGGCAATGTATGTAACCTAATCATTTGTACTTTTGTAATTTTCTGAAATTAAAAATAAAAAGAAAGTCTTCCTCAAAGACCTGTGTGAGCTGAGTGTTGAAGCAAGGAGTAGGTTTATGCGCAGACGGAGGGAGCTACAGCAGTTCAAAGCATGGGGAAGAAAGAGCACATGCATAGTACTTTAGCAATTTGTTAAATACTCAGTATATTTGGGGGAATAAAAATATGGAATGCAGCTTACATTTTCTGTTAAAAATAATAAGAGCAATAACATACTGGCATAGTTCTTTAGAGGTTATAGGGTATCTTTATATACTATATCTCTTGAATTCTTATGCAAAAACTCCAAGAAAGAAAGGTGGGTATTATTTTCCTGTATTTTGTACAGGACACTAAATCTGATTTTAGAGACTGGCTTGCAGTCCTATACTCATTGTCGGGAGTGAACACTGAACCTTGATTCTTGTGTTTAGCTTCTAGTGAACTCTGAGCCAAGGCAGAAGCAGAAAGTTAGGTGCTCCTAAGGGTAATGGTGCTTGGCAAAATATTATTTTGTATGTATTATCTTGGCATTGGCTATAAGACTTGCTTTATAGTTCTCAGTTGTGTGTGAAATGGCTCTCTTAATGAGTACCATTTAAAAAATCCTACTTGATGTAAGGTTACAAATCTTGTGCCTGGTAATGGTGTTCAATATTTGTTTGTTGAATGAATGAGTGATTGAATGACTGGATAGCTATCTGAATCCTTAGTAGTGTTATTCCCGATACAGTTTCGCAGATAAAATAGAAAGTTTTCTTAATTACATTTATATACAAATGGCTTTACTGGCAATATATTTTGAAATTTCAGCATTTTATTCACTTTGCATTTTCATGAGGTTAATGTTTATTTGGTTTTTTTAAATTTTTTAACTGTTTTATTGGGACAGAGTCCTGCTCTTGTCCCAGGCTGGAATGCACTGGTGCCATCATAGCTCACTGCAGCCTCAAACTACTGGACTAAAGCGATCCTTCTGCCTCAGCCTCCAGAGTAGCTGGAACTAGAGGTGTGTGCCACCATTCTGGCTAATTTTTCTTATATTTTGTAGAGATGGGATCTCCCTATGTTGCCCAGGCTGTTTTTGAACTCCTTGGCTTCAAGCAATCCTCCCACCTTGGACTCCCAAAGTGCTGGGATTACAGGAATGACCCACTACACTCAGCCTCATGAGGCTAATGTTTTTTAATTAATAAACTAATTCATTTATTTGGCCAAGAAATATTTAGCACAGGCCTACTCTGTCCTAGGAACTGTGCCAGGTACAACATATGTCGTCTGATCTAATCCTTACAACAATCCCATGAGAATGTTCTATTATTTTCTGCTCTTTGCTAGAAAAGGAAACTCTAAGAGAAAAATAAAAATTTGGCCAAGGTTATCACAGCTAACAAATGGAAGAAGTGGACTGTCAATCCAAGATCTATCTACCTCCAGAGCCGAGGTGCAATTCAGTTTTAGTAAAACAATTTGTTAAATTTGTATGTGTTGATTTTGTAGGATTTTGTCTAAGTTGTATGCATTTCCACATGAATTATGTTAATTATTTAAATGGATATATTCCATTCCTTAGAATATGAGATTAAGAATGAACATGATTTTTGTTTTAGTATATTATTTTCTCTTCAGTTTTTTGATATTTTATAAATTGTTCATGTGTTTTCTTAGATGTCTGTATAAAACATTCATCTGTAGTATCATTCATCAGAATCACAAAATCCCTTTTGAAAACTTAAGTTTTCAATTTTTGGTTGCTTACATTTAATTCCTTAAATATTTACTAATACTTTACATTTTTAGTTAGAGATTAAAAGAATGAATGAAATTAGCTTTTCTTTAATAAGGTCAGATTTTCCCCTACCAAATACAAAGATTTTTATCCAAAATAATGACTTATTCTATCATTATATTGCTACTGGGGAACACCAGGTATTATTTTTGGTTTTATCATGAATGAAAATAGTCAAACAGTATATGATCATGAGTCTCAGCATTTGAAGGTGGCAATGAAGCCTTGAGTTAAAAATGTAATCTGTGTATTTTGTTTAATAGGACTAAGACACAAACTTCCTTTAATCAAGGTAAAATAAAGCTGTAGAATAGGGATAAAATTCAAGCATCATTTTCTGTTTTACAACTTTAGCTTACGTTTCTGTTTTATTTCTAGAGTTTCACATTTTTAAGTATATAAGACAAAAAGAGAGCATTTATAACTTTTGTTCTTTTCATATAACTCATGAAGTTATAAGAGTTTTCTATTTTCCATTTTTCCCCAAATATGATCTTCAGAGAAGTATATGGTGGCTTGACATATATCTTGATAGCCATTTAGAAGATTTCTGTGCCTACTTCTGCTGTATATGCATTTCTGTTTATGATTGGAAGATGAATAGAATTCTGAATATTTTCTATTCAGGGAATAGGCTTAACAATTCTGAGGCTTTGATTAATATTGCTGATGCATTAATGGCTCGTTATATTTCCTGAACACTGGAGGAAAATATGTGACTTTCTGTAAAGACTGTGGTTCTTATGATTCACTTAGCATAGAGAGCAAAATGCATGGAAGATCTCTTGTCTCCAAAGAAGAAATGGGTGTCTGTATAATGCCAGTTGCATATTTTACTGAACTGTTACAGAGGAAAGGAAATTACCCAGTCAGAATAGATATGTCTCTGTAGCCTTGTATCCCCATTCTAATATCCACAGAGTTTATCTTAGTCTGAATGGAGCACTAAGTTATTAATTGTTTTAATGATTTCATTGATTTCTGTTAATCTAGGTAATGTGCCTTACTAAACTCGGTAGTTTATTTTGCTTTTCAATTAACCTTTTACTTTTGTTATATCATTTTTTATCAAAAACAAAGGTTTTATCTACATTTTAATGATATGCCTATCTTAGTGTATTATGAATTATATTTGGCTATCTGTACAGCAATTTTCCTGAATACTTTAGGGTAATGGCAAACCACAATGGCTCAGTATTTTTATTACAGATTTTCATTGATATTAAATGTTTTAAAAAGACATTTGAATAAAAGCTAGAATTCTTTATGTATAACTTTATGTATAACCTTTTTAAAAGATTTTGAAGAATATAATAATGAAAAAATGTAATGCTTTAGCTTATGCTTTAATTCCTCAAGTTTAGGAATAGCACTATCATTCTAACTTAATAAGTTGTTTTAATTTTGTTCAATTAATAAATTAATAAATGTAAAAATATATTATAAAACCTTTGAAAATTTAAAAGTGTTTAAAATAGCATATTCCATAACAGAAGATATATTCATGAAATATTTCACTAGCTTATATGGATTATTTAATATTCAAACACATTCTGCCTAATTAAGGTCTTAAGTTACTTTGAAAGATATAAAATTACCTGGGTATTCATAAAAATATTAGTGAAATGGTCCCACAGGATGTAAAGTAGCTTCTCTACTTTTCATTTCTGGGAATTCACATTCACATATGATTTTGTACCAATTAAAAACTGTTAATGACAAAACATTGTAATTGATTAGTCTTTGTATGTTTACAGCTCACTTTAATTGCTGAAAAACGCCATTTGTCAGCTTCATGTTCTATTGACAAAGCTATTGATTTATCTGAATTTGGCTTTGTCTTGTCTCTCGTACATAAAACTCACATATGCAGTTCAAATGGGAAATGACTGTATTGATTTCCTTAACTTGAGCCCAAATGCTAAAGATTTTTGGATAAGCTTTCTCATTACTTAAGCCAAAATCAATAAGAAAGAGCATCTTTTAATGAAAGAGCAGTTTGAGCAACGTACTTCAGAAATAGGGTCCTGTTCATTCTTTGCTTTACAAATCGATCTCCTAGGTTCCTTAAGTTAGGTCCAATTGGTTGACATTGTGGTTTGTCTTTGTGTGTAAACCTGCAGCTTCAGAAAGAGATGAGCTATAGAGACAGTGGAAAGAAACGCTCTCCCTGAGAAAGAAGATCGTCCACTAGCAGGTATAAAATCTAGTGTTGAAATGCAACACAACTTACAAATATACCAATGAATTCTTACGTCTCTTAAGTTCATGCTTATATATTTTATGATGGCACAATTTTTTTAATTTCTTCACTGGCTTATTTTAATAACTATGTGCATATCATGTGCATTTATACCAAACTTATTTTTTTAAAAAAAACTTCTGATTATTGATGCAGTTTATATTTGTAATATGAGATAATTTGCTAAAATGTCAGGTTATTTGAAAAATAACACTGTTTAAGTGATCTTTTATTTTTTTAGTGTCAAATTTCTCATGTTCTGCAGACAGATAAGCATAGAAAGTGAGCTACAGAAATAAAATGCCTGTTCTGAGGAACAACAGAATGAACTGAACGTATAAAACAACTTATGTGGACAGGCCAGACGTCAGGTACATATGATATCATTAACTTCCGTGAACTACATAAATTAAGCTGATTATGCCTTCACTTAATTAACTGAGAATGACCTATTGATGTTACAGGCTGAGTTAGCTAGAGACCGCTTGCTGCACTGTACTTAATTTATTGGTTTTCAATTAGTTCTTCTCTTGCCTGTGATTGTTGAGAAAAAAAAATGTCCATTTACATCTATGTCTTGTGTATTTTTTATGCATAGAGGGTTTATATTTAAAATTTTATCCTGAGTAGTTGTTTTTTCTTTGCCAACAATGCTTAGGTTGATGTAAGTAGTTTTTCTCACTGTTACATATAATTTGATTTCTTGGTGAAATAAATATGCAGATTAATTTTTCTTGTTAGTGTTATGATACTATTAAATAATCTTTATAAATAATTTCATATATTCCTTTCAAGAAGTATCTTATTTTCACAAAATTTTGTAAATTAATTTTTACCAAAATTATTGTTAGAGTATGTTTTTGTGAAGCAATTTGGGGAAGAATGTTGTTAGGTAAATATTTAGATTTTTGAAAATTTTCACTAGAAACTTACTTGAGAGTTTTTTAAAAATAGAAATATTGTAGTATAAATCATTACTCTTGATTTCCTGTGGTAAAACTAATGTGTATGAGAATACCTTCAGCAAAATTTATCTTTCCAATTTTGAACTTTTATATACTGATTTTATGATGCCTGTTATACTTTATTATGTTGCCCTTTGCTATGTAGCTTTTGTAACCCACTAATCAAAGATATTTATTGGACCATTCTTATGTTCTCAGTATCCTCACATTAGAATACTTCATCAGAGACTGGTAGTCTGATTTTAGGTATTATAATTATTTTAAGTTATCTACTATTGTTATTGTAAAGGTCATTAAATATGAAATGTCTGATTTCGAATCAACAATGTTAGTTAATATATTTCAAACTAGAAGCAGTATAATTAAAGTATGCACCTACACTATCAACACAATTTTGCCATCTTAACGGTAGCTTGTTTATGCCAGTTTTCGAAGAAGCCTAGAAAGCAGGGAGTGGCAATGAAATTGCAAAAGGCTTTTTCCACAGCTTGTTGAGGATTGAGTATTTTTCCTTGCAAGAAGTGGTCCAAAGCCTGGAAGAAGTGGTAGTCAGTTGGTACAGGGTCTGGTGAATATGGTGGATGACAGAGAGTTTCCAATTCCAGCCTCTGTAGTTTGAGCAGCATTGTTTGCACGACTTGTGCTCGAGTGTTGTCTTGCAAGAGCACTGGCCTGTTTCTATTGACCAATCTTGGCTGTTTCGTTGGAAGCATTATCATCATTTCATTCAATTGGTTGCTGTAGACATCCGCTGAAATCAACTGACCAGGTTTCATGAAGCTGTAGTGGATAATACCAGTGCTGGATCACCAGACAGACATCATTAGCTTTTCTTGACGAATAGTTGGTTTTGGGGTCTGTTTTGCCACATCATCTTTATCCAATCATTGTGCCGAATGCTTGAGATTGTCAAAAAGAATCCATTCTTCATCACACATAACAATATGGTATAGAAATGGGTTGCCTTTATGTCATGACAGCAAAGAAAGGCTTCCAGATGACTTCTCTTCTGACACCGATTTAATTCATGTGGAACATATCTATCCAGCTTCATCTTGAGGATTTATTTAAAATGGTCCAATATTGTTGGAATAGTACTGTCAAAGCATAGGATGAGATGGATTTGCTTCCACTACAGCTCTCAGCTCATCATTACCCACTTTGGTCTCAGATCGCCCAGGTGGTTCATTTTCAAGATTAAAATCACCAGAACGGAACTTCTCAAACCATCAATGTACTGTGTATTCATAAGCCACATCCTTCCCAAACACTTCCTGGATATTTTGAATTGTCTGTGTTGCATTGTTTCTAGGACAGAATTCATATTCGAAAATAACACGCATTTTTGACTTATCCATGGTTTCACAAAAATTGCTCTAAAATTTTTTTTGAAAGATAATCACAAGCGAAAATGTGCATTTGAAGGATTGAAGATGTATCTTCACCATAAAAATAAAACAAGAAGTATCAAAGTGAAATGTCAGTGATATCAACTGTCAAACTTAGTCCTTAAGGAAACCAGACATTTTATACTTAATAACCTACTAATAGGGTCATTCAAAATATGTAAGTAAACAAAATATAAAGAATGTATGCCACTTTGTTTTGATAAATTGTTTTATCTTTCTCAATTTCATGTTGCCATCTAAGAATGAAGTTAATAGTGATACTTGGATGCAGGTCTCCATTGAGATATTTTCCAACTCTCATATGTTTGTGGTACAAATATCACTTGTTTGCACTTCAGGAGAGATAAATATTTCTGTGGATTGGAGTTGTCAGGAATGGATTAGAGATTTAATTTTTCCTACAAAACATACATGAGTAATGTTATAGTTGATAATACATGTAAAAATTTTATGCAGAATTTAATTAATACTGTAGGAGCTTGTGGGTATATGAGGATTTAGCATTCTCATTATTTATGAACAACCCTGAAAGCCCATAAATAGTCGTAGTAACATGTGTGTCAATAAATTTGAGTCATATACCTTGTGCACATACCCTCACATTGGGAGAGCAATTTCGCAGCCATATTCAAAGAGGCATTGTTGTTTTACACACATTTTTTATTCACAACAATTCTCATTGAGCATCTGAGTGGCCTACTTAAACTCTCAGTCATATTCTCCTGAATTTTATGAGAGAGGTTATATGCTATTGCAGAGTTTGTGAATTAAGGGGTACATGAAGCACTTGAAATGTCCTTTTGAAATATCTAATGACTACTGTTCCTTGAAAAACTAATGTAAATTTTTGTGGAGAAGTAGTAGGAGATAAAATTTATATATTTTCGGAAGACAGTATCAGAATCTCACTTTTAGTTTTGTAATGTATTGGATATCTATTGGACCAAAGTGGAAATGTTACACATGGTCCTGTGTGAGTATGTGTGAGTGTGTGTGTGTACATAGGACTGAAAAGTTCAGGGAAAAATTTTGGATTGGATATGTGAATTTGGAAATTATCAGCATATGAATTGTATCAAAGGAAAAAGAAAGGATGAGATGACCAAGAAGTGAAAGTTGAGAGAAAAGAGAAGAGAATCAAGGAAGAAGTTTTGTTGGCATCCCATTAAGAGGTCAAGGATATGAAGAACTAGGAAATGAATTCAACAGAAAATAAGGTCAGAGAAAATCTAGGACAGTAGGGAGTCTTGGAAGCCAAGTGAAGAAAGTGTTTCAAGGAGAGAGGAGCTATCACCTGAGTTAGATGCTGTAAGGTCAGAACTAAAAATTGATCATTAAACAGCTACACGGAGGACATTGACAATTTTGACAAAAGCAATTTTAGCACATTGGTAAGTGCATCCTGATTATAATAATCAGCATAGAAGAAAAAATGATATTAGATAAAAAAAAAACTTCATGAATTTAGGATCTTTGACTTTTAAAATATTTATGTAAAATGTCTGACAGGAGGCTGGATTTGTTAAAACTTGCTTGAGACTATCATCTATTGAATGTATTATTTTCTTAGTTTTTCACACTTCCTTTAGAAGTTCACATTTTTATTACCCTTCTGTCTAGAATAATTATTTAGAATGTGTGACTAAAGTGATGTTATAGCTATTGTTATTCTCAAGTAAGAATATATCATAGTGCTATAATCTTCTGTAAAATTTCAACTAAAATTTTAAAAGCAAAGTAAACTTAGAATTTAAAATCTCTCACAATTTTTTTCCCAGTAAATTTTCATATTGCATCTAATCAGAAGAAATTTACTATAGCCATTTGTGAAATTTCTAAGTTTTCTCCATTTTAAAATGAATATTTGTCCAGAGACATGTTTTTATAAAGTTATCACTTACTCTATGAATATTTATGAAAGTTCTTCTATAAACATGAAAAATTATAATATGATCTATCAAATGGGAAAATTTTTGACATTTTACCATAATTTAATGAGTAAATTTCAATATGCTGTAGTTTTAATGTGGGAAAGGGCCTTGAAAGTCATTTAATTGAATCTTTTTATTTTATAAACCAAAAAAAATAAGATCATATGTGAAAAGCTGTCCTGCTTTACAGGAAATCTTTAAATCTGTTGATTAATATAACATCATTATATTAAAGTACATATTGTTAGGGTATATAACTTTTCCAAGAATTTGAATGTATACAGTATATAAATATATGATTCATAATTTTAAAGTTCATAGGCTTTTAGGAAAACACAATAATGTGTACTCAAGCAAATATTATGGTATAACCATTGAAATTTGGACAAACTTGTACCTTCATTTCTCTTAGTCTTAGAAAATTTATTCTTATGCTCTTGAATATATTTCTGCTGAGTTTTAAGCCCAGTGAGCTTCTTTTTGGATATTCTCATTGCTAGCAATCACATTAGTTCATTCTATTCATTATGAGAGAATAATCTTATTATTTATTCATTAAAGCAGCTGACATTTATACTTTCTATTCCATCTAATATTATTTAAGTGGAAACATTTTCTGAAGGTTCTAAGGTTCTTGATATTTTCCCCTACATTGAAGGTTTCATTAAACACGTCTCTTTGGGTTAGCATGCCTTCACTATGGAGTATGGGCATCCTCCCACAGGAACAACCATCCAGCTTAGCAAACAGAATAATTGGTACCATTCTTTTCACACACACAAAAGTAAGTTAAAACAGGATAGAGCTTTTATCATCAATTGATTCTTAGAAGTCCTTTCTTGATATTTCAGCCCCAAGGCTTATATCAAAGTTGTTTCCTTCAATGTGGAAACTTCAAGCTTCCAATTCACCAGTCTGCAAACCCTGAGCATCAAAGCAGACCTGCCCTGTGATCCACGGCTAAGCACTTACTTTCTTGAAGTGATGCTTAGTGCTCTGATTCAGCATCGAGATCTAAGCGTGCTGTTATGAGAAGATAAATTAGGGAACCAGACGATTACACCTTTTGGCCTCCACTGAGATTTTCCTGAGCAGGAGCACTTGTCTCCAATTCCTCTTTGACCTTTCATTGTTTCCATATGGCGGCCACTTCTCAGGATTCTCACTTGACTAACACACCGTCCCTGAGAGACTGACGGGTATAGAGCCTGATTGCTTGATAGGGTAGTTGTTGAGAGTTCACGTAAACCAAAGGGTCTATACAACTGCATATTATCTGCTTTTTAGCTACCATTTTATTTAATCCCAGAACTCATGTTTTTTCTACTATAGTGACCATTAAAATCTTTATTTCCTTATTTGTAAAAATCCTATGATAGTTTTTCATTTCAATCTATCAGGCTGATGGTTTTATAGTTTATTCTCTTTACCTAGGGAGATTATGATTTTAAAATCATCATCATCATTATCATCATCATCATCCTTATTCTTATCCAATTGTAATTTAAAGAGAGGAAAATAGATGATGTATAATTTATTAATATTACCTGTTGATCAAGTTTTCATCATTTTATACAACTTTCCTCAGGTGTCATTTGTGTGTGTGTGTATGTGTGTGTGTATGCTGATGAAATTTAGGACACGCTACCCCAAAATATGGCACCTTGGCATTTGAGAAAATAGCAGAAGCAGGAAGTCACTCTTACCTTCTCCTTGCCTTTCTCCCCTGAATCAGGTCCTAGGACCTTCTTTTGAGGGATACTCTCCCCATACCCAGAGGAAAGGAATATCTTTATCTCTGAATACACAAGGACACAAAGAAGAATCTCAACAAACAAGACTTGCTAAATCCTCCCTAGTTTATTGTCATTAGATCATACCCACTTGGTCCAATTATACTTCTCCATGACTATCTACTTCATCAAAACTAGCATTAAAAATACATAGGTCTACTTGTTTCTTTGGGTCTTCCTTTCCTTACGAAGGTTCCCATGTCACATAAAGCTTGTATGAAATAAACTTGTATGCTTTTTTCTTGTTAACCTGTCTTTATTATAGGTGCTTCAGCCATGAGCCTTGCAGTGAGTGAGGAAAAGAAATTTTTCACCCATACGGTGCTCATCTACCACTATGTCATACATAGTAGATGCTCAGTAAGTCACTTCATTTTTCTGCCACAGATTATTCAAAACAGACTCACGATAAGGTAGAAATGTTCGATCTATATTGTTTAAAGGTATTAATTAATAACAAGGGGAGGTGTAGGGAGGAGACCATTCCTCAGCTACTTTTCCAGTCGATCTTCTAGTCATTCCAGGTACCCTGTTAAATGTCTCAAATTCCTTTTTTTTTATTAATATTTCCTCTGTCACTTAATTCAGTACGTCAGCATCTCTCTCTTGTACTTCAGTACTCTCTCTGCCAGTTGGTATCACCTTCTTCTATTCACCCTCCTTCTGCTAGACTGGCCTTAAACATGTACACATATGTACACACAGAATTTGGTCATGTTACTCCTCCACCTGAAATTCTTTTATATTCCCAATTAGCAATTAAATTTCTTTCAAACCAGGAGGGGGGAAAATAGAAGCTAACCAAAAGTCATTATTTTGAGCTCCTCATGTCCAATCAACTCTAAAAATTCTGCTTTGTGTATTTTATATATTAGGTCCAGCTAAAAGTATATTTGAAGAAAAAGTGTTAGTCAACAATTGTAGCAATAATGCTATGTAATTAATATCTTCCAAATATCAGTGTCTTATAGTAACAAACATTTCCTTTTCTTGTTCACAGGCCTTTGGATTGGGTGAGGTGATTTTGCAACAAGTACTTCAGGTTTTCATCACATCTTTTGGTATGAGTGACTTTTTGTGGCTTATTCCCCACATGAAGCATGCAGATGCTCCAGAGATAAGTCAAATAACACAAGCACATTTCAAAGTTGTCTCATATCCTATCTGTTCAAATGACATCAGCTTATGACATGTTGGTAGCTTGACATTGACCGTGGTAGGAGTATTTATATCATGGAAATTGGCACACACTTTAAACATGAACTTGTTTTCCAGAAAGCTGTCTTACTGGTGTACCACAGACAAGCCTTGCTCTTTTGTGTAAAATTTTTTACCTTTCTTATGATTCTCAAATTTATAAGTTCTATGTAAATATTATTTCATCTAATTTGTGGTGTTTTATATTTTATCAAATCATATATTCTATTTTTTTCTACCTAAGCTAATTACATGATTTAGTACATTTTTTTTCTTCTGTTAATTCCCAAATTCTTTCTTTCCTCCATAATTCTGGTCATATATTTATAAACATTCTGATATAACACAATGTATTTCAAAATTAAAATGAGGAGCTTGCTTATTATTATAAATGTTATATTTTGTTAAAAATGTTATGAATAAGCATTCAAAAACTGTTTATTCATTCCAGCTATTAGTTTTCAAAGAATTTTTTTATTTGTATAAACATATGGGGTACAAGTATAATATTGTTACATGGATATATTACATAGTGGTGAAGTCAGAGCTTTTAGCGTATCTGTAACTGGAGTAATGTACGTTGTACCCATTAAATAATTTCTCATCCTCCATGCCCCTAGTCCCCACACTTTTGAGTGTCATTCAAATCTTTACTATATCTTGAATTGATTTTTGTTTATGGTGAGAGGGGTATAGTTTCATTCTTCTGCATATGGCAATCCTGCTTTCCCATCAACATTTATTGAAAACAGTGTCCTTTTCCCAGTATATGTTCTTGTCAGCGCTGTCAAAGATCTGTTGGCTGTAAATGTGTGGAGTGAGGTCCTTTCCGGGATGTGTGAAAGCACCTCATCTTCCCCTTCCCTCCCAGGGGCAGTGCAGCAGCAGCAGCCCTGTCTCTAGGTCCCTGGTATCTAGGCTCTCAGAATGACACTGAGCTAAGCTGCCCTAGGCTTGGATGCTATTGGACTCCACGTGGGTTATTCCCTTCCTGGAGCAATATCTCTGTGCAATCTCTAGGCAGCTCCTTATATTAGGCCCAAGGCTTGCATGGGTCAAGGGGGTCCTTATATTAGGCCCAAGACTTGCATGGGTCAAGGAGTTTTCCTATAGCCAAGGTCCTGAAAGCCTATTTAAAAGTGTGGAGCCCTGGAGGTTTCTCTCTTACTGTTTTTTCATGTTCAAGACCTTCTCCCAGCTCCTAGCCAGGCAAGCTGCCTGGAACTCCGTTCTTACTTGCTTTTGGTGCTTCCTGTCACTTCTCTGGTGAATCCTAATTCTCGGGAGAGAATCCTAGAGTTCTCTCCCAGATGATCTGTTTGAAATGTGAGTATCCACTTACTATTCTGGTTCCTTCTTGTGGAAAAGGCACATACTATCTGGGTCTAGTCAGCCATCTTGATCTGGCTCAGGAATTTTAAATGCATCTAAAGATTTTTCCAATTTATATGCAAAGCCAGGTTCTAGCTAGTTTAAAAAAATTCCCTGTCTCTCTGTTGGGAAAATCTAAATTTAAAAAAAAAATCAGGTAAACTTTTTTTCTATGGAAACTATTCAAATAAACTATTTTAAAATATATATATATAATATAAAGGTAAATAAATGTCATTAAAGAGTAGCTCTGCCACTACAGGTAAAGCTGAAAAATCAGGACTGTAAAAATTTAGTCATTTTGGCAACTTTTCTGACGTTCTTATTGGGGCTGTAGTTCTGTGTCCACAAACCTGTAGCCTGGGCCTGGGGATTTAAAATATTTACCACGGTGCTCAGCAGACTATTTAGTGGTCCTGAATCTTATCAATAGTTACAAGTCACTATAAATATAAATCAATATTGTTGCTAGAGAATTTCAGTTTTTAGAAAGCAGTGACAAAACTTTATTGTTTTTTATATCTAAACTTTAGGAGTAAAAATATCATCTTGATTCATTCATTATCAGAGTATGTTTAGAAGTGTGTTCATGTTCTGTAGTGTTTTTGTGTTAGAACTTTGTATATATGCATTTATACTTTCTTACAATTGTTTTTTTTAAATTTTCTCCCTAGATTCGGGATCTTGCTTCTCCTACTTTTATTTTATTTTATTTTTGTTTATTAACTTTTTTTTTATTTCAGAATATTACGGGGGTACACACACTTTAGTTACATGTATTGCCTTTGCACCGCCCAAGTCAGAGCTACAAGCGTGCCCATCCCCCAGAAAGTGTGTTGCTTCTCCTACTTTTATACAGATCAAGTTTCAGAGCAGAAAAAATTTAGGTCGTGGTGCTTGATCAGGGGTGTTTTTTGAAGCAAATTGTCCTATGCCCCATTTTATCCATCTGTTTACTTGAGAAAACAATACTCTATGTCCTATAATGCAGTTGTGAGATTAAAGGAGAGTGTGCTTATAGAGTATTTAGGGAGTGCCTAGTACATACCTAATATTTATTAAGTAGTTATTAGCATTATATTTCACAAACTGCCTTCTTTTTTTTTATTTCAGCTTATCATGGGGGTACATACAAACTGCCTTCTTTGTAGTTTTCATCCTTAGTTCTTCTACTGATAATCATTCCCATATTTTAGTACCTGGAGTATTTATTTTAACTCCTCTTGGTGTTAATTTTCTATTTACTTGTTCTAGATTGTAAGGCTCTTGAGGACAAGAATTACTTTTTAATTCCTTATAGAATTCAAAATCCGTAATGCTTTGTCATATTCAAAGTGGATTTAAACATTGTTAATGGTGAGGCTGTTGATAGAGGGCGTGGGGACAGTTACACTTGCTTGTCATAGACTATGATTCAAAAGATTTCACATTTGTTCCCATGTTCTCTTTTACACATCACCATTAAATATACAAGCATTTATATTTCTTGTGCATGTCATATGTAGTTTATTTTCAGAATTCTTGAGATTTGAATGCATGACATTCAAATAAATTAAAATTGATTTATTCAAAATGGAAAATGATACATTAGAAAAAATTATGGTAAAATTTAATAGGAAAAGTACACTATATTTATATCAGGTTTTTGTTTCATTTGAAGAAATCTTTGTAC
Organism: Varecia variegata; assembly: GCA_028533085.1. Lineage (NCBI taxonomy): Eukaryota > Metazoa > Chordata > Mammalia > Primates > Lemuridae > Varecia > Varecia variegata. Next base: position 68,265,650 of record CM052438.1, on the reverse strand, counting down.
TTTTTAAACCATTTATTTAGTTATTTTAAAGTGGATAGGTTACTGTCCCATTATATATTAAAGGCTTCACTTCTTCAAATGTTTTTATCTCAACTGAGTAATTCTTGAGAAGCTTAAATTTTAACTCAATAAGCATGTAGTACTGAAGAAAGAGCCATAAATCAGTAGCAATTTAAAAAATAAAGATTAGTATTGTCTATGTGATGTTGAAATAATGGGGGCCATTTATGCCAATGACAGTGTTTTGTTTTCAAACTGGCTTATCTCTAATTCCTTTGTTTGTCTCTTGCTTTTAAAATTATTCCTGAAACAAGTACAGTGGCAAGCTAATTTTCTACATTCATTTACATAATTGCCATCATAACTTCTTTTATCTTCCATCAATTTACAACTAAAAGCTCGGAATGTTTTTATACAATTATTGTTTTTTCATATTGTTTCTAAAGAACTATTGAAAGGGTTTATGATTCCAGGGCTCATTCTTATAAATATTAACCTAGAATAGAGCAAACAGGTGTCTTCTCATAATATGAACATGTAGAATAAATAGGGAGGTAATTTGAACACTTAGTACAAAGAGGGAAATTTATTTTAGGAACTCATAATGACATATTTTAACTAGATTTTGGAATATAAATATGATTAGGGAACATGCATAGTAAATGAAAGTAGATATCTTTGGCTATGTTTTTATGAGTGATGTAAGATGCTTTGAAATTCAAATAAAGAGTGAATGAAAGATTCAAATCACTCATTGTCAATCCTGACCAAATGGTCATGTATTAACATCCTCAAACTTTAAAAAAAGTCCTGCTCTGGCCACAGTGAGATAACCAGTTTAATCAGAGATAGGTTAGGTAACATATTTTCTTTAATTCACTACAGTCATCCCCCTTTATCTGTGGGGGGATATGTTCCAAGTCACCCAGTGGATGCCCAAAACCACAGACAATACCAAAAGCCATGCATACTATGTCTTTTCCTATACATATATACCTATGATAAAGTTTAATTTATAATTTAGGCACAATAAGAGATTAACAATAACTAATAATAAAATAGAAAAATAGGTCAACATCGCCACTCTTGTGCTTTGGGGCTACTTTTAAGTAAAATGAGAGTTATTTGAACATAAGCACTGCTATATCAAGACAGTTGATTTGATAAATGAGATGGCTAGCTACTAAGTGACTTATCAGTGGGAGGGTAGTGTAGACAGGGTAAAGATGCTGGACAAAGGGAGGATTCAAGTCCAGGGTGGGACGTAGTGGGATAGCGTGAGATTTCATCATGCTACTCAGAATGGTGCACAATTTATAACTTATGAATTGTTAATTTCTGGAATTTTCCTTTTGATATTTTCAAACTGCAGTTGACCGTGGGTAACTGAAACTATAGAAAGCAAAACCACAGGTAAGGGAGACTATGATAATAGAGCTTCTATGTAAATTTATTTATTTTAGGTACGAGGTGGCTTAGGGATTTGAATAAACCGAACTACCAAACACGAGATACATGAATTTCTGTCAGATTTGCAAATATAAATATTATAGAGAAGCCAAACAAACCCACATGATAAAATAATATGTGTATATGTGTTATATAGTTAACAAAAGATTCATCTTTTAAAATGTGTATTTCAATAAATGAAATTGGATTCTTTGGTCAACAGAGATATGTAACAACAAAAGTAAATACATTGTTTTAGTATTTGTTATTCAGGTTATATAATTTCTAGAATGCATTTTGAATACAGTCCTTTGGTTTATGATTTTTTCTATGACTTTATAATATTTAACTTGCTTAATTTATGGAAAAAAATGTGCATTTTACTATTTAAAAGAGCAATTAGAATAATAATCTATAATATATTATGTGCCTACTGTTATTAGAATGATTTATATGTGTTTTTTGTATAATTCTCACAAAACACCAGGAGGTTATTATTATACCTATTTAAAGATGAGAGATCTTAGAGTCATAGATATTGGCTAACTCTCTGAAGATCATTACTAGTACATGAGAATGCCAGGTGTAAACCCAGACTGTCTACCTATGCTGTTTCCATTCCCGTACGCTGCATCTCATTTCTCAACAGCAGGATTATTTAGGATATGAGTGTTCATGCATCAATGGAATATTGTCAGAATAAAAATTACCAAATTAAAAATGAAACACAATAGCACAATTAGACAAACTAATCTGGAGAAAGAGTGTACTTTTCAAAGTGTACCATTCTTTAATCAAAGCAGGCATAATACCTACTGGCTACTTTTCCTATAATTTTTATAAAGAAATAAAATCTCCCAATGCCATACATTGCAGAGCTGGGGCAATTTTCTCTAATTTAATGGCGTTTTGTTTTCTTTTTCTCACATAGCCTCTTTTCATGAGGGGGGTGCTAGTGAGAGTAGCTTTTTTCAATAGTACCCTTATTGTTCCATTGTAAAAGTTCGCTTCCTATCACCACGACTGTGGGCTCTGCTGGCCTACTGTGGTCTTCATTGCCAAAGAGAATATTTCTATCATGAGACACACAATAGGTTACCTTAAACTGGAAGTTGAGATTGTCATCTGGCTATTTTGGGTTACTGATGCCAGTAAATTATTGGGCAAAGTAGTGAGCTTTTACTGGTTGAGATAACTGATTGTAAATTTCAAGAGGGAATTGGTTTGCTGCTATACAATGTGAATGAAAAGAAGATTATGTCTAGAATGCAAAAGATTCCCTGGGATGCCTCTTTGTATTCCCATATCCTGTGGTTCAAATCAATGAAAAACTACAACCACCCAATCCAGGCAGGAATGAACCAATTCAGCAACTTAATTCAGACACTATTAAAAGTTTGAGTCACTCCAGTAAGTAAGGAACCTCGACCAGCTGATGGCACAGGACATATGCAATGGATAGTGGAAGAAATTAGTTATCTGGTTACATAATTTACTACTATAATGATGTAACCAGATTCAGAAATGAAAATTGCAATAGTCATGTGTACTTCTTCTAATTTATATGTATATATTAAAATATATTTATTAACCAATTGTCTCTTTCCATTTCTCATTCTTCTGCTATCAAGATCAGATTTGTTAATGCTAGTTGATTTAATAGCTCAATATTTTAGTTATAGAATATTGAAGAGGAGCTGTGACTCAACCAGAAGAATGAACAATTATTTAAAAGGGATGAAAGGATACTGGGCCCTTTATAGGAAGAAGGTTAGTATGCGTTTTGCTTGTATTCAGGAGAGGTGCATAATGTTAGGTTGAAGCATGACTTTGCTATTGTCTTTATTTGGAAATTAACTATGGTAAAAAGAAATGTGTTTGGGTGCTTAGCTGAGAAGGAGAGGATTATGGTGGCTTAGCTAAGCTAAATTACATTTTCCTTCTTATGTTTTTGCTCATATTTGGCCATAAAAGATTTGGCCACAAAATCTATATGAGATTTGGAAAATAAAAATAAAGCAGTAGCTGTGTTTACTCTAGGAAGGTTGATGTAGATTGGCTGCTTTGCAGCTCACAAAAGCTTCTGCAGACCTATTCACTCACATTTTTGGTGTGGACAGTGACCTAGTCCAGGGCTCCAGCTCCTGCTGAAACTCTTCTGTCCAGTGTCTCAGTTTGGATCCAGATTTAAGTTTGGTTCTTTGACTAGAGTCACAGCTTATTCTACAAGTTATACATGGCAGTAAGGATGGAGGTTGGAGATGAGAAGAAGCCAATATGGGTTTCACTGAGATACAGACACAGATTTCTATTCTCATTGCTTTTCTCCACTTCTTGCTCATTTTTCAAACATCGCCACCTATCCTGTGTCTTCAGGCTCAATAGCAGATGTAGAAGAAACAGCAGGCCAGGACTATTTTACCAGCCACTACAATTGCATAAATCCAAATCCCTAGAGCAAACTGCTTAGTCTACATTATCCCTAATGATTCTATTTCTCTAATTTAATTCTGACACTACCTCTTTTATGATATACTACCTCTTACTTCTCAACAATCAGAAGTACTTAGGAAATAAATTCATACTTCAAAGGCATACTGTCAGAACAAAATTTTAAAATTACAAAATGAAATATATCAAAATTGCTCCTAGCATATTTTTAAGAATGATATTTCAAACTTCACTACTCTTTAAGCCAAATTAAGAAAAACATGTCCAACCACCTTTTCCTTAATATGTGTAGAAGAATCAAGTCTTTAAGAAGAGATTTTTCATTTCTCTAATCATTTCATTAACACATACAGAACTACAGTACTATGTGTTACTAAGATTCACATCAACTCCAAAAGCGATTCCATCTAAAGGGTTGCAGTAGGGAGCTATGATATCAAATAAAAATGTACCCAAATTAACTCAATTTTATGTGTTGAAACAAATTCATGTGAATGAACAGTGTGCTGCGGGGTATCTCTAACACCCACAAATTGTTCCAAAATTACATACATAAATTCTATAAATATTCTTTCAAATTATGTTGACCATAAATTAGGCTCAGCATTGGCAAGGCTTTTACTATTGAAATATATGTAATTGACTATTTTAAATTCAGTGCTTATTTCTTTAGAACTTAGACAAAAATAAAATAATATTTTTGCTACTACAGGGTAATACAAAATAATTATTTTATATTTTACTCCAAGAACAAAGAATACAATATAATTTTGCATGTAAAATTGGTGAATTATACAAACCAATTACTGTATGATCAATTAAAAGATATATCTTTTGTATTAGCTTATTTTTTAATATTCAACTTTTAAAACATTTTGTATTATTTTTTAAGATAAGCTTTTCTTTGGAAAAGAAATAAACTCACATAAAATGTAGCAATTTATTTCATTTTGCAGAAGTGATATTCCATTCTTTTTTCATGGTTACTTAAATTTTGTCTACATAGAGACATGGACAAGTATTTTGGTCTAAAATTGTTTTAGTTTAGTTTAGTTTTTGTTTCCTAACACACATATGTATGTACATACAACATATGTATTTTTACATATGACTTTTTAATTAAAGTCCAATGATTTTATATAGTATGTCCCACCCCCAAGCTGTATAATTTTAAATTTTAATTTTTTTTTTTATTTCAGCTTATTATGGGGGTACAAAAGTTCTGGTTAGATATATTGCCCATGTCCCTCCCAATCCCCCGAGTCTGAGCCTCAAGTGTGTTCATTCCCCAGACAGTGCACATCGCACTCTTC
>CM052438.1:68241325-68259937 GCA_028533085.1 Varecia variegata | reverse complement strand
GCTTTCCATAGGGGCTGCACTAGTTTACAGTCCCACCAGCAGTGTATGAGAGTTCCTGTCTTTCCGCATCCACGCCAACATGTATTGATTTGGGACTTTTTGATAAAGGCCATTCTCACTGGAGTTAAGTGATATCTCATCCCAGTTACCATTCTATCAAGTTTTTCTCCCATCAGATTTAAAATCAAATCTAATCTTAATATAGTATGCAAGAATTTTCACAGTTTAACTGTGGTCTACCTTTCTAAATTCATTTAATCACACTCTGAACAGTGGTTCTCAGACCTTCCTATTGCATTGAATAGCAAAATGTAAAACAAATGAAGCATTAAAAAATGCAGTAATCAAAAGAAAGCAACTGGCCTTTTATTTGTCAGAATATTTATTTAAAAATGCTACCATGTGCTATATCTCTTATTTCTTCAATTTAAGCATAAACATCTTGCATTGATTTTTATTAAATTTATTCCCAAATATTTTATTATTTTGATGCTATTAAAAATGTAATTCTTTTCTAATTTCATTTTTGGACTGTTTACTGCTAGTCTATAGAAATGTAATTTTTCTATGTTGATCTTGTATGCTGCAACTTTGTTAAACTTGTGTATTAGCTGTGGTAGTTTGTGTGTGTGTGTTGACTGCTTATGATATTCTATATAAAACATTATGTTGACTGGGCATGATAGCTAATGCCTATAATACCAGAGTTTGGGGAGGCCAAGATGGGGATATCACTTGAGGTCAGGAATTTGAGACCAGCCTGGGCAACATAGGAAGGCACCATTTCTATAAAAAATTTTTAAAAATTAGATGAGTGTGATGGCATGCACCTATAGCTTATCAGAATACTGAGGTGGGAGTTCCGAGGCTGCAGTGAACTATGATTGTGTCACTGCACTTCAGCCTGGCTGACAGAGCAAAACTCTGTCTCAAAATAAACAAACAAAAACCAAAAGATTATGTCATCTGAAAGTGGAGATAGATTTATTTCTTACTTTCCAGGCCTTTCTGGCTTAATTGTCATAGCTAGAACCTCCAATACAATGTTGAATAGAATTGGTAAGAATACAGATCTTAGGGGAGTAAGATTTCTGTTTTTGCCATTAAATAAAATTTTAGCTTCAGGTTTTTCATAGATGACTTTTGACAGGGGCTTTTGAGGAAATTCCCTTCTATTTCTAATTTGTTGAATGTTTTTTATAATGAAAGTGCATTGCATTTTGTCATTGTTCCGCATCTTTTGAAATGATCATGTATTTATTTGTCCTTTATTCCATTAATATGACATATTACAGTGATAGATTTTCATATTTTGAATAAACATTACATTTATGGGATAAATTTTACTTGGTCATGGTATATGATGCTTTTTATGTGCTTTTGAATTTTGTGTATTATTTTTTGTTAAAGATTTTGCTCTTTTCCTAGTGTCTAAAAGTGGAAATTCATATGATTTCTTTAAAAATCTCCCTTCATTTTTAATATGAGCATTCATAAAGAATATTGGTCTATAGGTTTTTTTTTCTGTGATTTCTTTTTCTAGTTTTGGAATCAATGTAATATTAGCTTCATAATATGACTTTGGAAATATTTCCTCCTCTTCTATTTTTCCTTTCAAGCTAGAAGGAAGTGGGATGACATATTGACATATTAAAAGTTCTGATGAAAACTGCCAACCAAGAATACCAAACCTGGCAAACCAATTCTTTAAAAATGAAGGGGAGATAAAGACTGTCAGACAAACAAAACCTGAAGGAGCTTATCAACATTAGTTCTGTCTTACAACAAATATTAAAGGATGTTTTTCAGTTGAAATTAAAAGATGCTAAGTAGTCACACAAGAACATATGAAAGTATTAAATGAATTAGCAAAAGTAAATTTGTAGATAAAAACAATGCTGTATTACTATAACAGAATTAATATCAATCCTTCTTAATCTCTTCCAAAAAATAGAAGATGTGAAAACACCTCCAAATGCATTTTATGATGCCAGCATCATTGGCCTGTATTATCACTGATATATATATACTGTATATCACTGATAATAGAGCCAAAGACCAAAAGAAAATAAAACTACAGGCCAATATCTTTAACAAATATAAAAAATATTCAAAAATACTAGGAAATTAATTTAAATTCACAACATAAAATTATAAACCATGATCAAGAGTATATTATCTTTGGGATGCAGGGTTGGTTAAATATATGCAAAGAAATCAGCTTTGTACACCACATTAAGAAAATGATAGACAAAATTACATGATCTTATCAATAGCAGAAGAATCATTTGAGAAATGATTCTAAAAAATATGTACCTGTATATCTAAAAAATATGTACAGGTATAGAAGTAACTTCCTTCAACACAGTGAAAACATTTGTGGAAGTCTCACAGCTAATATCATAATCAATGAAGAATAACTGAAAGCTTTTTCACACAATCCAGTACTGATCAAGAATGCCTACTCTCATTTCTTCTATTCAGTATAGAAATCCTAGCCAAAACAAGTAAAAATGAAAAATAAATAGAAGCATCCAAATTGGAAAGGAAGAAGTAAAATTGTCTCTATTTTCAGATGACATAATCCTATATGTAGAAAACCCTAAGGACTGTAGGAAAAAAATGTTATAAGTAACAAATAAATTTAATAAAGTTGCAAGATACAAAATCAACATACAAAAATTAGTAGCTTTTCTTTACACCAATAATAAAATATTTAAAAAGAAAACTAAGGAAACTATCTCATTTGCAATAACACCAAAAAGAATAAATTTATGCAAGGAAGTAAAAGATCTGTATAGGAAATGATTAATTTTTATATATTAACCTGTATCCTGCAACGTTGCTATAATTACTTATTAGTTCCAGGACATTTTTGTCCATTCTTTTAGATTACTTACATAGAAAGTCATGCCATCTATTAACAAAGATAGTTTTATCTTTTCTTTCCCAATATGTATACCTTTTTTTGGTGATATTATTGCATTAGCTAGGATTATGCATCCAGTAGGATGTTGAAAGGAGTAGTGAGAGGGACCTTCTTGCCTTGTTCCTGATCTTAGTGGAAAAGCTCCTATTTTATAGTTTTTCACCATTAAATACAATGTTAGATTTTTGTAGATTTTTTTAATCAAAATGAGACAGTTTTTTTCTATTTCTAATTTACAAAGTATTTTTTTTAAATTATGATTGAGTGTTGAATTTTGTCAAATGTTTTTTCTGTATATTGACATAATTGTGTGATTTTTCCTTTTTAGCCTATTGATCTGATTGATTATATTAATTTCTTTCCAAATGAATAAAAATTAAACAAGTCTTGAATACCTGGGATAAATCCCACTTAGTCATGGTTTTTAATTCATCTTATACATTGTTTGATTAGATTTGCTAATATTCTGTTGAGAATTCTTACATCTATGTTCATGAGAGATATTGGTCTGTAGTTTTTTGCTTTTTTTTCCTTTCTTTTTTTGTAATGCCATTGTTTGGTTTTGGTATTTGGGTAATTATGGCATGACAGTATGAGTTAGGATTTATTTCCTCTGTTTCTATCTCCTGAAAGAGACTTTAGAAAATAGTTATAATTTCCTCCTTATATGTTTGGTAGAATTTATCAGTGAACCCATCTTGGACTAGTGCTTTCTGTTTGGAAGGTTATTAATTATAGATTCAATTTCTTTAATGGATGTAAACCTATTTGTCTATTTCTTATTGTCTAAGTTTTGGCAGATGGTGACTTTCCATGAATTGGCCCATTTCATCTTGGTTATCAAATTTGTTGGCATAGAGTTATTCATAGTATTTCTTTATTATCATTTTAATGTCCATTGGATCTGTAGTGATATCCCCACTTTTATTTCTGATATTAGAAATTTTTGTCCTCTCTTCTAGACTGACTAGAGGCTTATCAAATTTATTGATTCTTTCAAAGAACTCACTTTCAGTTTCATTGTTTTTCTCTATTTCCTATTTTCAATTACATTGATTTCTGCTCTAATTTTTATTATTTATTTTCTTCTGCTTACTTTAGATTTAATATGCTTTTCTTCTTCTAGTTTTCTTGATTGGAAACTTAGGTGATTAATTTTATATCTCTCTTCTTGTATGTCATATGCATTTAATGCTATAATTTCCCCCCTAATCATTGTTTTATCTGCATTCCACAAATTTTGATAAATTGTGTTTTAAATTTAATTTAGTTTAAAATATTTTAAAAATTGCTTTTGAGATTTTTCCTTTGGCCCATGTGTTATTTAGAAGTGCGCTTTTAATTTTCATTTATTTGGGGGTTTTCTAATTATCTTTCTATTATTGATTTTTTGTTTAATTTCATTGTTGTCTAAGAGAAAATATTATGTGATTTTTGGTCTTTTAAATTAGTTAAGGTCTATTTTTGGTCACGGATGAGGTTTATCTTGATGAATGTTCCATGTGAGCTTGAGAAGAATGTATATTCTGTTGTTGTTGGGTAAAGTAGTGTATAGATGCCAATTATATCCAGTTGATTGATGAAGTTGTAGAGTCCAACCCCATCTTACTGATTTTCTGTCTACTGTGTTTGTCCATTTCTGATAGAGGGGTGTTGGATGTATAATTGAGAGTCTCCAACTATAAAAATAGATTAATCTATTTGTCCTTGAAGTTTCATCAAGTTGTTTTCTTTTCCTTTTTTTTTTTTGTCTCACATATTTTGAAGCTCTATTGTTAGGCACATACACCTTAAGGATAATGTCTACTTGGAGGATTGACATCTTTTTCATTATGCAATTATCCTCTTTTACCCAGATAATTTTACTTGCTGTAAAGTCTGGTTTGTCTGAAATTAATACAGTTATTCCTGCTTTTTGGAATCAGTTATTCCTGATCAGTGTTATAATAGCATAGTGCATTTTTCTTCATCATTTTACTTTTAATCTATATGTGCCTTTATATTTTAAATGGGTTTCTTGTAGACAACATATATTTGGACCTTGTTTATTGATTCAATATGATAATCTTTTTTTAAAAAAAACATCTATACATTTAGATCATTGACATTCAAAATGATTATTGATATGATTGCATTAATATCTACTATATTTATTACTGTTTTCTATTTTTTGCCCTTGTAGTTTGTTCCTAATTTTGTCTCCCATTTTTTTTTGCCTTTTGTGATTTGCATTGAACATTTTATATGATTCTATTTTTTCTCTTCTCCTCTTCACCTGCAGGAAGCATAAGGGAATTTTTTTTCTAATATTTACTATGGGAACCTATTCATGCTCCTGGTGGTAAAACTCACAAAAGCATGAGGACCCCTCTATGATGGGTCCCCTGAAGCTTTTGACTCTCAAACTTGTACATATCTAGCTTTCAGCAGTTTTTTAAGTACAGTTCAACATTTTGTACCACAGCACTGGTTACCATAGAGGTTTATGCTCCAGTATTTGTGATACTCTGTATCTGCCTGTCTGCTTCTCCAATTTTAGGGGTAGGGCTTTTTTCCTGTGTCCTTAAATCTCTTACAGATCTAGATAAAGTTATTGATTTCTAAATTTGTTTAGTTTGTTAGGACGGAGTCACTACTTCCAAACTCCTTACATGTAGAACCAGAAACTCAATGTATACTATATCTGCTTGATTTATTTTCTTAGTGATTGTCTTGGGAATTATCATTAACATATTAATTTATAACAATATAGCTTGGACTAATACTAACTTAATTTAGTAGTATACTAAATATTTTTCTCCTTTGTAGATCCATTTCTCCCCTATCCTTTTGGCTGTTATTGTCAGACAAATTTACAGCTTTCTATATTGTGTGCCCCTAACACAAATTTATAATTATTATTTTATGAAGTTGTCTTCTAAATCACAGAGAAGGCTGTTACAAAAATTAAAATCACATTGTCTTTGATATTTACCTATGTTGTTACATAAACTGCTGCTTTTTATTTCTTCATGTGAATTCCAATGTTCTTTCATTTCAACCTGAAAGAATTCCTTTAATATTTATTGTAGGAGAGATTTGCCAGCAATGAATTCTCTATTTCTTAAAATCTGAGAATGTCTTAATTTCACATTTATTTTTGAAGGATGCTTTTGCTGAGAATATAATTTATGGCTGACAGTCTTTTTCTTTCAGCACATTGAATATTTCATTGCACTGACTTTTCCCTTCATGTTTTCTGGTGAGAAATCTGCTGTTAATTTAGTTGATGATCCCTTGTACATGATGAGTCATTTCTTTCTCATGCATTCAAGATTTTTACTATTGGCTTTCAACAGTTTGATTATGGTATACCTGGATGTGTATTTGTTTGAATTTATGTTAGTTGAAGTTCACTGAGCCTCTTGGATATGTAGATTAATGTTTATTGTCAAATTTAGAAGATGTTCTGCCATTATTTATTTAAATATTTGTTCTGCTCCTTTATCTCTTCATCTTCTGTGACTCACATTATGAAGGATGATACCCCATAAATTTCTGAGGATCTCTTCATTTTCTTCCTTCTTTTCCCCTCTTCTTTAGATTGGACAATCTCAGTTGATCTATCTTCAACTTCACCTGTCCTTTCTTCCACCTGCTCAAATCTACTGTTGAGATACTATCATGATTTTTTCAAATTTCTATCATTGTGCTTCTCAAATCTAGAATTTCTATTTGATTTTTAAAAATTAATTTCTATTGATATTCTCTCTTGGACAAGATATCATTCTCATATTTTATGTAGTTATTTAGAGATTTTTTTTTATCCAAACATAACTAGCTGATTTATTTAATCTAGCAACTCCAATGTCCCAGGCTTCCTCAAAGACAGTTTCTATTGATTACGTTTTTTTCTTTGTAAATTGGCCATACTTTCTTGTTGCTTTCCATATATCTTTATTTTTTTGCTGAACACTGGATAGTTTTAATAATATAATGTGACAATTCTGGAATTATAATTTCCCTCTTTCCCAGGTTCTGCCACTGTTACTGTTTTGTTGTGGTTGCTTATTTGTTTAGTAAGTTTCCTGAACTTATTCTGTAAAGTCTGTATTCTTTGTTGTGTGTGCCTGTTGGAGTCTCCTTGGTTTTCTTTGTGGTGAGCTAATGATTGGACAGAGATTTTCTTAAATTTCTAGAAACAATAAGTTTCCCTGTTTTGCTTTTTTTTCTTTTCTGAGAAGCTCTCTGTTTGGGTTGGGATACGCCTTCAACACTCAGCCAGGAAATTCATAACTCTGGGTTATCCCTCACTTATTGCTTGTGTAGAGATTCAAGGTCAGCTATACGTTAGAACTTAGGGTCTTTTCAGATATTTCCATCTAGATTCCCAGAACTATGTGTAAGCTTTCCAAAGCTCCTGTGGACTTCTCAATTCCCAACTTTTTAAAAATCCTATTTCTTGCTCCGATTGTTTCTCACTATCTGAAGCAGTTGCAAACTTAAACAATTATCTAATTATTTTCAATAAATTTCCCTAAGTAAAAGGCATTTTGAGCTGGTTGAGCTCTGAGCTCTGAGGCAGGTCAGATAAAAACAGCCTTGGAATTTTCACCTTCTAGGCAACCAGATGGATCAAACAATGATAATTCTTTGGGAATAAAACTTTTCAAAAGCTCAAACTTCATTTTTCTGTTCCTTTTTTTTAAATTAGTGACTGCTTTGATGTTGGTTTTCATTGTGGTTGCAGGCTGTTGGTGTTCAAGGTTGCCATGGAGCTAGAGAGGTGGTGGTAAGTATAGAGCAAGTTAAAACATTAAAAGCTCACTTTTCTTACTAATAGTTGGTGATTATTTTAAACAAATGTTTTCTGTATTTCTACAAGCATTTGGTTAATTTGTAGAGTTTAAAAAATAATTCTGAAAATTTTTACATTTTCTCATTTCTTTTATGAAGGACAGAATTTTCAGAGAACCTTAATCTGCCATTGTTTTATTGATATCACTTATAAAATTTTATTTAGGACCAAAAGATAAAATACCATAATGTATGAAGTTGGCTACATAATACAGAAGACAAAGCCATAGTTGGAAATACAACCTTCTTTAGTACTTAAGTCTTAACAAGGGCACAGAGCTGCCAAAGAAAATTCCTCATCAGGCTATAGTCCCATCTGGTTTTTGCCATACTCAGGGTTTCATTTGTTTTGTTTTGTTTTGTTTTAATAATCTCCTGGCCTTTACCAACTCTTCTCCAGGCTCTGTCTTTGTGTCTGCTTGATCAATAGGTTTAAGTAATTGATACCAACCAATGTCAGTGTATTTCTGAGGATTTAATTTGATGTCAGGTAAATTGAAGACCACTTTTTCTTCAAAGTTCTTTGGGATCTGACCATTTTAAATTACCTGAAGAAGACCTGACACATAATAAAAACACACAATAAACATTTGTTGAATAAATGAATGAATAATGGCTGAAAACCTGACTGAAATGCTATTTCTTTAGGTGTTATTTATAGGAACAATAAGTGAATAAATGACTGAATAAATACATATCAACATTAGTTTTTACATATGGAATTTTATTTTTTTATTATACAATATTTATTGCCATTTCTTTTTTTTTATTTCAGCATATTATGGGGGTACAAAAGTTTAGGTTATGTATCTTGCCCATTCCCCCCCGAAGTCAGAGCTTCAAGTGTGTCCATTCCCCAGACAGTGCACATCGCACTCATTATGTAGGTATACACCCATCCCCCACCCCCAACATCTGCCCAACACCCAATTGATGTTCTTTGCAAATGTGCACTTAGGTGATGATCAGGGAAACCAATTTGCTGGTGAGTACATGTGGTGCTTATTTTTCCATTCTTGGGATACTTCACTTAATAGAATGAGTTCCAACTCTACCCAGGAGAACATAAGAGATTCTGTATCACTGTTATTTCTTATAGCTGAATAATACTCCATGGTATACATATACCACATTTTACTAATCCATTCATGTATTGATGGGCATTTGGGTTGTTTTCACATCTTTGCAATTGTGAATTGTGCTGCTATAAACATTCGGGTGAAGATATCTGTCTTTTTTATAGAATGTGTTTTGTTCTTTTGTGTAGATGCCCAATAATGCAATTGCTGGATTTTAAATAAAAAATGTGAGACATAGTCCTTTATTTACTTGTTACAAAACATACATTCATGACATAGTACATGATAATAAGGGTTATTTTCTTTTTCTTTTGGAGAGGGTATAAAAATGTAAGCACTTGGTCTCTTACTAAAAATGTATAAAATGCTTTATCTATTTTTACCACTTTTCTCTTTCTTTGCTTTATCTTTATCTGTTTTGAAGTTATAAAATGTCAATTACAAAGTTTCTAATAAAATAAATATAAAACATAAATGTTTACTATTTATAGGTGATGTATTTGATACTATTAAATAGTTAACACTCATAACATACACCCATTCAAATTAATAGAAATAGTTCCACTTGGTCACTTGAAGAATGATAAAACTACAATTTTTCAACAGGTTCATATTCCAATGCTTCATTTGGGTTAAGGCCACATGACTTTGTCATTGCTATAGAACTCTGGATATAAACATTAAACAACATTAGTTGAAAATCAAACAGGTATAATGAAAAATGAGAAAAATGTTATTGCTTCTCAGAATTTATAGCATAAAATTATCATGGTGTGCTGTAATATTGCTCTTGGTACTGCAAGCAAGTGGATGAGTTCATGTATTTGTTTATGAACTTCTTTGCAAGTTTTAGTTAAGGTGGATACAATTGTTTCCTGAACAATTATATTAACCATTAAAAAGATACTGTTTTGCTAAAGTCTTGCATACTGTCATCAAAGACTGCTGTTGATACCTAAATAATATTCGGTGTCCCTCCACTCAATGAGTCTCCTCTTGTGTGAACAGCTCACGGGTACAGAAGCAACAATATTTTAATTGTTCAGACAATTACCCATTCCCATATGGGAACATAGGACACTGGAGTTCTACCTCTTGACTTACACCAAAGTTGTTAGTCTCGAATGCTTGAAGGATTCTTATACCTTATGTATTCACAGAGAAGGGAACTGGTATAACTTTTATCACTAGCTATCTATCTTGTACAAAGATTTCATCAATAGAAAGTTATTTCTGATATATTTTATGCTGATTCAAAATCCTTTAAAGTCAATTTTCATAACAGTAGTTAAAGATATAAATAACCATTTTCTGGAGTGTTTCATACTGTCTAGAGTACATGCAAACTAATGATATGTGGACTTCAGATTAGAGTTGACACAGATAGACACTACAATGTTTTAGTCAGGTGTTTTTTTTTAATGTAAATTACCATACAGGTAATATGAAAACATGTATATTGAGTAGTGCATATATGATGTTGTTCTACCTGATTCTGATAACATTCTCCCTATTTTCTTTGGAGAACTGTCCTCCTTAGTTCTTATTTGTGGTGAAACTGACTCCATTTATTCCCAAGGGTGGATTGTGACCCAGACTTACCCTTTTATAGCCTCTGGTTTTCATATCGTGATAATTTATTCAGGGAAGACTAGTGTTCGTGATTAAACCAAGCCAATCAGAGTCAGAGGTTCAAATCCAGAACTTTGTTGAAACTGCCAAGAAAGAGAAGTTTGGTAGTTTGTGAATTTGGAGTTGTGAGGTCATATGAATGAAATACTTTTCTGCAAATGAAGCTAGCCCAGAGGAAAGCAGAATTTGGTCATGTGGTGAGAAGAGTCCTCATGGCATTAGTTGAGTGCTTTTCCAGTCAGGCTTAAAACTTTGGGATATTCAGTTACAATGAGACAATATTTTCCTTATTGTTTGTTGTATATAAATATACGCATGGCATAAATCTACGTTATATATAATGCAAATGCATAACATGTGTATATAAATTAATAAATTATGGGTGCAGTGTGAATCACTGCACAAACACAGTTTGGACTGGAATTTACAATTACTCCACTGGGACTAAGAGATGTCAGCCAGTATCAGGCAAAAGATGTGAAGGCTCCTTCCAGATGACAACCAGAGCACATAGTATTAGTTCTCCTAAACTGATGCTACAGGATTATAGCAAGAGCTATACTGGAGCTAAAGTGACCTTACAAATGGTTTTACTAAATTTGGATCTGGATTTCAGAAGTCACTTAATTGCACCTGGATCAGTTACCTCATCAGGGTAAAGATGAGGCTGGATTAAATGACGTCAAGGCATTTTTGTTCAATACTCGAGTGATATTTGAAGATATCAAAGGGGTCAAGATCAATCTTGGGAGATGTCAATTAAGGAACCTGGTGTAAAAAGCCAAAAACAAGTTCAAATCCTGTCTTAAAGTGCATGCTGTATGAATAAAAAATGCATAGGTTGTACAAATTATGGTAAAATCTCTGACACATAGAAGAAAGGAGAAATCTGGGATTCGATCTCAATCTTGTATCTAGCCATCTGAGTACTGGAATTTTCAGGTTGAAGTTCCCTTATCAGTGAAATGAGTGGAAGGAAAACACAATCCCCAAGTTCTCTGAGCAGCGCCATTATGGAAACTTTATATACTTTGCTTTTCTATGAGAATATATGTGGCCAGTAACTTACCTTATTGTGTTAGACCAGCTTGGGGAGCAGGTGAGCAATAGTTGATATGATTTCTTAATCAGTAGTTGCAAACTCATGTGAAGTTTGTTCAATCTTTTGTCTATTTTCCTAAACTTAATAGATACTGCTTATTTATTTAAATTCCTTATTAAATGTAAACTTTTTACCTTCATAAAATTCTACCACAGCCTCATCCGTGTGCTAGCTCTGGCCAGTATCTTATTGATTGACACCTCTCTACTCTCCCTTTATCAGTGATGGTTCCATTATTCTATATTTTCATTTGTGTCTGTAACTTCTTTTAATGACTCATATCAGCTATCGAATCTCTTCTCAACAACCCTTTTGTAAGGCAACTCTCTAACTTTTAGGAAATAGATATACCCTATTTGACTAAAATATAAAGTGCATGATGACCAATTCTCTAATTGCATATAATTTTCTAAAATCTGTGAAAATGTTTCTAGTTTATTCAAGGATTTGTTTTATTGTTAAGTAAACTAAGGAAAAGAAGAAGGCATTAAATGTATTTTAAATAATTATTATAAAATTTCAACCCCATATTTGGATTAAAATGTAAGTAACATTAAAAAAAGCAAAGTAAAAACATTTTAAAGTCATAAGATTATGTTTACTACTAATATAAATCAGTCAGATATCTAACAGCAACTTCTATAATGCATTGTTAAAAATTAAAAACTATGTAAGAAGTTAATAGACTCTAAAATTGTCAATTTAGATAGTAATTAGATATAGTACTGTACTTTCTAATTAGAAAATAATTAGGTATGGAATTGTATCAATGATCCATGTATTAATGATTTATGCTGATACTTTCAAATGACAGCATATTAAACTAACATTACCTAGATTAAAGAAAGCCATTTTAAAATAAATTTCTAACAAACAGTTCCTAATTTCATAAGAATGTTAAAACCTATGTTTAGGATCATCCATTGCAGTGCATTTTTTTAAATAACAAAAGTTTGTTATTTAAAAATTTGTTATTTATATGTAATTAAATATATATCCCCAAATAGAGTACTATATGATAAAATGGATTATGCATTCATACAATAGCCATGTGTTGCCATTTAACATGATGTGGACCTATAAGTTTGAATAGGAGGAAAATCTACAAAATGCAGATAAGAAGATTAGTTATGGAATCGTTATGACAGAAATGATTGTAATAATAGTATATATACACAACACTTACTAACTGCTATGTGACAGACACTGTTTCTGTTGTTTTACAGACATTGCCACATTTAATCATTATAATTTTGTTAATTAGGTACTATTATTATCCTCTTTGCACAAAGGAGAAAATTGAAGCTCCAAGAATTAAGAGATTGAATAATTTGCCCAAGGACACAGGCAGTAAATAATAGAGCCCTTGCTTCTATAATCATCTATTTATCCATATTTTAGATCTGTCTATGAATCTATCAACTATCACCTTCCATTTTAATTGGCAGCATGCTATTCAAGTATGAATCAAGTATACAACAAACACTTGGAGACCCTTCAAGGTGAGTAGTTACTATATATACACATATAGGCATTGCTTGGTATCCCTGGGGGAGTGGTTCCCAATGGATACTGAAATCCAAGGATGCTTAAGTCCTTGATATAAAATGGCATAGCATTTGCATATAACCTATGCAAATCCTCCTATACACTTTAAATCATCTCTAGAATATTTATAATATCTAAAACAATGTAAATGTTAAAATACAGTTGTTATACTGTATTTTTTATTTGTATTATTTTTTACTGTTTCATTGTTTTTTTTTATTTTCATTTTTTCAAATATTTTTGATCTGTGGTTGGTCAAATCCACCATGAAGAACCATGGGTATGGAGGGCCAACTATGTATAAAGAGAAAATTAGGGTCAATAGTTTAGGAATTAACTTACTATAGAAAGCTTGTGTTAAATTCTCTTGGCCAGGGTAAATGGATTTTTAAGGTTTTTGACCTCCAGAAGAAAATGGTGTCTTGGTTTACATCCTAACTCTGTGGGACTTTAAAATACTTCAGAGACAATATTTCAGACTCCAGATTGAGGCTAAAGACTGGTTTCTATATCTCAGTTAAAACTGTATTTTATTTTCTGTAACCTTCTTATTATAGAGTTTAGTTTAATAGTCATACTGCTATCTCAAAAAGAAGCTAGAAATAAACTTCAATAAATTAGCTTATTATGCAGTTTTTTGGCTTTTTTGTTATTTAATCTTACTTAGTAGATATATTAATATGAAAATAGGCCTGCTAGAAAATGTATAGAAAAATAATTATTATGGACAAAAGAAAACTAATTTCTCTGAGGAAGAAAACCCTTAAAATTTGCAAAGTAGGAATATGATAAAGTAATTTTTAAGATTAATCAAAAAAATTATTATTTAAACAAATTTTTAGCACAAAAATTATAAAAGTAATTATAGTACCATGCAAGTATCTATCTGCTGCTTTATAGTTTTCAGTATCTCTTCATATGAAGATGATTTTTTAAAAATTTGTTTTTTTAATCACCCAACTGTAAAGAGATGAAGGCACTGTGGATTTCATTTTTGCATGTTTCAACTAAGGAAATCCAGAGCTCAGAGAAATTGAAAGATTTCCTCAAGGTCACAGGGCTAGGTCTAGGAAAGAGAATCTAAGTACCTAGTGTTGTTTTTCTCAGCATGCCTCATTGCTTCTCTATAGAAATTACAATAACAGAAAAGTTGCACCAAAGGGAATATTGTCAAACTTAGCAGAAGCTAATTAAAGTACAAAATATTCTTAATGTAAAATTTGATGGCAATTTATTTTCAGCAGCAAGTTATAGGTAATTTTGCAGTTATCTAAGTGGCTTTTTATTTCTGAAATTGTGTTGTACTCACTGCTATTTTCTTGCTCTTTGCATTCTTTGTCATTTTTAATATCTTTAGTGATTTTGAAATATTTGGTGCTGGATCATTTTGCTGCAAATATGACCTGTCATTCCAACAAATGGACTGATTGAATCTGTCACACTGGTGGGATTTATAGTAAATTCACCACAGCACAAATAAAACCATTAGAAATTGCATTGGTTTAAATGACTGAATATAAGAACCCTCTGATTTTATCAGCAGGCTGGTTTATATTTTCTCTCCAAATGACCATGGAGAATCTTAAAATTACATCAATTTTAATGTTCATAGGTTGCTATGTTGATTTCTATTTCAGATCTCTGACATAGTTTTGGCCTCTAAAATCTCTACATTGATATAATTTATGAAAAGAATTAATGAGCTTTTATACTACAAAGTGTTGCTTTGAAAACAATGAATATATCTAGAATGTTTTCTCAATTTTAATTGTAACATATATACATATATGTATATATTTTAATGTGCATTTACTACTTTTAATATATATATTAGGATACTTAAAGTCATTTGCTTTAATTATGTTAGCTTTTAGACTAATCTACAATTGAACTGCAGAAAAAAATTGAGTTATTAGGTAGGAACTACATCCTGGACAAAGTTTTTGGATATTGATAATTTGAAAATAATTCAATGATTTCATTTTTGTCCATGTTCATATAATCCTTGCTATTTCGATTAAAATAATTTGAATCATTTTTGCCTCTAAAGTGAAAAAAAAATGCAAGTTTAACCTAATTTTTAACACATAAACAATTTTTTATTATTTTGTATAAATAAACTATATTTTGTTTTCTGTTGTTTGTCTTCACTTACTTGATTACCTGTATGTTTTATATTTTCAGATTTAATGTAGTCATGTTTCACAGTTTATTTTACTTTGTTAACCTAACAGTTCAACTTGATACTATCCCTATCTGAATACTAAAACCACAATAAAAAAAAACATTTTAATAGTCTTGTAAAACAGAGCACATAAAGCAAGAACATTTATTTTAGTTGAAGACATGTGCTAATTTTTTATTGAGAAATGCATTAAACATTGATACATCCAACCCCTGATTGAACCTTCAGTCTTGTCACATGTAGGAGCTGTTGAAGATTTATTGCACAATATAAAATTAGGCACATACAGTAAACTTGATAGTAAATGACCTTTGCAGACAAGAGACTGCCACAGAGAATAGCTGCACAATAGAAGGGGATTTGAAAAACATATTTAAAGACATTCAAAGATGAATGATGGAAACTGAAAAACATAAAGAGAAAAAACATTCTCCAATGAAACAGATATATAGCAAATACACTTTCTAAAATGAACAGATATTTCTAACATCTCTAACTCATTTATTATATAATACAACAATCCATATTAAAGAGTAGGTGTTTAACTTGAAACATGTAAATATTCCTATTTAGTCATACTAGTTTCACAAAGTGCTTGTGGAAATACAAGTATAAAAAGATCTGTTTGATGCCTAAAAAAGGACAAATTAATAAAGCAATGAAGATTCATATAAAGATGAATAAAATGTGTCAAAAGCAGGGCACCTTGTGATCTGACAGGAGGTTGACTTCATTGTGAATTGAATTTAGTGCATGCTTCATTCGATTATCTGTTCGTTCCTCCCTTTTCTTTTCTTTTCTCCTCTCCTTTCTTCTTCCTCTCTCTTGTCTTTCTGTCTCTCTCTTTGTCATTCTCTGTCTTTCTGTTTCTTGTTCTCTATTTCTCTGATACTTAAGTTGATTGCCCATCAGCATGAGGCTTCTTTTGTGGACAATTGCAAACGTGCCTGCTGTAGCACAGGTTTACTGGCATGATGCCTTAATGATTCATCCACTGGAATTCATAGCAATTGGACAAAAAGTATCTTGACATTTTAACATTACTTGTTCAAGTGTTTAAATTAAAAAAGTTACATCAGGCTCACAAAAAGTAGTATAAAATAATTTTAAGATAACTGCATTTATTTTCTATAAATGAGACCAGGTTATTTAAAAAAAATTCATAAAACTCATAACTGTAAGAAAACACTGCTGATAATGAGTTTGTCTGCAAGTGAATCAGTTTTTCTCAAGAGAGCAGACTAAAATTCATATTTATAAAATCTATATTTTATTATATGAATAAAAAGCTTACACTAGTCAGTTTTACTAAAATTTGTAAATTAATGTTTTCTTGATTTTTGTGTAATTTTAATTCATATTTTATGAATCTACATGTTTTTTTTCTACTTAAAAGAGATGAAACATTTGGAGAGACATATTAAGATTTCTTTGCTTTTTAAAAAATGTTCAGAAACATTTGCTATTTTTTTTAGATAAAATTGCTGCAACCAATATTTTTCTACCAATTTTGATTCTAATTCCTAAACAAATACGGGTTGAGCATCTCTTTTCTGAAATCCAAAATCTGAAATGCTCCAAAATCCAAAACTTTGTAAGCACCAAGACAATGCCACACGTGGAAAATTCCACATCAGAACTCACATGGCAGGTCACAGCCAAAACACAGTCAAAACTTTGTTTTATGCACAAAATTGTTAAAAAATTGTATAAAATTACCTTGAGACTATGTGTGTAAGGTGTATATGAATCATAAATAAATTTCATGTTTAGAATTGGGTCCCATCCTTAAATTATTTCATTAGGTGTACACAAATATGCCAAAATTCTAAAAAATCTGAAGTCTGAAAACTTCTGTTCCCAAGCATTTCGGATAAGGGATACTCAACCTGTAATAACATTTGTAGTACTTTTAGTAAAATAAACATAGTTTGGTAATACCTTTTTGGAACAAATGCGAAAATAATATTTCAGAATTCTGAGAACTTGATGCAATCAATCCCTCTGAGTCCTAAGACCAAACATCAAATCTAAAGTAATAAATAATATTCTGTTTTTAAAGAAGATGAGGAGGGAGTAGGACCATCCTACTGAAATAAATAGGACCACATCATAAAACCCCATTAAATGAGTGATATCATTTAGCTATGAAAATGAATTAAGAAACAAGAGTTTATCTTTTTCTTTGATAAGAGATATGATACAAAAGATAAAGAGGAGACCACACTAAGGGCTGAACTTGACTGCTAACAAAGTATTACCCTGTCTTAGTCTCTATTTTGTTTCCTAATCATATATTCCTCTGAGATTTTGTCTAGACATTATTTTTCTTATTCTTTCTTTATTACTTTCATTTTTCTCCTTCCTTCTTTTTTATTGAGTTTCTATTAGGTCGGGCATTACTAAGAAGGAAAAGAAAACTATCTGTAGTTCTTTCCACAAAGCAGAGTTCAAAGGGAAATTTATTTACTTGAATGAACATTCCACATGAAGAAAACTTTTTTTTTTTTTTTTAACCTGCCAACTATACAATATCCTTGAAATCCATCATGGTTTGGAAAAGTAAATTCCTTGTATTAGTACTTTTAATGGAAAAAGACTTTTTTGAAGTGCTACCTCTTCCATTTTCTTTTGTTTTCCACACAGCTTCACTGCTGGTAAGTCTAGTAATTCTCTAACTATTCCCTCACTATGCAGCCTAGAATGCTTCCCTGAAGACAGTGTAAATACTATCAAGATTTGCGTGCTTTGTCTTGCTCGGATTGTGACGCTACTAAGGTGACTGCAGTCAAGTTTACACATAAGGATATTTAATCTGAATCTTGCTGCATCCTATGATTGATGAAAGGTTAAATTATGGGATATAGAATTTTTAATTAAAAAATTAACTTACACTAATGCTCAATGTTGAGCTAAAGTGGTTCAAGAAATTTTGCAAAGAATTTAGTATTTTGATTTACAAAGTATATATGTTATAGAATCAATTTTGTTCATCACTCCCTAATAGTAAATTAAGAATTAATTGATCAAGACACTCTTGGCAATCCACAAATGTTGTTTAATATTTTTCAATGAATTTTCCCTTTCATTTCTATATTTTCATTCCAGTGAAGTTACCATTAACCTTTTTATTTCTTTCATATTATTTAGTCATTAAATTTTATTGAATACCTGCTATGTGCCAGGTACTATGTTGATCTTGAGGACACAGGAGTGAACAAGATGAAATTCTTTTTTTTTTTTTTTTTAATTTTTTTTTATTTCAGCTTATTATGGGGGTACAAAAGTTCTGCATAGATAT